>JAEQBH010001102.1:0-600000 GCA_016808115.1 Tetrastigma voinierianum
ATCTTTGGATTTTACGGAGAAGATTTATCGGAGATTTCTCAAAATTGCTAGACCCCGGTATCTGATTCTTTGGAAAAGGATACTAAGTTCGAATTTTGATGAATCTTGCCGGGAATTCTTTTGAAGAAATCAAATCGGACAGTTAGGAGCTCCCGTCATGCGTGAGAAACCCGGATTAGAGCAGAGAATTTGAAATCATATGTGATGCCGGTGATTTTACGATAAGGGCTATATTAAGGACGAAAGGCGAAAAAGTATTGAGGCCATATCTTTATGCAGTAAAGCCTTGTGAAGCTCAGGAAAATTACTCTACTGCGAAAAGGAGATCTTTATGATAGTATTGCGTGTGAAAAATTTAGGCCATACATTTTGGGGTCCATGTTATTATACACCGCGATGATACGCGATTAAATATCTAATGGTAAAAGAAGAAGCCAAGCGGGCGATCGAATTGGGTATTGTTATTGCGGGAATTTGATTTAGAAATAAAAAGACGAAGGGTGTGACAATGGAGTAGTGATCACTTGTCGAGTAGAAAATCTAACATCTGAAGAAGAAGAAATAACGAAAACTTTCAGGATGAGAGTAGTTATTCAAAATTTGTCCACTCCAATCCACCTTAGTATCCTTGTATTGTGAACTTCTTGAAAACTGCGGGTGTGCCTGGAGGTCGAGATGCAATGAAAAAAAGCTAAGTTTGGCCAGTGCATCTAGGATGACTGTGCATTTAAAAGAGGGAGTTGATCGATTATAAAGGAGATGTGTACGGAAGGTAAGCAAAGCGAGATTTTCTGAATGTCATGCATCACCATATGGGGACATTTTGCGGGAGACAAAACAACCTGAAATTCTGGGTGGGATTTTACTAGCTCTTATTTTTAGATTTGTTTTGAATGGGTGAAAGTTATGTGATGTTCACGAAGAATGGGAAATATCAGCGAAGGCATGGAAATGCCTAATAATTATCTGGTGGTCTTGATTATTTGATGTATAGGGGGAATAGATTTTATGGGGCCTTTTCCGGCTTCATTTGGGAAATATATACATACTCTATTTGTGGATTATGTATCGAAATGGGTTGAGCGGCGGCTTGTCCCAAAATGATGCTAACACAGGTTGTGGGATTTTCTGAAAATATTCTCGTGATTGGGACACGAAACTATAATCGATGATGGGGAAGCCATTTTGAAATGCAAAGGTGTTTGATGAGCTCATGGGCGAGATATGGTATCGAACCACATTATGAGTTTATTATCACCTCGAAATAATGGGCGATTGAGAATTTCAGACGGGGAGATAAAGAAATTCTTGAAAAGACTATAAAGTCGACATTAAAAGATTGGTCTACGAGAAGCTTGATGATGTACTGCGGGCATCTGGGGCCCCCTTTTAAAACTCCATTGGAATGTCCACAATCGAGGTTTGTCTTTGGAAAATCTTGTCACTACCTCTTGGTAGAATATAAAGCTATGTGGGCCATGTTTAAATTTTGATTTCAAGGAGTACGCTAAAGAAGAGGCTACCTCCGGTTAAATGGTGGAGCAGGTTGAGGGAATAAGAGCATATTAGTGCGAAGTCTACAGATAAAACAAAAATGGCATGATCAGCGAATCACGGGGAGAATTCAAGGCCGGAGCGGGTCTTGTTACTCGACTCGGACTAAGACTCTTTACAGGAAGCTTAAATCGAATGGAGTAGACCGTATACGGTAGTATCGAGCCTGCGATTTGGGCGGTGACACTTAGAACCCAGTGATCGCGAGAGATTCGAGGTTAATGGTCGAGATTAAGCGATATCTTAGGAGAATCTGAATGGAAGAATGACTCTTAGTTCTGAGATGAGAAAGTTTGAAGAAAGCAATCTGACGTGACCAGTCCGGTACAGGCTAAGATTGAGTAACTTTGTGGAAGAAGCCCGATCCACATCGATTTGTTTTTAAGTTTTTTCTTGTCATATTTTTGTGTTTAATTTTCTAGTAGTTTAGTGTAATTTTATTCATTATTGATTGAAGAGTAGGTAAGTATTTTTTTTTTTTTAGTTTTGCGGAATGATAGAAAAATGTGCGAAAGGGGAGCATCTGATCGAACTTCAGTGCAAAGAGACGAAAGAGGCGTATACTCTTCTTGATTTTACTTAAATTTTGTCCCTTATATGGCATGATTGAAGGTTTAGGGGATTTTTATTTTGTTCTAGTGCTTAAATTTTTGAATATGATGCATAGTGGATGATTTTGTTGAATATTTGCATGATGAAGATGAATTGAGTTGTATTTGCCTTGATTGGATTTAAATAAATTGAAATTGCTGTGAATTTGATTGTTTAGGAGACTAAAATTTTATGAATTCGCAGCAATCCAGTTACGACGAGAATGTTGCATGTGAAACAATGAAATGCGAAGAAAGTCGAAGCGATTGAGCGGGGTGGCGAAATAAAGAGGAAGAAATTAGTGACATCAAATCCTTATCGTGACCACATTTCGGTCGCGACAAGAGTAGCAGGTTGCGACCGGACTAGTCGAAACTGATAAAGTAGTTTTTTGAAGCCTTTCGTTTGGGCGTCCCGACTGGTCAAAATAAAATTCATTGCAAATCATTAATTAGGGCTCGAAATTCAATGTGCGAACTGATACTTGATCGCGTGACATTGGACCCGGCGATCCGTTAATTTCCGATCAACTTTAACTTCGTTGAGCCTTTCGATTCTCACATCGTTCATTGAGAATCTTTGGAAATAAATTGTTATTAATGCGGAACGAAGCGTGTCTAGATTAAATGAATTAGTTTAGTTTTCTTAGTTTTGAAAGGAATAGTGAGGGAATTTGATAGCTCGAGAGAAGCGATCGAAATTCCTCACCAAATTTCCACGTCCTGCATTGGAAATAGCCAGAGACACTTAAATCGAAACTTCATTTTAATTCATTCATCGGGTAGGAAAAGAATAAAGGAGCCTTAGTTCGAGAAGCAAGATCACTATAAAATGATGGGAAAGCAAGGAAAAATAAACAACGAGAATGAGAAAGGAGAATGAGAGAAAAGAAGAGTTCCCGAGTTCTGAACACGATGACTTATGGAATGAATGGAGTCGGAGAAAACAAACCCGATTAAATTCTTTATTCCATCAGCAGCTATGTAATCAAGAAGAATGGATGATGGGAAGGAGTGGAAGAAGGTTTAATTAGAGCCCATCATCCGAAGACTCAAGCAGAAAAATGAAGGAAGGGCCCCGATTTGTTGAAACGACCTTGTTAAACATATATGTGCTGGTCAGATTTGAGAGCCCAGATAAATCGAAGCTCTGGCCTTGAAGAGATAGAGTTTTAGATCAGTAGAGTTTTCTCTAGTTTAGTTATAGTCTTATTTGTAAAGAAATCAGATTGTACAATATCGAAATGTTTTGATATTTGAATAAAATTCTTGTTGATTTACAAATTAGTTGTTTTTGAGTTCACAAATTGATATACTGAATTTTGTGTTTGTGTCATTTCTTGTTTAGCATGAAAGAATGAGTGTTTTTTCTGTGCGAGGATCGAATAAACAATTGTTCTCTCCCGGAAGCAATGCGGGGAAAAATAAGGGCGTAGATTAGTAAACTGGAAATTAGGAGTTACAGCCTGCATGTTTAAATCCAATTTAGATTACAAAAATTGGAAAAATGGATATTGCTGATGGAACAAATAACTTGGTTGAAATAGTGTAAATAAATAGTGAATAAGTACAAGTCTTGAAGAAACAATACACTTGAGGTGACAAACTCACTAGAGGCTTTAGGGGAGGGAATTAGGAGCGTCTTGGGAAATTCGGGATTAATGAGTCCATGGTCACAGAACTTGTTAGATTATTGATTGGTGAAATCTTAGGTAAACTGACCCGATAAGAAGTGATAGAGCCGTCCTTGAGTTGAGCTTTCAAACCTACCCTCAATATATGCTAAGGAATACCTCTAGTTCATGATTTGAGCAAACAGAGCCTTATTTCTTCCAATAAAAGCAGCGAAAACCTAAATTCCCTTCCTTAAGTAATCACTGTAAAAAGCCCCAGGTATCCGGTTTCGGTCTGAGAAAAGTCTACGTAAAGAAAGAAACAAGTCTGGGGAAAAATATTTCCAAATGTCTGAGGAAGGAGGTGAAGAAGTAAAGCGAAATTAATGAAAAAAGAAGAGAATAAGTTTTGTCTTGCTCATTTGTGTTGATTAAACGTAGGGGTGTTTAACACCTAGTACCCTAATACTGTTTGGTATGGGAGTTCTTGTGAGAAGTTCTCTAAGAGTGATAGAAAGCTGAAGACGAAACATTGCACCATTCTGACCTTAGAAAACGAAGCAAAGAGTTGTAGAGCAGAGGCGGCACGAATAAAGTGCAGAGTGGAATTGAATTCCATAAAAAGAATTTAAAAAGATGAATCAAGCGAGATTGAGGGGAGAATCATGAAGTCTGAAGAAAAGGGTGAAAGCTTAGTGATAAGTAAAGAGAAAAGGTGGAAACTAGGTGATTTGAAACTTAAATTTTCCGTTATCTACTTGATTACCTATTGACATTACAAACTTGAAGGACCTCATTGATCTTGAAGGTTGAATTTACCTACATTAGTGGAATCAATATGAAAATAACCTATAGGACTTTGGCCAGCAGTCAGGAAACTCAAGGAAGATTAACTAAATTGACATGAAGAATGAAAAGGATTGAAGACACACTTTTACCTAACAAGACTTGTTGAATAAATTATTTTACTTATATTATTTCATCCAAGAGATTTGTGATAGAAATTACCATTTCTTTTTCTTGAATCGGCGAAATTTAAAATGATGATGCTATCTCTGACTAAGTTAGAAGGTGGAGCCTAGAAAAGAGTGTGGTATGAATCGAAAAATGTCCTTAAAATTTAAGCTTATTTGTTTGAGAGATGAACAATTCTTTCTTTTCTTTACTTAGGAATGAAATGAAATTTTAAGTTTGGAGGAATTTGATGAGTCCAAAGTCATTAGATTTTAATCATTTTTTTTTGAGCATATTACAAGATAAATGTTGATTTGTATGCAAAATGTGGATATTTACTCAAATTTAATTTTGCGAAAATACAACATAAGCTAAAATCTCGACAAAACCGGAAGAGACCGGCTTCTGGCTTGGAAATGAAATTAAGCGTATTCGAATTAGCGACGAAGCTTATTTGTCGAGTCTTTTCAATCCGCGACATCACGAAATCAATTTTGGGAAAAGCTAGAACCTTATGGCGAAGTCGTGACTTGAAGATTAAGCTTGCGACCAGAATAACCAAAGCAACAAGTGAAAGAGGTTGCGACAAGCAAAGAAATGTGAAATTGAGACTAAAGGAAATATTCAAAGTAAAATCTTGATTCGCGACACCACTTTCGATGTCGCGGCCTTGATTCAGGCTCTGGCGAGGTCCGCAGCGTCGATACGATGTCAGCGACATGGATTAGTCAAATAAAGCCCTGCAAGGAAGTCTCTACAAAGAAAGCGAAGTTGCAACTAGTTTTTTAAAATGAAGGGGCATCATTAAGTCGCGACATGCAGATTAAGGTCACGACATGAAAATGAAGCGAAAGTCTCAACGAGGAAGATTGAAGTTGCAGCAAATTAAGGTTGAATGACAAAGAGGTTGCAACACGAAGCGAAGCGAGAAATACTGCGGCGAAGTTCACGACCATTTATTATTTAATGAGAGGACCCACGGAAATGATCGCCATGACCACTACATTCGGTCATGGCGAAGAAGAATTGTGAAGAAATCCAGTCGCAACTACTTTTGAGCAATTGGGATTCTGTTTGAGCAAGGAACACGTGGTCGCGACATAAGCATGGTCGCGACCTAGAATAGAAAGGTTGAAAGGAGGGAAATTGGTTCTGTGAAAATTGAGGTTGCGGTAGAAGAAAAGAAATGGATTGCATGAGGTCGTGACATCACCTTAAGGTCGCAAGCGTAAATTTGAAACACAGTGAAGGTAGAAGACCGCAAACACGGTGCGACCGGGGAAAAGGCAGTCCACGACTTAAAATTGGAAACATAAATAGAGTAGTAATTACATGACTAAGCGAGGTCATGACTCGAAGCCAGAATAAGAAAGACAATGATGTCGCGACATGGCAGTGAATCTCGACGCCAGCTCTTGAAAACATTAAGCAAACAAGGTCGCGACTAAAGCGATGTCACGACCATTAATCCGAGCAACTTCTGAGAATGCGGTCCCAGCCGGAAGCGACAATGTCACGCGGCGAGCAAGGCGTCGAGGAAATCCATGTTGCGACATCAGCGAGTCGCGACATAGAATGATAAAATTTGGGCTTTCTTTTAGGAATTTCACACCGGAGCTTTGGGGATTCAGCGATTTCTTTTGGCCAGTATAAATAGAGCGTGTTAGAATGGATGGCTTAGTCTTCCTTGCACAGAAAAAGGAAAGGAGAGGAACTCGGTGTATAGTTTAGGTAGATTTTCATTTATTTTCTTTATTTTTAGTTTGTTTGCTACGGATTTGAATCATAGGCGTGCGAAGATGAGTGGAAATTTGAATTTTATTTATGTTATTTTCTTCTTAGAATTCTTGCACGAAAATTTATGGAAATCTAGACGAATTTACGGAATTCATTTTCTTCTCGGTTTATTGCGATTACAGGTGGTTATGCGTGATCGATGCTCCATTTCTTAATTCGCAATCTGATGTCGGACCTTGACTCTTTAGTTGATTTACAATTTAGTTACGGAGTATTTCTGCACAAATATGGCTTAATTTGGGTTGGTTACTTATTTGGTGTCGTTTTGAATTGATGGTTCCAATGCGTAGAAGTCACAGAATACCAGTTGAGGGAATGTATCTTGCTCTAATTTCCAGGATGCCCTCTGCGTGACACAGAGACGGAATTCGAGAGGCGAAAATTCTTTTACGGATATGCATCGTACCATTGATGGTCTTTGAGCTCACGAGAGTTCATTTGATAAATCCCCGTTCGCTCATGGTGAAGTTGGAGGAGTATTTAACAATATAAATAATCAGAGAGTTCACCTTAATCTAAGAGCGAGTTCCTAACCGTGTTGATGAGATCTGTCGAGGAAGGGGCAGACGATAGATACGGAGGTTGAGCCACGAGTAAGTGGCGAAACTTTGCGAAAATCACGAGAAGGAAATCTGAATGTCTCATCAAGAAATGGGTGGAAGTATTGAGAAAGAAAAGCACCTGACTAAGTAAGAGAATTGGGAATACGGTGTAATGGGTTTGATCTTGTCTTCGAGAGTAGCTGTGGTTTCCAAACTGTAAAGGAATATGGAGAAATCCAATTCCAACATTTAGGAAATCTTGGACAAATCCAGATCCATACACAGAACAGAGCAATGTACTTTAGTGTAGGAATTGACTGTTTCATTGTAATTCACTGATAGTTTTCGTTTCTCACAGGAAACTGATTCAGTCCAGTATTTTAGTTACAATTTATTTTTATTCATTTACTTTTGTTTTATCTTAGTTCAACAGTAGTCAATAGTCTAGGATCTTTATTTTTCTAGATAAAACTTTCATTGTGAGTTTTGGAGTCCAAATAGCATAGAATTCTAGTAGTCAGTAGTTGGATCTCTAATTGCACTAATCTCTGTGGGAATGATAACTGACTTACATTCGCATTTTTACTACTTGTATGACTCAGAATTTGCAAAGGTCATAGACAGAATTCCTTATTTTTAAACACCAACTTCTAAAGAATTATTTTATCAAGCAAATTTATCCAAAGTGACATGATGCAAGAGAAGGTAAGGCCCTTGCAACCTATGTGAATTTGAGGGGTTTTAGTCTGGCAGCTAAGAAAGAGGCAAATGTAGAAGAGGTGTATGTCCAATCAACAAAGTGAAATTGTGCTCAATCAGCCCTCCCATGGAGGAACGACAGAGCTTTGAGAGATTCATGTTCTAATTATGCCGTAATCCTCGGTGATTAGGCAACCGACTATATAAGATAACAACTCTGAGCTCAAGCCTATCACATTGCAATTGATTCAAAATATTCAATTTATGAGATTATCGAATGAAGACCCCAACACACATATTTCTAATTTCTTAGAATTATGTGACACGGTGAAGTATAATGGGGTGAGTGATGATGCCATTCGCTTGATACTTTTCCCGTTTTTATTAAAAGACAAGGCGAAGCATTGGATAAATTTTGAACCTCTAGTTTGGTGCATAAGTTCCTCTCAAATTTTTTGCCTCCGCCAAAAGCGGTAGAAATGAGGATTGAAATACACAACTTTTCTCAATTTGAGGGAGAGGCCTTCTATGAGGCATGGGATTGATACAAGGACCTCTTAAGAAAGTGCACCCACCATTGATTAGAAAAATGGATGCAAGTGCATCATTTTTACAATGGGTTGACAGGGACAATTAGAACACTCTTAAACACTTCAGCTAGAGGCGCCTTGATGAATAAGATTGCTAATGATGCTTACCAATTGTTGGAAAACATGGCTTTAAACATTTGGCAATGGCTTAGTGAAAGAGTAACTCCTAAGAAACCGAGTGGAGTCAAGTTGGGTGTGTTCAACAATTTGGCGGTCCAAGTTTCATTGTTTACAAAGAAACTTCAGTCTACTCAACTACAAAATGCCTAAGTTGTGGCAAATGTGATCCAAGCGCCTACTCTTTCATGAGATTTTTGCAATAAGCCCCATCTTAGTGTTGAGTGTCAAATGGGAAACCCTTGTAGGCAAATGGGTATGGAACAAGCCTAATACTTGAGAAAATTTCCTCAACCTCAATTTAACCCAAATGTAAACAATTTCAATATGGGTTGGAGGAATCATCCTAACCTCTCTTGGAGAAACAAACCAAACGTGATACATCCGTTGGAGCAAGCTAAACCTCTACCTATTCAAGAAAAGAGCGCCTGAAGACACTCATGAGGAGTTAGGCTAAGTACCAATTGTAATTGAGCAAATCTCAAGCTCAATTTATCAATGAAACAGGAATCTCCCTCACCAATCAAGCCCTCAATTAAGAAATTTGGTGGTTAAAATGGGTCAAATGGCTACCATGTTCAATGAGAGGCAATAAGGCAACTTGCCTAGCACTTCAGAAGTGAACCCTAGAAGAGATGGTAAAGAGCATTGATATCTCTATTTAATCTGTTCAGGAACCTAGCCATCCTGGCTTCCTTATCTTCCTCTGCATTAGCCCTTATCATTGCTATACTCATTTCTTTGTGATAATCCTCCACACTCTTTGAACCTTGAGTAAGACTTTAAAGTTTTTTATAGAGGCCCCTATAGTAATTATTAGGTATAAACCTTTTCCTAATGAGAGCCTTCATTTCCCCCCAAGTTTCTATAAGTCTTTCACCATTTCCCCTTCTACTTGAAGCTAACTGATCCCACAAAATGATTGCATAATCTCTAAACTCAACTATCGCCAATTTCACTTTTGCTTCAAAGTAATTATGGAAATCAAAGATTAACTCTACCTTTTTCTCCCGTTCCAAATATGTTTCAGGATCATTCCTACCTTGAAAAAAAGGTATTTTCATTTTGATGTTTCCATGATTTCCATGTACCCCATTCCTTTTTCTACGAGCATTCCCTCTATAGCCTCTTTCATACATAACTCCTTTAGGCCTATTTATGCCAATTTCAGACTCATGTCGCCCCTCACTCCCATTTCATTCCTCATTTCCATATCCAAACAAATCCTTATGCCCACGATCATGCCTAACTGGTCTTCTAAGATTAGGATTTCCAGTAGGCTACCCTCTTTGAAAATTTGCAATTACTTTATCTTGCCTATCCATCTCGTCCTTCATTTCTCCAAAAACCAAATTAAAATGATCAAATTGTTACTACATAGATTTTAGAACAAATTCCATGTTCTTTGAACTCCATTTAAGGCTTTCTCCTTGTTAGAAATTTGTAAGCTGCAAGAGAAAATGTTAGAGAACAAAAAATCCTCACACACTCCCTCATGTGTTTACCCTTGAAAGATGTCACTCTACCCTCGTATTAAAATCTTATGGACTTTTCTCAATGTTGAGCTTACACTCTTGCCTTTTCCCACTCAGATAGTCTTCCTTTTTTGGCACTTTAGAGCCAAACTCAATAAAATATTATCTCAATTCTAGTAGAATTCAAATTAACACTTAACACAAATATTTAGAAGGAAATTGATAGGCACAAAACGTGTAAGAAAATACAAATTACCTATATGCGCAAGTTCATGCGTCGTGTTCAAGTAATAAAGAGTAAGTAAAAGTATCGTGTAAAGTCCCAAAAATAGCCTTCTTGTTTTATTATTTTACTTTATAGTATTTTATGCTATTATTTTTTTTCTTTTTTATTATTCTATTTGTTATGTTATTGGTTTTAGGAGATAGAAATATTGATAAGTGAAGTGTAATTAGCATAAGTAGAAGGACTAAAATGCAAAAATGAGAAAAGAAAGCCAAAAAGAGATTGTCAAACAAGGCCTTGTAATGGATGAGAGGATAAGACCAAAAATTGGTCTTAGAATGGGTATTTTCACATTTTGGAACATGGAGAGAGCTAGGGTTATGGATTCTTGAGAAGAGCCTATCATAGGATCGTTTTCATTTGTTCAAAGTTTTGCAAGAAAGAGAAAAAATAAGCTTGATTGGAAGGTTTTAAGAAGAAAAGCCAGGTATGGATTATCCTTTGATTTAGGGAAAGTCCTAACTTATTTTGCCAGGTTAGTGATAACCTAACTTTCCAGATCTTTGGGTAATTTGTTCTTGAATTAGAGTTGTATTGCTTTGGATTGTTTTTTTTTTTTTTTTTGGCTTGTGGGGTCTTAAAGACCAAGAAGTGTAAAAAGAGATGTGTAGGTTTTGAAGGGAATTGCTGTAAAAAAAAATTTCTTCTAAAACCCATGTTTTGTTTTAGCCATAACTTGGCCTCTTGAACTCCAAATTGGATGATTCCAATTTGAGATGGTGAATAAGAATCATGGATGAAAATTTATAAAAGAAATAGAGACCTAAAGCAGTCCAGAAAGAGAAGCTATGTTGGTGTTTCCGAGATGGACCAAAGCGAGTCTAGAAGCAGGGAAGAATTCTAGGTTGTGTCATGTTTTGTTTTGGCCATAACTTGGGCATTAGTCATCCAAATTGAGTGATTTCAATTGGGAAAGAACCCTAAGAGGTAAACCTACAAAACTATGGAAGGTATTAAGAAACAAACCTGACCCTAAGTCCCCTGTTTTTGAGACTGAAGTGAAAATACGGGTAAGCTATTGGGTTATCCTCTATTTTGGTACAGTTTTGGTGTTTTGGCCATAAGTTAAGTTCTAATGATCAAAATTAGATGATTCTAATTTATAATGAAAATAGACTCATAGAGATACCATTTTCTTGAAGGAATTTTGGGTAAAATATGGCTCATTTGTTCCTAGAAATTTTTTCAAGTGAAGGTGTATTAGGTAGAAATCAACCCTTACTAGAAACCCTAGCATGCACGACTGATTTTTCTTTCTTTGTTCTCTGATTGTGATAGATTAGGTGTTGGTGATGATAAAACCTAAGCAAAAGTCAGGATTCAAAGAATAGGAGACAAGAATAGTCAACTCTTTTGGTTTGTTCTTCACATTTCTCTTCTTGTTTCGGTGTTGTGTTTATTTTGTCATCAAACCTAAAGTGTTGATATAAAAATCTTCATGTGTGCTTATGGTTTGAAACATAAATAAATTGGTTTGGGTGTTGGTTAATTGATCTCAAGTGGATTAACATGAAAAAGGGAAGGCAATGTATTTTAATGCATGAATCATGTGTAGTCGAATGCATATTGGTGTGTATGGTTGGTTTTGGTGCAAAATGCTGCTGACATGTGTTTTAAATTATGTTTCCAAATATGTTAAAGGTTTGGTGTAATTGAAATAGTGTGTAAAACTCATGTGTTAAGTGAGTTAAAATGAAGAAAAAGTGATTGGATTATGGCCAAATGAGAGATAGTGTTTCTATGAGATTATATATAACTTTTGTGTGTAGAATTATTGACTTGGAATAAATTGGTTTAAAATGGAGTTAATCGGATAGTTAACATGAGTGGTAAGTAGGCTTATATTAGTTTGTAAACTTGCGTTATTGTGGAATTCTTGTGAATATAATCTATTAACTTTTACTACGACTAATTATTAATGCCCTTAAGAGAATGTTAGGCATCATATTCAAGTTATGGATAAATTGGTATACCAATAAGGATAAATGTAGCAATACTGGGAATGATATGTTTTATAATGACATACCAATCTGTAGCCTAGTGGAACAGTATCGGTAGTGGGCACAAAAATGTAATATACAAATAACCAATCCATTGCTTAGCGGGACAGTACTAAGTTATTAAAAGTGTTAAACCAGCCAGCAGCCCAACGAGACCATGTTGGTGATTCCGTTATCCTCTGCACCGAAAATTTCAGTTAGATTCATTTTAAGGGAAAATTATTAATAAACATGTGAATTGTGTTGTGACAAAAATACTAGTATATGCGAGCATGAAAGATGTGAATTATCGTGTTTTTATATACAAGATTAAATGAATGAATGTTAAACTAGTATAAAATGTTATATATATAAATATTGCTTTGAACACATGAGCAGTATGTTGAAATGTTGTTTGGAAAATATGTTGAATGTATTTGTGACAAGTAATGTATGCCTGTAGTCGAATATTATTTATATGTAAGCATATATGTTGTGTTGATTATTTGACATGAGAATATAAACGTAAAGAACCACTAAGCATGAAAATGCTTAGTGCTGTGATTTCTCACGTGCAGCTACCGTGTAGACAATGACAAGACTAAAGACTGCCGAGCATGGAGTCACCGTCATACAGTTCGAAGTATACAAAAATGCTCCGTTTCATGCATACCACTTCATTTCATGATATCATGTGATTATTTTTGTGGAAATCAAAGATGTTTAAGTCTTCATGGATAGCAAGGAGGTGAACTCCAGTAATATTTTGTAAATGTTTTGGAAATGCATGGAATGCCATTTTGTATCAATATGTTGTACAAAAGAATAGATATGGGCCATCTTGAAATGATATGATGTATATTTCTCATATTAATGAATGTATTAGTAATGATATCATATATTCATATATATGTATGTTTATATGAAATGTGTTTTGACAAATGGTTTCGTCTGGTCCGTGTCTCCGGATCTGATTCACCATCGGATCGAGCTCGAGGGCGCGACATATCATCCAACGAGGATTGTGTATTAACTACTAATTCTAATCTAGCTTAGACTCTATTTGGATGATTAAAATCTTTAAAAGAGTCAAAATTACACTAACTAGCTTGCAAGAATCCTAATTTAATAAAGACCCAAGCCTAAAAACCTTAGGGAAAAGATATCACCAACACAATCCTATATGAACATCCTAACTCGATAAATCAATATTCATTTCATTGTGTTGATGGCGATTTCTCTAATGAAATTGTGAATCTCTCTCTCGATAACTCACAACTCTCTAAGTTTGGAATTATTTCGCATCTTTACTCAACCCCCGAGACTCTAGGAATTTTAATGCACACTAAAGAAACCTAATACCACCTAATTTCATTTATATCTCCATCTCATGTTAATTAGATGGCATGTCATCCATGCTCTAATTCAATCCTCACTCAGATCTCAAATGGAACCACAAATCATCTTAATACTGACCAAATACCCACAAGCAATAAAAACAAAATGAAATACTCAACATAGATATGAAATAAGGCATTAATAAAAAAAGATTAGGAGAATTCATACATTCAAGTCTTGGCTACTATTAGGTATGCTTCATGTTAGCATTTAACATTGCAAAACATCGCATATTTTCTGTGTTTGATGCTAACTGAGCACCCTTTTCACTCATTTTCATGTCTAACCCCATTTATATGTGTATTTTGTAGAAATGAAGAAAATAAGAAAAAAATCAAGCAATTTGGACAAGGAATGAAGAAGTTTTGCAGAATTGAAGTCATGGTCGACCATGGATATGAAGTCATGGTCGCGTACAACTATCCTGGTCGCTGACCATGACCTCACATGAAAAATTTATTGCACCCAATGTTCGGTGTAGTTGCGACCATGGAACCACATTAACATAAAATCATGAGTCAATGCTCACAAAAATAACCTAGCAGTTTTATAACATGTTTAGGGTATAAAATAAGTTAAATTGTATTTTTCTGGAATTTATGTTGTTAAAGAACAAAAAAAAATGATAAAACCCAAAAATTATAAAAGAATTAAGGTTAAATTGGTAAATTGTCAAAATGAGGACCCAAGGATCATAAATGAGAAGTGTATGTGCCAAAATGGAAGAAGGGTAATAAGTTGAATAGAAAATGAAAGAGAAAAGAAGGATTAAAATGCAAAAATGAGGAATGAAGAAATAATGTGCTAGCCAAACAAGGCCTGGTGAAGGTTTTGAGTTAAGACCAAAAATTAGTCTTTGAATAGCATTTCTCATTTGGACATATCTTCACATTGTGAACTAGGGAACGGTTGAGAGAGTGAGAGAGGAGACCAAGTTGGCTTTATGCTCTCCAAAGAGTTGAGCCAAACAAAGAAGAAAGAAGAAGAAGGAAGTGAAAAGAAAGAGATTAAAGGTATGAAACTAACCCTAACCCCCTTAATGTTGTGTTTAGGTTTGATGAAAACTCCAAATTGAAATATAAGAGTTTTAAATGACTTATATCAGTTTTGGGGTTGTTTTGGGTTAAATTTCAAAGTGTTTTTGGGCTAGGATTGGTTTAGAGGAATTTTTGTATAAAGGAAATGTTGGGATTTTAGGGGAGATACTATCAAAATTTTCCAAAACCCATGTTTTTGTTTTAGCCATAACTTGGCCATCACTCATCCAAATTGAATTATTAAAATTGTTGGGTAAACTAGACTTCTAGGAGAACAAATTTCCTTGAAATAAGTGTATTCAAATTTAGACCCTACTGGACCCAGAAATATGTCAAAGAAAAACTCTATTTTCAGGCAAATTCTGGTTCTATTTTGAAAATAGAGTAGTCCCGATTGTTTTGAACATATCTTGAGTTTCAGTGCTCCGAATTGGATGATTCAAATTTCTGAATAAAATAGATTTATAGGGGAACAATGAACTTGAAGGAAGTTAGGTAAAATGTGGCTCATTTATTCCCATAAAATTTTACTTGAAGGAAGTTGGGTAGACAACAACCCTAACTAGAAACCTAAATAAGCCAACTAATATTGTTCTCTAATTGTGATAGATTAGGGGTTGGTGACGAGGAAGCCTAACCCAAGAACGGGATTCTGAGGATAGGAATCGAGGAGTGACAACCTTTTTGGATTTGTTCTCCATACCTCTCTTCTTATTTCAAGTTTTGTGATCGTTGGTTGAAATGATTTTCAAGAAAACTGCATATGTGATTTGTTTAAAGAGATTTGGGAAAATTGATTTCAAATGCATTGCCATAAAAATTGCAGGAGCATCAAAATGTATTATTTTGGTATAAATGTATATACAATATTTTAAATTACTATGACTAAGTTTTTTATTACTACCCAAATAGTGTTGTTTCATACCCTTAACACTCCAGGTTTTAAGCACTTATTGTGTAGTAATCAACTTAATTGACCCAGTTGGCATGTTAAGGACCTAGCAAGGCTACTAATCGAATTTTGTGGAAAGTTTTGTTGTTCTCAATGCTATATATATTGAAGACCAGGGATTCAGCTCAAGCATGAAGAAATCAGTAGCAATTCAAAGCTTCAGAGCAGAAGAAGGCAAAAGCAAAACCATAAGAAAGATGCATTAGCAACCTTGCTAAATTCACAAGGGTAGCAAATTTTTGCAACCCCTGCAAAAATGTCTGCCATATTTGACTTTTTGAGCTTTTTGTGTTTTTCCCACTTTCTCCCTATGTAATAGTGTTTTATTTTGTATCTTTTGGTAATTTGTAATGGGTTTGATGGTATGAAACACCCCATAGAAGACTTTGTAGACATCAAGTTCGACATTATTTTTGGAAAGCTTGTTGAGGAAGCTTTCATTTTCTCTCATTTTCTCATTCTTTTTCTCGACAGCCAAATAACCTCTCAGGAGAGGAGGAGCGGTTAAACCCTTCATTTCCTTGGAGTAAAGGAAACTAGGTGAAGGTACCGGATGAAAAGGTGGAGGTTTTCCATATTTTAACGGAGGTATTTTCCACCATTAATGGTCTCTTTTCAAATATTGGTTTTCATCCCTTCGGGTTACTTGAATGATCCATACTTGATAAGCTTTTAGGGTTCAATGGATGCTTATTGCTAGATCCATTGACATTCATTAGTTATCATTTATGGGTTATTGGAAGGCGATTCAAAGCGATGTTTTTATTTTTCTTCAAATCCTAGGTTCGATCCCTTCGAATCACCTTGAATGGTTAGTATTTGGTAAGCTCTAAAGCTCATTGGATACTTGTTGCTAGATTCGGTGATGTTAGTCGATTATCATTTATGGACCATTGGAAGGTGAGTCGAGGAGATGTTCTTCAACGTCCCGGACCATTTATTGGGAGGCGAATACCAATTTTCAAGGATATTTATTTAAGGTGCGATTATTATAGCTAAACGAGCGGAGTTGAGAGATAACTATATGTTATCCTCCCCAATGCGAGGTAAAGATCCGGGAAAACCCCTCCTTTGCCTAAGGAACCTAAAACCTAGTGACCTAGAACTCCAAGGAATTTCTTCTTTTTACATTTTATCCTCCAAGGAATTTCTTCTTTTTACATTTTATCCTGATTTTACTTTCTACTTTATTTTTATTTTTATTTTCTCTAAACATCCACTCTTTTTATCACATCTCTAATATCCAAAATGAAATCACCAGTATAAGCCTCATTGTCAGTCATTTCCACGAAAAAAAACTCATCTCTGTGGACGATCCTAGAACCACTATACTATAGTAGCTATGTTATGCTAGTATGAGGTATCAGGTTATAAATTTTTTTGATTAATACCCCCACTGGGCCATGAATCAAATTTTCGCAACCCAAACGAAATTTCGCAACCCTTGCGAATTTAGCAAGGCTGTTACTACATTTTTCTTTTGGTTTTGCTTTTGCCTTCTTCTACTCTGAAGCTCTGAATTGCTACTGCTTTCTTCATGCTTGAGATGAATCATTGTCTTCAATATATATAGCCTGTGAGAACAACAAACCTGGCCACAAAATTCGATTAGTAGCCTTGCTAGGTCCTTAACATGTCAACTTGGTCAATTAGGCTGATTACTACACAATAAGTGCTTAAAACCTGGAGTGTTAATGGTATGAAACAACACTATTTGGGTAGTAATCAGTTTTAATGCCCTTAATAGAATGTTATCCATCATATTCGAGTTAAGGATAGATTGGTCCTATGATAGGGTCAAACTAGCGATCTTTTGTGAATGAAATAAATATAATGGCATACGATCCATAGTCAGTAAGGACGATGTCGGTAGTGTACACATAATGATTTTTAATTAACCAGCCAACAACCTAATGGGACCGTACTATGTTATAAAATATATTTTTCTACCGGTTTATAGATTAGTGGGACCGTGCCGGTGATTCCGTTATCCTAGGCACCAAAAGAAATGATTAAATTTGTTTAAGGGCAAAATTATAAGTAAATGTGTGAAATGCATGATTTGAGTTTCGAATCAAATATTGCATCTGAAATTGTATACTTTGAAGTGATCAAATGATTTGCAAATGAAAGTATGTGAAATAAGCACACATATATAATGTATATTGCATGGACTATTGAAATTGTTCCAAAACATTGTTTCAGAAAAGTTGCATATTTGTGTTTAATTGAAATAAAGAGAGAATTGCATAGAACCATTAAGCATGAAAATGCTTAGCGCGTTGTTTTTATCATCGCGTAAGTACCAAGTGATTAGGGACAAGAGAAAAGACCGCAGAGTTCATAGTCATCGTTGAATCGTGCGGAGTATAAGTAAACGCTCCGTCTCATGCATACATTTCATCCCATGACATTATTTGATCCTTTTTGTAATGAAACCAAAAATGTATAAGTTTTCATGGGAAGAACATATTTGATTTATTTGTGGAGATGAACTCTGATAATGTTTTGTAAATGATAATGTTGAAAGGGCATACATGCCATATTGAATGAAAGTGTTAATTGACAAAATGGTGGGCCCTCTTTAACCGAAATGATTATGTGACATTTATTTCTACGGTATTCGAAAATGTATATATGGTAAAACCGGTCCACGTCCTCGGGCTCGATGCGGCCTTAGTGGGAGTGCAGTGCGGGCACAACATCTGATGTGGTTGCAACCCGCGACAACTATAGTGTGACCATGAACTACCTCTTCACAAATCCTGTCTTCAGCAATCTTGTATGTGGTCGCGACCACACCAACTCATGGTCACGACCCTGAGCCTCTTGATATACTTGATTCGGCATTTACGGTATGAGTCGCAGCAGCCAAACATTCGTGGTCGCAACCACGCGATGTTGCAACCCAGCGATTTTCCACTTTTAGGTTGATTTTAGCCCATTTTCCAATTTGTAATTAAGGAAAACTTTGAGATATTATTAGGGTTTGAACTTTTAAAGAGGAGGTTCCACTCCATATTCTAGGGTTTTCTCTCCTTGAGTTGAGAACCAATCTTTTAGGGTTAGATTTCTTAGATTTAGTGTTTGTTGTGAAGAACTTCGCTTGTATTTGAAGATTACTTGGAAGCACAACCTTATAGAGTGTGGATTTCAACTTGGATCCGGAGATTGAAGATTATTACAACTTTATCTTTGTTTTATATTTCAATCTCTACTCCTTTTTCAATTTCTGCAATTTTATGTTTGTCTTAAACACGATTTTGTTGGTTTTGATGGTTGAAATGATTGGCTAGGCATTTTATAGGATTGGTTATTGGATTTGATGTTTGATTCATCTAATATTTAGTTTAGCTATATGATTTATGCTTGATTTGTTGTATATGGTGTTAATACATTGAAAGATTATAATTTTGGTTAATTGATACATGTTGAGAATTGGGTTTTCGATCATCTTATTAGGGTATCCTTGGTGACAGTTGGGATTAACCCCTAAAATCTAAATCTGATTCTCTTAAGGTGTTAATCAGTTAATTGGAATTCTAATTAACCTAGTTAAAGAGGCTTAGGGTATTAGAAAGATCTAGTAGTAAGTGGATTTCACTAGGAGGAACACCAAATGTATTAAGTAAGGATTGCAAGAACGTAATCGTGACAAATTCGAGCTTAGTTTGGGTAGTTCTATTTTAAGAACGTAACTGTGACCAATAGAATCCCTAGGAAAAATTCCTTAGAAAAGTATGACCCTATCGACCTAGAAGAATGTAACTATGAATAGGTGGATAATTCGAGAAAATATAAGGGGGAACACGAAAGTGGCATCCTTATACCATATCATAGGACCAATTAAAATCTTGGCTACATCTAAGCCCTAGGAAAGTAAACTAAAGCATCTCTAGAAAAGGAATTAAGACCATCAAAATAAAGAAAAACATAGAGAGGTGAAGAGAATAAAAAAATTTGGATGTGAAGGCCCCTTCTTTTCTTCCTCCTTCTTCTTCTTCTTCTTCAAGTTTCTCCTCTTCAAAAGACTTGGTTCCTAGGGTATTTCAACCCTAAGGAACCCCCAAAATTGGTCTCCCCAAGTTTCTAGGCTTTGAGGCTTTAAAAACAACAATTTTAGGCTTAAAACTGGGCTAAAATGCACCCAAGATTGACACTCGACGTCGTGACATCACTCTCCCACATCAAAATGTCATTGAAGCTGCTAGAGAAGACCTCAGTGACGTCGTGACATCACTCTTGCACGTCGCAACATCACTCCCGCACTTCGCAACGTCAATGCTCCTCTCTATTTTCCTCTTCGCTTCTTGAGGCCATAACTTTGTCATCTGAACTTCAAATTGAGCAATCTTGGTCTTGTTAGAAATGTTGGAGAGCTTAGAATATGGATATGGCAAGAGAAAAACAGCTTATGGTAAAGACTGAATCAACAAAGTGTGCCAACTGGTTAGATTTTGAGTACTCTTCTCTTCTTCCTTCTTCTAAAATTCATAACTTGATCATTTGAAGTCTAAATTGAATTAATGAGGGCTCTTTGGAAAGCTTGTGAAGTCTATTATCCATAAATAAAAAATTGGTTCCATGGGAGGTTATTCTATAACTTAAAAGATTGAAATACAGTAGCTGCTCCTACATGTGGAATTTGCTATTTTTTTTTTTTTAACTTTTTCGCTTCATATTGCCTCAATGCCTCGGATTTAGTGCTATTTACAAATAAGAATGAAAAAGGGTTAAAAAACTTATTAATATAATAAAAGCTATGAAATACTAACCAAAATATGGGGATAAAATGAGTATAAAATACACTCATCACACTCCCAAACTTAACTCTTTGCTTATCCTCAAGTAAAGGAACACAAACATTAAAAGAAAAAAAAATTAAGATAAATATCTGTAAAGAATGGTACTTATAATAAGTTGAGAGAATACAATAAAAAAGTTATATGAAAACATGTTAGCCAAAATGAGATCCCAACACATTTATAATTTCTAAAGGACAAAGCAACTAAAGGCATGGTGATCAAGGCAAGTTTTTCCCCCACGCCCTCAATAGATCTTTCCTAAAGGAACTCGGTGTAAATGATGTTTTAGGTCTCAAATATAGACTAAGGTTCCAATGCACTCTTCAACCAAACTCAACTCACTCTTTTTTAAAGACATTAACAAAAACAAGTTGAGAATGCACATTTTTATTCAAAAACTAAAACTAAAATGTATGATGCAATACTAAGGAGTTCTAAAAAAGTGTCCATGTAGCGGGAATCCATTAGCGACTCCCCACCAATTGGCTAAGGGCACTGGGCATTAAGTTCTCCACAAACTTCACCTCGAACACTTCACTAAAAACCAAAGCACCTACTTGTGAGATTGACCCATCTTCTATCCCATGTAACAAGCATTGAAGTCAATGACTCTCGATCAATTGGCTCAAGGAATTAGCCTTTGAAAGGCCCCTCAGATTGTGCCCGAGATTCCGATTAGATTAACTCGCTTATTTTTCTCTTTTTTCTTTCTTTTTCACATTTTTGCTTTTCTTTTTCTTTTTCTTTTTTCTTTATTTTTTTTCATTTTCTTTTGTTTTTGCAATAGTGCGGGCACATTAACCCTCTTTAAGAGGTGTCCCATCACTATAGAAGTTAAGAACTCTCAAAGCAAGCTCAATTTGAGAAAAAGAGATCTGAACCAAAGTGTATAAATGAGATATGTTAGGATCCTACCCTGAGCATCATAAGCCTAAGGGCAGAGGAAGATTTTAAAAAATTTTATCCACGGGAATCGACCATGGATATCAGAAGCCCAGAGATGAGTACAGATGAAATGAAGGGATAAAATGTTTTACCTCTTAAAGCAATGCCTCCGTAGAAGTAGATCTGCAACCGACCGTAGCGCCTTGAGGTAAGCATGCCTCCAATGGTAATCCACACAATGTCAAGGCAAGGAAACCAACAAGGAAGTGACCTCGACCTCCAACCAAGTGCTAGCAAGGTTGAATCCAAGAGAGAGGGAAGAATAAACATTTTTCCTCCTACTCACAACAAAGGAAGAAGAACACCTTTTCTTTTTCCTCTCTCTTCTCCAAAACTTATGATCTTCAATGAGAGAGATTAGATGGATAAAGAAGAGAACCAATTCTCTTCCATACTTACTCAAAACATGTATGGAAAAAGTTTAAGGAATGGGAGAACTTTCTCTTATTCCATGTTCATGTTACTAGGTTCAATGAACCTAGACATGTTAGTGTGAATTGTTAATCGATTTTTGTATAGACCAAATTGTGCAAACAAAGTTATGACTCTGCTATCAAGGGCTAAATAAAGTCCCCGTAAACGATGCCAAAAACTTGTTTGACCAAAATGTGATATAGATAGACTAGTGAACAAACAAGATTATATATAAACAAATTTATGGGCGCTACAAGGACTATTTATCTAATCCATGTACTTGACACCAAAAACTTTTGATGGGCAAAATGTGATGAAAATATATGTTTGTCCTTTTTTTGTAAAGCTGGATTCATTAAAATTCATTTTATCTTAATCCACTGCCAAGTGCACAAATCGTACAAGTAATAAAGTGGATTTTCATTAAGTCGGATATCGTTCCTGCAGAGTTGAGGATGAATCATAAAATCAACTACCCCCGAAACTACTCAACATCTTACTATTTGAACTCCAATATTAAGATGATTTGAAAACGAATAAGATAACACTAAAGTAAATTCACTAGTGTACATAAAATATTAATAAGAATAGAGTTGAGAGTTCACTGAGTGAGACAACACTAGAACATAGATCAATGAATAATTGTCAATTTTCGCATCATTTTGAATCTAAGCTAAGCCATAAGTTGGAAAGCTGAATTTGTCAAAGATGCATTGTGGTATAGTTTGGATTTCTCCCTCAACCATATCTTTCACTAATTAGAGATACATATTCATTTCTGACTCATGAATCTAATTAGCTACTTGTAAGATATAATCCTCTTTCTAAGATTTGAGTATTTTTCATTTTCAGTACTTCATACCTAGATCTTAAGATTGGAGAATTCTTGCCCCCATAGACAAGATATTGCAAGCCTTTTCCAATTTAGATGGTACCTCATCCTTCAATACTGATGAAATTCTCCATTTCCTTGATTAGATCCTTGCTAACACGGGATCAGAATCCTTTCATCAGAGATAGGAGAAACCTCTTAGTGATTAAATTGATATTTTACCAAACTATCCTCAAACCATGAGTAAGTTAGTGATTTATCTGAGTAATGGTTCAAAGTTCATTAGTTCCAAAGTATTAGTCTACCATACCCACAAAGAATTGCTCTCTACCCTCAGGATTTTCCATTTTTGTGTCACTCAGAGGGCCTCTTGGAAATCAGAGCAAGATACAATACTTTGCTTGGGTACACGGTACTAGTACTAGGAACAATTAAGTTCAGAAATAATACCAATCAAATAAATTCAAGAATTCTAACTAAGGCATTCTTCACTTTGTGAAAATAGCGATCATACGTCGAAACCCATTCGGAGGGACTCAACCTTTCAAAACTAGTTCACTCATATCAGTGACTAACTAATCAGGAAAATTCACTGAAAGTGTAAACAAACTAAAATAAATGAAATCCAGAAATTTTCCAAACTCCATTTTATTCAAAACAATAATGAAAGAGAAAATTTAACAAGAAATTCTAGCTCAAAAGCTGTACTATAGCTCATTACTCAACTCCGGAAAATCAAAAGAAAACTAACTAAACACTATGCTCAAACTAAATATACTAAAAAGGAAATAAAAGAAAATATATATACATAGAGTCTTCAACCACCCAAAAGTCCTGGATTTGCGGAAGGCTGCTTGCTGATGCCACTAGATCGTCTATTTATAGACTTTCCCGATGTTGGAGCCGCAAGGCAGTGTTATTGGATCCCCAAATTTCTGGCCCAAATTGGTCGCTCTTTCAAGACATAGAAAGTTCTGTCATAACAAAGTCTTCAGTCTTTGTCGCTAACTTCTGTCGTAGCCTATAGTTTTCTGTCGCGACCTCTTCTCTGGGCTTCTTCTTAGATTCTATCGCAATAAGAATTTTTCTCTTTAGCTTGTCTATTCTGTCGCGACAAAGTTTTTTATGTCGCAATAGGATTTCTTTGATTCCTGAACAATTTTTGTCGCAATAGAATTTTCTTTTGTCACGACAGATTTTTCTTCTCTGGTCCTTGTCACTTGCTGAGCTGTTTGTTGCGACATAGAAATCTTTGTTGTGACAAACTTGAAACAACTAATCATAATTCTCCTTACAAATTTCTATTGCGAGACCGGGTACTATTACATTGCAACAGAATTCAATCATTCTCTAGCTTTTATTGTTGCGACATAAAACTTCTTTGTCGCGACAAATATTGTGCCTTCAATTCTTTACTATGTTGCAACATGAATTTCTTTGCCGCCATTCCTCTTGTGTTGCTCTCAATTTCTTATCGCGACAGAGAATTCAACTCCCTTATGTTTTGTTTGTCGCGATAGAAATAATCTTTATCATGACAGATATTTTGTTGCTCTTTGTTGTGAATTCTGAATGTAATGTCGCGACAGGATTTTCTTCGTTGGTACATAAATTCTTCCTTGATCTAGCTCCATGCTGAAAACTTTGTCGCAACATAAAAACACTTGTCTCAGTTGACTTGTGTTGTATTCTTGCCATTTTCTGTCATGATAGAGCTGTCTTTTGAAGCGACAGAGTTCATATGTTAATCTTCAGCCTTTTATGTTAAACGGAGTTATGTGACAAAGTTCCCTTTCATTTCCTTGATCATTGTCGCTGACGAGTTAAGAGATTAGTCGCGACAATCTTCTTTTCATTCTTCTTCAGCAATGTCGCAACAGAGAACTCTTTGTCGCAACAGAGATTTTATTTCTGCCTTGAGTTCAGCCTGGACTTTGTTGCGACATATAGCTGTTAACTACGACATAGTTCTTCTGATCTTCTTGAAATTCTATCATGACAAACAAAAACTATGTCACCACAGAGAATGCTGTAATTGCCACTTTCTTCTTTTTTTTTCTGCTAGAATTATCTCATTTTTCAATTAAAACCTGTAAAACACAAAGTTGGTGAATATTCCATAATTTTGCATAAAAATAGATCTGAAACTGCTAAAAACATGCCAAAAAATGGATTAAAAATAGATGAGTTTAAGACTTATCATGAATCAAAAGGGAATTTTCCATATAGTCTTAGTCTTGGTAAGGAGAGTGGGCGCAAATGTTCCTTTCGCCTTATTAGAGAGAGCCCCAGTCAAATCAAGTGCAGGTTCAATGTACCTTGACTTGGTTTGATTCTTACTTACCATATCACTCTTCCACACATAATCTTACCGCCATTGAATGGGTGAGAAAATGCAAAAATGCCCCTCACATAAAGGTGAATTACGACCGTAGCCATCCCATGCACATGGAACCTCTCATGGACCTTAAGCCCATTAGTGAGCCCAAGCTCTCTTACATCATTTTCGGATCGTATCCGAAGCATGTCACTCAACTTGGATCAAATCCAAATCACTTTATTCCTGCCTCACACTTATAAGTGTGACCCATTAGGTTCCTGATTATGTTGGCCAATTGGTTCAACAATTGAATCAAGAAAGTCATGAAGCGATTATCATGATAACGTGTATTGCCAATTAGCGGGGAGTCAATGGTTTGACTACAAACCCTTCCATAGACAACATCTGCGCAATTCGTCATTTCACCAACCTATACCCTACTTAGTTCAAAGTATGGACAAAGTGTAGCTTCCATTAGACTGGCTACGCCACATCTAGCCCGTGTAAAAAGTTCTTATCTCAGGACTCATTACTCATCAGTCATACCACTGAATAACTCTTCATTGCATATCTACTATGGTTAGAGAATCACGAGTAATGACCCTAATAAGAGGTTATGGGTATACGCTCCCTCTATCAGGAATGGTGAATCCTCTGTTGGCTACTCAACTACCTTCGAACACCTCAAGTTGTACCCAATCATCACCCTATGAGCGACCTCTGAGAGGCAACAAGGAATGAAGTCAAAGCACAGGATCAACATCTAAGATAACCTTGAGTACCTCAAGTCTAAGGATACTTGCACCATTGCTATGATGAGAATATCATCTATATGTAATAGATAATCCATATGATTTTCTCATAGTAGGTCTCCGATGTACTTGACTACTCTTAGCAAGCATCCACAAGTCTACAGTTTATGAGATCAATTGTTTGATCAAATCAATGAGTATAACATGTGCTAGTCTATCCAGATCAACAATGTCCAATCTTATTGATCCTATGACTAGGGATAATTTAGATATAACATAATTACACATGATAGGAATCTCATTATCATGATCACATCATGATTTTCTTCATGCTATGTAATATATCAAGGACTTCATTAATTGATTTAAGATCCATATCAATTCATATAGCAAACGAATATCAAATTAATGAAGAAGCCTTCTTTTCATTAAAATAAGATATACAACAAGTGCCAAAGGTGATGGCCTTTAGAGCACTTCTCTAACAAGATCTAGTGTGTGTTTGTGTATGAGTTCCATTAAGAAATGATTTCTTGAGAAAAAAGGGGGTTATTCATGCCAAGTCTCCCATAACCACTAGATACACTCAAATCTTAGATCAAATAAATGTGATAGTTTCTCAAATTTGACCAAATAAAAATACTTTACAAAACATAAAATCAAAAAAATTCTCAAAACAATGGCGAAGCATAACCCTATATATGAGACCAAAACAAACAAAAGAAAGAAGAAGAACATACAAAACAAAACTAATAGTGAATACGTGATAAAATAGGTAAGATCCCACAAAGTTATTTTCCAAAAGTGGTTCCCTTAATATAAATTAGACATGTCATAGTGAACCGAGTAAGGATAAATAAGATTTGCTCTCCCTAGTGGAGTCTCAGTGAGCACTGTGGTAGTGGTGGTGCATTAGAGGTACGGAATGATAGGAGTCGTGCTAGCTGCTTAGGGACAATGTTCTGATTTCTCAGGATTGTATCATTTTTGCCTTGAATCTCCTCTAGCTTCTTATTCACACTAATTTGGAACTCTTAGCGCTCATCCTAGAATGAGTCCACTCTCACAATAAACTCATCGATCTGATCATGAAGGCTAGTAGATGAGGTGCCCTCATCATGTGTGATAGTCGCCTGACGTGGCTGATCTTCTTTGTCTTATTCATCCTCACTAGTAGCTTCATGACTTGAGTCTATATTGACTTGAGGCTTAGGGGCTCCCTTTCTTTTCCCCACCACAATTGACTTGATTGGGTGGAACGAGTCTTCTTGATTTGTAAATGGAACTTCGGCTTGCTTGCACAATTAGAAGATGAGGAAGGGGTGTCCTAAGTTCATCTGCCCATCCTTATTATGCCATATTTCCTCCTTGATAATTTCTTCCACATCAAACTTGATGTCTTTGCACACACTTGATGACTGCAGATTTCTTATTTCCCAAGACAAGGCCATTGCCAGATTTCTACAAGATGAATGATGCCTCATCCTTGAGATCTTAAAGAGTTCTCCGTTTCCTTGATAAGATCTAAGCTAACACGGGATCAAGATCATTCTCAAGACCAAGGAGAGATCTTTAATTGATTAATCGATATATCAGTCAACTAATTCTCAAACCATGAGTAAATTGAAGATTTATCTAAGTAATCTTTCAAAGCTCATTAGTTCATCAATATTAGTCTAGCATACACCCAAGTAACTAATCCAAACTCTTAGGAATCTCCATCTCTGTGTCACTCAGAGGGCCTCCTGGAAATCAGAGCCAAATAACGGTCCTTTTATGGGTATAAGTTACTAATATTGGGAACAATTCACTACACAAACATCACCATTCAAATAATTTCAAGACTCTCAACCCAGGAAATTTCTTTCTAATTGTGCAAAAAATACCATAACTAACATCAAATCTTTCCCAGCGGAAGTTTTGTTTCTCGAAAACTGGATTACAGTGAACATTGAAATGCTGATTAGGAAAATTCCACTACAACTGCAATCAACTGAAGAAATGAATTCCATCTTTTCTCTAGATTTCATTGGATTCAGATAGTAATCGGAAGTGAATTTCAACCATTTAGCTCAACTTCTAAACTTCTGAACAATTCACTGTTTCAAGTCCAGTAAACAAATTGAAATTCCACGCTAAATCTAATCTATGAAGAAAAGAAAATAAAAAATGAAAGAAAAATATAATACAAAAGAGTCCTTGACTCCCTTAGATCACTGCCATATAGTCCTTTGGATTCTTTTTGGTGTCACTTGGAAATGAATCCTTAGGCTCTTTCTACGCAGGCAATTGCCTATACGTATCTCAGTTCTTCAAAAGAGAGGCATTGGTGTTTTGTTTAGGCTCCTGGTGTGTTGCTTGTAAATTTTCAAGGTCAGAAAAAAATTTTCTCATGCAAATTCAAAATCTTTTTTTTTTCTGACATGAAATGAAGCATATGATCTTTGAAGGATTGAGTCCTTTTCTGACCCTAATAATCTCCTCTACTGTCCCTCTGCTAATTTTGTTCTTGGAACCTGGGTTGAGCATAAGCTTGCAGGTAATTCTGTCCATGTCTAGGGCCCTGTTGTGCTCATCCACCATATGAAAATCTTTTATGGTTCCTCAGTGTTGGTGTATAGTGTGTTGGCAAGTTAGGGCTAGGCTTGAAGTGATAACTTCTTTGCTCATTCATATACTTGGTGTCCTCAACTTGATAGGGTTCTTCTCCAACTAGTTCCTCAACACTTCTTCTAATTCTTTCATCTACTGCTCCCACTTCATGTGCAGTGTGCATTTCTTCTTTCATTATTTCCCAGTTTGTTCATGACTGCATCCAGCTTTGCTTCTATGGTTGTCATTCTATCAAGTCCAATAAGACCACTTCCCTTCAATCTGCTGCTGCTCCCTGAAGCTTCAGATGGAGCCTTATAGTTGCATTTGGCAAGGTCTTCAATCACCTGCCTTGCCTCCTCTGCACTTCTTCTTTTAAAAGATCCACAGCAGGATACATCAATTATACCCTTGGAGGTATAATTCATAGCATGGTAGAAAATGTCCATCTTAGTAGGCAGATCTATTCCATGCATAGAGCATCTTTTTAACAGTCTCTTGAATCTCTCCCATGCATTGTGGAGACTCTCCTCTTCCCCCTGCTTGAAGACAATTATTTCTCCTCTTCTCTCAGTAGTGAGAGCTGGAGGAAAAAATATGCTCATATAGGCCTCTACCAATTCTTCCTAAGTGTTCACTGATCCCACTGGCAATGAATCAAACCATGTTGCTACCACATCTCTCAATGAAAAGGGGAAGAGTTGCATCTTGATTACATCTGGTCTCACCCCATTTAGCTTGAATGTGTTGACCATCCTCATGAAGCTCCCCAAATGCTCATTGGGATCTTGGAGGGATATTTTGTGAACTAGTCTTTGCTGAACCATTTAAAAAAAAAAAAAAAAAAAAAAAAAAAAAAATTTTTTTTTTTTTTTTTTTTTCCGTAATCAATGTTGGCTTTAGCTCAAAATTGTTGGCTTCAATAGGAGGTTGTCACACAGCTGAATACTCCTCTTGAATAATAGGCCTCCAAAATTTCTCCATAGTGTTAGGCCTTTGAGGTCTCTCTGTTTCTTCTTCCTCTGGAATAGTCTGCAATCTTTCTCTTTGATTTGCCATACTTTTATATTCAGCACTGGTAGCTTTCCTTAGATTCTTTAGGGTTCTTTCAATTTTAGTATCTAGAGGCAGCAGATTTGCTTCTGGTTTTCTATGCATTTAAAATCTTCCTGAAAGTAGAAACACACTGAGATCAAATGGAGTCAGTGACATAAAAAATTATATATCTATTTAGGCTTCCAAAAATATCAATAGCTTATTCAGCCACTACTATTAAAACTGTTTTTGCTAATTTTTTGAAATTTTTGTAAAACAAAGGAAAATGTCCAAATTAGCATTTCTCTCTTTTTTCAAAATATTGATTTTTAATTTCCTTCGATCCCCGGCAACGGCGCCAAAAACTTGTTGTGACCAAATCATATATACACAAATTTTTGCCACTATTACCAAAGGATTATTACCTAATCCACAGTAAAGGCACCAAAAATTTGCTTGTACTCAAATAACTTCAGATGCTCATAATAAAATGGATTTGTCAATGAATCTATTGAAGATTCGTTGGTCATATGCTGTAAGTACAAGTCGCATACAAAAAGTGGACTTATAAGTCTGGATATCGTTCCCACAAAGATCGAAAAGAATTTAAAATTCAACTACCCCAACTACTCAAGTTCCATACTATTTGAACTTCCATTTCATAGAAGGTTCAGTAATTGAACTAAGGATTCTCTTATTTAAATGTCTACATCTATAATGAAAGAAAAACTTAAAATCCTAAACCTAAACTGAACTGAACTAGATTATTGCTAGAAGTAGACACTGAGATTTCTAATTGCAAATTATCACCTCAGAACATAATCTAATTCTATTCTATCATGAATTGGAATCTGAAATTGTCAAAGAGGAAAGGTAGTATAGTTTGGATTTCTCCCTTAACCATACATTTTCAGTGATTAGAGACTCATGTTCATTTCTGAAACATGTTGCTAATCAATTACTTGTAATCAAAATTTCTTTATAAGGTCTAGGTATTTTTCTTTTCCAATACTTCATACCCATATTTCAGACTGCAGATTCTTGCTTCCCCAAGACAGGCCATTGCGATTTCACAAGATGAATGATGCTCATCCTTGAGATCTTAAAGAGTTCTCCATTTCCTTGATTAGATCTAAGCTAACACAGGATCAAGATCATTCCTCAAGACCAAGGAGATATCTTTAATTGATTAAACTAATAGATCAGTCAACTAATTCTCAAACCATGAGTAAATTGAAGAATTATCTAAGTAATCTTTCAGAGTTCATTAGTTCATCAATATTAGTCTAGCATACCCCCAAGTAAGTGATCTAAACTCGCATCACCTTCATCTCTCGTGTCATTCAAAGGGCCTTAAATTGTGCCTTATAACGATCCTTTATGGGTATATTACTAATAAGGAACAATTCACAACACGAACATCACCATTCAAATAATTTCAAGACTCTCAACCGAGGAAATTTCTTTCTAATCAGGCACAAAAGACTATAACTAACATCAGATCTTCTCCTGCGAAAGGGCACCCTCGAGCCCGCCCGACCCAATTGGCGGTAGTCCGAACCGAAACCCCGGGACGCCGTTAAAGTCATTAACTTCAAATCCTTTAGTTAACGCTATTAAATCTTAGTTTTCAAAGAGTCACGACCAATCCCCAACTCGACCCAAGCCATGATCCAAGCTCTGAGTCTGCTTATCCGACATTTCCAATTATCTTATCAAAACATTTGGCTTATTCTATTCATTTTAAATTTAGTACTCATGAAGCAATTCATTTTGGTAAGCCCATAAACATTTACAATTAACAAAAAGATCTACAACGCTTACATTTAACAAAATGCCTTACAAAAATAATTACCTGCAGTTCAAACTGCTTTTACAAATGTCAATGTTCGAAAGAAATTGAGACGTATATGACGGAGCATACCCAGAATTCCTTCTCTATGACTCCAGCTCCTCGATCTTGGTCTTGCTTCGATGTTCATCAATTCTGCACTGCCAAGATTGATAAAATACGCTAAGCATTTTCTGCTTAGTGGTTCTATACAAATCTCAGATTCCATTTTCGCTCATATAAATCATGCATTTATCAAAAATAATGCTTTGATAATATAACAAAGGTAATGCAAAGATACTTTATACAAATGGCACTCTTTTCAATACCATCGCTTTCGTTGTTCATTTCAGATTCCACATATAGCCATAGAATTCCCACATCCAATACGCATCTCGCCTGCGAATCCCGCCTCGCTTGTCATTCAAAGAGGTACGTGGTTTCACATTCAATATTATCGCTCTCACATGATTATAGAATTCGACATTCACGCATGCATTCAATGCATGAATCCTCGTCCCCGTCATTGGCCCGCCAAGAAAGGATGTGATTTCGCTCAATATTACCGTCTCACATATGACTATAGAAGTCGACATTCGTTTATAGATTCAATGCAGAATCCTGTCCCGTTTGTCATTCAGTAGCAATGTGGATTTCAAGATTAGACAAATACGAAGAGCCTTCCACGATTTAATTCAAATGGTGAATTCCACATGTCAAGTTTGAATTATCAATACGTTTCAAATCAATTTACTTTTATGCAATGAATTCGCTTATAGCTCAAATACACGCATACATGCAGATATTTGTCAAACATTTCAAATACTAATCATTCGAATCGATATATATATACATATTTCGCAAATAGAGAGCAATATGAGAATAAAGAACGTGTAGTGAACAAACTAGAATAAAGAACAAGTATAGAACAAACTGGAATAAAGATCAGTTATAGAACAAACCAATTATCGATTCCGTTTCTTTCTCGATGTCAATCCTAGGTCAGGTTATCGTCTTCACCCGCACCTAGTCAAATACAATTTATTCACTCTAGTGATTAAGAAATAATCATATTGTAATCGATATCGTCGAGGCAAAAGCGAAACCTTGCGTAGGCGGCGAAGTACGGTAATGCTGACTTTAGTCTCATTCTTATTCCTCTAGAGTTCATTTTACTTAGAATTGGAATCATTCCTATCTGATTATCTAAACTAAAGTTATGGCATTTTCATGCCAAACTAGTCAATTTACCGGCTATACTAGGATGCTTTTGTTTTACTCATTTTTCTCGGGGTCTTAACTTCATATTTGACACTAGCCCTTGTACTATTTAAATCTAAGGTGCTAAGAGGTTCTATTCCAACTGGAATCACCCAATTCAAAGCAATCGAACTCGAGTTATGACCTAGACACTCGGATCACTCTATGTTCAAAAACATAACCATAAATTTTGGCTTGAACATACCTACTCCTTTGAGTGAATTTTCTTGGGCCACGAAACTGAATTTGAAGGTACTTATCTGGATGTTTGGTTCCTCCTTGAAGCTCCAGTTTAATTAGCCACTTGAACTTCCAAATCGGATAATAAATGAGCAAGTTATGGCTAAAATACAAAACTCGGTCAAAATATAGTAGTGTGTACCAGACATGTCTTATGTACTCTACACATGGACCCGAAAATGCCCGCATCGTGTGTTTTTCTCCCATTTTTCCATATTTTACTACCCAAATCAACTCTATACTCCATATACACCTCAAACCATTTCATTTTCATCTTGTAAACTCAATTATACTAAATCATCTTCAATGATATCTTCTTCAAAACCTCCATGATTTAATACTTCAAAGAATCCCTAATATGGTACAACTCCATACATAAAACCAAATACAAGAATTTGTTAGGTTCGTTTCTAACCCAACCCCTTTACTTTGCAATTAAACCGGAAATCCAACCTCAAAGGGAGGACTCCATGTTTTTCTTTATACTTCAGTTTTACCCATCTTACTCAATTCTAGGCTCAGGTGATCTTCCAATAAAACTCCTAGACAAAGGAGGAACAATTCTCTAAACCATAGCCTTAGGAAATCAAAATACACTTGATCCCGTTGAAACATACCTGATCTTATTCTCCTCCTCTTTCTTCCTCTTCTTCTTTTCCTCTCCTCTCTCTCTCTAATGTTTGGTCCCAAAATGAGACCACTCTGGTTTAATCCATGTTTTGTTAAGGCCATGTTCTCTCAGCCAAAACAAGAAAACCCATTTTTTTGTTGTTTTAAGTTTTCATTTTTTGCATTTAGGTCCTTAGGACTCCTTCTTTCTTTTTGCAAAGCAACTTTTGCTATATCCCACCCTAAATTTCATTTCTCTTATTTCAATCCAACTTATTAAATTTTATACTTGGGCATCCCCTCTTTTCATCTTATGACACTTAAGTCCTCAAGTGGTAAATGACTATCTACTTTGGCTTATTATTATAAATTCCGTATCTAAATTTCCATTTTTGCATTTAACTTACGAAACTTCACTTATACTACAAAATACTCCTAAACATGCCTAAAATGACTAGGCATAGCTCGCGTTATAGGAAGTTGTGTTTCTTGAAAACTAGATTACAGTGAACACTGAAATATTGATTAAGAAAATTCCATTGCAACTGCAATCAACTAAAGAAATGAATTCCACTTTTCTAAATTTACTGATTCTGCATAAGAATCGAAAGTGAATCAACCCATTTAGCTCAACTTAAACTTCTAAACAATTCACTGCTTTCAGTCCAAAGAAACAAAATTGAAATTTATGCTAAATATAATCTATGAAGAAAAGAAATAAATAAATATATATATACATATATATATATATTACAAAGAGTCCTCACTCTCCCTGCATGCTTTGGTTTTTCCGCAATTGTTTAATTAACATAAATTTCAAGGACGAAATTTTCTTAAGTGGGGGAGAGTTATAACGCCCCAAAAATACCCTAGAATTTTTACAATAATTTTATTATATATTCCGGGTATGAATTGAGCCAAACTTGGGTTTTTCCGAGAAAACTGAAAATTTGTTAAATTGTGAAAAAGTGAAATGAATATGTGAGCATATGATTAAATATTATATGATAAAATGAGAAATTGATCGAACTTAAAATAACCTAAAGTGAAAAAGGGCAAATTTGAATTTGTAAAATAAGGACCTAAGGGTCAAGAATAGAATAAGCTTAAATGCAAAAGTGAATTAAATGATAAATGGAAGTGAAATGAAGACAAAAAAGGAGACAACAAATGAGAAATGGAAATTTGTGTGTAAGTCGAACATGACCTTACACTCAAAATGGGAAATAAAACCAAAAGTGGTCTTAGAATGCTCATTAGGTGCCAAAAACGTTTTGGAGAAGAGAGTGAGAGGAGAAAGCTAGGGTTTTGCTAGGAGTGATTTTGGTGGGAGATCATCCTCATTTATGGTTCACAAGCGATCAAGCATCTTGGGTGAAGAAGATTCAAAGGGATTAAAGGTAAGAACCAAACCCTAGATTTCTTTTAATGATGTTTAGGTTAGAAAAACCCTAATCCATCCATGGGTTTTGCTCATGGTTGGTTTAGGATGTTATTGAGAGTGATTTCTAAAGTTTCCCATGTTTTTTTTGAGATTTTGAGTGATTTTTGAAGAAAAATCGCCAAAAGGAGCAAACTGGAAATCTGGGCATCGGGCCCCTACACCGCAGCATGGGATGCCTTGCTGTGGCAAGGCTAAGGGGGCCAAATTGACACCCCTCGGGTAAGCCACAGCGTAACACTACTACGCCGAGGCGTAGACATTGTTCACTAAGAGCAAATTTTTGGATTTTGTTCCGAAAGTCTCGTATTCGTACACCGATAGTTTAATGACCCTAATAAATGATTAATGGGGGTTCAAATAAGGATAAAACTAAGTGAAAAACGTACCATACCTCATCGTCGAGGCGAAGAGTAGTATGATTAATTGTTCAACCACTAAGAGTGGAGAATTTGTATTTGACTAAAGCAGTGAAGACGCATAACCCGATTTAGACCGCATCGGAAGAGATAAGGAATGGATAAATTGTATGTTCTCGTTTCTCTGCGACTAATTCCTTTACTTCAGTTCTATTTAGAAATATATATACATATATTGATTTGAATTATTAGTATTCGGAATGTTTGTTAAATATCTGTACGTGCGCGAAAGTATTCAACTATAAGTGAATTTACTACATGTGAGTAAATTGATTTGAAATGTATTATTGAATTACCAACATGATGGGATTCACCAATTGAATTCGTAATGAAGGAAACCGTATTTTTTCAACGTGAAATCACATTACTACTGAATGACAAACAGGGAGGGATTCACCAACTTAACTTTTCAGAATGTTAATTTATAGTCCAATGTGATTGTAATACCAATGTGAAATCACATTGCTACTGAATGACAAACAAGACAGGATTCACCAATTGAATCTGTCGTGAATGATGACTCTATAGTCATATGTGAGATTGTAATATTGAATGTGAAATCACATTGCTACTTAACGACAAACAGGACAGGATTCACCAACTGAATCTGTCGTGGATGTTGACTCTATAGTCATATGAAATCGCAAACTCGAAAGCGAAAAAAATGATATTAAAAAGTGTATTTGTGCGTTATTCTTTCCATTACACTTAGACATTGTACAAAGGCATTATTTTGATAAATGTATGATTCGTATTGAACTTAAATGGAATCGAGAACTGTATAGAACCACTAAGCATGAAAATGCTTAGCATATTGTTTTTAATCAATGCGTAGATACCGAGTAATAGATAGTGATTGAAAGCGGACCCAAGGTCAAGGAGCTCAAAGTCATTCAGAAAGTTCACGGAGTATGCTCCGTCACATGCATCCTCACCATTTTTTAGCATGACATTGTTTTGTAAACAAAAGGATTTAACCTCCAAATTTTATTTTTAGCCTATAACTGAATACGATTGGATATTATGTTGTAAACATAAAATGCCATTTTTGGTTAAAATGCATATTTTGTAAAGGAATTGCATTGAATTTCAGAAATGTTTATACGGGCTTACCCCCAAATTGAAATCGCCTCAAGTAGATTTGAGAAAAGAAACTACTATGTTAATGAAATTGGACGGATTAATGGCTTTGGCCGGGCTTCCCCGGGTTTAGGTTCATATCCGCCAATCGGGTCGGGTCGGGCTTGGGGGTCGCTACACTTCCTATTTCAGTGTCACGACATACATTACCTTATCGCGACAGAGGTTTTTCTTTGAAGCTCTTCTCCTGTCTCAACAAGCTTTTCCATGTTGCAGTAATCAATGTTGTGACAAAAGATCCCTTGTCACGAAAGAGTTTCTTCTTTCTACCTGTTTCATTTGTCGCAATAGGAGCTTCTTTGTTGCGAAAAATTCTTCCTAGTGTTGACATCCTTCTGAAAAACCTTGTCGCAACATAAACTTTCTTTGTCTCAGCTGACTTGTTAGATTCTTCCCATTTTATGTCGCGACAGAGCTCATCTCTCAACATTTAGACCTTTGTGTTGCGACAGAGGAAATATTGTCGCGGACAGTTCCTTTGCTTTTTTGCTTGATACAATTGCTATGACACTAATACAAACTCCGTCGCTAGCATATTGTATCATCAAGAATTGATCTTTTTCTTCTTTCTGCTAGAATTTTCTCCTTTTGAATTAAAACCTGCAAATCACAAAGTTGGTGAATATTCCATAATTTGGCATTAAAACATATCTGAATATACTAAAAATAAGTCAGAAAATTGGATTAAAAATAGATGAGTTTAAGACTCATCAGGTGGCATTGGAAGCTCTCTTAGAAGACATGATTCCACTCAATGACCTTAGCTCAAAGACTTGTCAAAATGATACTTGTACCTCCACCACAATCAAGTAATAAACTCTTGAATCAATTCACCGCATTTCACCACCCTATCCCGACTAGAATTACCTTGAAGATCGCTTTGGTAATCGACGAACAAATGGCTTGGCGTACTAAATCCTTCAAGTGTCTAACACTGTTTGGAGCCTTTATAATGCTCTAAATACATCCAATCCTATCTCAATTACCCCAACAACCACAAGAAAGAAGCAAACAACCAAGGAACTGAATGTATCTTACCAATTTGTTCAACAATTTCCCTTTGGTGTATGTGCATAGCCGAACCTCAATTAAAGATTGTATGGAGTCTAAGGAAGATTAGGAGGACTGAGGGGTGTGATTGATGAACATACAGAGTGTGGATCGAGGTGCCAACACTTAAAAACATGGTTAATGGAAAATGAGAGGTGGGGGTTTTAGGTTCAGAAAATGGAATGATTGAGGCTAATAGTGGTTGATATCGTGACACGACACACAGATAGCTTAATTTGTGTCGACACCACGGACTGAGGTCACGCTGATGGATAAAGATACACCACATCACATCACGGTCACAGGCACTATATGGATCGAGGTTTCGCTGATCGCGATCGCCACGACTGAATCTCACATCGCCACATGAGGGTGATCTTTTTCAAAAAAAATTTCTAAGTGTTAAAAAAAACATGAAACACACACTATCTTACCCTCACAAAGGATACACTTCATACATTGCCCTCAATCTCCATGCATGGTATAGTCTTGAGCCTTTGAACCTAGAAAATAACAAAAACACACAAAAACAACAAAGAATCAAACTTACAAAGACTCAAAACAAACCTAAAATAAACAAGAAAACTAAAAATAAATAAAGAAAGAGAAGAAGAATACTTTGGGTCAAGCTCCCAAGAAGCTACTCCATTTTTATAGATTTTAGCTCAATCCCCTACTAACTACTTTTATAGATTAGGAGATTGCCTCTTCCATGCATTCCGGGTTAAGAACCGATAGTTGTGGTCTAAATAGCATCTAGGTACATATTAATCTTCACTATCTATTTTTTTCTTTATAGGCCTAATGGTAGCTCTTTCCTTGAATTAAATCGAAGAATGTACACTTCCACCTTGGACATGAGGGTTGCTTTCAATTTTCAACTCTTCATGCATGTCATCCCATGGAGCAATCTCCGGAATAGTCCTTAGAACTTCATCTCGTGTCATTGGATTATGGAGAAGTTGGCTCATCTTCCATTACAACTAAGGCTTTCAAATCCTATGCATCATCATCTCCTTTTCTGAATTTCGCGACAGAGCAAGAATTTTCACGACACAAATTTGTGATACTCCAATGGAAAACTGTCACGACATAGAGAAATCATGTCGCGACATATTTTCTAATGTTCATGTGTACTTTTTGTCGTTAAAAAAAGGAATTATGTCGTGACAAAGTTTTTCTTGTAAAATCAAAGTTTGTAATCGAACCTTTGTTAGACATATGAAAGTATGTCGGCTGCATTCTTCCCTGGTGACTTTTACATGAAGTTTGTTCCCTCCTTGTCGCGACAAGTTTAAACAGTGTCATGACATAAATTTGTCTATTGCGACAAAGTTCTGTCCTACCTCAAAATTTGCACATTTAACATATTTTCAACTATTCAACACAAATGACATTATGTAATATATTCTTCCAATTTCCAATTCCTTCATACTTCATGAAAACACATATAACATCAAACAACCTCAATTCAAGTATGAACAACAAATCTTATTCTTCACTAATATATTAATCATGATTATTTAACAATGTATCCCAAGTAATGAGCACAAGAAGTCTGGTTAGAGCTATTTTTTGTCTAAAAATTCACATTCTCCTAAACTTTAACTGTGCATTATCATTAAAGAACAAGTTAGGGAAAAAGAAAAACTCCCCTTTGTGGCACTTTATGCCTGAATAGTTTGAGAATGAATGATTCCATATAATAACCACCTCTTGTACAACTTCATTATCCTGAAAATTTTAAAAAATCCTAAAATAAAAAATCTAACAAAAATAAAACCAAAATTCAATCACACTAAAATTTAAAAACAAGAACAAACTAGATGTCAAAATTAAAATTTAGCTTGGGTTACCTCCCAAGAAACTGCTCAGTTTAATGTCTTTAGTTAGACATTTGTTATAGAATGTCTTTAGTTCTATGAAAATTCTCTTTTCTTCTTCAAAATCTAGATCTAAACTTCATTCATGCTTCCTCCAAGATAATGCTTATGTTCAACTACTACTTTAAATTCACTTCCGCACTAGTCTTCGTTGTTATCGCTCCAAAGGGTGTACTTGTGCCATTACTATGTAAGGACCACTCTATCTTGATTTCGCTCTCGAAATAAATTTAAGCCCGGAGTTACAAGAGGGATTTGTTCTCCCGCTTGAATTCCCTCCTCTACACCCGATCATGCCACTTCTTTGCCTTATCTTTGTAGATTCTGGCATTATCATAAGCTTCATTTCTCAACTCTTCTAGTTCATTCATTTAGAGTAACCTTTCTTCTTTGGCAACTTGAAAGTCAAAATTTAGTTTCTTGATGGCCCATATAGCTTTGTATTCCTGTTCCAGAGGGAGATGACAAGGTTTTCCAAATACAATTTATACTGACATTCCAACGGAAGAAAGTTGTAGCTCTATAAGCCCACACAAGGCATCATCTAGCTTTATAGACCATTTTTCGCTAGAGTCTACTCGTTTTCTCCAAAATTTTATTTATCTCCTGATTAGTGCTTAAAAAGTGCTCTTTTGAGGCCTATTCATCGTAGGTTTTAGGCACTTTTTAGGTACTAATCATTCCAAATAACCCAATTAGCATATTGATGTCCCTATTGTGTTACTAATAAGATTTTGTAGGTAATAGTAGTTTTGTTGTGCCAAACACTTCTCCATCTTTCTAACGGGATCAGGATGAGTCAACACGATGAACCAAGCCGAGTTCAAAGCCATATTGTACCCTTAGAAGACATTCGAGCAATGCATGGCAAATATGGAAGCTGATTGATGCAGGAAGAGGAACAGTGATTTTCGCTATGGCATAGCGAAAATTTCGCAAGGATTGCGAAAATTTTGCAATGGTAGCGAAAATTTCGCAGTCCTAGCGAAATTTTCGCTATGCCATATCTTCATATGATAAATAAATTCCTCGCTATCATAGCGAAATTACTACGACGAAAAATTTGAATTCGCTATGTCGATTTTCATATGATAGATGTACCATATGATATAAATTTTCTTATGATAATAAATTCATCGTGCATACTTAAATGTCGCCTCCGTTTTTTATCCAAACACCTCGCTTTGTGTAATTCCCCATTTTCCTCAATGTAATCATCATCATATATTATTTGGTTATTTTGGTATTTCACACTTTGTAAGGCCATATAAGCCTTCGCATTGTATCAAATCGGGGCCTCAATCAATCTTTCGCCATGCTGTTTTTGCTTTTCCAGCTCTTCTGCTTTCTCTTCTTTCCTCTTCTTTCTTTCATTTTCTTTCATTTTTCTAAGTAAACTAAACATACCTTGCATGACAAACCAAGGTATGCTTGGCTAAAAGCCCCTTCCTGAAGAGGAGGGTCACCGTGGAAGTTTGGAGGCAAGTTTCATGCTCCTCTCATTTATCACACTGCATTTATGAGCATTTTCTAAGCTCCCCCGCATCTCAATTCTAGGTTGAAACCTTCCTGTATCCAAATTTCTCGCCAATGTGTATTCGTGCTTTGCGGGTTATCAGGATGCTTAATCTTAGATCCACCGTCATCCACTTAGTTATTCCTATTAGTTGCCGAGGTTGCCTCTTTGAGGCCATATGCACACCGGTTAGGACTTGGAATGCTCACCGAATGCCATATCTCATGAGGGGAGTAATTGTAGTTTAGGTTTGAAGGCAATTAAGGTCCCATTGGGAAACGACAGATACGTCATTATCCTCACTGCAGGAACAAAACCCGAGGGCATGAATACACCTTAAAAAATCCAATCCGCTGGACCCAAGACTTCTGCTGAGCCTTCTTCAATTTTCCACCGAGTATGCACTTACAACCATCCAACCCACTCTGCTTTTTGAACAAAAAACCCAAAACCAAAGAGAAATACCATTTTCAACCCAACCCGCACTTCTATTTCACGAAGAAAACCCATCCCTGCAGAGCCCGAATTCTTTAGATCGCCATATCGGCAAAGAGTTTGACTACTGCCAGTGAGGAGGAACATAGAAACAAATTTTGTTGATTCCGATCACCCTACTACAGCGGCAATTAATCAAATGGCGCTGTCGGGATGGTGCTCTCAGTGAGATAAGATAGAGCTGCTAATCCTGTGTGATTCATATCACAAGTTTGGTAAACCTCATTCCTTGATTTTATCATTTTTTCCTCCCACTTATAGCCTCACCGAGGGTGATTTCAAAATTTTCCAAAGACATTTTTAGTTTTTCTTTTATTTAATTTTAGCTTATAACTCCAACTTTTGTTAGTTTTGTTTTGGTTGTTTCCGGCTGATCGTGAAGTGTGCAAAGAGCGCTTATGCAAGTGGGATAAAGAACACCTGCAAAGCTGAGAGGGTGATCGCCAAGACAGAATGTGGCTTCGAAATTGATCCTCACAATGCTCAAATGGATCCTCCACAGGAGGAACAGCAAAGCTATGAAAGCCTAGGGAGCCCACGTATATCGATTCATGAGGGATCACATATACCCACCCAGGTGAGTGCACCATGCATAATTCCCCACGAGAGGGGTGGCAAAGAAGCCTTGGCCAGTGCCTCTTACTCCCAAACATTCCATGGCATGAGAATGAAAACCCTTACAATCACATAAGGGAGTTTGATGAAGATGGCACTAATTTCAAAGAAGGTGCAAGTGGGACATGGAGCTCCTCGTTGAATACCTTTCCATCAATCTCTAAAAGGACAAGGCAAAATTTGGCTAAATGCATTAAGGCCAAGAACCATAAGGAATGGGAGAGTCAGAGGGCATAATTTCTTAAAAATTCCTGTGCTCAAACACAAACAACTTGAAGAGGCAATTTATATATCGGTAAACATGATGGTGAGAGGTTCAATTACTCGAGAGATTTATGAGATTATCATATACGCCCACACCACGGGTTTGATACATGGATGCTGTGAACCATTTTTATAATGGAATGTCCTTCCATGAAACAATTATTAGAAACTATGTGTAGAGGAGGATTTTTGAGCAAAATCCTGATGAGGCAACGGACTTCCCTCTAATTAGTGGTCGAGACCTCCAAGGGTCAGATGAGTTTTCAAACCCAAGAGAAGGCATTTATCTGCCACCAAAGGAAACTATATGAGGCCATACCCTCCAAAGATATGGAGCCGAAAGCCAAGGTATCTACCTTGGCTAGAAGATTGGAGGAATTAGAAAGATGGTTCATGAGGTGTAAAGATCAAAGCTTATAACAAGCTAAAACTATTTAACTGCACCATACTAACTACTTAGAGAAATCCATGTCTAAACTCTCATTCTGATGCAAGAAGTGGTCACAAAAACAAGTCAAAACAAATGCTTCCATGAAACACTCATAACCCCAACTGAGAGCTACCAACCTTCCTGAAACTCAACTCCTCACTCCCAGTCAAACATATACAGATTCTACCATCACTTCACAAGAAGAAGCACCCAATTCTCCTCGTGAGCAAGTCATTTCCTTAATTGAAGGTGGTGGGAAATTTTGTGGAGGAGCAAAAAGTACAATGCCTTAAAGTTGAACAAAAATTGAAAATGTAGAAAGCCCTTGAACAAGAGAATAGATGGGCTGGAAAGTAACCTTAACTAAAGAATTGACAAATACAGTATCCATAACAAGAATGGAAAATCAATGAAGAGCAGGTAGGAGGTTCCCTTCTCACCACTCACAAAAAAGTCCCAAGGAGTCCATGAACTCGAAAGCTATGAACCTCCCCAAAATGGATGAAGTCAAAGTCAGCCATTACCTTAAGAAGTGGAAAGAGGTTGATCAGCCAAATGCCCAAGCCTCGCTGAGAAACCGTAAAGGGGAAGAATCAAGCCGTAACACATTTTCTAAAGGAGACTCAATGAAGCACTGCATGCCACCTCCATTTCCCAAGCACTAAGAAGCAAGAAGAAGGCATCCCAGCAGCAGCATCCTAGAAGTCCTAAGGCAGGTGAAGATCAACATACCCCTTTTGGACATCATCAAACAAGTCCTCGCTATGCAAAGTTTTCAAAGATCTCCTGCATAATCAAAAGGGTCATATCGACGAAAAGCATTCTTAATCGAACAAGCCACTCCATCATCCAATGCAAGACAATGGTGAAATACAAGGATCCGTGGACCCCAACAATCTCGCTTAACATTGGAGGAACCTGTGACAAAGCACTGTTAGGACCCGGATGCCAAAGGCTTGAACTCATCGCCATCATCAAACAAGTCCCCGCCATGCAAAGTTTCAAAGATCTCTGCATAACCTGGGTATGGCCTGGTAATACGAAAAAAGCATTCTTAATCGAATAAGTTAGCTCCATCATCCAATGCAAGACAATGGTGAAATACAAGATCCAGTGGACCCCAACGAGCCTGCTAATACTGGAGGAACCCGCACGACAAAAGCAATCGTTGTAACTGGTGCTGGGCACAACCCACGCCATACTCGCATAAAACAACCTAGGTTCAGGGAGAGTTAAACCCGAACTACATCACCCATCCTTAGCCGATCGATCAGTGAAAATACTAAAAGGGATAGTGGAGGGATGTGTTGGTAAAGCAGATGTTCCCACTATCCCGAGGATTTCGTGGTTCTCGGCCACGTAATCCCGTATGTGGAGCACTAATCATGCCTATTATATCAAGGCTATTTCGCCACATCAAATGCCATTATCAATTGCCTAATGGGGTATGCAGCTTCATATTTGGCAATATGATATTGGAGCTCAACATTTTCCATTTGAGCAACAAGCAAAACTAGCCGAGATGAGGGAGCAACTATGAAGTTTTCCTGAGTGGCACACCGCAGAAGGCATTGATACTAACAAATGCTAGAAGAATTGGATGGAGAACAATGAAGCGAAGAATGAAGAATCCACCATTCCTCCCCGCATCAATAGCCCATCGCCACCGTGAGACCGTGGGATTGCCCAAAAACAAAGGAGCTGAAAGCATGAAGGCACCCGCAAAGACACACCACTACATGCGCAGGAGCCTCCGGACCCCTCCCGAGATCCAATGGCTACATTAATCGGGTGTGGTTCCCGCAGTGAACCTGGAGACCACTCCAAATTTTGTTGAAATTTTTACTTTATATTATTTTAAGTCTTCATTTGGGTTTTTAGTGGTGCCACTACTTTTACCTATTTTCTTTTCAAATATTTTCTGCATTTACTAGCTTATCTTATCACAATTTTTGGTTTTGAAATGTTGCAGGAGTTGCAATGCAGGGGAGAATCTCATTTTCCTTCTCCCCGCTCAGCTGGCAAGGTAAGTGCACTATTCAACCATGCCATTCCCTCCCTGGTTAAAACCATTCGTTTCATCTTCTATTGGAGGTACTACACGGTTTCTTTTTGAAAAACCTAATAATTTTGTGAAATATACTGACATAGAAATATACCATACATCTACATTTTTCTGCTTTTGTAACCATTTTTACCCCCATATTTTTGTGGCTTTGTCTCTTCCAAAAGTTGAAAAATTGAAGCATTGCATGTTATCGTGTTTTCTTAGCCTAGTTCCATACTTATCTAATTGTTGGTCAGTTGAAGTCCCCCGGGTCTTCTACTCTTTCTTCCACCGAGAGCTAGCCACACACAAGCAAAATAATGTACTTTCATTAATAGGCTAAAGAGTCGCCACCCCCTTTTACTTAGCAAAACTAGCCTTAGTTTAGGTGACCACCAGAATAGGTCATGCTCCCATAAAAAGAAGACCAATATGTCTCAAAAGAAAAAGAAAAAGAAAGAAAAAGAAAAGAAAAAAAGAAAAAGAAAAAGAAAAGAAAAGAGTTTGTTAAAGCCGCAACGCTAGCTCCCGGGGAACCCACGCACGGTCCGATAAGATACGGCGAAAGCCTTTAAAGCCCGGTGCCTTGAACCAACCGGTCGGGAGCCACCGACGAATCCTCGCTACGGGTGGATGGGGTGAGCTTAAATAGTCAGAAAAGGAAATTCAAAATCATTCAGTCCGGCATTCGTAGAGCTCAGGGTCGAGAGATCCTTTCGGCTCGACGCCCTAAACCTTAGTCAAGTTGGGAGTCATCAAGTGATCCTCGCTATATAGACTTTGCAGGTTGAATTCTCAGCACAGATCCTACATTACTTTAGAAAAGGTATGAACAAGAGTAATCAATTTCTATTTTGGTCGGGTCACCCTTCTAAGGCATTAGCAGTCGGGCTCCAGTGTGGTATAGCACGGAAGGTTTATTGATGCAAACCGATCCCCTATACACTCAGCACGCGAAGCTTCAGGTCATTCTCGGGTGAACACTGCTCCCAAAGAATCGACCGTATGGCATGCAAATAAAACTAAATTTAATGCGTGGCTCCAACCTTGACACCGGGCCAGAGCATTACCTATACCCACACTTTTCGCTCATACATACTTTCGCACACATCCGCAGACGTTTCCTCCCTTTTTTCTTTGTCGATAGAGCTATCGCTAAGGGACTAGCAATGTGGTCAGGGTGTGATTAAGGTTGGTGGTGCTCTTTGAGGTTAATCACGTGAGGTTTGTGCACTTTTTATGTACTAATCATTCCAACAACCCAATTTTGCATATTGATGTTCCTATTGTGTGTTACCAATAGCATTTCAGAGGTATTTCTTGGTAGTTTCATATGCCAAACACTTCTCCCATCTTCTGACCGACCGAGACAGAAATGAACACGATGAATCCGCTTCTAGTTCAAAGCCATATTGCAACTTAGAAGACATTTGGAGCAATTTCCTCATGAAAGGAAGAAATGCAGTTGATTGATTTAGAAGAGAACAAGATTTTTCGCTATGGCACAGCTAAATTTCAAGTAAGGATTGCTAAAAATTCTCGCACGGTAGTAAATTCGCTTATGCCATTTTTCAAGATAGCAAATTCTCTCATATCATAGCTAAAATCATCGCGCATACGAAAATTTGACTGCTTATGCTCGCATTTTCGCTATGATAGCGAAATCTCGCTATCATAGCGAAATTTTTGCTATGATAACGAAATTCACTGTGCATAGCGAAAATGTCGCCTCTGCTTATCTAAACGGTAATTCTCGCTTTTGTGTAATTCCATTTTTCCCTCAATGTAATCATATTATTTTTGGTTATTTTGGTATTTCACATCTCAGAAGGCCATATGCTTCCTCGCATTGTATCAAATCTGGGGTCTAACTAATCTTCGCCATGTTGTTTTTGTTTTCCAGCTTCTCCTGCTCTTCTTTTCTCTCTTTCTTTTTTCTTTCATTTCTTTCTTTCTATTTTTCTTTAAGAACTGTGTTGGCCTCGTGATGACAAACCAAGGTATGCTCAAGAAGTCCCTTTCCTTGAAGAGGAGGGTCACTGGTGGAGGTTTGGAGGTAAGTTTTCATGCCCTCTCATTTATCACACTGCATTTATGAGCATTTAAGCTCCCCGTGATCTCACCCTAAAGTGAAAAACCCTAGATCCAAATTTCTCAATGTGTATTTCTGGGTGCTTCAGGGTTACAAAAGGATGCTTAATCTGTGATCCACCGCCATCCACTTAGCTGCCTCCCATTAGTTGCCGTAGGTTGCCCTTTTGAGGCCATATGCACACTGTTAGGGACTTGAATGCTCACTGAATGCCATATCTCATGAGGGAGTAATTTAGTGGTTTAGGTTTTAGTGCCAAATCAAGGTCCGGTTTGGGAAACGACTATAGGTCATTATCCCCAACGCAGGAAACAGAAACCCAGGGCATAAATACACCTTAAAAATCCAATCCAAGCACTCCAAGATCTCCCAAGGAGCCTTTCTTTCTAACTTTCCTTTAATTTATGCATTACAACCATCCAACCTTAATCGTTTTTTGAACAAAACCCAAAATCCAAGAGAAATACCATTTTCAACTCAACAAAGACTTCTCATTTCACGAAGAAACCCATCTCTGTTCAACCCTTAGACCGCTATATCATAGTGAGCGCTGACTACGTGAATGAGGGAAATGTTAGGAAACAAATTCGTTGATTCCCGGATCACCTCACTGCGTGGCACTAATCATCTCCCTATCGAAATTTCAGCTCGCCCATTCGACTCATGGCGATACAACCATCATATGTTTGATTCCATATCAACTCATGAGTTTTGCGTAAACTTTATTTGCAAAGTTTGGCTTCCCCATCACTAATGATTGTCTCCGCGCTCCAAAGATGCTCAAAATATTTTCAGATAAACCTTATCCACTGGTTGCATCATTTCTAGATGCTTATTGCTTCCACCCATTCGATACATAATCATTAGAGAATGTATAGATTTCCAAATGATGACGGGAAAGGTCCCATGAAGTTCATTCCTCATACATAAAAATCAGACAACTAGGGATTCCTGCAAGGGCATTTCATTTCTTGTGCTTATGTTACCCATTCTCTGACAATTATCACAATGTTTTACCCATTCAAAACGGTCTTTGAATAGAGTAAGCCAATAAAAACCTGATTGGAGAATTTTTTAGGTTGTTCTATCTCCTTCAAAGTGTCCTTCATATGGTAATGCATGACATTTCTCCATAATACCACCTTGTTCTGTTTATGGAACACATCTCCTTATGATCATATCTTCTCCTCATCTAAAAAGTAGTGGGTCATCTTAAATATAAAATTTGCTATCGGTTCTCAATTTTCTTCTCTGCTATCAGCTGAACTCAGGTGGCACAACTCCACACCTAAGTATCTACAATATCAAGATACTGTGGTGTTTGATCGATAACAAAAACAATCAAGCCATTAGGAAAATTTTCTATTTCAATTTCTTTTCCTTTTCAACAGCCTTTTTTCCAATCTTATACAATCGATCGCCTATCACATTGTCACTACCCTTCTTGTCTTTGATTCCATGACAAACTCTTAAAAGAATAATACTCATCTAATCGCCTTGGCTTGCCATCTTTCTTTGCCATCGATATCTAATTGGCAAAGATGATCAATGTGTGGTATTATAACATGGGATCCCAATATGTAAGACTCCACTTTCTACAAGCAAACACCATTACCAAAGATCTCCTTTTTCTTGCGGGTAAAGTAGTTCCTTTATGCTCATTGAAGGTTTTGGTCGTAAGTAAGAGTATATGTACTTTGAATATCTTTTTTCGCTCTTGTCCTAATATGTTTATCATTGCAAAATCATTAAGTATCACATAATTTTGGAAATCATTGCTCACTAAGTACCATGACGGAGTTTTCACTAATTGATTAATTTCGCTAAATGCAGATCATGATGATTCATCACAACAAATTTTGCACTTTTTCTAAGAGTCTAAGATGCATGGTTTGAGGATTTTTTCAAGTCCTTTATGAATCTTCTATAAAACCAAAGATAGTCCGAGGAAACTTTATCCCTTGACCGTCAGAGGTGCAAGAGAGTTTTTATGATAGCAACTTTGTTCGTCTACTTCCAACTAAATTACGTAAAATCTTGTGTCCCAAGACAATACCATCTATTACAATGAAATGACATTTTTCCCAATATAAAGCTAGATTCTTGTCTTGACACCTCTGAAGTATTGTTTCCAAAATTTATAAACAATTCTCAAAACTAGATATATATACTGAGAAGTCATCCATAAGGATTTACAAATATTCTCCACCAAATCAAAAACATGTATATCATAATACTTGAAAGGTGGCAGGAGCATTGCACAATCCAAAAGGCATCCTTCTGAAAGCAAAGGTGCCATAAGGACATAAATGTAGTTTTCTCCTGATCCTCTGTGGCTATAGAAATCTGGTTATAACCAAATATCCATCAAGAAAACAAGAATGAGAAGTCTTCGCTAACCCATTCAAGATTTGGTCAATGAAAGGTAGAGGGATAATGGTCCTTTTAGTAGCAAAGTGTTTAGTTTTCTATAGCCTGTACAATAATTTCTATCCCACGCAGTTCTTGTAGGAATCAATTCATTATTTTATCACAAAGGAATCCACCCTTCGAACCACGTGAAATCACTCACCCAAGGGCTGCCTAAGATTGCATATATGAAGCCCCAGATTCAAATTCATTTCTCTGCATTTCTTTTCCGACTATTTTTCATTACTGATTACTTTCTTTGATGTTCTATAGAGGTTTTAGGGTTCTCCTCTGAAAGGATCTTGTTCATACAAATAGAAGAACTGATTCCTTTCAGATCATCTATGGACCTAGCTATTGCTTCCTTGTATTTTCTGAGAATCTCCAGCAATTTTTATTTTTCAAGCTCAGTCAATCCAATTGAAATAATGACTGGCTTTTCTTTTTCTAGTTGTAAGAAAGCATACTTCAAATTTTCAAGAAATTCTTTTAGAATCGAACCCTCTGAGCTTGTGTTTACTTCAATAGCTTTCTCTTCATAATTGCTGGATTTTTCTGTACTATTTTCTTCAACACTGAGTACTTTTTTTTTAATTTAAAATTGGAGTTCAGAAATTCAACTTCAAGATGCTCAAGATACTGGAAATTCATCTCATTCTCATTCATTAAACTCTGAAAATTACAATCATTTATCAGTTTAGAACTCATGGGAATTTTTGTTTCTACAATCTTACAATCAAGACACAAGTTCGGTCGCTTCAAACTCGTGATTGAGGATGAAGTGCATACTTATCTCCAACCTTGAGAGTTAGTTCTCCTTCTTCTCACATCAACTCTGCTGCTCTTGTTGCTAAGAAAGTGCTACCTTCCTAATGAGAGGGGACTTGTTTGTCTTCTTCTATATCACACCACAAAGTCCACTAGGAAAATGAACTTTCCCACTTTCTTGATCACACATCTTCAAGCATTTCCCCTCTGCTGAGCTAAGGTCCACTCACATCTATGTGGTCATGGCTATGGGAGTAAGCTCCCCCAAACTGAGTCTTTTAACCACAGATAAAGGCATCAAGTTGATGCTGGCTCTAAAATCGCTTAGTGTTTTTCCCATATTAAAATTCCCAATTTTGCAAGGTATAGTGAAGTTGCCTAGATCCTGCATTTTCTCTAGTAAAGACTTCTAGATAATTGCACTGCAGGTTGTTATCATACTCACTACCCCTTCTTCAGCAATTTTTATCTTTCTCCTCAATATATCATTCATGAATTTTGCATAGTGAGGCATTTGAGTCAATACCTCAGAAAAAGGGACACTAATCTCTATCTTCTTGAACATGTTCAAGAATCTAGAGAATTGCTCTTCAATCTTCGCCTTCTACAGCCTCTGAGGGAATGGAACTTGAGGATTGTACTCTTTAACCTTTTCCTTCTTCCTTAGATTCCCTTTTCAACTTGCTGCTCTTACTCATTTTTATTGTTCTATCTTCTTCAGCAACTTCTGAATTGTGCTACTTCAATTCTTCTCCAATTTCTACATATTTATCTTCCTTAGTTTCCTTCTTCTCATTTCTTCTCTTTTCCAGTTCTCTGCCACTTCTTAGAGTTACTGTCATGCAATCCTTCAGATTCTTCATTGTGTCACTTGGGAATGCATCCTTGGACTGATTCTGCATAGCTAGGGCTAGCTGCCTTACCTGAGTCTCCAGATTCTTCAAAGAGGCGTCAGATCGCCTAAAAACACAAACAGGTTTACTCCGAATGCCGCTTAGCTCAACAAACTTCTACTCATGTATGTTTAGCAACCTCTTATTTTCCCCCATGAAAGCAAGCATCTGGTCCTCAAAGGAATTAGATCTCCTCCCCGCCCCGATTCTCCCTTTCAGCCTGGCTTGCTGTTGCCATCATGTTGTTAGAACTCGTGAGGCACATGATATTACCAAGAAATTTCGTCTGGCTTTAAACTTGTTTGTGTCTTCCTCCATATGAGAAATTCTCATGGTTCTTGAGTTAGTGTAGTGAGTAGGCTAGTTGAGGTTGGGCTTAAAAGTAGCTCCTATTAGTATTGAGGTACTGCGGCTCTCAACTTGGTAGGGACCTCCCATGGTCGGGGTCCCTCTTCAACACTATTTCTTTTCCTTTCATCTACTGTCCCTACTTCAAGTGTCGTGGCATTCTTCTCATTGTTTCCCAAGTTTGTTTATATTAATGCATCCAACTTGTTTCTAAGTAGTAATCCGATTAAGCTTCAATTACACCACTCCCTTCTGCCTACTACGCTCCCGTTTCGGGATTGAGCTTTGTAATTCGCATTTAGCAAGGTCTTCAATCAATGGCTTCGCTCCTCAACACTTTTTCTTTAAAGCTCCATATCAAGCTTCGCATCAATTATACCCTTTGAGGCACACTCATGAATTAAATGGTCCATCTAAGTGGTCGATCTATTCCAGGTGTGCATCTTTTAGTAGTCTTCAGATCTCTCCCATGCATTATAAGAGACTTTTCTATCCTCCTCTATTTGTTAGATCGCATTTCTCCCTCCTTTCAAGTCAAAATAGAGGGCACCTGCTCATAGAGGCCTCCACCAATCCCTTCCAATTTATCACGATCAAACAAAGATCAAACCCAAGTTTGCTAATTACATTCTCAATGAAAGGAAAGAAATCAGAACCTTTTACTACTCTTGGCTCACCCTATTCAACTTGACTGCAGCAGTCATTGGTCATAAATCTTCCCATATGTTCATTAGGGTCTTCACCGGGATGCCCAGTAGAACTAATGCTGTTGTACCATTGTGATCAGAGCTGGATTGACTTCAAAATTGTTACTTCAAGGCAGCTGCCTCACAACAAAGTACTCACTTTTGAATAACAGGTCAAAAGTCTTCCTCCATCGTCATCATTCTATGCTCATCTATCGCTTTTATGTAGAACATGTTGTAATCTTTCCCTGGATTTTATTATTTACATCGACAGCACTGCAACCTCCTCTGATTCTCTCAAGTTTTCTCAATTTCATCCGTGAGCAATAAATCGTCGGTTTCTCTATGCATTTTAAAATCTTCCCGAAATAGAAACACACTGAGATCAAATTAACTCAGGTGTCAGCTTATATCCATTTAATCTCATAGATTTTCAGCCAACTTCACAAATGCTATTAGTAAAATTATTTTTGTGATTTATTTTTAAAATTTACATCATAATAAAGAAAATGGGTCCAAATTAGTAATTTATTTTGAGATCAGAATATTGATCTTTATTTCTTGCCTGTTTCTATAGTTCTATCGATCATTCAGATTCCATTGTAGGGGTAAGCTCCCCAAATTGAGTCTCTTCTAATGATAATGGCATCGCATTGATGTCATCTAAAATCACCGAATGCTTTACCTAATTCATAGCCCTCTATGGTGTAGGGAATGGTGAAACAACTTGCATCCCCGCATCCAGAGGCAAATTTTCAGACACGCACACTACAAGTCACGAGAAGTCTACCACTCCCTTCTTCATCAAATTTCCTTTTCTTGCTTAGTATGTCCTTCATTAATTTGGCATACTGAGGCATTTGAGCCAATGCCTCAGCAAAAGGAATACTTATCTCTATCTTCTTGAACATGTTCAAGAATTTAGAGAACTGATCATCCAACTTGGATTTCTGCAATCTATGAGGGAATGGTACAAGAGGTACATAGACTCTTACCTCCTCTTTCATTTTTAGTTTTCCCTCCTTAGTTTGCTGTTTTTTCTACACCTTTGATTTCTCACTTTCATTTGTCGCCTCTTGCTCTTGCTCACTTTAATCTCTCTTTTCTAGTTTTAGATTGCCTTTCATATTCTCGCTAGTTTTTCTTTCTTAGTTCCCTCTCGCCACTCCCTCAATTTTATGGCCATAGTCCTTAGGATTCTTTTTCTCGTGTCACTAGGAAAGAACTCCTGATTGATTCTCGCATATTCAGTGTATCAAGTGGATGAGTCTAAAACTCATCTATTTTTAATCCATTTTTCTCGCATGTTTTTAAAAGTTTAAGATCTATTTTTATACCAAAATATGGAATATTCATCATCAACTTTATGGTGTTTTGGAGTGAAATTATTGAAAATGAGAGAACTCACCTATTAAAGAAGAAAAAAATATGAAAAACCAAATAGCTTTAGTCGCGACATACCTTTTCTAAGTCACACACAAATGCAACAAGCCAAAGAAATTATGTCACAATAAAGAACTCCATACCTAACAAAGGCTAGTCAACTAAGGCCGAAGAGCTTTCTTGCCAAGGGAGCATAAAGTTTTCTATCACGATATACTGAAGAAGATTTAAGAAAGCCAAGCCGCGACAACTAGGAACTCGATGCCATACATACTTAAGGTAAATGATGAAGGAATTGTGTCTCGACATTATGTCCTATGTCGCAACATAAAATCTGAAGACTAATGGATTAACTCTATCGTGATAAGAGATAGTTATGTCGCGATAGAAAATGGAAAGAAGGCAATACAAGTAAGCTAAAACAAGTTTTTTTTATGTTGCAACAAAGTTCTCATAACAAAGCCAGCTTAAGAAGAATTTATGTCGCGACATATAAATTTTATGTCGCGACATAGAAATTTTATGTCGCGACAATAAAAGCTATGGAAGGATGAAAGTATGTCGCGACGAAAATGAAATTTGGTCACGACAAAAATTGAAGAAGTACTGAGATGAGACAAGGCAATTGTGTCGCAACAAGGATTTCTATGTCGCAACCAACAACTCAACAAGAAATTAAGAATAAGAGAACAATTTCTGTCGCGACCATTAATTTTTCTGTTGTGACAGAAACGACTGAGGAATCAAAGAGATATTTGTCACGACATAGAAAACCTAGTCTCAATAAAGCAGATAGGTAAAAAGAGAAAAATGTTTGTCGCAACATGATCAAGAAGCTGGAGGACATAAGAAGATGGCTGCAAACAGATTTTGTGCTACGACACAAGGCAATCATTTTGCGACACAAATAATACTACTACACCACAGTTCTGTCGTGACATTATCAAGGTCTGTCATGACATAACTCAAGTAAAAGCTCATAAATAAAGGCGCGATAGAAGATTAAAAGCTACGACAAAGGCCAGCAACAAGGACTTAAAGCTATATCACGACATAATTTTTAATGTCGCGAAAAAGCGATTAATTTGGGCCAAACTTTGGGAATCCACAATGCAATTAATGAAGTGAGGCCCAACAATGAAAAGTCTATAAATAAATGAATCTAGGGCACTGTGCGCAGCTTCCGCCATTCTAGGACTACTGGGTAGTTGGAGGCTCTTGTATAGTTTTATTTTTTTTCTTTTATTTTATTTTCCATTTTTTGTAGATTTAGTTTAAGTAAAGCTTTTGGTTTCATTTTCTTGTTTAGATTTTTCTTGGATTTGGGAATTGTACTGAAGTGTATCTTCGAGCTGGTATTTCTTTATAAATTCATCTTTTCCATTACTGTTTGATTTAAATGAATGATGGAAAATTTCTAGAGTTCATTTCTTTCATTTCATTAATGATTTCAGTGAATTTTCTTGATCAGGTAGTCGCTGACATGAGTGAACCAGTTTTGAAAAGTTGAGCTCATTGGAAATGGGTCTTTGATTATAGTCATTTTTAAGTACTAAGCAGAAGAATGCTTTAGTTGGGATTCTTGATTTTATTTGATTTGTATTATTCTTAAATTTAACTGTTCCTAGTGCTAAGACCGTGTACCCAAGCAAGGTGTTGTATCTTGTTTTGATTTCCAGGAGGCTCACTTTGTGACACAGAGATGGAGAATCCTTAGAGCTTAGAGCAGTTCTTTGTGGGTATGATAGACTAATACCATGGAACTAATGAACTTTGAGGGGTTACTCAGATAGATCACCAACTCACTCATAAATGAGGATAGTTGAATGAAGTATCAGTTTAATCAATCAAAGGCTCTCCTTTTTCTGATGACTTGCTCCAGATCCCGTGTTAACAAGAATCTAATCAAGGAGATGGAAATTTTGATCAGAAATGTAGGATGAGGTGTCAATCAAATTGGGAAAGGCTTGCACTATCCTGTCTATGGGAGTAAGAATTTCCCATTCCTAAGCTTTGGGTATGAAGTACTGAAAGGGAAAAATACTTGAATTTAAGAAAGAGGGTTCGATCTTACAAGTAGATGGATAAGTTGATGAATCAAAAATGAACATTAACCTCTAATCAATGAAAAGTATGGTTAAGGGAGAAATCCAAACTATACTACTTTACATCTTTCAGAACTCAGTTTTTCAACTTATAGTTGAGCTATGAATCACTATAGTGCAGAAAATGATTATTAATCATTGATCTAATTCTATTTTTATCTCACCTAGTGAATTCTCAAACCCAATTTTCATATTCAATATTATTTTTTTTGTGAAAAAATACAGAATTCAATTTAGGATTAAAGATTTTTTGTCCTCTAACCATCATAACAGTGGAGTTCAAATAGTAATGATCTTGAGTAGTTAGGGTAGTTAGTCTTGTGATTTATCACTCATCCTCATGGGAACAATATTTCGACTTTAAATATCCACTTTTATTACTTGTACGACTTGTGCACTTGCAGTAATCAGGACCAACTCATATTTTCATGAATACATCATTCAAGAAGAGAAATTAAATCTGTTTATATACACACAATGGTCTTAACAAGTTTTTGGTGTCGTTGCTTGGGATTAGATAATAGTCCTTTGGTGGCTTAGTCATAACTTCATATGCACTTTTTGGTCCTAACATGTTTTTGGCGCCGTTGCCAGTGATTAGATAATAGTCCTTTGGTGATAGTGTTATAAATTTGTGTATATACAGTTTTGGTCTAACAAGTTTTTGGTGCCGTTGTCAGGGATAGATGATGAATTTCAAGATCAATATTCTAACCAAAAAGGGATTTACTAATTTGGACATTTTTCTTTTATTATTATAAATTGTAGAAAATCACAAAAACAGCTTTTAACGGTAGTAGCTAAAGAAGCTACTGAAATTTTTTATGAGCTTAAATGGAGAAAACTGTCTCCCATAGAATTCATTTGATCTTAGTTATGTTTCTATTTCAGGAAGATTTTAAATGCAGAAAAAACTAGAAGCAGATCTACTGCCTATTGACACTGAAATTGAGAGAACACTGAAGAACTTGAGAAAGATCACAAGTGAAAAATCCAGAGAGATGGCAAATCAAAGAGAGAGATTGCAACCTATTCTAAAAGAAGAAGAAGTTGGGCAGAGAGACCTCGCAGGCCTAATACTACGGAGGGACTTCAGAGGCCTATCATTCAAGAAGAGTACTTCATCAGAGACAACCTCGCCATTGAAGCAAACCCGAAATCAAGATTGATTAATATGGTGCAAAGAATATTCAGTCACGTGTCACCCCTTTGAAGATCCTAATGAGCATATGGGGAGATTCATGAGGATGGCCAATACAGTCAAGCTGAATGGGGTGAGACCATAAGTAATCAAGCTGCAGCTCTTCCCCTTTTCACTGAGAGGCATAGCAGCAACATGGTTTGATTCATTACCAGTTGAATCAGTGAACACTTGGGAAGAGTTAGTGGAGGCCTATATATATTTTTCCACCTAACTTTAGAAAAAAAGAGGATAAATACACTCATTCGTTGTGGAGAAAAGGAGAGTCTCACAATGCATGGGAGATTCAAGAGACTCAAGTAAAAAGGTCCAACTCTGTATGGAATAGATCTGACAACTCGAATGGATATTTTCTATCATGCTATGAATTATGCCTTTAAGGGTATAATTGATGCATCCTGTTGTGGAGCTTTTAAAAGAAGAAATGCATAGGAGGAAAGGCAACTGATTGAAGAACTTGCCAAATGCAACTACAAAGCTCCATCTGAAGCTTCAAGGAGAAGCAGCAAACTGAGGGGAAGTGGTCTTATTGGAATTGATAGAATGACAGCCAAAGAAGCAAAGCTAGATACAGTTATGAACAAATTAGGGAACAATGAAAGGAGAATGCAAACTGGACATGAAGTGGGAGCAGTAAAAAAAGGAATGAGAAACAATGATGAGGGACATGTGTATTTGAGCTATATCAGTCGAGGAGGCACAAAGACTTTAATGCAAATAGGAGTTACATACACTTTAAGCCCAACCCTAACCTACCTAAACACACTATACAGCACTAAGGAACCATGAAAGTTTCATATGGTGGGAGGAGTTACCAACAAGGTCTCAGACTCAGATTGCACTACCATCAAAGCTATGCTCACTGGGTTCCAATTAACAACAAGAGTGTTACAGAAAGGATAAGGACAATAGAGGGGAGAGAATTATCAGTATTTAAAGGACTCAATCCTTTGAAGACTAGATGCTTGCTTTCATAGGGGAAAATAAAAGGCTGCTAAATATACATGAACAAAAGTTTGTTGAGTTAGTAGCATTCCAGGCAAACACAATTGTGTTTCAGGCCAACACCACACCCTTTTGAAGAATCGAGATGCGCATGTATAAATGAGCCCTAACTATGTAGAATCAGTCCAAGGATTTGTTTCCAAGTGACATAATAAGGAAAATCCAGATTGTAAGTGGCAGCTCTAAGAAGTGGATGTGAAGTAGAAGAGACAAATGAAAAGAAAGACACTGAGGAAGAAAGATATGCAGACATTGGGGAACACTTTAAGCAGCACAATTCAGAAACCATAGAGGAAGAGAAAACAGCAAAGATGCAATAACAGCAAAAGGTGGAAAAAGAAAATCTAGGGAAAAATAAAGAGGTTAAGGCTTATGAACCTCAAGTTCCATTCCCTTAAAGGTTGTAGAAGGCAAAACTAGAAGAGCAATTCTCTAAATTCTTAGACATTTTTAAGAAGATATCAACATTCATTTCTATAAGACTTGACTCAAATGCATCTTATGCAAAATTCTATAAAGGAGATATCAGCAAGAAAAGAAAGTATTGTCAAGAAGGAATAGTGAGCTCTGACAAAGAACTCAGTGCAGTAATTCTAAATTCTTTTACCATAGAAGACATAGATCCACTACCTATACCCTATGAATTGGTATGCTGATGGGAAGTAATCTATGGGATTTTGAGCTAAAGATCAACTTGATGCCTTTGTCTGTAGCAAAAAGGCTAAGTTTGGGGGAACTTACTCCCACAACCATGACCCTGCAAATGGGAGACAGAACGCTGGCCCATCCTGAGGGAATTTTAGAAGATGTGTTGATCAAAGTGGGAAAATCTATTTCGGACTTTGTAATAATGACATAAAGGAAGAAAACAAGTCCCATCACAGGTTAGGAAGACCTTCTTGGAAATAGGAGCAGCTGATTTGATGTGGTAAGAAAGGAGAGAATAACTCAGAGTTAGAGATGAAGCAATGCACTTCAATCTCAATCACGCTGAAACAACTTTAAACTAAGGATGTTGAATGAGATCGAGAAATGAAAATTCAACCTGCTTCGAAATGATGATGAAAGATTGTACTTGTAATTCAATTAATGAGAATGAGAAGAATTTTCAGTATCTTGAGCATCTAAAAGTTGAATTTCTAGACCCCAATGTTAAATTGAACAAGGCAATACTTAGTGTTGAAGAAGATAATGCAGAAAAATCCAATTGTTATAAAGAGGAAGCTGCTAAAGAAAACACAAGTTTAGAAGGTTTAATTCTCAAGGAATTACCTGAAATTTTGAAATATGCTTTCTTGCAACCAAAAAAAGGAAAGCCAATCATCATTTCAGCTAGATTGATTTACCTTGAAGAACAAAAACTGCTGGAGACTCTCAGAAAATATAAGGAAGCAATAGCTTGGTCCATAGAAGATCTAAAAGGAATCAGGCCTTCTATCTATATGCACAAGATCCTTGATGAGAATGCTAAACCTTCCGTGAGAACATCGAGAAGACTCGAATCCAAAGAATGAAAGAAGTAGTCGAAAAGAATTATTTAAATGGCTAAAATGCAGGCCTTACTCATGCACCTGCATGCACTGGGTGCTTCCAATTCATAGTTCCAAAGAAGGAAGGATCTAATTGGACTTAAATGAGAAGAATGAATTGATTCCTACAAGAATTGTGATAGGATGGTTAGTGTGTATAGATTGTAGGAAACTAAACATTGCTACCATAAAGGATCATTATCCTCTACCTTTCATTGACCAAATGCTAGACAGGCTAACTGGACACTCCCATTACTGTTTTCTTAATGGATATTCTGGTTATAACCATATTGCAATAGCCCTAGAATATCAGGAGAAAACTACATTCACATGTCCTTATGGCACCTATGCTTTTAGAAGGATGCCTTTTGGACTATGTAATGCTCCTGCCACCTTTCAAAGATGTATGTTGTCTATGTTTTCTGATTTGGTGGAAGAGGCTATGGAGATCTTTATGGATGACTAAGGTATATGGATCCGGTTTTGAGCATTTTCTGAAAAATCTATAACAGTACTTCAGATGTGTCAAGACAAAAATCTAGCTTTGAATTGGGAGAAATGTCATTTTATGGTAACATAAGGTATTATTTTAGGACACAAGATTTCTACAACTGGATTGGAAGTAGACCAAGCAAAAGTTGTTGTTATAAACTCTGTGCCACCACAACAATAAGGGGATAAGTTTCTCGATTACGTCGTTTTTTATAGAAGATTCATAAAGGACTTCAAAATCTCTGCACCATTTTGTAGGACTATTGGAAAAAGATGCAAATTTACTTGATGGAATCATAACCAAGATTTGATGAGATTAAATCCAATTAGTGATACCCCAATATGTTGACACTGACCGGGAACAATGAATTTGAAATTATGTGTGATGCTAGTGATTATGCAATGGGAGTTGTATTGGGACAAAGAACTGAAAAGATATTCAAGGCCATATACTATGCCAGTAAAACCTTTAATGATAATGAAGAGAACTCCACCACAAAAATGATGTCAAGTAATGGTGTTTATTGTGAGAAACTGTGCCTTATATATTGGGATCCTATGTTATAATACACACTAATCATGCTACAATAAAATATCTAATGGCAAAGAAGGAGGCCAAACCAAGACTGATCAGATGGGTATTACTGCTACAGGAGTTTGATCTAGAGATCAAAGATAAGAAGGGTAGTGACAATTTGATAGCAGATCACTTGTCTAGATTGGAAATGAGCGCCGAAAAGAAATTAAACTAAATATGTAAAAATTCTGATGAGTTAGCTGTTTATGTTAGTTCAAACACCCTAAAGATGTCGATATTGTCAATTATTTAGCTTGTGGAGTGACGCCACATGAATTTAGCTACCAGCAGAGAAAAAAATTGAGAATTGATTGCAAAATTTATATCTGGGATGACCTACTACTATATAGAAGAGGAGCAGATATGATCATAAGGAGATGTGTTCCAGAAACAGAACAAGGTGGTATTGTGGAGAAATGTCATGCATCACCATATGGAGAACACTTTGCATGAGACAAGACAGCCCAAAAAAATTCTCCAATCAGGTTTTTATTGGCCTACTTTATTCAAAGATTGTTCTGAATGGGTAAAACATTGTGGTGCTTGTCAGAGTATAGGCAACATAAGCAAAAGAAATGAAATGCCCCTATAAGGAATTTTGGTGGTGCAAATTTTTTATTTTTGGGGAATAGACTTCATGGGACCCTTCCCTCTATCATTTGGTAATATATACATTCTCCTAGTTGAGGATTATGTATCCAAATGGGTGGAAGCAATAGCTTGTCCTAAAATGATGTGTCATAACAAAGGATGTGGTTTATACAAAGAAATACTCTCGAGCAATTGAGCACCCAAACCACTAATCAATGATGAGGAAGCCATTTTGCAAATAAAATCTTTGCAAAACTCGTGAGCAGATATGGAATCAAACATATGATGGGATTGGCTTATCACCCTCAATCAAATGGGCAAGCTGAAATTAATAGAGATACAAAGAGAATTCTGTGGAAACGCTAATACAAGTAGAAAAGACTGGTCTATAAAGCTAAATGATGCACTGTGGACTTATAGAATTGCTTACAAAACTCTCATTGGAATGTCCCCATACAGAATTGTATTTGGAAAATCTTATCATCTCCCTTTATAACTGGAATACAAAGCAATATGGACCATCAAGAAACTGAATTGTGACTTTCAATCTGCAAAGGAAAAGAGACTTCTCCAAATGAATGAACTGGAAGAGTTGAGAAATTAAGCTTATGACAATGCCAGAATCTACAAAGAAAAAACCAAGAGGTGGCATGATCAAAAGATCCTAAGGAGAGAATTCAAGGCAGGTGAACAAGTCTTCATACAACTCAGCTCGCTATTTCCTGTGAAATTGAAATTTGATGAGTGGTCCCAGCATAGTAATAACCCAGACACCTCTTTCGAGCAAGAACACCAAAGATGAATCTGGAAGTGAAGTCAAAGTAAATGGTCAAAGACTGAAGCACTACCTTGGAGGAAGTATAAATAAAGTAGGTCCAGATTTTAAAAGGAAAGATTTTGTTTAAAAGAAGACATTTACAAAGAAATGTTCATTAAGGAAATTTAAACTGAGCACCATCTCTGGAGAGGCAAACTCTAAGCAAAAGTTAATTGATAGTTTGATTATTGATTATTACTGCTATAAATTTAAGGTTTTAGTTTCAAATATTAGAAGTATATTTCTATGTAATTTGATAATTTGGTAAAAAAATAAAATCTAGAACATGAATTAGAATCGAGGTCATTATAAAGGTGGCATCTTAAACTGAACAGCAAGAAATAACCAAGGGGGAGAGCTTCAATTCTCAAACTTATTGTTTGATGATAATGCATATCTAAAGTTTAGGGAGTTTGATACAATTGCTTGAATTATTGAATATTTTGATGAATGATGTTGATGTTAGAAAGAGATTTGTTGTTCATACTTGAAGTGAGGTTCTTTGATGTTTAATATGTGTTTTCACAAGTATGATGAATGATGATTGAGTGGGGTTAATGATTAAAAGTATGAAAATGTGAGAAATTTTTAAGCAGAACATAATTCTGTCGCGAAAAAATAAGTTATGTCGCAACACTAACTAAACTTTGAAGCAACATTGTTTATGTCGCGACATGCTTTCTTTTGTCGCGATAAGGTAAATGCTAAAATGGGGCTGGTAAGTTTTTGTGTCGCAACATATTTTCTTTATCCCGACAAACAGCAACTTGAGCCTTAGAATTTATGTCGCGACAAGATTTATCTTTGTCGCAACAAAGAACTGCCCAAATTAAAGATTAAATGAAAAATTTATGTCGTTATTGTTTCGTGTCATGACATAAATTCTAAAAGTATATAAGTTAGGATAAAAAATTTTATCGCGACAATTAAAGTACATACACACAATTCTTGGCCTATAAATAGAAAAGTTCTAAAGAAGAGTCATTTCACTCATCATAATCGAATCCTTCAGCCTTTCCTCACCACCCTTACTCGTTCGAAAACCTAGATTTCTAGACCGATCTCTCATGATGTCTGAGCCCACAACCCTAATTCCAAACCTAAACGAAATCATGGAGGAGAAGGTGGTTGAAGATCGATGGGGCCTGCCACTGACAGGTTAATGAGCAAGCTATGAGAGGGCTGGATCCCGAAAGGCATCGTGGAATAACTTTGAAAGAGCAAAAGATAAATGAAGAAGGTATATCGGGGAATTAAAAGAAGAAGGACCGGGTCTCTCGACATGGCTTATATTGTTTGAGATAAACCAGAAAGCATAGAGACTTCATTGGGGAGAGACGTTTTAGCAAGTGGATCTCCCCCTTCCAAGAACTTATAGAAAGCAAAGGATGGCATCTTTTCTATGAGCACAAAGCTCTCGGGTTCATAGATGTGGTTAAAGAGTTCTACCCTAACATGGTGGGAACTAAGGACAATACAGTTTATGTCAGAGGGAGATAGGTATCCTTCAGCAGAGAGCAGATAGAGCAAACATTCAATCTTAAGGAAAGGAAGGATGGGTCTAAATTCAAAAGACTGGTTGAAGCTCCTAACTTCCAGAAGATTGTAGATCTGCTGACTTATGGCAAAGGGAAGTGGAATGCCACCAGGAAGAACCCGCATGAATCCATCGCCAGGGGGACATTGACTGAGCAAGCAAAGGTTTGGTTTTACTTCTTAAGTTCAGACATTCTGCCCTCCAAACATTTATGCATTGTCAGAGATAAGGAAGCAGTTTTGCTCTATGCCATCCTCAAGGGATACAAATTTAGTATGGGTAAGTTGATTGAAAACTCAATCATGAGCTATTATAGAGGAGGATACAAGGGGCTGATATCGAGGCTATGTATTTTGGGTGGTGTCTAAGGAGACTAGGAAGAAGAAGAGAACTGCCCTAAAACATCTCCCTTGACACTCACTAGAATCACAAAAGGGCCTAAAAACAGAGGCAAAGGCTCGTGAAGTCGCTCTGTTTTAATAAGAACCAGCACCACAAAGCAGCCTGCAAGATGAAGGTGAAAATCCTCGCCTCCCACAAAGGCAGAAATGCAAGCCCACGTCTTCTCCACCGAGGTGAGACCAACCCCATCAGAGCATGTCAAGGCTGAACTCCTAGGAACAACTATGCAGTCCTTAAAATGCTTAATGCCATGAGGCAAGGAATGGAAGAGGGGGACAACCAGTTGAAGCTCCAATTGCAACTCAAAGATGAGTACATAGAGGTTGAGTTAAGAAGAAGGGACCAGAATTTTGAAGATGCCCTTAAGCAGAGAGATGAGAAATGGAGAAGTAGATGGGAACAAAGGGAACAAGAGCTTAGTGCAGAACTAAAGGCAAGAGAAGATACCTTCATCTTTGAGCAGCTAAAAAGAGAAGGTGAGCTATTCAAAATAATGAAGGAAAGGAAGGATGCTATGGAGAAGAACATGCTGCATAAGGCAGATGCCTTTGGGTATCTGTATAAGGAACATCAGAAGGAAATCAAAGCTTTAATCAAAAAAATGGACAAGGAATTGGAGGGCACCCTAAACTATAGGGAAAAGTGTGTCAATGTAAAGCCCGATATGATCAAATCACAAAACCTGATCATGATGCACTCTACCCAAGGAATTGAGGGAGCCCGAATTTATCAAGGTGAGACAAAAATGAACCGGATCACAATCGTCTAACAATGGAGGTCTCAGATCGAAAAAGTGAGAAAGTATGAACCAAGATAGCCACAAGTCCAATTCCCTAAGTTTTCACCTTCTACGGCTGCATATAAACTAGACCCAACCAACCTACCACCTTCCCATAAGCATGATAGAAAAAGAAAATAGCTCACCCTACTGTTCCATCTCCTCATCCTCTCTATACTAAATGTCCATTCATCAAAATAATCAATAAAATAAATAATTATTTGCAATTTATGTGTTCATTTTTGTTTTTAATTGTATGGTGTTGTTTTGCTTAATTTTCTTTGTTTCATGATTGATAATTACTTAGTTGAATAAAGAAGAAAGCAACTACCTGGATCAAATTGTCTAATAGCTGCAGCATGTTTGGTTGAAATGACTTTATTGAAATTGTATAGTTTGATTGTTTTGAGCCAATGCAACATCAAAATGAACTTCTTAACTTGATTGCAAACAATAACACAACAACAAATCTCAGAGTTTTCAAACAAACCATTGATGCATTGGTGTAGGTTACAAGAAATGAATAGAAATGATAATTGTAAGATTTGAATAAATGTGTTGAATTTCAAGAATAAGGAAGGTTTAATAAATTGGATAAACAGATAAAACTTATAAGAATTCTATTTGATGTGTAAAACAATGACTATAAACTTGATAACTCTTCTGGTACATGGTCAATAGTAACTCTGGAAAGAATTGTGTCAAGATTATGAACATCTTCTGGGATCAATCACAGTAGACTCTCCAATGTCCTAGAACTTGTTAAATTATTTTCTACAAGGTAAACTTAGGCACACCAATTAAACAAAGAAATGATTTAGGCCATCCTTGGAAGTTTGAGCCTTTCAAATCCTACCCCTATGATATGCATAAGCATATACACTAGTTCCTTATTTGAGCCTAAAGCCAAATCTCATTATCAACTAGCAATGAAGAAGCCCAATCCCTTCCTTACATCTAATCTTACAATAAAGAACCCTTATTTGCCCAGATCACAAGACAAAAGAGACATCAATGACAGAAGGGGATGTTTAGGGGAATATATCTTGAGATGGTGAAATGAGCAAATGGGTTGAGAAAGAAGTATAGAGACTTCATAAGAGATAAAGAGAGTGATGAAAGAGCTGTGAAGAAAGAAAAACATCAAGAGGAATGAGTTTGTATTGTAGCCTTCCTCCTTGAACAATTGCTCTAGGGTAATCAAACATTAGTACCCTAATGCCAACCGGGTATGGGAGTACCCAAAGTTCGTTAAGGGTGGTAGAAAGCTTAAAGGACTAACATTGCACCATCTCCAAGAAACTTCTGATGAGAAATGAAAAGTGAAAGCTTCAAATGAGGAGGAAAAGTTAGCTTCTGTGTGAACAATGAAAAAGAGAAAAAGATATCATAATCGACACATAAAGTGAGATGCACTAAACCTATTGGGAAGGTTAGAAAATCACAATCAAGAGAAATCAAGGATATATCAAAAAGGCAAAAGTGTTATCAAGAATTGGCAAGTGAGCCTAAAATTGTCCAATTATCTACCCACTACCTGCCGACATTACAAGTTCGGGAAGACCTAATTTCTGATCCTAAAGGTAATATGCCTACATTAGTAGAGATTAATATGACAAACAAGCATATGGGATTGTAAGAATGAAATATAGAATGCCAACTGAGTATTATCCTAAGAGCTACCATCCGCCAAGGAAGAGATGCAAGAATTCAACACACACTCATTACAAATCGTGATAATAATTAAATTGTTTACACCTATTGAATTATTTGTTTATTCAGTGAACTTAATTGAAAATCTTCCTCATTATAGATTGGAAACATGTTTAGGAATAATTTTACAACTGACCTTTGTTCCTGCACAATCTAAGCTTTAAACACAAAAATGTCCTTAAAAATAAAAGTTAAATTGTTTGAGGACAAAAAAAATTTTCTCTTCTTTGCTTGGGGACAAGCAAAACTTTAAGTTTGGGGGGATTTAATGAGTCTAAAACTCATCTATTTTTTAATCAATTTTTTTGGCATATGTTTGGGCCATTTAAGATCTTATGCCAAAATATGGAATATCTATCAACTTTGTGTTTTAAGGCAATTATTGAAACGAGGATCACAAACATAAAAGAAGCAAAAGATGAAAAAGCAACAGTTTTGGTCGCAACCTAATTTTTCTATGTCGCGACACAAATGCAAGCAAGCCAAAGAAACTATGTCACAGCCAGGAACTCCATGTCGCAGCAAAGGCTAGTCAGAACTCAAGGCTAAAAAGACCTTCCTCGATCGCGACATAAAGTTTTCTGTCGCGACATATTTGAAGAAGATTTAAAAGAAAGCCATCACGACAACCCTGAACTCTGTCGCGACACACTTAAGGTAAATGGTGAAGGAATTGTGTCGCGACATTATGTCCTATGTCGCAACATAAAGTCGAAGATCGATGGATTAACCTATCGCGATTAGCAGATAGTTTTATGTCGATTGAAATGGAAAGAAGGCAACATAAGTCAGCTAAGACAAGTTTTTTTTATGTTGCGACAAAGTTCTCATAACCAAGCCAGCTTAAGAAGAATTTATGTCGCGACATAGAAATTTTATGTCGCGACAATAAAAGCTATGGAAGGATGAAACTATGTCGCGACATAATGAAATTCGATCGCGACAAAAACTGAAGAAGAACTGAGATGAGCCAAGGCAATTGTGTCGCAAGAAGGATTTCTATGTTGCAACCAACAGCTCAACAAGCAACTAAGAACAAGAGAACAATTTCTGCACGACCATTAATTTTTCAGTCACGACAAAAACAACTAAGGAATCAAAGAGATATTTTTCGCGACACAAAAAACCTAGTCGCGATAGAGTAGACAAGTTAAAAGAGGAAAATGTTTGTCGTGATAGGGAAAAGTATGTCGCGATAGGATCTAGAACCTGGAGGACACAAGAAGCTGGCTGCAAACAAATTTTGTGTCGCGACACAAGGCAATCATTTTGCGACACAAATAAGACTGCTACACCACAGTTCTGTAGCGACATTATCAAGGTCTGTCGCGAAAGAACTCAAGTAAAAGCTCATAAATAAAGTCGCGATAGAAGATTACAAGCTACGACAGAGGCCAACGACAAGGACTTAAAGCTATGTCGCGACAGAGCGGCCAATTTGGGCTAAACTTTAGGAATCCACAATGCAATTAATGAAGTGAGGCCCAAGAATGGAAAGTTTATAAATAAACAAATCTAGGGCACTGTGCTCAGCTTCCACCATTCCAGGACTGCTGGGTAGTTGGAGACTCTTGTATAGTTTGATTTTTTTTCTTTTATTTTATTTTCCATTTTTTGTAGATTTAATTTTAGTGAAGCTTTTGGTATCATTTTCTTGTTTAGATTTTTCTGGATTTGGAATTTGTACCAAGGCATTCGAAATGGATTTCTTTATAAATTCATCTTTTCCATTACTGTTTGATTTAAATGAATGATGGAAAATTTCTGGAGTTCATTTCTTTCAGTTCGTTCATGATTTCAATGAATTTTCCTAATCAGTTAGTCGCTGACATGAGTGAACCCGCTAAAAAGTTGAGCCCACTCCAAATGGCCCACAGTAGTCATTTTTTAAGTACTTAGCAAAAGAATGCTATAGTTGGGATTCTTGATTTTATTTTATTTGTATTATTCTTAAATTTAACTGTTTCTAGTGCTAGGACCGTGTACCCAAGCAAGGTGTTGTATCTTGCTTTGATTTCCAGGAGGCCCTTTACGTGACACAAAGATGGAGAATCCTGAGAGCTTAGAGTAGTTCTTTGTGGGTATGATAGACTAATACCATGGAACTAATTTAGAACTTTGAGGTTATCGATAGATCACCAACTCACCTATAAATGAGGAAAGTTGAACGGCATCGCTTAATCAATCGAGGTTCTCCTTTCGGATGACTTGCTCTAGATCCCGTGTTAGCAAGAATCTAATTAAGGAGATGGAAATTTTGATCAGAAATGTAGGATGAGGTGTCAATTAAATCAAAAGGTCACTATCCCTTGTCTATGGGAGCAAGAATTTTACCCTAAGCTTTGGGTATAAGCATCAAAGGAAAATACTTGAATCTAAGAAAGAGGGTCTGACCACAAGTAATGGATGTTGGATGAATCAAAATGAACATTAACCTCTAATCATGAAAAGTATGGTTAAGGAGAACCAACCATTCTACTCTCAGATTCTTTAACAAACTCAAGCCAACTTATAGCTGAGCTATGAATCACTATGGTGCAAAAAATGATTATTAATCATTGATCTAATTCCAGTTTTATCTCACTTAGTGAATTCTCAAACCCAATTTTCATATTCAGTATTATTTTTTTTATGAAAAAATACAGAATTCAATTTAAGATTAAAGATTTTTGGTCCTCTAACCATCATAACAGTGGAGTTCAAAAAGTAATTATCTTAAGTAGTCAGGGTAGTTAGTCTTGTGATTTATCACCCATCCTTGTGGGAACGATATCTAGACTTTAAATATCCACTTTTATTACTTGTATGACCTGTGCACTTGTAGTAATCAGGACCAACTCATATTTTCATGAATACATCATTCAAGAAAAGCAATTAAATCTGTTTATATACACACAATGGTCTTAACAAGTTTTTGGCTTCGTTGCTTGGGATTAAATAATAGGCTTTTGGAGGTTGAGTCATAACTTCATATGCACTTTTTGGTCCTAACAAGTTTTTGGCACCGTTGTCGGGGATTAGATAATAGTCCTTTGGTGATAGTGTTATAAATTTATATATATACAGTTTTGGTCTAACAGCCAACTGCTCTACATGAGTCTCCAATTTTTTTAGAGATGCATTAGTGTTAGCCTAAAACACATTTGTGTTTGCTTGGAATGGTTCTGCTCATGTATATTCAACAATCTCTTGTTCTCACCCATGTAGCCCAACATTTGATCCTCAAAAGACTAGGACCTCCTTTGGCCCTGTTTTCACTCACTTTATGTCATTAGTCCTTGAAACCTCAGGAGCATACCATTGCTGAAAGTCTCCGTGACCGGTCTTGGACCTTGCTTCACTCCACTTCCATAAGAAAAGTTCGCATGGTTTCTCAAGGCAAGTGTGTAGTGGGTTGGAAGGTTGTTGTTGGGCTTGAAGTTGTAGCTTCTGTTGCTACTCACATACTAAGCTTTCTCCACCTGATAGGGACCCTCATGAGCAAGTCCCTCATCAGCTATGCACTTCTGCTCACCTCCTTCCACAGTTCCTACTTCATGTGCTGAATGAACTCTTCTTTCTTGATGATCCATCTTACTCATTAGTGTATCTAGCTTTGCTTCAATTGCTGACATCCTGTTCAGCTCAATCACACCTCTTCTCATTCTACTACTACCCCCTAAAGTCTTAGATGGAGCTTTATAATTGGTTTTAGCCAGATCTTCTATGAGTTGATTGGCCTCTTTAGTACGCTTCCTCTTGAATGCACCACAACAAGTTGCATCATTGATACCTTTTGATGTGTAATTCATGGCATGATAGAAGATGTCCATCTGTGTCATTTGCTCAATACCATGCATTAGGCATCTTCTCAGTAGTTGCTTGTATCTTTCCTAAGCATTGAAGAGAGATTCGTCTTTTTTCTGCTTAAAGGATATAATTTCTCCCATCCTCTATGAAGTGAGAGCTGGAGGGAAGAATCTGCTCAGGTAAGCTTCAACCAGCCCATCCCATGTTTTCACTGATCCATAAGAGAGACTCAAACCAAGTAGCTGCAAGATCCCCTCAATGAGAATGGGAATAGTTGCAACTTAATAACATCTGTGTTGACCCCATTCAGCTTCACAATATTTTCCATACTCAAGAACCTCCCCAAGTGTTCATTGGGATCCTCACTAGGATGCCTAATGTACTGGTGTTGCTAAACCATGGTGATGAGTGTAGGGTTCAGCTCAAAGTTATTTGCTTCTATTGTAGGCTGCTTGACTACAGAATACTCATATTTTATGATAGGTCTCCAAAAATCTTCCATAGTTCTCTGTCTCTAAGGTCTTTCAACTGTAATAACTAGGATATTCTAATGTGTTTCTCTCCGCTCTACCATGACTAGGGCTTCAGTAATTTTCACTTTCTTCAGGTTTCTCAGTGTTCTTTCCAACTCAGTATCTAATGGTAGCAATTCTGCTTCTGATCTTCTACACATGTAAGAACTACCTTAAATGAAGATACATTGAGATCCAAGTGAGTTCAATAAACAAGTTAAATATATTATGCTAAGCTCATATAGGAGATCAGTAGCTAAATTAGCTATTACAGTTAAAACTATTTTTGAAAATTTTTCTATAAATTTTTATGAAAGATAAAATGTCCAAATTAGCAACTTTCTTTTTGGCAAGAATATTGATCTTTAAATTTTACTTCATTCCCAACAATGACGCCAAAAACTTGATTGTCTAATTTTAATAGACCAAAAGTTATCCTAAACTAACCAAATTTCTGCTCTACCATCAAAGATTATACTCAATCCCCAGCATTCATGCCAAAACTTGTTTAAACTAAATATATAAAAATTGTTTTCTGCTGATGTAATAATTTGCAATTAAAATTGGTTTTGGTCTATATCACTGCAAGTGCATAGGTAATACAAGTAATAAAGTGGACTAAATGTCCGATATCATTCCTACCAGGATTGATTTAGAAAATCAAAGATTCACCACCCCCTACTACTCAAGATCAATACCATTTGAAACCTCTAATTTCCAAAAGAGATTTAAAATACATTGAATAAAAGTCTTTTCAAAATACTATTTTGTAATGAAAAAGAAATCTAAAATACATGGATTAGAGAGTTCATTGAACTAAAATAACACTGAGAATGAAATCAGTGTTATGACTATCAATTTGCAAAGTTCCTAAGAAAATATAATTAAGGGCATGAACTCTAAAATTGTCCAAGACTAGGTTAGTGTAGCCTTGGAATGCCTCCTGACACTACACATTTCACTCTCTAAATGACCATATTCCCAAACCAGGTCCATGGGTCCAGAGAGCTACTTGTAGGACTTGACTCTCTTTAAGATCTAAATATTTTTCCTTCTTAGTACTTCACAGCCATCTCTTAGGACTAGAAACTACTTGCCCTCATAGACAAGATAATGCAAACCTTTTCCAATACAATTGGTACCTCAACCATCAATTCAACTAAAATACTCTCTCTCCTTGATTAGAATCTTAGAAAACACGGGATTGAGATTATTTTACCAAATTGAGGTGAAACCTCTAAGGATTAAACTGATAGATCAGTAGGCGACTCTTATGCCTCGGGAACTCACTCTTGCTATCACCTATGAGGGAACCTTGAAGTCAGAGGTTAGAACATCACTAGTGATGTATCAAAGTGATCTTTTTAGTGCATTAGTTCTGTTAGACAATATAATATACACCCTGATTGCTCGCTCGAAGTCGTCCATCCCTGTGTCACTCAGGGGGATCTTGGAAATTAGAATATAGATACAGCTCTATTTGGGTATAAAACACTTATATTCATAACAACTCAATGTAAGAGAAATACCAATTAAATCACTCCAATTTCATTCCCAAAACAACATTAAGATACTACAAATAACAATCAAAACAACAGGTTCTTCCTAGAGGGAGCTTAGCCTTCCATTACTGAATTACAAATAGCAATGAGTAGTTGATCAAACAAATTCATTGAAATTGTAATCAAAACTGAAATAAAATGAATTCCATAAAGATTTCCAGATTCCACTAAAGTTTAGACATAAATGAAGCTTGATTTATAATCAATTCAGCTGGGAATCTCAACTCAGATCTACTACTCTAATCCTAAAAGAAAGAAAATAAATCTAAATAAAACTAAAAATAAAAAGAAAATATATACAATGAGAATTTGGCTCATCCAAAAAACACAAAACTAGATGAAAAATGGCTGAAAAAGTTACGCACTCCTCCCTAGAAATTTATATTTATAGGCTTTCGACATTAGGCCTTAAAAACGAGGCAAAAATCTAACTCGAAAAAGCCTTCAGTCATGGATGTCGGTTAATGTCGTGGTAATGTCACCACATCGAACTGCAGGCGTCGTGGATCAACTGCGTCGCGACATCAAAAATTTGTTGCTGCAATTTTGCATTCTGAGTTACTAGGAAATGTCGTGGAGATGTTGTGACATCGAAAATGAAATGTCGTGGATTGATTCTGGTGTCGCGACATTGCCTCAATAGTACTGAACTTTGATGTCGCTACATTTCTCTTTAATGTTGCGACATTGCATATTCAGTTATGATCGTTTCAGCCGATGTCGTGACATTTCTACCTGCTATAGTGACATTGAGTTGATATTCTAAGTCTTGATGTCAATGTTGCGACATTGGTCTATTAACGCTTTAACTTTGGCTACCCATATTTGATGTCGCGACATTGAGTTGTGATGTCGTGACATTGCAATGTGAGATCTTCAGTGTTTAGGCCTTTTCTGATATCGCAACATTGCAACTGTGATGTTCAGACATTTGATGCCATCGCCATCGCTGTTGAGGCTATGTTCTAATGTCGCACATTGCCTCGAAAGTGCCAAGCAAATCTAAAGGTGATATCGTAGTTGATGTCGTAGCGATGTCGCAACATTGGTAATTTATGTTCTACCCACTTCAACTGATGTCGCGACATTGAAGTCATGTCAAAACATTTTCCACACAAGGTCGCGACATTGAAAATTCGATGTCACGACATCCTTTAATCAATGTCGCAACATTGTTGCCTTTGCTACACAAGGCTGATTTCGTTTCTTTCTTACCGATTTCGCTTTCTTTCCTCACTTCAAGAAACATAAATCTAGGTGAAGACTGAAGACTTTAAGATTAAATTGAACTTTTAAGCCTTAAATATGCATGAAAATGGGTTTAAAATTGATGAGTTTGTGACTCATCACTTCCTTTGCTCCTAGTTTTCTTAATTTTCTGCATAACCAAGGTAAAGAGAAGATTTACCTGCAATTGAGCTATATAGGTGTGAATTTAGCATGAAGAACTCCTTAAATGTATGAAATGAATGCTTAGAACCAAGTATAATTTACACCTAACAAATACCCCAAAACTTATCCTTTTTTCTTGTCCTCGAGCAAAGAAATCACATTCCCTGTCTAAAACAAAAACAAAATAAAACTTTCCAAAAACTTGTTAAGATTAATGTGACAAAAAATTATGCTTATTTGCCTCAAGGTTTGAACTATTCAACAATACAAAGAAAAGTTTGAGACATGATTGATTCATGTCGCAATAGGGTATGCCGAAATCAACAAAATTTATAAACCTAATTCCTCCTACTGCCGTAGCATAGCTACTGCAATATAGTGGCTCTAAGGTCGAACACAGGGATAGGTTTTCTTCGCACAATGATTTGCAATTTAGGCCAAAATGGTGAATTCGATTTGGATTTTGGGTTTTTGGTAAAAACAATGGGTTGAATTGTTTGGAAACTGAAAATTAAATAAAATGTAAAAGAAGTGTCCTTTAAGTGTCAGACCACTAGATTTGGGTTCTAAAGGTCACTGAGGGGTTCTCGGATCCATTTTCCTCGCATTGGGGAAGATGACCTATAGTCATTTCCTGAACCAAATCTTCATTTAACTATAAAACCCAACCCTTAATAACTAACCTTTAAAAAATTGTATTCACTATGCAACAGTGGTCACCAATAGTGGAAAATAAGTCTCCTTGACTCACCTTCCAATGGATCATAGAGGGTAACTTATGAATCTCAGTGGATCTAGCAATAAGCATTCACTGAACCCCAAAAGCTTACCAAATAATAACCATTCAAGGAGATTCGAAGGGATCAAAACCTAAAGTTAGAAAGGAAACACAAAACTGCCAATGAGTACCTACGTGAAGAACATAGAACCCTCAGCCAGCCTCAAGATCCTGTACCCAGCAGCCCTCTTCTTCAAGGAGAAAGAGGTTCTAGCCACTCATACTCCGAGTTGTCATCCTCGGAGGGTGTTTGGCTGCCCAGAAAGTGAGACAAAATGAGAGAAAAGGAAAAGAGGTGGGAGAGCTGAAAGCTTCCCGCCAAAAAGAAACTTTATTAATGAAGGAGATCTTGTTACATTGTCATGCCAGCTTATAGCCAAACTCCATAATACAAAAATACCAAGTTCAAAAGTAAAAGCTATTACAGGAGGACAAAACAGGAAGAAAACCAAAAAGTGACCAAAAGAAGTCAAATAGTCAAAAGCAAGAAACATGAACAGTGGTTGGAAACTTGAACAGTGTGCAGAAAATGGCAAATTTGCACCCTGCAAAATTTCGCCTGCCAAAATTTTCTGCATTTCTTCATTTTTCTTGCCTCTTCTGCTCTTCTTTCCTTCTAATTTCTGATCTGCAATGCTGAGTTCGACTCAAATTCTTCGTGCTTGGATCGACCGAAACAATTTTACAAAATAGCTTGCAAAACTACAAAATTAGCCACAAAATGTGACTGTGAATAGCGGTGGACCTTAATGTGCCAACTGGGTTAATTACGCTAATTAGTACACAAAAAGTGCTCAAAACCTGCAATAAATAGGGCTCAAAATAGCACTTTTTGGGCACTAATCAATGATCTTACTATATAATAGATTGATCATGATTTACACGACTTAAGCCCAAGTTCTTTCAATGAATGTCTGTGAAGCCCTACCTTAATGTGGTCAATTGCAGTTTAGATAGAATTAGGAGAACTAAAGTTGAATGGAGATATCTTACTCACGTCATGTTTCCATGACTTATGAGTACATAAGACTCCATAGGCTCATAGGCATACCATTCTCCACCAATGGGTGGCAACTCACAATTCATGGGATCAACAGTCTTTATATGGCTTAGGCAATGGGTAATAATAGGTCATTTAGGTTCATATTTACCCAAGACACACAAATGCCTTTTCATCCAAAGCTCTCTATCATCCCTTCTCATTTTGCTTTCTTGCATCATTGAATCTCTTAAGCTTCCCCCAAACTTATCTTTTGCATCTTTTTCTCACATAGCATTTCCCCCAAACTTATTTCATTTTCACCAACTTTAAAAGAACACCAAGATGTTTTCTTTTTCATAGAATTCAAGAACTGGAGTAATGCAATGTCCAACCTTCTTAAGCTTTCTACCTACCCTATGTAACGAGATTTAGGTCAAGAACTCCTTTAATTAGCCCTGCCTGGGATATCGGGCGCAAAACACCCCTACGCACTTAACTCAAGGTAGAAAGGTCAAGGCTAAACTTACTCCCTCATGGACTTTTCTTTCTTTGTTTTCACCTAACCTCCTTTGTTTCCCCATTTCGTACAATTCTTCACCCAAATTCCCAATTGCATAACATACTCTCTCATATAATATCGCATTGAAGCAAGCATGTTCAAGGTAAACAAGGATACTTGACTAAAGGAATATAACAAAGAGGGTTAAGGTGTTTATTCTTGGCTTTCTAGAAAGGAAATGGCTAGTAAAGGTCAAATTAGGTGACTAAGGATCTATGCATAAAAGGGTTAGCTAAAAAGGCTCAACCAAGCCGAGGATGGCCTATACCATCTCCTAATTATTATGTTGCCTAGGATTTCACCTCGAATGGTACTTGAACACGTTCTAGAGTCTTAGGAGATCACAATAGATGATGATCACGTAATTCTTCCCTAAACTAAGAAACATTGACCACTAAGGGGAATGTGACTAGTGTTGCATAATATAAGGACATATAGCTAAGTTCACAACTCGATAGTCAACCTATTATTCTTTAAAGCTCAGCTATCTCTAGTTTTTTTTCATATAATAGAACAATTCAATCATTTTTCATCATCAACAACAATGTTGCCACACAACAACTCAACAAAACAAAACAAAATAGTTTATGACTTCTTGAAACTTTTTAAAATTTTAAAATTTTTATGGGTTTTTGACATATGCAACTAAGATCACATTTGAGCAACTAAATTATGGCTCGATATTCTTGAAACATTTAAGCACAACAAGTGATATACATTATCGCTCAAGAATTATATCCACAAAAATAGCTTACCAAGCATGAAGGTATGGAAAATTATGATCAACAAAAGCATACATATCAAAACAAAACAACTAAAACAAACCAAAACGAACTTTCAAGTTTTCACACAAGAAGGAGATATGAGGAGAAGGAGATTTTCCCAACAATCAATATTCAAAGTATGTCTAAAGAAGGGATATGAGGAGAAAGAGATTATCCACAATAAAAATTCAAAGAAAAATAGCGAGAGAGTAAAATCATATCCAAAAATAGGCAAAATACCTAATACCCCCAAACTTAAGGTTAAAATATTGTCCATAGTATAAAATATTGGCCTTAGAAACTCTATGATCTATCATTGTCTAGATCCAATGGTGTCGATGATGGCCATGTCGGGAACTCAAAATGGATGAGGAAACACTAGAGGCATTACTAATAAAGGGGAGGAACCATGGTAGTAAGCCATCAAGCTCACCAAATATTGCATATTAGCTTTCTCTCTGTGAACTTGAAGCTCTTGTCTATGAGCTAGTGCTTCCATCCTTGAAAATATCTGGGCATTGTCCCTATGTAGACGATAGTTGCCCTCCTGGTAGTCCACAAATTCCCCATACGCCGCTAAGGCTAGGCCACTCATTCGCTCAGCCATCGAATCAATATGAACCTGTAGTGGCTCTCTCTCAACTTCTTCTTCTTCATTGTCTAAGGCTTCATCTTCAACCCAATTCTCTTATTCTCTTCCTTCTCTTTCTTCTCTAGCTTCCGCAACTCTCCTTGGAATGTTAGGCCTCGCCGAGCGTGTTGTCTTCTTTCAGAGGTAATGCAGGCTGCATCAGGCATTTCTCTTCATTTTCCCTATCGTACCTCGCTTACTGCATAATTTGGGTGATCAAGGACATAAGGAGTGATAGCCTTGTGATAAGCTGACTCAAGATGGAGTTTTCTATTACCTTCCCACATTAAATTCTGTGAGCCTTTGACAATGGCATAGGTAAGAAGTGTCTTTTCTCTTCTAACCATGGAAAGGTGCTTGGAGGGCACCAACTTAAAAGATACGAAATAAAACCACACCTTGGCTACTTCCATAAGCTTTGTCCTCAAGAAAGACATAACTTCCTTATTGGCATTCCTAGTCCATGTTGCACTTCCGTCTATCAGCTCTTGTAAGATCTCTCATTACAATTGCCCTCAGATAAGGCTCTAAATTCTTCACTATCTCCATCTATCAGCCCAAAAACTTTGTTGATTGTGCTTGCAACAATGACACCCATTTACCTCTCACAAAAACAGTTGACCCAATCTTGTCCCAAAGGTTGGTGTGAAACTCTTGCACAACTGGTGCTACACCCAAGGGTGGGTGCTCGTAAAGCTTGTTCCAACTTCGCCTTTCCTCGCTTGTAAGTCGGGCAAAGTCGACAGTTACATCTGCGGGAAGGCTTCCTCTCAACGAAAAATGGAGTGTGGCTAAGGAATTGATAATCATCCTCCGTTGCCTTTGTTATAAATTTCTTGGGATTCTAAGGCAGAAAAAGAGATGAAGTATGCTTTTACACGGTTTTTCGCTTATTTAGGGCCATTTCCTTCACATAGTCCTTTCTTCAAACACTTAGCGGGTGTACTGTAATATTGTCTTCAACAACCCTTGTTCCTCTTCACAATGTCCTTCACTAAACACAAACTAAGCACCCATAGTTCCCCAACCCAAAAACAGCCAACAGATCAACTTCGAACCTTACCTAGATCTTGTCAAAAATTCTTCTTTATGGAGCATGATTTGATTCTAGGGCTTGTAGAGGACGTTTGAATTGAGTTGAAGTTATATGGTGTGGTTTGAAATAGGTTGAGTAGGGTTTGGTAAGGTTGGATGGATGTTTAGAACTTCAAATAAGATGGGGAGGAAAAGGCATGTTCGGGGTGAAGAAGAAGAACATACAATTTTGGTATGAGAAATGGAGGGTTTGTATTTGTTTTATTCAAAAATTTCAAGTCATGTCGTGACATGAAGAGTGTTCATGTCGCAAAATGACAGAAAGTTTAGCAAAAGAAAAGCTTTCATGTCGCAAAATGAAAAGTGGTCGTGTCGCGATATGACATAAAGTGATGACCAGGGTGGCTTTGATGTCGCCACATCAATGAAGTTGATGTCGTGACATGGCAAATTAGACCATGTTGTGACATGGAGATCCATGTCATGACATGACAGAAAGTGCTCATTCACAGGAACCAATCCATGTCACGACATGAAGATCCATGCAGCGACATGACATAAAGTTTACTTAATTTAAGCTCCAAAATTTTATTCTTTGTCATAACATTTCCTCAAACTGCATGCCTCCCTCTCAATACTTAAAACTCATGTGTTATCACGTACAAAACTCTCTTAAATATGTTTAACCCTTCAATGTCTCATTACCTTTTTTCAATTTTTCTCCAAATTTCTAACAAATCTATTTTTTTCTCTACTCTTGCATTCTTATTAAACCTAAAACTCAAACACATCAAACATATCGAGGATCCCAAAAATCACAAAATGAACTAACCAAAAACAAAACAACAAAATATGAAATCAGAAAACATAACGAGGATCCTCGCAAAGCTTAGGTTAACTCCCAAGAAGCGCTAAGTTTATCAGCTCTTAACTCAACCAAGTCAACTTCGGCTATGGGTAACGCCAAAGATTCCATGCTTTACTCCTTCAATTGAATGCTTTCTTTGAAAGCTAGCTCCTCTCTAATGTAGTGCTTGAGACGTTTCCTATTCACTTTACATATTAGATTGATCATAAATTTGAATTCTTTGAATATAAAAACTATATTAAATTTTTCATGAAAATGGAGCAATATATATTTCATATTATTTTCAATATTTTTTTGAGGGACTGTTGTTGTTATTCGAGAATTAACGAAAAAAAACAATATTTGATTATGTACGATTATAAGATACATAAGGACATCTATTGAAAAGTACATATGGACATCAATTGAAAAGTCATGGCTTACACGAAGTTGGACTATTAGCCTGCTTGGTTATACTTTTTGAAAACTGTTTTTTGTTCAGAAAAATAAGGAGAACAAGGAAAATGAAGAGAATACGTTTTGTTACCATTTTTTCTGTTCTAAAAAACATGAAAAACATAAAAAAAAATTTTAAAACACTAAATTTAAACACAAAACAATTTTCAAAGAATACCAAATGTATTCTCTTTTTTCTTTTTTCTTTTTTTTTTTTTTGTGAGAAAAAACCATTTTGAATTCCACTAGACGTGTAACCCCAAATGAGGTATAGAAACGTGATTGAGGCTATTTATTCTTTCTTTATTTTGAAAATATTCCTTCATTTTGATGACTTTATCATATCATACTAATTTATAATCTACCTTCCCGGAGTTTAATCTCTAGGGAACTCCATTTATTTAAATCATAAAATCATTTCGATGAATTCTTTACAATCTCTTTATTTTATGATCTCATTGGAAATCATATAAAGACAATTCCTATTGGATATAGCTATTCATGCAAGTATTTTACGATTAAGAAGTAATTGGCTCTTGTACAGATCATGTATAAATTTACAATAATTCTCATGAATTACTGCATTTATTTGACTGATCTACAAACAATGAAAATCTCTCTTTTATCTATCTCTATCCCGATGAGTCGAAACCAAAGCTCTGATTTTCTGTTGAGTAATAGTTCGAGTGAGTCTTAAATGGGCTCCTCGAAATCTAGAGGTAAATAAACGAATTTTTGTTCTACGTCTATGCGCTATGTATCCTCATCTAGTTATGGTAATTGAATAAATGAAACTTTGATGAATAACTAATTGATTTCCTTTCTTTTAGTTATCCTTGTTTACCAACCAAACATTGTCTAAACAAATCCAATCCTCTCTCGATATGTTCCTCAAATGTGCCAAATCCAATCAATTCATAGGTTTTATTAACTAATTGATTTCCTTTTTTTGTTCCTCAATAATTTAGGTGCTTTATTTGTCTTTGATTTCATTGCTTGTTGCTTTGTCTGGTTCAATAATACTACTTATCCTAGTGTGTTTTATTGGCCACCTGTATCGTAAGCCGCCTTAAGCCAAAGCATTTACTCTTCTTTGTTAGAGACCAAACGTTTCAAGGCTAATGTGGATTCGGCCATGACCTACTAGTTTAAGTAGCTATCTAATGCGTTCCTGACCAGAGAAGTCATTTTGGAGGAGAAACTATGCGTTTTTGGGATCTATGTGCTCTTTGGTTAGAACCTCTAAGGGGTCCCAATGGTTTGGACTTGAGTAAGCTGAAAAAAGATATACCACCTTAGCAAGAACAGTGTTCCGCATAATATATGACTCATTCTTCTTTAGGTTCTTTCAATTCTGTGGGTGGCATAGCTACCGAGATCAATGTAGTCAACTATGTCTCTCCTAGAAATTGGTTAGCTATTTCTCATTTTGTTCTAGGATTCTTCCTATTCGTAGGTCATTTGTGGCATGTAGGAAGGACTCGTGCAGCTGCAGCAAGATTTGAAAAAGGAATTGATCGTGATTTTGAACATGTTCTTTCTATGACCCCTCTTAACTAAGAAGGGAGATCCAATGCTTGAATGACCTACCCATGCAACTGAACTAGTTTTTCTTCATTACAAAAAATAATCAAGTGAAAACCATATTTTTTCACTGCAAATGAAAGGCTTTTTGTATACTTTCCTCGGTTCCGCTATTACCGTAGGCTTTACACAATAGATCAAATCATATAGATATCCCTTCAACACAACATAGGTCATCGATAGGATCTCAGAGACCCACCAAAGCATGAAAGTCAAGATCTTTCAGAAAATGGATTCCTATTGAAAGAGTGCATAACTGCATGGATAAGCTCACACTAACCCATCAATTTGGGATCCACTTCAGGATTTTCCTTGGGAGGTATCGGGAAGGAATTGGAATGTAATAATGTTGATTCATACAGAAGAAAAGGTTCTCTATTGATTTAAACATTGTACCTATGGATAGGATGAGGAAGAGGAAAAACAAGATTTCACATAGTACTTTCATCAAAAAATCAATTTGATTTATTTCGTACCCTTCGCTCAATGAGAAAATAGGGTCAAATTCTATAAGATCAAGCCTATGGGACTTAAGGAATGATGGAAGGGAATAAAAAAAAGAAAAAATAAGGAAATCAAAATAATAAATAAGTAAATAAAAATGAAGTAGAAGAACCCAGATTCCAAATAAGCAAATTCAAACTTGAAAAGGAACTTTCCGATTCTCGAAGAATGAGGGGCAAAGGGATTTATCGAGAAAGATCTCTTCTTCTTCTTATTAAGATTGTGATTTGATATGCATTTGTTTGGTAAAAAGAATAATCTTCTCCTTTGATTTGAGAATAATAAAAAATGGAAAGTGTTCAATTGGAACATGAAAATGTGATTAATCCCTTTAAATTCCATATTAAAAATTGCGATCAAATCTATTCATTAAAAAGAATATTTTCAATACAATTCTTATGTACCTATAAGAGCTATATTGGATTTGAATTAGATTTCGGATCAATATATATTTATTGACTACCTCCATTATGTTTTTGCTAGCAAATACCACTATTTTTGGTTTTGGATCTTCCAAATCATTTCCACAGGAGTTCACTTCGATAAATAGACTAATTCTCTTCATAAAAACTAGGAGGTAGAACCAATAAAGATTTCTTGTTCGATTCATCCCTGGAGTTAAATACCTCATCCAAGAATTGTTTCTGATCCAATTTGTAGGAATCAATAGAAAAGCAAATCCCTTATGATATACCAAATCCAGCTTGGTTATTGATAGAGTGAATTGATCTGCCATTTCTTACAATCTCTCTTCTGATTCAAAATTGTGGTGTAACGTGTATCCTCCTCCCCCCTCCCTCCTGTCCCTATCATGGAATAGATGAAATAAATCAAAAAATGGATTTTTGTTTAAGAATGGAATCTTATTGGAATTGTCCATATCTAGTTCATCCTTCAAAACCATATCACATCCCGGATATGATGAATTGAGACGATATTTTGTAAATACGTAATTATCTTGAATATATTAACCATTTCTTTATTTTTAGATTTCCTAGAAAGGGCAAAAGAAACATCTTGTTGTTTCGTCAACAATTTCTTATCTCTAGTGGACCTCTCAAAAGGATTCAAACCCATATGAAGTTTTGACCATCTATTAGAGAAAAGAATCGAATGGATCTTGTAGATTCCCCAATAAATTCTTCAATTTCTTCCTAAGAAAATGAATAACATCTCGTTTTTCACATTCCGTGAATAGCAGGACATTGACATTGAGGAATATCCATAAAGGCATTTCCTGTGAATCAAGACGGGCTTATCTCCTCGTTCGTTCCATTTGAAGAAAGGCAGGATCCCAAAGAATCAATCTTTCTTTTAGTTGTTAAATCTCTCTTTGTTTGATCAATGTGTGATATTTTGAATCCTTGTTACTAATGGATCAAAATGATCTTTGGATTGATAAGAATATCCTTTTAATTTGCTAGAATTTGTTACTTGAACAAAGAGATCTTGGTGAAATTGCCATGAAATCGAAAGCACAATATCAAGAAAGAAATGCTCCCACTGCTTTCTCGAGAAGAGATGGGAAACATGCTCAATATCATTTGATTGAATAGTTGATCCAACTCCTTGTTGTTTGAAGAAACCCTCCACTTCAATTGGTATTTTTTCACGATTCCGTGAGTCAAGCTATTAAAGGTTGATAGTAACAATTACAAAGGATGAATTCCACTTAAAGAGAGATCGGTTATAAAATAGCCTGCTTTATGAAACTTATTTAGATGAATCAAGAAAATTCAAAGTTGAATACTTAAAAGAAGATAATAAAACAAAAAATGGCGGTGTTTTGTTACTCTTCTTTTCAACTATAAACGATGGAATCGTCCATTGTGATATATAAATAAGAAGAGTAACAAGGGGTTGTTTTTCTAACCATTTTTTGTTTTTATTATCTTCTTAAGTCTTTCTAACTTTGAATTGTCTTGATTCCCATCCAGATAAGAAGTTTTATAAACTAGGCTACTTTTGACTTGATAATGCTAAAATATCGATGCACTCTTCTTTCTTCCCCAAACTACTGTACCACTGTTATAACTATGTTACATTAAGGATAAATGTGTAAAATTAGTGTTATAACAGTGGTACATTTGTCTTGGGAAAAGAGAATAGGAAGATTTTAGGCCAAAAAAACTATTCTTAAGAATTGTTTTTGAAAACAAGAATCAAACATGCTTTAGAAACAAAGCGGTGTTTCTTAAAATAAAAACAATACTTGATTATGTACTACTATACATAGGATACATAAGGACATCAATTCAAAAGTCATGGCTTACACAAAGTTGGACTATTAGGGCCCGTTTGGTTATAGTTTTTTAAAAATGTTTTTGTTCTAAAAAACAAGGAAAATAAGGAAAACACAGAGAACAAGTTTGGTTACCATATTTTTTGTTATGGAAAACACAAAAAACACTAAATTCAAATGACAAGAACAATTTTCAAAGAATACCAAAATGGTATTCTCTGTCTTTTCAAAAATTATTCTTAAGAACAATTTTCAAAAACATGAACCAAATAGGTCTTTAGAGACAAAGTGGTGTTTCTTAAAAGACATAGTCGTCACTCCCTTTGTTCTCTATTTTAGGCCCTTGTTCGTTAGAGATGAGGGGTGATTTTTTGGCCATTTTTGACAGGAAATCACCTCTTCTATTGGTTTCTTCCTTAGATTTGGGTTTTGTTTTCCAATAAAGTAGTTTCTTCCACACCAATCTAAGTTTGCCTTTATTTTTCCTTTGTTTTTTCATGTTTTTGTCGCCGAATTGTTATGGCAGGTAGTCAGGAGCCCCTACAAGCAATTTGGTGGTTTTCAGCATTAGCGCTTAAATAAGTGGGAAGTTTGATCCAACATAGTCATCAAATCAAATTTAGTTCTTCAATATGTTGCAAATCTGGAATCTTAGTTATTTGATAAATGTGAATCTTATTAGCATGTTTAGAATACTTTTCAAGTGTTTTATACAAATTTAATGCTAGATTCACACCAATATCTCTAAAGAATGCTATAATCCCTCATTTGTTGGTGTTTTACATATTTTGAATGAAAACCAAGCAAAGCAATGGAAAAACTGAAGAAAATAAGACCTTTACTGGTTCATCGCGAAGGGTACCACCTTCGTCGCAATGAAGGTGTTCGTCGAGATAAAGAGACTCTTCGTCGTAACGAACATGAAGATTGAAATGATGCATGGCCTTGGGTTCATCGCGACGAAGACACCCTTATTGCGATGAAGCAAAGGAATTCGATTAAGTGATTGGCAGTTCGCCGAACGAATACACCTCACAAGTAATGGTTAAGTCGACGGGTCGAGCATGAATCTTCACATTTTCTCAAATTCCATCATCACTCATTTGAGGCATATAAATAATTTTATTCCACCAAGGAATGTTGGAGGAAGTTTCCGTGACTTTTGGGACCATAGAGGAGTCTCGTACATGTTCATCAAGATTTGAAGAAGAACTTAGGATTTGGGGAAGAAGACTAAAGACTCACCATCATTATGACCTCACTGTGAGGTTCTTCTTTCTTTTCATGTTTTATCCTAATTCCAGGATGTACCAAACCTCATTATGCTTCTTTATATTTGTAGTCTAGGGTTTCGCTGTACATCGGGACATGAATACTTTCTCTAATTGTTGATTTTTCTATTTATATTTTCTCTTTGTGATTGACTATCTTTTGATTCATGCTTGGTTGTTGTTTACATATTGATTTTTGATCAATCTCATTTATGGTGAGTGGTTTCTTGTGAGATCTGAGAGGTGAATGAGGAATTAGACATAGATGAATAAACCTAATTAGCCGGGTAATAGAGATGTTAGCAAAGAATTAGAAGGTTTAAGTAGATTCTCGTCTTAAATCATTTCTTAATTCTCGCTGAAGCCGAGAAGCAAGAAACATAGTATTAGTTAATAGATTATTTGACCTCGAGAGAGGCTTATAATTAAATTAGACAAGAGTGGCCTTAGATAACACTTACATGAGACAATAGGATAGAATTTTGGCCTAGAAATAGTAGGATTGTTCATATGCACCAAATACCCTAGGATTTTACAATCTTTTGGTATCCCTTAGTTGCACATTTCATTTGTTAGATTGAGATTTCATTAGTTTAGTTTAGATTATGTTTTGATATCACAATTAACCATTTGGATATTAGAGAAGTATTCTAATTTTGGTACTTAGCATATCTAATTTCCATGTGGATCGATCTCTATACATTTTGTACACTATATTACTTGACAAACATATACTTGCGCAAATAGGTGCTTACTTCACATTTTATTGCAAATTTTATACACAATCATGCCATACGCCTATCAAGTTTTTTTGAGTTGTTGCCAAGGAATTTTAGTGTGTTTTATGCTAATATCAATGCTAAGTACTTCTTTAGTACTTCAAACATTTTTTATCCAAAGTAGTCCTTCTTTACTTTGGATATTTCTGTTGCTTTTCTTATTTCCTTTTAGTTTGTTAATATCCATTTTCTCCTTATCTTCTTTACTTTTCATTTTGGTTTTTTTTTTATAGGTTTAAATTGCAATGGATCCTTTCATTGAGTTGACAAATCAATTAGCTTTCCTTAATCAACAACTAAGAATGAGGTAATTGGCCAATGAGCATCAAAGAAGAGTGACAACTCAAGTAAGGAGTCAAGTGTGGCAACCCTATGCATCAATGGATTATGCTTAATATGGAGGTACCCCATACTTGAACAATCATAATTTTGGATGGAGCCATCAACCAAACACCTCATGGAATATAAGCTACACCAAAGTCCACAAGTCGAAAGATCAAGCCTAGAAGAAACCATGGCTGAAATAGAAAGAGTTCATGCTGAATGGGAAACATCTCAAGTTCTAGTCATGAAGGAGGTGAACACACTTCCACAAGAGGAGTCAATCATTGAAAGATGAGTGGATGAATTGGCCATCATAAGGGCTAAATTGACACTCTCTAGGGCTGAATTTTTCATGGAAGAGACAAAGTTTAATGCTCAAATTCAGCCCATACCACTAAAGAGCTTGGAAGAAGATATGACTCCAATGGTCACTTCTTGTACTCAATCCACAATTGAAAGAAAACAACCCCTACAAGAGAAGGGAATGAAAATACAAGAGCTAGTGGCCAAATACATGAATGAGAATGGGAACATGGCTGAAATGTCTTTCAAAAGACAACAAAAGAGTTTGTCATCTACTCTTTAGGTGAATAAAGAAGAAGAAAACTTGAACTACAATGAAGAAATCACCTCAAGAGGTAATAAAGAACTTGAGAAACTCAAAATGGAGGAATATGATGCCTAGGAACTGTAAAGACTTGGGCCTAAAGGAAGAAGAAGGTCAACCCTTTGAATCGAATGAGAAGAAAGAAGAAGTTGTAGAGACTATTACGGAGATGACTCTATGGGGTGAGTGCATGAAGAGTTGAAAAATGAGAAGATGGCCCCATTTCCAAGGTGGATGAGTACATCATTCAGTTGAACAATGAATTGAAAGGAAACATTGTGAAACAAAAACAAAAAAATTTCATGAAAATGCTTTTGGAAGACTATGTGCTCAAGTTGCTAATTGAGTACAACTATTGGTTCATGGGAACAGATGGAGGAGGGCATTATCATTCTTTCCTCAGAAGGTGAAATAAGCGGACTCGAAAATGGAGCAACTTCTTGAGAGGCAACCCAAGCCTTTTTTTTTTTTTTAGTTTTTCTTTCTTTATTTTAGTTTTATTTACTTTTGTTTCTTGGTATCTTGGTTAGGATTTTGTATGTCCTTCCTTGCTTATGTGTCTTTTGTTGGCTTCTAGGTGTGTTTAGTGTGTCGTGAGTGAGTTTGATGCCTTGTTTGCTAGTAGAAGGTCATTTTGATCACAAACAATTGAAGAAGGGCAAGTGTAAAGTGGATTGGACACGTAGGTTTTTGAATGATCTAGAATTGTGTGCTTGCTTTGTATGGGTGACTTAGCTTAATCACCTCCCTTGTGCTTCAAGATGCTATTTCTCAAGGAGTCTATCACACACACAATTTTGATCTCCCTTGTATACTTGGGTCTCGGACCCCTTTGCCTTGAATTCAACTAACCTTAGGGGATTCTAACCACTTAAGTAATGGGACACCTAATCAAAAGAGGATTTCCATTAAGCACCATCCAAAAAGAGAAAAATAAAAAAAGAAAAGAAAAAGTGAAAAAGAAAGATAAAAAGCAAAAGAAAAGAAAAATGTCAAAAAGAGGTTTGTGAATAAGAATAAGTAGGATCATTAAATCGGAATCTCTGGCACAGTTTAAGGGGCCTTTCAAAGCCTAATGCCTTGAGTCAACTAGCCGGGAGTCATTGACTTCATTGCCCGCTACATGGGATAGAAGATGGATCTTTCCTACAACCTAGGGCCTTTGAGTTTGGTCAAATTTAAAGTGGAAGTTTGAAGGGAATTTAATGTTTGATGCCCTTAACCAACTGGTGGGAGTCACCAATTGATCCCCGTTATAGGGACACTTAATTTTATTTTGAAATATAAAAAAAGTTTACATTCCACGAAATAAGTGCATTTCAATTAAGTTGACACCTATTTATTTGTTAATTTTTTGGACTTTTCAATTATAGAAAAAATAAAATAAAATACAATATACATTTAATGAAATATTTTAATTGTTTTTCTAGTGAATGATGAACTATCATGTATCCATGGAGATCTTGATAATTTAAAGATTTCCATATCAACAAACATTATGTTTCTTTGTTAGGAATCTGTTTATCCCTTTAACCGGATGAAATTTGATCTTAAACCTAGCTGCCATATGTTTATCCATATGAATCTAATATTGCCATTGAAAGATTCATTTGAGTGGTTAAAGAGTTTAAGATCAGGCATTGAATGGAAGGGTCCAAAGCTCGAGTCTTAATGAGGATAAATTTGTGAAGAATAAAATACCATAGTATATTACAAAAGTGAATAGCTCTTTCATAAAATTGATTTTCTAATATTGAGATAATTGAAGTTTTGCCACACATGTCGTCCCATGTGAGTGAGGTTAAACACCCTTTTATCCACATGCGTCACTAATTAATGATAGGGGCATGGTTAATCTATGAAAATAAAAGTCGAGGTATTTTAGGATTGAAAAAAGTTCGGATGCAAAATTGGACATATGGGTAAAATTTTGAGACATTTGTGCACCTTATTCCTTTCAAAAACAATAATATAAATATAAAAATTGATTATAAATAGAATATCATTTTTGCTTATTTTTAGATTAATTTAAAAAAATCATATAAATGTAAAAATGATTAAAAATAAATGCTATTTTTAAAATATATTTAAAAATGTAAAATATATTAAATTAATAAATTTCAAATTGTAAACAAAATTTTATTCCACTAAACATCAAATTATTTTAGAATTTTTTTAAAAAAATTACTTTTCAAACAAAATCTAAATATCTCAACAAAGTTATAGTAAATTATCACTTGAAAATTTTTATTTATTTATTTTTCTAAGTTTACATTTAACTTTAGAAGAAATAAAAATAAAATTAAGGTAATAAGTATAATATCAATTTTTTTTTAAATAAATCTTCACTGTTAATAAGCACTCTACCTCTACGTTAAGGACTTAGGCTAAATATACAGTGGCGAAACGTTCGAGTCATAATAAGAAATTAAACTGTAGCGAATGCATCCCATTTATATATTGCAAAGTGAATAATTGTAAAAAAAAAAAAAAATCTTCAATTGGATTAAGATCATTTTGGGTATTTTGGAATATCAATATCTATTATATTAATTTTTAAAACTTTGATAGATGTTCAACTAGATTTTAAAAGTTTTCGTAGCTGTTTTTTAATTTTGAGGCCTAAGCATTTACCAAATATATTCTTAGTGCTTAAATTTGTTTGGCAGTAACGTAATAGTTAAATATTGGATAACACTTTCACCTGAGATTCTTAATAAGGTGCCTGCCTAATATCCACGTATAGTATGGATGGATATTATTTGATAGTTGACATCCTATTAAAAAACATTTTGGGAATAAATTAAGAAACACATAATGATTTTTTCATGTTTTTTTTCTTTATTAAGTGAACAAAACAATGATTGTGGAGGATAAAATTTGATATGTTTTTATTTGGTAAACTTATCTTTCCCATATTGATGTGCGGATAATGGTAAAGATGACATTAATAATGGAAAACATATGGTTTAATAGGATTTCATAGGATATAATTGTGCTTCAAGTATAGTATTATTTAGGTATTAGCTTAATAGACCGTAATTTCTACATGACACGGTTCATTATGACAATACCTTTAGGCTTTAATTATTAAGGTAATACATGTAATTTATTAAAATAATACTTAGATATGTTCCTATTTTTGAAAACGATTATTAAGAATAGTTTTTGAAATTACAAATAATATCATTTTCATGTTATTTGAAAATTGTTACTCTAAATTTAATGTTCTTTTGTGTTTTTAGTGTTTTTTAACAAAAAAACAAGGAACTAAATATGTTCTTTTTGTTTTTCTTATTTTTCTTGTTTCTAACAACAAAAATGATTTTCAAAATAAAAAATACAACTTGATGTTTTAAAATCGTTTTTTAAAATTTAAATTTTTCAGATTTAAAAAAAGGAACAAATGTGTTGTCTTGTTTTCATATCCTTATTTTGTAATACGAAGAGGTTCAAAACGATAACTATTTCCCCTTTTTATTTCATCCCATGACTTTATTTAGTGATATTAAAAATGATTTTTATGTTCGCTTTATTATAAAAATATTAACAAAAATTAAATATAATAAAATTATTTTTAAAAATATTTTATAAACAAAAGCCTTCAATCAATATATAAAATTAATTTATTAAATTTAAACATAAATTTTAATTTTTCTTTCTTGGGTATTTTTCTAGTTACAAACGGAGCCGAAATGAAAAGGCAATCCAAAATAGAATTATTATAATAATTTTTAAAGAAGCGGGAGGGGACGAAAAGGATGGAAGGAAGGATTAAGAGGATCCAAAGTGGAGGAAGGTGGGGCCCAGGGAGCAAACAGGGTCACGTCCTTTCCATGATATAGCGGGAAGGAGTTTTGACTGTGTTCGGGCAGCGGGCACCTCCCTCCCGGGCAGCCTCCAGCAATCTCTGCACGCCCCCCCAACCCCAACTCCAACTCCCACCCCCCCATTCATTATATTCACTCACTCTAATAATTCCATTCACTCCCCCCATTCCTCTTTTTCTTTTCTTTCTTAATATATATTATATATATAAACCCTTTTACTCTCTTTTTACTCTTTCCTCTCTCAATCACTACACGATCCCAAAAAACAATTGCAAAGTCAGAAAATTACAATAAAAACACACAATCTCAACAATTTTTCTCTTTACTGTTCTCACTCTTTTTCCCCTCTGTCGAGACGCCGTCGTTTCGATCTCTGAGCTAGCTAGGGTTTTGGGAATTTGGGGTGTGTTTGTATGGATCTGGGGTTGTTGATGAGTTAGCTCAAGTGGGGTAGCTTGGGTCGTGGTGATGGAGGGGGAGGTGGTCAGGGTGCTCACTCTGCTTCTGCTCTGCTTGCTTCGTCCATTTTCTTTCATTTCTAAGCACATGAAGGTTTGCTTTTCTCTTGGCATCTGATCTTCTTCATTTTTTTTCAGTTTGTATTGTTTTTCTCAAATGGGTGTCTTTTAGTTAGTGTAATTAGTTATTGGTTTTTTTTTAGTGAATTTGATTTTGCTGCGGCATCATTTGGTTTCGCCACGAACTGGAAATGTTCAGCTTGAGTTTGAATCAGGGTTTTTCAGTTGCATTTCTTAGTGTTTTAAATGTACTTTAGCTCCTTGGGAGTACTTTTCTTGCTTTAATTTTAGCTAGGGAACGGTAAGAAATTACTTTCTTAATGCCACCCAGAAAACTAAAGTACTTCCAAAAAATTGCTGGTCAAATGTGCATAAATGGCAACCCCGTGTTATGATATATGTGTAGTTGAATGTCATCTTCATATGGTAGTGGATTTACTGCTGTATCTAAGTGCTCGGAAATGGCTCAATTTTAGTTCTGATGGAGTTTAATCTTTCTTTATAATTGTGAGCATTTATTGAAATTTTGGGCATTGACAGATTGTTCTATTTAATATTTGAGTAGGTGATGCTTTACACTGAGGACCAACTTAGAGGACCCAAACAATGTCCTACAGAGTTGGGATCCGACCCTTGTCAACCCCTGCACATGGTTTCATGTTACCTGCAATAGTGATAATAGTGTTATAAGAGTGTAAGCAGCTTTTCCTTCATATGTCTTCCATTTTGCTGGTTCAGAGTAGCTTGTCAATTGCTTGATCTATGAAAATACCTGATGTTGCTTTCCATATATTTCACAGTGATCTTGGAAATGCAGCTTTGTCGGGTCAACTGGTACCACAGCTTGGCCTCCTTAGGAATTTGCAGTACTTGTAAGTCATGCTTCTCTGCTATAAATTTTGATGGATTTTCCTTTTTCTGGTCTTCTTAGAATTTTCCATTGAAACCTGGAATTTTCTTTCAGTTGGATGCTTTTCGGTGTTTCCTCCTTCCGAGGGCTTTGTTGTTTCCCATTTGTACAATGTTACCAATACCTTGACTAATTCTTGGTTGTGTGCTCATTTAATTTTTATTTTCATTTATATATGGAGTGTGTTGATTTTAACATTTATCCTTTTTGTAAGGATCTTCGAGTAAGTCAAGAGGTAGATATTGGAAAAAGTTTTTGTTTTAGTTTCTAAGATTGAAATTGTGAATCTTTGAATCTATTTCCTGTTTTCATTTCATACCTAAGTGAAAACGAATATTTCTGCATGTAAAATGAATCCTGCATCTGGTGTAGATGTGGCAAATAGACATCATGGAACCTCATGTTAATACATTTTTAAAGGAAAATTGAGAAAGGATATGTTGAAGTTGGAATACAGATCAGGTTCTAGCATCATTAAATGAGGAAAGTCCCTTCTATGCCTTTGAATAGTTGTTGGCAACTTTTAACTCCTTTTTTTTGACTTATGTGGAAAATGCTAAATATTTCAATGTGGAACATACTGGTTGTAGCAATGAGCTCCATGGCATTTTCGTTGTCCTTTTTCCTTTTTTCCCTCTCATTTTTTTAAACTTCCATTTTTTATGAATATTTAAACCAAAAGTATTATACGTATTATTGTGGGTATTCTGTAGAAAGATTAATAACTTTAGATTATCGAAGAAAACATAATGATAGAGTATGGTTCTTCGTAGGGGTGAACAGTGAAGAATTGTTTCATTCAGTTGACATCTACTTGTTAGGATCAAGAGTACTTTGTCAAATACAAGCAATTTCATGAATGGATAAAACTTTTAAATTTTGATTGTTCGCTTAAAATTTTTTATCCTCAAATATGAGACTGGCCAAGAGACATTTCATTGTGTTGTAGGGTGCAAGATTGGTGTCTCTGCACTTCTAATTGGAGAGCAAAAATACCAAAAAAAAGAAAGGGTCATGATAAAAGTATCTGATATTAAACAATTTTGACTTTAAGATGCTGCAATATGTGCTCTTACTAATTCTGAATTTCATATTTGTTTTCTCTTACAGTTTAATTTACTCTCATGTTCTTTATTCTAATCAAACAGGAAAAGTGAACTTCCAGATCATGAACTCTACTTTGTCTCTTCCTAGTGCCCCTTTTGTTAGGCAATTTAGTTATAATTTTCTTTACCTATACAAAAGGAGGAAAAACAAATTCTCTCCCTGGTGCTTCTTTTTCCTTATTCACTGCGACGCACCGCCACGCCCCGATTCCCTACCGACCCGAACGACGGATCCAACCGAACCGACGCGACCATATATATATATACCGACTCTTTACTCGAATACTAGACATCGGGTATATCCAAGTCTTATAATATATCAAAATCATATACAAACGTCCAAAATAACCACCAATCGTGAGCTGTTTACATAAAGGTCGATATACGCATCAAGTCCCATTTACATATTCAAAACTATACAATTACAAATTACCGATCGTAGGCTGAACCTACAAAGGATGAACCCCTACCAGGTCGCCCTCGAAGAATGCCAAGTTCCTGACGTCTTCTCCTCGTACCTACACTCCGATTAAAACCCGTGCTAAGCTTTTACGCTACTGGAAAACATATATACACTATGTGTGTACTCATTATAATAAGCATATAACAATAACAGATATCAAAATTTCATGCATTCAGATAATGGACTTATACAAGTAATTATGCTTATCACGGACTTATGCTTATTCTTATATAAAAGTACCCGTAGGTACTACACATGTTCATTATACGGAAGTACCCGTAGGTACTACTCGACTTATATTATACTACAGGACTTATATGTTTATTCAGGTCTCCCGAAGGAGTTATAGATCTTACTCTATCCAGAATACACGCACGACATTAGCGCATCGTAACGATACACCATAATTTCCTCTTATTTATTCTTCGGGATTAGTATCATATAATTACTGAATACCTGCATCGTTACTAATAAACGAAGACACATCATAATAATATCCAAAGATATTATACAAGATTTTAAAGCAGGATTTCCGCATACAGAACTCCGAGTGCCATAGCACTAATCGTAAATTGTGAGTGCCAGAAGACTTAACGTAGAGTGCCGTAGCACTTGCACAGACAGAGTACCGGGCATAATCGGGAGTGCCGTAGCACTAACAGAGTACCGGCATTAATCGGGAGTGCCTGAGCACTCAACAGAGTACCGGCACAACTGCAGTGCCTGAAAGCACTAACAGGAGTACCGAAGTACTATTCAGGAGTGCCGGAAGCACTCAATGTGAGTACCAAGTACTAATCAAAAGGGTATGTTATGTCAATTTAATAATCGATCTCGTATTTTATAATTATAAGAGTTCGCACTTATCGCTTTAGAATATGGCATTCTTAGCCACATTACGTGTTCATGACAGATCGTATTTCATATACTGTAAGGTATGATGCGCATATAATCACACCTTAATCATGTATTCTTATTCTTCTCAATCTACTTTACCTGTGAATTGAATCAATCCAACTGATCATCCAAACTAAAGTTATGGCATTTTCATGCCAACTAGTCGATGAATCGATTTTACTAAGGCATGATTAATTATTTCTATTTTCCAAAGGCCTTTGTCTCGACATTGGCACCGGATATTTGTACTACTTAAATTTAGCGCCAAGTAAGCAGTTTCTATTCCAACTGGAATCACCCCATTCTGAAAGCACCGGAACTTCAAGTTACGTCCTCAAACAACTCTACCACTTATAATCAACTCGATGCAGAAAATGGCTTGGCACACGCCCCCACTTTGAGCGTATTTTCTGGCCACTTAAGATTAGAATTCGGGAGATGACTCTCTTAAATTTTGTCTCCTCGCCTATTTGACCTGGCCACTAATCACCCAACCCGACAAAGAACGAGCAATTTACGCCAAAATACGAAAACTGGTCAAAACCTGAACAGTAGCAAATTCTAATGGCAGGACTTAAGTCCTGACGGTAGACTTGGCCAAAAATGACTCAAGAGCGATATTCTCTACCTGCAGAGGATTCAATCCTACCCAGACTTCCGAAAATCGCCTTAATGGGTATTTTCACCCATTTTTCATGCCTTATCCTCCTTAGACCAAAAACTCATCATGAATACTTCCTAAAACAACTATATTATGGTTATAACCCATATATAAACCAATTATAAAGGTTATGTAGGTTTGTCAGAACCCTAACACAATTTCCATGGATCCCTCCTCAAAATGAGGGTTTCATACCGATCTTGTGCTATTAGAATTTTAAGACTTCTACTTTCATTTAAAATTGGTTAGGATGTAATCCTAACAACCCTAGTTCTGGAGCAATCTCCTAACCATACAATTAGACAAGAATTCCATACAAACCATATAGCTCCATATGAAAATCACAAGCTTCCATACCAAAGGCAAGCATCCATACCTCGGATTTGCTCCCTCCTCTTCTTCTTCTTTCCCTTCTTTCTCCTTCCTTTCTCCTCCTCCTCCCGTATTTGTCATTGGGAGACCAAAATGCATTTTGGTCTCCCAACCCCCTTTATAATTAAGTCTTATGTTATTCTCATTTTAATTTCTTTAACTTTCCTCTTAATTACATTACAATTCTCATTATTTATACTCGCCTCTAATTATATAACCTATGTCTTTGATGTCCTCTTTTGACAAATTACTATTTCACCCTTATAATATGTACAACTTTCGAGTTTTTAAGTTTCTATATTTTCGCAGTTAATTTACGAAAATTTTAATTTATGTCTACAAAATACCCTAAACACGCCAAAACAACTAAAGGCTGCTCAAGCATAATTCTCCCCTAAAATAAATTTCGGCCCTCGAAATTACCCGAATCGAAGAGTCGAGGTATCAGACCTCATTGTTGATTCTCGGGTTCTTCATGTCGCTTCTTCCATACCGTGATGTTGCCAAAGCACTTTTTACTGAACTTGCTTGTTCTCAGAAATGCCTTATTTCACGCATCTAGAATAGCTTTCGCCTTCATCAAGGTGAAATCTTTCTCAGACTTGTATATCTTGAACTCAATATGTGCAATGGGTCGAACGATATTCACGGCTACGTATATTGGCTGGAATACATCATAATTCGCTAACTCCAAGAGGGAGGCCAAACGGCACGCCATCATCGGTCCAACTCTTTCCAAAACTTTGCACTAAATGAATCGCACCAATTTCCTTCCTTCCAAAACGAGCATCTTTTTCCCATGGAGATACTTTTAAAAACACTTTATCTCCTACTTCATACTCTATGTCTTTTCTCTTCAAATTAAGACCTTGTTCTGACCACAGTGTACTCTTAATCTCTCGAACAACTGAAACTTTTCTTCCGTGTCTTTAACTAATTCAGGACCGATAATCTTATGCTCGTTCATCTCTATCCAACACGTAGGAGTTCTACATCGTCTTCCATACAGAGCTTCATACGGGGCCATACCAATACTAGATTGATAACTGTTGTTATAGGCAAATTCCATGAGTGGAACATACATATCCTAACTTCCGGGAAAATTCCACACACTCAAGCATATCTTCTAAGACCCGGATCACTCTTCAGACCGTCCATCTGCTTGTGCATGCAAAGCAACAATAAATCTAACTGCATCAAAAGCCGACCGTAATCTTCCAAACTCCGACGTAAAACCGAGGACGCTGGCCGCACAATCATCGACACACGGGAACACCATGTAATCTGACGATTTCGACCAGCGCGCCAAAGTCCATTACGCTGATGCCGTTAGTCAGTCGAATCGGTAAGAACGGCGGACTTGGTGGTCGGTCGCTGTGCAGTGCATCATGTTTCTTTTGGGTGAAGCGGGATGCAAAATCCATAGTTATGTTATCCCGCTTCCATTGGGGAATGGAAGGACCGATAAGCGAGGATGGTACTTGGTGTTGAAGCTTTTGCTGGCGACACGTCGGACACTTAACCATACTCGAAATGTCCTTTTCATCCTCGCCACGGTAGAATTTGTTTCATATCTGGTACATTTTATTACTTCGGGATGCATAGTGGCACCGATATTGTAAATAATATAATATTTTCTTTTCAATTCCATATCATTTGGTACACATAATCTGTTCTTGTACAACAAACCTCCACTTCCATCGCCAGCAAAATCGATCTTGTCTCGATCTTGACCGGTGAGCCAATTCTTGTAACTTGTCATCATTTTTCTGAGCATTCACAATCATTTGTCTTCCATCTGGTGCAAATCTGCAATCATAATCTTTCAAGGTCAGAGAAGAAATCATTTTCCTACTCAAGGCATCTGCCACTACATTTGCTTTCCCGGGGTGGTAATCAATTATACAGTCATAGTCTTTCAACAATTCCGACCGCAGAGCGTTGCCTCGAAGTTCAAATCTTTTGAGTTAGCAAATATTTCGGGACTCTTATGATCGGTGAAAATTCTACATTTTCTCCATATAAATAGTGTCTCCAAATTTTCAAAAGCGAACACTACAGCTGCTAACTCAAATCATGTGTGGGATAGTTTTTCTCATGCGGCTTCAATTGCACAGGCACAAATGGCACCACTTTCCCATCCTGCGTCAATGCGCACATCGAGCCTGTCACCGAGCATCACTTGTATCTTTGTGTAATCCCTACCAGTGAGGGTGCGAGATCATACTTGGTGCTTGACCGATTATTTCTTTTAATTTTCCAATGGATTGGCACTTATCATCAGTCAAATTTCCACTCCTTCAGGAGTAATCTTGTAAGTGGATGCTATAAATGAAAACCTTGCCTGGAAATCTCCCAGATAATAACTTTGCTAAGCCCGAAAACTTCTTATCTCGGTTATGTTAGGAGGTTGCCAATTCATGATTGCTTGATTTTCTTTGAGGATCCACTCTATCTGATGCAACGGATACAATATGGCTAGGAATGACACTTCAGCAAGCCAAAAATCCATTTACTTAATTTGGCAAACAAGCGATTCTCTCTCAAGTTTGCAACACTATCCTCACATGGTGTTCATGTTCACATGCATCTTTAGAATACACAAGATATCATCAATAAATACTGCAACAAATTGATCGAATGAGGCGGAGAAGCCACATCATCAAGTCCATAAAGCAGCAATTTATTAGTCAACCCCGAATGGCATGACCCGAAAACTCATAGTGGCCGCGGGTTACGAAAGGCCTTCAGGGACATCAACTTCTTTTACGAAGTTGATAATATCCGGAATCGCAAATCACATCTTCGAAGACACTTGCTCCTCTCAATTGATCAAAATAAATCTTCTATTCTTGGCAACGGTACTTATTCTTACTTGTTACTTTATTTATTTGTGGTAATCAATGCACATTAAGGAAGAGTGCCATCTTTCTTCTTAACAAATAAAACCGGTAGCACCACGGTGAAACACTAGGTCGAGCGAAGCCCTTATCAATAGCTCCACGTAGTTGAGTCTTGACTCTTTTGGTTCTGTTGGAGCCATACGGTAGGTGCCCTTGAAATAGAATTGATTCTGAACAACTTCAATGAAGTCTACTTCTCATTAGATTGTTTCCGGTAACTCTTCGGGAAACACGTCAGGAAACTCCCTAATCACAGGAATATTTTCTAAATTTACTTGTTCTCTTTTGGAGTCAAGAATCAAAGCCAAAAAGGCTTCATAATCTTTCTCGAGAAAAGCGTCGGGCTGCCATTTGACATAATTTTAAACCTGGTTGAATCGGATACCTTGTATAGTTGCCGTGGTGGACATTTAAAAAATAGCGCTTTTCTTATCACGGTCGACTATGGCTGATGTTTGGATAACCAATCCATTCCCGAATCGAAATCAAACTCATGAAAAAACAAAGCAATTAGATCAACCCAGAATTCCCTTATCATGGACCATTGAGGGACAATTCTTATACACCGCAGTTGACTACCAACTCACTTTATTATCCCGAGAGGACTTATGTAGCACAGGTCATAATCTAGCGGCTCTCACTGCGGAGTAGTTTATCGACTCATTGTTCTATGCATATATATGAATGTGTAGAGCCAGGATCCAATTAAAGCATACAAATCAATATCAAAGAGAGTGAATGTACATGATAACCCCTGGTAATAGGATCTTCGAGCTCTCATCGCATAAGCTCGTCTTTGAAGTAAATAGTAGCGGAGACGATTTCTGTCTCGAAGCATTACCTCTACCTTGTAGGTGGCCACCTCGTCATACTGCGGTACATTGGAGGTACATGTGACCCTCCTGCACCACTTCCTTGAGGATTTCTAGAACTTCCCAATCTGTGGGACGATTGGCTATCACGTGCTCGGTACTCCCATGAAAACAACCTCGATTACTGTGCTGACCACCGCTGATGCCGTGGCAGTGCTGACTCTGAGGCTTTTCCTCTTGTCAGTTGAGGTGCCTGGTAGGACTTTGTCATGATGGGGTCCTTGACTCCTACCTTGTAAGTGGACTCGTCTTTGGATCAACTTGTGACTCTCTAGGTCTTTTTCCCCGAAGGAACCCCCTGCCAGGGAACTTTTTTTCTCTTTCTTTCTTTCTTGACTCTTCATTTCAGTTTCTCGATTTTTATAGCCGCTTGCACGGTGATAAAAATTGACCAGTTATGTAGTGCTTGAGTGAGGTACCTTTTGACTAGATTCATAGGCCCTCCTCAAATTGTCCACACCTGATTTTGTGGGGCAGTTCAGTGCATATTCTTAGGCAATTTGAATTCTTTCTCATATTCGGCCCAGCATCATTTTCCCTTGTCTTAGAGTCAAGAATTTCTTCCATTTTGACTCCCTTGTAATCATCCCGGTGACATACTTCGTGTCTTCGGTATGAAGTAGTCCATGCTTGGATCTCGGGATTGAGTGGATTTCTCAAACCCGGCTTCCACCGGTCCTCATTTGCACCTTGCGACCAATCAAACCGCACATGTGACCTTTTGGTCCTTTGGACATTTCGTTTCATACAATACCGCTTTCCAAGTTTTCAAGCAAAACTTCGGCTTTATCAGTTCTTTATACTTGCCATAAATTCTTCCACTCCATTGCTTTCGTATTGCATCACTAGGAGCTGCGTGGGCGTGAGTCGATCAGGACCCTTGCCCTTATCACGAGAGACTTTTACCAATACTTGAGTTGGAAGCATTTTCATTCATCGTTGACTCGGCGAGATAGGAAGCGGATGGATCAAGGATTGGCAGCTTTAATTTGTTTCATCGTGCTTCACGAGGTGGATCCATTCTAGACAATAAGCAGAACAAAGACATCGCGTGAAGCCCGGCCGTTCTATGTAGGTGCGCTGATCTTAAACACTTTCGAAGCGCCTAAACCTAGGCTCTGATACCAACTTGTCGCCAGTTCACAGGCGGGCAGAATGACGGATCAGAGGCAGGAGTCGGAATGAGACCATATATATCTTGGGACTCTTTACGAATAATTAGACATTGGTATATCAAGTCATAATATATCAAAATCATATAAGCGTCAATAAAACTACCACCCAGTAGTGGTAATTTCTGATGTCGGATATCGATTACCAAGTCCGTTTACATATTCAAAACTATACAGTACAAGTGCGTCAGTGCGGAACCTCGATGGTAGTGAACCCCTACTCGTGTGTTGGCCACGAAGAATCACGGAAGTTCTCGGACGTGCTTCTCCCACCCAGTACCCCTACACGGATTAAAAGAAACTCCACGTCTTGGCTTTCTGGCTTAGTGGGAAGCAATATACAATATGTGTGTACTCGGTTATAATAAGCATATAACAATACTTGGGTACCAAAATTTCATGCGTTCGAGATAATGGACTTACTCTGATAATTATGCTTATCACGGACTTATACCTCTGACGAACATGCTTATTCTTATATAAAAGTACGTGATACACACATATTCATTATATGGAAGTACGTAGGTACCTCTTGGACTTATATTATACTCTGGGGACTTATATGTTTATTCGGGTCTCCGAAGTAGGAGTTATAGATCTTACTCTTATTCGAAATACACGTCGCATTATTACGAGATCGAGCGATCGCCATAATTTCCTCTTATTTATTCTTGATTAGTATCATATAATTGCGGGAATACTACCCGAAGCGGTACTAATAAGCGTGTAAGACACATCATAATAATATCGAAGATATTATACGATGCGGAAGCCGGGATTTCGAGTCTGAGCCGGGTGCATGCCTTAAACAAACGAAGTCTGTTAGCATAGGAAGACGGGAGTCTGCGTAGCACTTAACGGGACGAAGTCTGCGTCTTGTCGGGAGTCTGAGGCCCGGCCCCAACGGGATCTGGGAAGTCTTGTCGGGAGTCTTGGAGCACTGGAAGTCTAGGGTACTAATCGGGAGTGTGGAACTTCTTGGAATCTGAAGTCTTTATTCGGGTCTTAGAGACTAACGGAATCTGGGAAGTACTAATCGGTGAGTGTTATGTCAATTAATAAGCTGATCTCGGGTATTTTTTATAATTATATGAGTTCGATCAATTCTTTGTTTTAGAATATAGCATTCTTAGCCACATTATGTGTTCATGACCAGATCGTATTTCATATGGGTAAGGTATGATGCGTATATAATCACACCTTAATCATGTATTCTTATTCTTCTCTGAATCTCTTTGGAATTGGAATCAATCCAGTCGGATCATCGAACTAAAGTTATGGCATTTCATGCCAACTAGTCGATTTCTGGAGTTTTACCAAGGCAGGTGCACTATCTGTTTTCCAGTGCCTTGTCTCGATATTTGTACTTGGATGTGTTATCTTACTTTAAATTTAAGGTGCTAAGGGTTCTATTCCAGCTGGAATCACCATTCGAACAGAAACTCAGGATACGTCAAACAACTCGGACTATAATGTGTGTGATCGAGTAATTTTACATGTCCCTTTTGAGTGTATTTTGAACATAAGTTAAATTTGGAGATTAACTTCTCTTTAAAATTTTGTTCTCACTTGAAGTCTATTTTTTAATTGGCCATGAATCACCCAATCGGACAAGAAATGAGCAATTTATGGCCAATCTGTTGGTCAAAAGCTGGGAGCAGTGCGAGTCCTGGTAGGACTTTAAGTCCTCTGGGTGGGACTTTATGGCAAAAAAAAAATGACCGATGTGATGTTCTCTGAGTGGGACTTCAATCCTACGGTGGGACTTCCGAAAATCGCCGGAATGGGTATTTTTGCCCCATTTTTCATGCCTTATCCTCCTTAGACCAAAACCTATCATGAATACTTCCCAGAAATAACTATATTGTAGGTTATAGCCATATATAAACCAATTATAAAGGTTATGGGGTTTGTTGTAAGCCCAACACAATTTCCATGGATCCCTCACTCCAAAATGAGGGTTTATACAGTCTTGTGCTATTTAAATTTTAGCACTCCTACTTTCACGAAAATTTTGGTTAGGATGTAGTACATAGCCTAGGTTTGGAGCAATCTCCTAACCATACAATTAGACAAAATTCCATACAAACCATATAGTTCCATATGAAAATCTAAGCTCCATACCAAAGGCGAAGGCATCCGTACCTTAGTTTGCTCCCTCCTTCCTCTTCTTCTTCTTTCCTTATACTTTGTTCTCCTCCTCATCGTGGAGCTTCTTGTTTGGAGACCAAAAATGCATTTTGGTCTCCCGATCTATCTTTATAATTAAGTGTATATTCCTCATTTTAGCCTTCTTTCCTTAATTACATTACAATTCTCATTATTTATACTTTTGGCCTCTAATTATATAACCCATGTCTTTGATGTCCCTCTTTGGACAGTTACGATTTGCCCTTATAATATGTACAACTTTGCAGGTTTTAAGTTTCTATATTTTTCGCGGTTAATTTACGAAAATTTTAATTTATCATCTACAAAATACCCTAAACATGTTGAAAACAACTAGAGGTGTTTCGAGGTGTTCTGACATCAGTCATCTACTCATAATAACGAGGCATTTTATGAAGGAAAATAGGAACAGCATAATATCTTTTTAATTTTTATCTTTAATCTCATTTTCTTCAATATATTTATTTTTTTCCTGTTTTGCTTCTGGGTTAACTAAGGTGTGTTTCTTTGGCATTTTTAATCAAATTTCCGTAGTTTGTTCTGTTCTGTTTTTTGTTTTTTAAAAATTATTCTTAATCCAGTTTATTGGTAAGGCTTCAAAGTGTTTCCCTGTGATCATGCACTATGAAACCTCAGTTTAATACAAAAGACGTATTTTTTTCAAAAGAGATATAGGTTCATAGCTCACCTGATGATAATGTGTGTGTTTAAATGGGAGAAAATCTGGCAATGACTAGAGTGCAATCCAATGAAAAAGTGGCTCAAGTTCAATCAAATTAGGAGGGGGCAAGCAGCTCCGATACTGCAATTTGTTCGTCTCATCTAATAGGCAGCCAGACAAAGTCCAACCACCAATTCATAGAGATTAGAAATTTGTTTAGGATGTTCAAAATAATGTTTAAAATATTTGAAAACTAAGCATATTAAAAAGGAAAATAATAGTTTGGTAGACATATTAAGGGGCTGGCCTAGGTCCAACTTATTTTTAGTCTGATGAATGTGGATTCCCAAAAATTGACCTGTTTAGTTGAGCGCTTAACCCAATCTTGTGAATTTCATGGGGCTCTGTTTTCTCCACTATAGGTGAAATGTTTGTTTGGACAAAATTGTAGCTCTCTGTGAGGATCTAATAGATAAGTGTTGGTTTCATAATTTTGAACATGGCACACAAAGTTATGAACAAATTCCATGTTAATATGAGCTGACATAACATGATTTCACATGTTCATTCTACCTTATACTTATTCTAATGACCACTTGATCTTTGAACTCATTTTATTGGTAAGACATTTTGGAAACTTAGGACTGCTGAAGCATGATACACATTATGGGCAAAATCCTATTTTGTTAAGATTTTGGAAAATTGGTGACTAAGCTTGGTGTTAGAGCTTTGAATTGCTACAAGTCTCGGATTTAAGTCCTCCACTGATCAATTTATATATTTAGATATTATGATTACAAATAGGTGATTTGTTTGCCTCTAATTCAATCTGTGCCTCCGATGATGGTATGAGACTGAGCTAATTGTTTATTGTTGTAAGAAAAGGGTGATTGGTTTCTTCACTAATGCTATCTATGTACCCGACATATTGGGGGTTTATAGTTTTATTTGATTTAGTTTGCTATTGAACAGGCCAGAGGGACTTCCTTTCCATTTAAAATTTAAACAGCATAACCTGTGTGGTGTATATGTTTCATCTTGCATGGTGTATATGTTGCAAAGAATTTGGGTAGATGCTAATCTTGTGATTTTTCTCTTAGATGTACTATCATTGTGGATCCTTTTGTGTGCTTAGAATTATTAAAATTAACCTTGACAGAGCTCTGGTAATAACATAAGTGGGCCAATTCCTAGTGACCTTGGGAATCTAACTAGCTTGGTGAGCTTGGATCTTTATTTGAACAGTTTTTCTGGTCCCATCCCAGAGACGTTGGGCAAACTGTCAAAGCTGCGCTTCCTGTGTGTATACTTATCCTTCTCTTTTTCATTTTCTAATTTAATACCTGTTTGTTCTTGTTACATCTCCAATGTTTTTGTTTCTTGAAAATTTTGGGCCACCTAAATTATTTGATTACGGATTGTTTGTCTAATCTGTGGCATTTATAAATTAAATACTTGACCAGTCATGAGAATGTGTTGCTTGTGGGTGTTCTTCATTGACCTGAGATTAATCTTTTCTCTCAATGGTTGGACCTTGTAACTTCTTCCAATTCAACTTTCCACCTCCCTTAAATTTAAAAATTTAGATAGAGAAACTCAATTGTTTTGCCATGAATTTTGATAAATGATGAGAGATTTCTAGGCTTTAGCCGTTTTGAGTGCAGGATGGATGTTAATTTTTAGCTTTGTAACAATGCATTTCCTTTATGATAAGTTTTTTTTTTCCTTTATGATGATGTACACTGCAACACTTCCTTTTCAAGGTTCTACACATTTATTTCCTTTTCCTGCACTTGAAACAGAAATGCAAAACTTAGAGTTCTGTGGGTATCGTTTCAAATATAAAGAATGAGACGGCAAAACATTTTTTCTTTTAGAGAATCATAATAAAATAATGATATATTTTTTGGAGGACCTGGATTTTTTCCCGTAATCTAAAATAAAGTAAAATAATGTTAAAGTAATAACTATAAAAAAAATGAAGTGGAGGAATTCCCCAATCCTAGCTTCTTCTAGATGCCTATTCTCATTCTGTTATTAGGAGTCCTCTTCTTGCGTTTAGACACTGTTAAAGAAAAATGTCTCACCCAGTGGCTCATTGCAATGACTGTGGGCTGGACTTGTAAGGGGGCTATTTGGCAGCTCAATCTCCTGCAAGGGAAGCTGCCCAGTATCCCATGCAACCTCTGAACACTGGCCTTTTTGTAAGAGGTTGTTCAAACTTCCCACCTGCATGTGAGGGTTCGCGAGGGTAGTGTGCAGCCTACCTTGGATGTGCAGATCTTGTGGTTGGATTTCTGTAGACTCCATATAGTGAGGTAGGTTGTTCACACACCTATTGGTTTGGCTCCCTTTGATGTCATAAGTAACCATTGACTGAGAGGTTTTGTTAACGTTTATCTTTTATCAGATGTTACTGGTGTTTGCACTTTCCCATAGAAGTTATTTATGAGATAGAATTGTTTGCATGACTCCACTCCTTGTGAAAGGTGTTGATTGCACTTTGCCATTGGAAAGGTGTTCGTATGGTCGGGGATGTAAAATAGAAATGGGGTTGCTTTCTTTCTGGTTTTTTTTTTTTTCCTTCTTTTTTCTGGAAGACAGAAAAACAGTTTTCATTTTCATTCATGAACCGGCTGTATAGGCCTGAGATGCTTACTTTTCATTTGTATACCAGCTTTCACTTCTAGTTTTAGCTGGAGGTTAGAGCTATCAAATTTGCCTAAGCATATTGGGAGACATGTCTAGCACTGATGGGGCTCCTGGGTTTAAATTTTATATACTTTGGTAGCTTCAGTGATTGGGGGCCTTAATTTAGATCCAGTTCTCACTGTGCTGATTTAGATAATTTTCCTGGTATTCTCTTAGCCCACCTTTGGTGCTTTGTTCCATTTTGTGGATCCTATAATGCCCCGTTGATTTTATGGTCACAAATGCTCTTTTGTCATCTGAATGCATCCAATCAGCAAAACCTTGGGTGCAGAATTGTGTTGCTTTCTGTTTGCAGTTGAAGATTAGAAATTTAAAGCCATTGAAAGTCAGATAATTTGTGAACCAGGGTCATCATGCTACATTTTCTTCATCTTTGAACCTATATCAATACCTTCGCATAAAAATTGACAAGGTCATGTCTTAAGTATTTGTTTGAGCAGTAAGTGCTTTTGGAGTTAGTTTTTGTTTGAATTGCTGTGGCTTTCTATCAGTTGATGGGTTCTGACTTGTAAGTAACACCTTTAAGTTGTCTTAGAGTGATGCTGTTATTCCATGAAAGAATTTAAGAATTTTCTGATTCTTTACAAAGAAATATGGTATGTTATGATAACATGTGAGACTTGGGAATGAAGTTTCTTGGTTGTGCCTTTTGGTGGATGGTGTGTACTTCTTGTATGCTTGAGAGTGCTCATTTAGCGCCTCCTTTTTACAGTCACTTTAATTTTACCTATTGAAAGAAAAGTATTGTAAAAGTTAATTACCTAACCAAAATCTTTTAGAAATGACCCTTAATTTCATGTGTTTGTTATTGTCTTTCATTGTCCGAGAGCCCAGTTATATAACTCTCAAAACTAATGTCGTACATTAGCGAGAGGATGTGTGTTGTTTATGCTCAGTGTATTCTAACACTATTTTGTTTGGTGTTTGAATATTTTGGATCATAACATTGCATCCTGTTGGAATTTATTACAAGAATAGCAGATCTTAACAACAACAGCCTGGCTAGTGCCATTCCTATGTAAACTGACTAATGTACAGCTCTGCAAGTATTGCTGATAACACGCTGATATCTCTATCTGTCTCGATTTTGGTTAAAGTGTGAAGTTCTCATGTTGCATAATGGAACAGGGATCTTCTTCAAACAACCGCCTCTCAGGAATTAGTTCAGACAATGGCTCTTTTTCATTATTCACCCCCATCAGGTGTCCTACTGATGAATTGAGCTCTAACCATCCTTCACCTTAGCCTGATTCTGATTTCAAGGGGTTTTTCTAAATTAGATTATATTCCATATTGCAGTTTTGCTAATAACCTGGATTTATGTGGCCCGGTTACTGGGCACCCATGCCCTGGATCTCCTCCATTTTCTCCTCCTCCCCCATTTGTCCCTCCACCACCAATTTCTTCACAAGGTAATCTTCTTATTGCTTCGTTTTTTTTAAATCTTTTGGGGTCTTTGTGATGCTTGGTGGTATTATGTGCAGTGTGTTTTCACCTTGCAGGTTTCCGTTCATCCAAAAATTTCTCCCCCCTGTTTATTATGAACAAAGAGCTCATACATTTACAATCACTCTTGTTATTTCCATTTTAAATAGATGAAGAGAATTTATTATATTAGCTAACTTGTTGAGGGTCACATCTCTTTGATCCAGTGTGTCTAGGGGTGATTGCAATCATCTTTAACGTAGATATTTCTTATTTATTTATTCTTAATTTCTTTTAGAGTTTCAATTATTTTATTTTGATTCAGTCATGACTTCTGAAATAAATTGCCTCATCCAACACGATTGAGGGAGTCAATGCAATTCAATGTGGGAAATTGCAAAATAGTTTAAAGAAAACATGTACTGAGAACAAACAATAAGAAAAGAGTTTTTGAGGAACTACATTGAAAAGAATTTAATTCTTGGCTGTGTCAATATTGGAAAAAAGAAAGGGTGATTTTTAATTAATGATAATTTTAGGGATTCAGCCGAAGTGTGCTTGATATATATTGTTGGGAAATCCTTTTAATAGTTTAGGGAAAATTGTTCCTGATATGAGATATTTGCTTCTTTGTAGGCCATGAATTTTAAGATTATGACTTGTTTGTTTCACTTATTAATTAAGTTCATGTACAAGCAAGAGGATGCTATACTAAGATGGGAATTAGGTTCTAACTGAAGTCAAGTTGATATAACTTGTTGGCCTGTTCCATTTATTGCGCCTGTGGGTAAGCAAAGCAAATATTGCAGATGAAGCAGACTTTTAGCCTTAAAGCTTCATCTTTTAGAGCAAATTGGTAGCTGAACGAAGAGGAGGCAGAGGGAGGGGTGGGGGTGTTGAAAGAGTTCTTCCCAATGGAGTGGGTGATGGAACAAAATATAATGAAGTCTCATACACCAAAGTTTAACATTAAAGAATTAATAACTAGTGATTTACGCAGTTGTGATTGGTGAGTCACCCATTATTGCTTTATGTGATCTGGTCCTTTATGCTTGATGTCCTCTTTATGAAAGGAGTGGAATGGAAACTTTTTGGGGAAATGGAGAGCACAAAGTCACTGTTAAAAAACTTCTTTGTCAATTCTTTGTTCTCTTGGTGTTATGTGATCCCTGATTGTAACATTAACACAATTTTTATTCTTCTGTCTTATTTTATATTTATTATTATTGTTATTATTATTATTTGTTAAGTCTTGTTTGCTTTGGGCTCTTTATATAGATCTAAAAAAGAAAAAGAAAACAATGAATTACTTGTATTACTTTGTTGCAGATTCAATCCATTTCTGCAGATACTGTTTGTATTGCTAATGACAATGATTTCTTTTGTCTTGATGTTAATCCCATGCTGTTGATAGGCTTTATAGATTGGATTAGTTCTGGTTAACAAGTGGAGGAGCAAGGGTTTTTTTTTTTGGTAGGGGGTATTGTTTATTGGCTCCTTTCTCTATCTTCATCTTGCCTGTCCTTCTGTGCAATTTTTATACTTTTGTGTGTACTTTGCTACTCCTCTAGTGTGGGCTTTGTATTTATTTGTTATATATATTTGTAGTCTTTCTTGTTGCCTACCAAAAAAAAAAAAAAAAAGCAAAAAAGAATAGAGCAGTGGCAGCACTCTTTAGAAGAGTTATCATCCTTGTAGGATTATTGTAATTTCTCTTTCAACATTCCAGGAGGGAACAGTGCCACAGGAGCAATTGCTGGAGGTGTGGCTGCTGGTGCTGCTTTACTATTTGCTGCTCCTGCAATTGGTTTTGCATGGTGGCGCCGAAGGAAACCACAAGAATATTTCTTTGATGTACCTGGTTCGTGGTTTAACTTAAAAAGATTATTAATCTTGGCTAAATGGCCTGACACATTTGTTCACATTTCTTTTGCAGCTGAAGAGGACCCAGAGGTTCATCTGGGGCAGCTTAAAAGGTTTTCACTGCGAGAATTACAGGTTGCAACAGATAGTTTTAGCAACAAGAACATTCTGGGTAGAGGTGGATTTGGTAAGGTGTACAAAGGACGCTTAGCAGATGGCTCTCTAGTGGCTGTGAAAAGATTGAAAGAAGAGCGTACACCAGGTGGTGAGCTGCAGTTTCAAACAGAGGTAGAGATGATAAGCAATATTGCGCACCGAATCTCCTCCGTCTTCGTGGTTTTGCATGACACCTACTGAACGGCTGCTTGTTTATCCCTATATGGCTACGGAAGTGTTGCATCATAAGTTTAAGAGGTAATGCCTATCAGCATTCCGTACTTCCCAATGGTTTCTTTTCAATTGCTTTTACAAGGAATTTCTTTGTTGGAATTTTCTTATCTTCTATTGACATTCAAGCCCTAATCTTTTCCATTAGTTGCTCCTTATTTCATTTATTTTTCATCCATGGGCCATTTTTCAATTTTCTTTGATTGGATTTTTTCCTCTTGGTTACTTTCAATATGTAATCCTTGCCTTTTTTCTTTTCCTTCTACAATTTAATGCGTATTCCACCATTCCCCTATAAAAGTGCAAAAGAAGGGAAGCTTCTTATTTTGAGTTGCAAAAGGGGCAGATCTTCATCTTCCAATCTTTTTTTTTTACCAATTATCTTTCTTTTGCATTCTTCTAGAACGCCCGGCAGCTGAGCCACCACTTGATTGGCCAACATGAAGCTTAATTGCATTGGGATCTGCAAGAGGGCTTTCTTATTTGCATGATCAGCGACTCCAAAGATTATTCACCGTGATGTGAAAGCTGCAAATATTTTGTTGGATGAGGAATTTGAGGCTGTTGTTGACTTAAGTTAGCAAACTATGGATTATAAGGATACCCATGTTACCACTGCTGTTCGTGGCACAATAGGACATATAGCTCCGGAGTACCTCTCTACTGGAAAATCTTCAGAAAAAACTGATGTTTTTGGGTATGGAATTATGCTTCTAGAGCTAATCACTGGGCAGAGAGCTTTTGATCTTGCTCGGCTTGCCAATGATGACGATGTCATGTTACTTGATTGGGTAAGCATTACCATATTTTCCTCTCTATACTGATTAGACCACTGACTCCCCTCTGCCAGTTTTTTCATTAAGCTAACAGCATAAATACCATCTTGAGCTTGCTTTATCTTTCATATTTTTTGAAGCATGATATTCATATTAAATTCAAATCCTACAAGCTAACTTTGTGAGAAATATTGCTTAACAATATTTATTTGCAATTTGATTAGAAGAATTTAATTCCGTTCACAGGCCATGCTCCTCAAATACTTAAGTCACTTCACTTATTATCATATACGAACCTGTGAAACAAGTGGGAAAATATAAGTCTGGTTTTTCTTTTGTCATTTAATGGAACAAGGCAGACAATACAAACTTTGCTTGGTTGCTGTGAAGAAGATTGTTAAAGAATTTAAAATTTTCCGTCTTAGATTTTGCATGCATTATTTGGGACCTTGGGTGAAAAAAAAGCCAACCATATTATATTATGTATTACCATTTCCGTCTTCTAGCTGGAGTTCCATGTTTTTAAAATCTAAACACTAGAAAGCAAACATGCAGAATTTTCATTTGCTCTCCTCTTCCATTTTTCAGCAACTGAATGGAACTTATAAAGCTTTGAAGAAGTCAATTGTGCAAATTATTTTGATTTCTCGGTTTCTTAAGCTTGTAGATAATGAACTTTATTTGGTCTGTTGCCTCAATTGGTGTTGCGAAAAACTGTTGACATATTAAAGACTATGTAATGTAGTGATACCTTTTTCTTTTTGCTCCAAAATGCAAAAGTGGTTGGATAAAAAGGTTTCAAAACACCAACTCCTTTTTGCAACGAACAGGTTGGAGGATGAAAGGAGTCATAAATTTTTTTAAGATTCTTGCTTCTAGTACAGATTATTTTCTTGTGATTTATTAGTTGTTCTAATTTAGTAATTGCTGTCTTAAAACAAGAACACTTTGAAACAATGTTAATTGACATAGCTATGCAACTCCTCTCAGGTAAAAGGACTTCTGAAAGAGAAGAAGTTAGAAATGCTGGTCGATCCTGATCTTCAGAACAATTATGTCGAATCAGAAGTAGAGCAGCTAATCCAGGTTGCGCTGCTGTGCACGCAAGGCTCCCCAATGGACCGGCCCAAGATGTCTGAAGTGGTGAGAATGCTGGAAGGTGATGGACTGGCAGAGAGATGGGATGAATGGCAGAAAGTCGAAGTCCTCCGCCAGGAGGTTGAACTCACTCCTCACAACTCCTCCGACTGGATTGTGGACTCCACAGACAACCTACATGCAGTTGAATTATCTGGGTCCAAGGTAACAACATTGCTGCAGCTCACAAAAGAAGAGATATGCAAGTTAATATAAGTAAAATTTACTTATTACCCTCTATTTTTTAGTTATAAATTTTTCATCTTAATTAGTCCAATCTCCCACTCATCTTAGAATCCATGTTCTTTTTATTTTTTTTTGCTTTTCATGTAAGTTCATCCTGCATTATATTCATTACATCTGTGCATATGAATGTGTATGGTGAGGGGTAAGTTGTGTATCATCTGCTGCGGTTTGTTTGAACTTTGATGATGTTTTGGTGCTCTGTTTTTTGGCATACGGTAATGCAGCTGTGGCAGTTAACATTTTGTACAACCCGTGCTTGCGCTCTCCATCTAGTCTCCTTTTTATTTTATTTTTCTTTTTTTTCATTTTTTGATAATTAATTCAGCACCAAATATTTCATGCTTCGTAGATTCAATCCCAATGTTTGATTTTTTCGATATTCATTCAATATGTAAGGTGGCATTTGTTTGTTTTTATTTACTTAATGTTAAATAGAAATTTTGTTCTAAATAGTTCTTAATAAGATTAAGTAATTAGCCCTTATTTTTTTTAAAAAAAAATCAATCTTTAAATTTTTATCTAAGTTTGGAAACAATAAATTTTTAAATAAAAATTTTAAAATATATATGCTTTTATTTGATTGGTATGAAATGGATAATGAGACTTTCAATAGGATCACAAAGTATATGGTTTTTATATATTATAATATCTAGTTTATTTTTAATAAAAAACATTTAAAAAAAGCATTAAGAAAAAGTCAAAATCAAATATTTTAGTTTTTTTAGTTAGTAAAAAGTTTTAAAAATTTAGCAATAAGTTATGAAAAATTTTAAAAATAAATAAGTTGAATGCAAACAAACAAATTGAATATTGAGAATTCAATATGTTAGTAAAAAGCCAAAAAAACCATAGCTTTGGATAAAAAGCCAAAAAGCCAAAGCTTTTGATAAAAAGCTAAAAAAATAAACGTTACCTAAATTTCACATAGCTTTTGGTAAAAAGCTAAAAAAACATACGTCATCTAAATTTCAGACTTTCAATGGAAGCATGTTGGTTAGGGCCATTATGATCCGGTTTGGAACATTTTGATTGTCCAAACAGACTTCTTTGCAAGATTTTAAGACATGTTTGATAGTTGTTTGAAAATGCTCTTTGCAAAGATGTTTATATGAGAATACATGTTTATTGTTTTTACTAATTTCTATTTATTTATTATGGAAAATAACTGTTTAAATACTAAGAATGATTGAATATAACTTTTTCTAACGCAAAATTATTACTTTTAAAATGTTTGAAAATATACTCGGAACGTCATAATTGTTTTTGAGTATTGTTTTAAAAAGCAAAGATTTCCTACATCCTTTTTTATTCTTTTGAGCCTTTAATAAGTAGAAATTGATGACAATTATTTGGCTTCTGAGGTGAGAGATCATAATATTAATGAGCGCCACTGCCTTCTGAGGTATTTTTCTCTGAAGCAAGCAATGGTGTGGTTGGGCTTCCATTTAAGAATTGGATTTTCTTTTGGCGAATTATGTTAAGGTGCTATGAAATTCTGCAAAAAAAAAAAATTGAAGGCAATTTTCCAAAATTATTAAAACATCTAATGTTCCTCAAACAAAAACAATTAAACATAGTGGAACACAAATTTTAATAAGACAAATGATATGTCCTCTCACTTATTCTTCACTCTTTTTGTCATTGAGGGAGGGAAAAAAAATCATATCCTCTCTTCTATCTTAACCCATCATTTTCATTCAAAGGGGCTTGTAAAATCTTTAATACTCTTAAATTCTTCTACCCTAAAAATCTTATAATCTTAAAAAACTTTTCGCGAAAAGTGCCTTACGCGAGCAAGAATCGAAGAAAGAGAGTTTTTTATTTTTTAAATGAGTCATTATGGGGGTTAATAAGTCATTTTGAAAGAAAAATACTGTATTTAAATCAAAGAAATGTTTTAATGGTGGGAAGAATGAAGGAGGAGAGTTTTTTTTTTTTTAAATCAGTCATTGTGGGGTTAATAAGTCATTTTTAAAGAAAAAAAATACTTAGAACAAAATTAAAAAAAAAAAGTTTTATGTGATGTAAAATGAAGAACTTTCGTGATTATTTCATAATTAATCAAATATGGAAAATGAAGTTAGATTAACGAAAAATCTATTACATTAACATTATGAGCAAGTTACATTAACGTATAAAGAATGTTACATTTAAGAGAACCTTCATTTGGACTCATTTTGTGTAGTGTCTCTAGATGCATTTGCCCTCTATGACTTGTTTGCACAATGTTTTCGGATGCACTGTACAAAATGCGTTCGAATAAAGACTTTTTTTGAAACATAACACCCTTTATATGTTAATGTAAGATTCTCACAACGTTAATGTAATATATTTTTCGTTAATGTAACTTTGTTTGCCAGATTTGATTAAATATGAAATAATCATGAAAGTTCTTCCTTTTACATCCTATAAACATTTTCTTTGATTTTACTTTGAGTGTTCCTTTCAAAACGACTTATTAAAAAATCCTCTTCCTTCGTTCTCCTCACGCATAAGACATTCTTCACATTCGAAGGATTTTAGGGTTTTTAGGTTTTAAGGGTGGAAGTATTTTAATGTTTTTAGGATTTGGCAAGCCTAAATGATTCATTAGGGTTTAAGGGTGGAAGTATTTTAAAGTTTTTAGTATTTTCATTCAAAATGACTTATTAACCTCTACAACGACTCATTAAATAAAAACCTTCTTCCTTCGTTATACTCAACCATTAGACATCCTTCACATTTGAAGGATTTTAGGATTGTAGGATTTTAAGGTTTTTAGGGTTTAAGGGTGGAAGTATTTTAACGTTTTAGATCAAGGCAACCTTTCCCTTGAATGAAACTATGGGTTAAGGTAGAAGAGAGGTTAGGAGTTTTTATTCTCTCCCTCCATGGTTTTCTCTCCCTCCATGGCTTAATGTAGAGAAGAAGAGGTGTGGGGTATTTGTGTCTTATTAAAAAATTTACTATTCCACTCCATTTTTTAATTGTTTTTGACAGATATAAGTGTGCGTTCAAGGTTCTAGTCCTTGATTTTCGGATTGTGACCTTGTTTAGACTAAGTTATAGTGTGTCTGAACTCCCCTTGTGGGACTTAGTGTGTGTAGAGCAGATGTAAAATATTTAGCAATAATAGTAAAGGCACACACAATTTTTATGTGGTTCGAAAACCTGCCACATCCATCGGCTTGTGCCTACACGCAAGGATTTCCACTGATATGATTTAAGGTTTATAATTAGTCTTACGTGGTACGAGACTCCCTCTCTACCCACGACCCTTCTAGAAACCTAATTACTCATAGTGGAATTCAGAATGAACTCTCTCAATTCTCTTCTCTATAACATGGCACACCCAATCCCATATAACATTAATAAAAGATGAAGTATATAAGAACCATCATCTTTCACCAGAGGTGAAAGACTTTTAATGTGCAATACCTTAATTGAGTATTTGCACTCCACATTCCTTCAGAGCATGTTTGGACTTCGCTTGTTCTTTTTCAAGCTCTACTTATGAAATCTGTGTTGAGCATCTTCCAAAGTCCCAAATATATAACCTTGTATATTCGGTTATGGAAGACTAGATAAGGTTGGATCATTATCCTAATATGACTCCAAACCTACTTGAATTATTTGTACATTCCTTTAACCTATCATGTGGAAAATTGGAAACTTGCTGATCAAGTATCTTCTTCAGAATGGAATCCTTATTTGATTCAAATTATGGTTTGATAGCTTAGAAGATCTGATCTTCTTGATTTGATCATTATCCACTTGCCTGAATGATCTCTACCCACTTGCCTAAATGATCTCAAGCGCATAGGTTACTTGCTCCCCAAGTTCCTTGGTCTCCAAGCTAGCAAACTTACGTGTGTCTCACGAGCGCTTTACTTCTAGTCCGACTTCCCATATTTGGCGTTCCCAGAGCATAGGGTTGCCTTAGTCTAAACTGAACCTATAAGGGACTTCACCTCTACTTCTTCAAATCTTCATCAACCTTGAACTCTGAAGACGTTATCTTCTTGTAGAATCTTTGGAACGAAGATATGGACAATCTCAAACCCAACAATTTTGTTGGAGATATTACATGTTTTATGGGTTTGGGAAAGTTTCCTTCTATTTTTATTCTGTGTTGTGCTTCAATTTTTCTAGATTCTATTTTTTCTAAATCACTATATTAGATTGCTAATACTGGAGCTACTAATGTCAATTCTTTCATTTCATTAAAACTATTTCTTATGTCAAATGTCACCTTACTCGACTAGTGTCAAATATCTGTAAGCCTTTGTGGAGATGTCAAACTTGGTCCTAAGCTTCTTGTCAAGGATGTTTTGTTCGTTCCTAAATTCAAGTTTAGTTTTCTTTCGATTAGTAACTTACTAAAGGATCGAGGCTAGCTCTCCAATTTTTATTTAATTCGTTTCTTATTTAAGATCACTAGACCAAGACAGTGATTGACAAGCCTCTATGTGCTTGACATTTACAAACTCATTTCTTATTTAGTAACATTTATTGTTGCTTTAAAGTCTTCTATTGATATTCTTTGTCAATAATGTTCTGCTACTATTTGACATAATAGACTTGGCCGCTTGTATTTGAAGATGCTAAAAGTATTAGAAGATCTATACATGATGATACCATTGGAGCGCATAGAAGTGTTGGGTTTCGGGGCATTGAACCAAACAAGAAGCAGCGAAAAAAAAGGCCTTAAAAACTCATCCAAAGATGCATATGACCTGATCAGTTGAATATAGGATGAAAATTACCTCCTTTTTGTCAAAAGATTTTTCATTTTCCGCCTTGTATGTATGTGAAAAGATTCTTGGTTGGACTAATAGGTTTTAGCAGCTTTTCGCACCAGCATAAGTATCCACCGCGAAGAATAGACTTCCTTGGAAACCTTGAGAGATAAATGTGTGCTGGCACACAAGTTGTGTCTCACAAAACTCTAGCTGTCTAGCTCTATCAAAAAGAAGCTACCACGAGGAGATCCCTTGGGTTTAAACACTAATTTAAGCATAAGACTTGGTTTCCAGCCCATTCTAAGTGTGCAACCTTGTAGGTCCACATAATGTTAGAAGTGATTTCAAAACTCATTTCAATCCCACAAATCATAAGCGGTTTTTAGTAAGATATTATGACCACCCAAATTATGTGGATTCTATAGTCCAACATAACCTATTCATAGTGAATGCATAGTCCTTTTGTCACATGATATCTTGATTAAACACAAGACATGAATTAAGTCACCCTTGTAAAGTTCAATTATACAATTTCTCGACCTAAAAGTAAACTGAAAAAATAAATGACATTAATAATCTTTATTAATTTATTTGAGCATGGCCATGCATTTTCTAGTCCCACTTGTCGAGAGGCCATGGATATATCTTTAAAAAGAAGGACAAATTCCTTCTCATCCACTCATATCCCTCCACATGATTCAAATTATTTCCAACTATAGTCTGTATTATCACCCTATTATAGATGATGTTAGATTTGTCAAAAAATAGACTTCCCCATGTAGGGACCTACAATTATTTCAGGTTTGAGGACAAAAAGGAAAAAATCACTATGATGAGAACTACTTATGTCATGCAGTCAATGTAATATTCTCATAGCGGGATGGTCCAATACAATGTTTACCAACATGTATCTATGAGTTGACTTGACATCACATATCCATGATTAGTAGGACATGATAATCAGTTATACTTCATACTAATCTTAATTCATTGTTGCTACACCAATAATGAGCGACTAGAGACAATTTAAAGAAGTATTTCATATCAACCATAGGTTCTACTATTTTTGAAACATAGTTTTGAAAATTATTTATCTTTTAAAAATAAATTTTATTTTTAATCATATGACTAGTTATTTTTTAAAAATACTTTAAAAGTGAAAATAGTAGATAATAATTACAAGATTTTATCTAACAACAAATGGCTTTTTTTTTTTTTAAATTTCTTAATGATAAAAAGCATTTGGAAGCTATTTCTAGACATCATTTTACATTTTTATTACAAAAAGAAAAATGAAATTAAAAAACTTAAAATCATGTGATAGGGTATTATTGTCATTTTTTTTCTTTTTCCTAGTATTACCAAACAATGCAATGAAAATAAACAATCATTCCCACATAAGATTCCTAAACTAATCAAAAGATTATGAATGGAATCGAATTGTTGATTCCATTATATGAGAAATAATAATGGAAATGGATTCTTCATTCTCATTACGAAGATTCACAGTAATGCAAAACGCAGTAATGAAATAAAAAATGACATGATCGCCTTGTGCTGCATCGAAGGAAAAACCTGCTTGGGCGTGGATCTATGATATGATTAAACATGCAAGCGTATCTAAAATTGATATTAAATAAAAGTACACATGTAGATTTGCGGATCGAGTCAACTAGACTTCTAGATCGACCACCAACCGACAATCTACATAGTCGGTCTACGCAGCGGCGGCAACGACCAACGATCTACGCGAGTCGATCTACGGATCGACCAATGCACTTGCCGTCAGATCTTCCGGATCGTATCGCCGAGGGGGTGGTATGGATGTGTGTGAAGTATGAAGTGTGAATCGAGGCGTGGGGCGAGATCTTAGAACACTTAGAAAAAAACCAAGAGAATAAGAAAAATTCTTTCTTTCTCTTGTTACCACGTATTCTCAAAAATGTATGAAAAAAAAAACTCAAAGAGAAAACCTTAAAACCCATTACATCAAGGAATAACTGTTCATATAATAAATTATATTTATTATAAATAACCGTTCATATAATAAATTATATTTATTATAAAAAACCGTTCATATAATAAATTATATTTATTATAAATTTATAATTTATACATATATTTGAGAATACTAAGAAGTGGGACCCGAAGAGCACATAATTGCTAACAATCTCCCGCTTGCTCTTGAGTACAAACTTGAGCATAAGCCCCAAAACCATGTAATAACGACTTTTGTGTTTACTGTAGTTAATTGCTGATATGGTACCCGCTTTTCTGACTAGCACGAAGTCACGGCTATTATTAATTAAGGCTCCTTATAATTGGCGCGATTATCTAATCAGAAGTGCCACTCAACAAGGCCAGAGTTGAACTCCAAAATTAATAATATTGATATATATATTAATTTCCTCCATTGTAAAATATCGATAATTAATTGATTATATTTTTAAATGTGATTAATTATTTTAATCTCTTGATTTACTTAGGTTTCTCTAATGGATCGAAATGCGCGGCGGTGACTTCATTACATCAAATGCAGAAACATATCGAGAGGATATTTCATCTGATTTCCATTTTTTTATTTCATAAATGCAGTAATTAAACAATCACGTTCCCCGAATCATCTAGGTATTGGCGAGTGAAATAGGCCTCACATATTGACCAAAGGCAGATAATTATTGATTACCTATTTGCAAAATAAACTCGAGGATTGAGAGAAAAATAATAATCAAATATCACTTGAGATTTAATTCCCTTTCCGCAGAGAATTTGCTTTAATCAAATCTTTCTTTGATCTTTATCAATGCAAACATAATCGCACGATATTTTATAATAACCAAGGCCAGTTATTTCATAAAATATTCCCGGTCTAAATAAAGCGTCGACTTTTTATTCAATAGCGTGATCTTATTCATTAATTATGAGAACTTATGATCATGTCTTATGGACGTGTCAGTATGACCATATCTTGCATAGTGTCACGGACCATATCTGAAAAATACTAGTGTGCCTGAGTGAAATTAATACCTCATTGAAATTTTATTAACACGAGAAAAATACAATAATTTTGTTTGTCTTGCTACAAAGCTGAATAAAAAAAACTCCCACTAGTCTACAAAAATAAGTCTGGTAATCTCCTAACACCCATAGAATCTACATGTCTTTCAAAAACTTGAACAGGTAGAGCCTTTGTGAATGGGTCATTGAGTTTTCCTCGGTATTTATTTTGGTAACCAGCTGTGTCTCCTCGCTCGATGATGTCTCGGATCAAGTGGTACTTCCTCTCGTGTGTTTTGTTTCTTGTGATACCTTGGTTCTTTGGAGCGTAACTCTGGCCGCGTTGTCACGAGTAAAGGGTAATGGTAGGCACACCTTTGGGTATCTTTGAAGATCCATAATGAACTTCTTGACCACCACGGCTTCCTTAGGCGCACCGAGCGGCTGACATATTCGGCCACGTGGTGGAATCACTACACACGTCTGTTTAATACTCCTCAATGACGGCTCCATATACATATAGTGTAAACACATAACCCAAGTAGATTTCCTTGAGTGATATCCTTGGAAGTCAGTGCAGTAGAAACGATGGTTTCTAAACTCCCCTTTGGAATATACTAGCATATAATCTCTTGTTCTCCTTAGATACTTGGCCATATGCTTTACTTGCCCAGTCAGTGTTCTTCACTAGGGATCGGTGTCTGAACGCTACATTTCACCGCGCATAACGGTGTCGGCACAGTACGCTAACATGGCATACATGAGGCCCACCTGCAGTAGAGGCATAAGGTATCCCCACTCGTACGTTCTTTACGCTCGAGGGAGTTTTTGGTAGATTGCTCCTTAGAAAGATGAATTCCATGTCTAAAGGGTAAGGATCCTTGAATTTTCCATGTTAAACGTAGAATTTTATCAATATAAGAGGCTTGAGATAATGCAATGACTTATTCTTAGGTCTCGTATAAGTTTGATTCGAAGAATATAGTTGGCTTCTCCCCGAGTCTTTCATATCAAGCTGTTTATGCGACAAATCTTTTACACGACAACACTTGTTTGTCGTTTAGATGCTGATATGTCATCACGTAAAGGACTAGAAAAACTACATACGTGCTTGGATTGTAAACCTGAGGTTCATCGGGGGCTTTTCTCAAACGAAAAGTAATGCTTTGATCAGGCGATGTTCCATGATCACGGATGCTTGCTTAAGTCCATAAATGGACCTTTGCAACTTGCATACCATGTGTTCTTTGCCTTTAGCTTTGAACCCTTACGGTTCTTCATGTAGATCATCCTCGATTTAAATTTCCATTTAAAAGGATTTGTTTTGACATCCATCTGCCCAAATCTTTCGTATGTCGAGGGCTAGCATTCTGTTAAAGAATGGGATAGATTTAAGCATGGCCTCATGGCGAAAGATTTGAAATCTATCCCCTCTTTTTTTAGGTAGCAACCTTTTGCCGCGATCTAGCTTTGAAGGTTTCCACCTTCCCATCGATCCTCTTTTCTCTTGTAAAATCCACTTACACCTGTTGGTTTTACCCTTTGGGTGCCTCTACAAAGAACCCGGGCGGAATTGGAATACATAGATTCCATTTCACGGTCCATGGCTTTTGCCACTCACATGCATCCGTCTTCCGGTGCTTCTTTGTAATTGATGGGATCATCTTGGCTGTCGATATAATAACTTGGTAAGACTTCGCTGAAGACATATCGCGGGCCAGCTACTTTCATCGGCTACGTGAAGCTCAGTTTGTGGTTCATTGTTCTGGCTGTAAAGGTACTAGTTCCTCTTGTGCGGCTCTTCGGTTACAGTTCCCATGTATTGGATCTTGTTCCACTTTGGTTCCACTGTGCTTGTTCACCTTCGAATTTATTTTCCCTCTTTGAACATGCATAGGAATCGGTGTATTAGAAACGAAGACAGTGGTTCGGTTGTTCTTGGTGATCGAGCTCCTCGAGAATTATTACACTCTTGGGTTTGAAATTGCTTATATAGTCTTCCTCACGAAAAGTTAACGTGAGTACTTTCTGATGTACTTTTATCCAGAAGGACTATAAATAGTCCACCTCTCGTTCGTTTAGGGTGGCAATGAGCATGCAGAACCTCGTGCGATTCCTGACTTATTTGGATCCTTTCTTAAGACATGTCTCGGGAGCACCCGTATTCGGATATGAAAGCTAGAAGCTAAGAGCTGCGCCCAGCCCCTGGTCTGTGGGTGTCTTGAGCAGGATTTTAGAAGGCTAAATTCGAAGATACATTGCGGTTTTACATGGCATATCCGCGATATAGGTAGGATGAATAAGCAAGCATTGACCTCACCATATCACGAAGAGTTCTATTTCTTCTTTTCTGTGACTCCATTTTCTTGGGGTGTTCAGTGCGATAGTTGTGAAACTATCCCTCTTGAGTCAGTAAGACTTAAACTCTCCGGATAGGTATTCACCGCCTCGGTCGGGCCAGAAGCTCTTTGATAATAAGGTCTGGTGGCACTACGCCTCAGCGCATACTCGAAATTTGGTGAAAGTTTCGGACTTTTTGGCGCATTAGGTAAATATATCCATATCTTGAGTAGTCATGCAGCAAAGGTGACCAAAAATAAATACCTCCTCACGGCTTGGACATTTATTGGTCGCTTTGTCGGTATGCACCAATTCCGGCGGTTTTGGTTGCGATATCCTTTGGCTTCAGGGCCTTTTAGTCGTTTACTTCCAAGCAAGATTCACATACTGGTATAGGTTCAAAGTCTAGGAGTTAAGATCCCACTTTTACCCGAACCGTGAATCACATTAGGATTAATATGACTGTCGCAAATGCGAGTACGTTTCATTTGAAACTTTCCTTTTCTTGGCTGGGGTGATCATGTATCAGCAATTTCATTAATTAAAACATCATAAGACATAGGACTTGAAATAATAAGACCATACATCAAATCAAATTACCAATAAGCGAAGTTGAACTTCTTATTGTAATAAAGATTAAATTCCCTTTGTTAAACCTTGTTCGAATAAACAACTAACGAGAAATTAAATTCCTTTTAAATAGGTACATATAAGCGATGTCTACTAAGTCCTATCATTATTGAAAAATAATTCTACTTGTCCTAATGCTTCGCGGAATGTTCTCCCGTTTCAAACCTCGAAAAACTCACGTTCTGTCGACGAAATTTTAGTTTATGCGAACCCGCGCAAAATGCCAGACATGGTTAAGTCAGCTCTGAATCAATGATCCATTTATCATTATAATTCTCCACTAAACAAGCAATAGCATTTAAATTACCTTGCTTTTACGTCGGGGGCAATTACGCTAGGTGACCCTTAATCGCACTTGGAAGCACTTGCCTTCGGCTTCTTCATAGCGGTGGTTTGATGGCGGTACACGACCCATACGCTGTTCTTATTCTTTCCACCTTAGGTTTCCCTTTGGGCTTGAAAGTAGAACCCTCGATCCATATGAACAGCACGACTTCAGAAAGCCCTTTCGTACTTCCAGTTCATGCGTCGACTACGTAGGAGTTAGATCCACGTCTTGTTCATATTATAATTAACTTTAAGCGAGTAAAGCGATCGGGTAAGGGATTCAAATATGAAATCAATTTGGGACCTTTGCTCAAATCTTCATCCCGACACTTGACTTGATTGAGATGTGACATCATTTTTAATTGATGATCCGCACTTCCTGAGTCATTACAGTGTTCATTATAGCCTGCTTGCGGCGCCTTAAGAACTTGTTGATTGTGCAAACATATCTTGCTCGAGAAATGCAGATCATTTACGCTCCGCTCTCGAGATGGGGTATCTCTGTCCTTTCAAATAGTGCAACAGCGAAATATAGCAATGGCCAAATATATTTGCCTTGTCAAATTCATGGCGTCTTTTAGACTTGGTCGAATGCATTCTTCTTGAGCTCATTGGGCTTTGGTGTGGATTAGGACAAACTTGGTTTTCAAAATCGAGAACAATGTCTGGGTTGGTTTTTCCGTTCAACATAATTATTTCCATCCATAGGCTTTTGACTTCGAAAATCATCATTGCAAATTAGTTAAATGATGCAATTTTACGAAAAAAAATACCATAGTAGTATTAAACGTAATATCTTACAATAAACATAATCTTAAAATTTAGTTAATCCAAAAACTATTTTACGTTTATTGTAGCAAATTATTGGTTTATTATAAACACTTCGTTAGGCGAAGATATTTATAACAAACTAAATTTGATCATGAAATGATTAGTATCTCTTAAGTTGGTTCCCGGAAAGATGGGGAGTCCTGGCGGACTACTTAAATCCTTCTTGAAACGAGAACTTTCCTAGATAATACATAATCATTTCACTCTAATTGTTTCAAAACTTTGGGCACTTAATAAAAATATCCTTAGCCTCGTTGGGTAATAATTAAATTAAGTTTGAATGTTTTTAACCATTGTTTTAATTTCAAAATTATCTTTAATATCCAAGATTAGGCACGTTGGGCGATCGATCTTATTAAAATTTTGAAACTTAATTGAAGGTCCTAATCCAGTAAATCCAACCATGTTTATCGTTGGGACTCCACATGATCATTTTATTATTAGACCTGATGGAAACCATAGGTTTAAAAATTAATTAAATTAATTAAAACCTTCGCCATTATCTATTTTAAATAATAGGGATTTTCTAAAATTATTTCAAAAAATAAAATAATTTTTCCATAATTATTAAACTAGATAATAGAATCATAATAATTATTATGCACATGTAATTATCATTGATGCAAATTTATATGGCACCACCTATTCTATATGGCATGTTATCACATAAAACATGTTATAAGCATATAATTTAAACCATTCACAAAAGCATTAATTAAATAACCTGTCCATGGTTTTCCTAAAAATTAAAATTGGGCCTGTCTGAAATATCCTAAGGTTCTTGGGCCCCGATTATTTTGGTTACAAAGGCATAAAGGCCCCGAAAACTAAAATAAATTAAAACCCCAAACAACATGTTCTAATTTGAGAAGGGTAGTAGGTCCATGCAGATCCACGAATCAAGCCTTAGGCGGGAAGAACCACCTTTGCACGGCGAGCGGCCGTAGAGATGGCGCAAGCGACTCGCGGCCTTCTGGCATGTGAGATATCGAGTGAGGACCACCAGCGCGAGAAACCCTCCCGCCGGCGCGTGTAGGCGCGTGACATTTCTCGAACAACGTGATCCGTCAGCCAGCGCACCATCTCTAACGTTTCACGGTGGTCACGTTACGAGATGGTATCGGATCTTCTGGAAGCTTTCAAATAATGAAGGGTGTCTGATTCTGAGTTTGAAATTTAAAATTCTGACTATTTTTTAATTAAAAAAAATGTAAATAATAAATAAAACCCCGGGGAAGAAACGATCTTATAGCTGAAGCCTCCCGCACATTTACAAACCCCGAAAAATTAATACAATCAAAAATCTACCATGGATACAGAAGCGAAACCATTAAAATAATACATCCATTCATGAACAAAAATCGCCAAATTAACGAATCTAATCATGCGATCTAACAACAAATAGAACCTAGGTGCCATATACTAAATCAGCATCAAATTACATGCATTATTGAATACCTAGATACACATATCTAATCATAGCATGCTCGTACGGTGAAGGAAAAACACACGGCGGAAGCATGGATCTACTTGATATGATTAAACATGCATTTGTATCTAAATTCAATATTAAATAAAATTACCTATGTAGATTTGCGGTCGAGTCAACTGGGCTTCTGGAATTGACCACCCGACCAGCAATCTGCCCGGAGTCGGATCTGGCTGACGGCGCGCGACCAGCGTCTGCGGGTCCGATCTGGATCGTGTCTGCCGTCCCGTCTTCAGGTCCCATCGCCGAGGAGTGGTATGGATGTGTGTGAAGCGCGATAGTCGGGCGATAGGCGAATGCCCAGAGCAGCAGAAAAAACCAAAGAATAGAAAAATTCTTTCTTTTCTCTTCATTACCGTATTCTCAAAAAAATGTATGAAAAAAAAAAACTTCAGAGAAAACCTTAAAACCCGTTACATCGAGGAATAAGCTTGTTCATATAATAAATTATATTTATTATAAATAACCGTTCATATAATAAATTATATTTATTATAAAAGCGGATTCATATAATAAATTATATTTATATAAATTTATAATTATAATATATTTGAGAATACTAAGTGGGACCCGAGAAACACGTAATTGGCAACAATATCTGGCAAGAAGTACTCCTTGCTATATTTGTCCTTTTACTAAGTAAAGATGATTATTATTTGATTCTCGTGATAGCGTAATTGCTAAGCCTTTTAGTTTTGTACATTATGACACATGGGGCTGATATCATGTTATTTCTCAATCTAGCAATCATTAACTTGTGTTGGTGAGCCAATAATGTATGGTTTAGTGGTTAAGGGTTGGGTGGGGTATAAGGAAGGAACCGGGTTCAAGTTTTCATGAAAACATAAAACTGCAACAACGTAATGCAAAGTGAATAGATGTAAAAAAAAACTTGTGTTGGTGATTGTGATATAATTACTTGCCTTTTCCTGATCAGGTGAACAATTTTTTCCATATAAAGTACTGATTTAATGCTTATCTAAAGGTTATCAAGCTTCTTTCGAGAGTTAGTGTTCATTTATTTCCTAAACAAAGGAGGAGTACTCCATCAATTATCTTATTTTTTAAAATTTTCTATAATCATAAAAATAATTAATTTAGTGTTGTGAAATATATTATAAAAATTTAAGTAAAGAGAATTTTCTTATTCTCTTTATATATAGGAGGAGATGAAGGAAAAGAGAAAACTAAGAAGTGAGAAAAGAAAGGAAGACAAAAAGATAGATGGAGAGAGAGAGATACATGGATGAATGATAAATATCTTATTTTCTTGGGATGATATTACAAGAGATGAAGAAGGCCTTTTATAGGCTTTACCATGTGACCTTTAATTACTACTCATTAAAGCGAGTAATGAAGGTAATTACAAGATGCATGATTTACAAAGTGAATGTAGGGAAAGTAATGAGAATTCATGCACCTTAAATGAATGATGTGGTCATTCACCACATGTAAATGAAACTTTTCAATACAACACTCCCCTTGAATGACCACCATCATGAATATACTTCATTAAAACCTTGCTAGTAAAACCCAATGAGATAAAAACCTAGCGAAGGAAAAAAAGTACAATATTCTTATGATGTTGTAATTGTTCTTAGTTTGTTAGGACTACCTTATTAAAAAACTTGTCAGTAAAACCTAGTTGGACAAAACCTGGACAAAGGGAAAAAAAGTACAATGCACTAACATCATGTCATAATTATACTCCCCTTCCTATCCATATCTTTCAGTTGGCGCATTCCGATCTCGTATACTAGCTTCTTAAGTGTTAAGGTTGGTAATGACTTCGTGAATAAATATGCTAGATTATTGATGAGTCGAAGACTCATATAGTTTTAATCCATTTTTCTGACTTGTTGTTCTAAGGTAATTGCTGAATTTTATGTAAAAATATGGAAACCTTACCCAATTTATGTTTTGCAGGTTTCACCGGCGGGTGGAAAATCTGACGAACCGAAAAATATGACCTTGAAAGCTGACTAGGTCGCGACAAACTTTGAGGTCGCAACAAAGGACTTAGCAAACTAGCAGTTTTTAAGTCACGACTTGAGTAAGGATGTTGCTGCAAGGTCGACAAAATAAAAGCGTAAAATACGTCTCAACACATTTGTCATATATGTCGTGATGATGCATAGTGGGCTTATAGAACTGCATATAAAACTCCCATTGGAATGTCCCCATACAGAATTGTCTTCGGTAAACCCTGCCACCTCCCTCTTGAATTGGAATACAAAGCAATGTGGGCCATCAAGAAGTTGAATTTTGATTTCAAAGTCTTAGAAGAAAAGATTACTCGATTGAATGAATTGGAAGAAGGTGAGAAAATGAAAGCATGATAATCTTGCAGAATTTACAAAGATAAAACAAAGAAATGACATGATCAGAAAATTTTGAGGAGGGAGTTTCAGGCAGGAGATTAGGTCCTTTTATTTAACTCCAGACTGAAATTGTTTCCAGGAAAGCTGAGATCAAAATGGAGTGGGCCTTATACAGTAATGGCAAGTACAACCTTTGAGACAGTGACATTGAAAACCAGTAAAGGAGAAGAATTAGTGAATGGTGAGAGATTAAAGCATTACCTTGAGGAAGATGGTGAAGACTAATTCGAGTTACGAGGTTAAGGAGAATTTGCTAAAACAAGAGAATCATAGCAACAAGTCTAGCTAAGGACTCAAAATTGAGCAACTTCGTGGGAGGCAACCCATACAAAATTTTCGTTTATGTTTTATAGTCAATTAATGTGTTTAAAATTTCAAGTTTTGAGTTAAACTTGTGGGTTGTTCTACTATTTAAATTTTTTAGTGTTTTTGCAGGTCAATGAGAGTACAACATAAATGGAATCTTCACTTATTGCTTCCAGTATGCACACAAGAACACAAAGGGAAGTATTATGCTCTCTGATTTATATTCTTTTTGATGGTTAAAGAATGCATGATTGAAGTTTGGGGGAATTTAATTTTCAATTCAATATTGAATCTTATGCTTTGATGAGTTGATTTGTTGAACATTTGAATGTTGAATTGTCTTGTTTGAATTGGGTTTAATTTCTTTAATGTTATACATGTTTTATTTTACAAGTATGCATTGGGTAAATTAAGTCAATCAAAGGAGACTAAAAGTTGCAGGAAAATAGGGATAAAACATTGTTTATAGAGACTTGGAAATTTTCTAGGTGCGACAGGCCGGTCGAGTCGCAGCCAGGTTACGAACTAATAAGCGTGAGCGCTAAAAATTCGTGTCGCGACCTGATCCTTATTGTCGAACAAACTAAGGTTCGCGACAGTAATTCACGGGTCGTCCGTTGTTAGTTCTTGTTCTGGCATTGTGTAAGCTTTAAAAAGACTAGTGTAAGACACAGTGTCACGACAGTAGAAATTATGTCGTGACCAGGAATGACTGAATAACGAGAAGAGTATGTCGTGACATCAATTTTATTTGTCAAGACCACATTTGTATGTCGAAATGAGCCTAGTAAGATTCATTGACGGAGATTTGTTTAAATCCGCGGTAATTGTAGGTTTGAAGCGTTATGTCCCGAGGTGTCATGACATTAAAGAGGTACTTATTGCTTCTTGATTAGTGTTGTGACAGAGCTTATTAATGTTGCGACATTCCATAAAACACTGATATCATTGAGCCTATTAATAAGAAAAAGTTGAAGTTGAATGGCCATTTTTTTTCTTCAATCCAGTTGCATCCTCACCCAGTCTTCCATTCTCTTTCTCTCTTTGAATATCAAAACCCTAGATTCTAGAGTCCTAAAAACCTAACTTCAAAAACCTCATCGATGGCAGAAAATCAGAACCTTGTTCCCAATCTGAGTGAGATGATGAATGAGCATGCTCATGGGAAGGAAGAGGTCCACTCAGAACCTCAACCTGGGATAGTCATAATTGAAGAACTAGAAGTTCAGCCTGAGGCGGGAGAACCAGCTGAGGAAGGAAAGCAAAAAGACAGAGATCAGTGAGGCATAATGAAGAAGCAGAATCAGAAGAGGATAAGGACTTTGTCTCTGCTGAGGCTTGTGCTTTATGGAACAAACAATTTGTTGATAAGGGTTTCATCAGCGAGAGGGGGTTTGGAAAGCTTATTTCCCCTTTTTAGGAAATAATAGAAAAGAAAGGTTGGGATTTCTTACGTAAGCCGCGAGGCGTACAATAACCCATTTGCTCTGCGAGAAATTTTACTCAAAATATGGTGGAGATGAAGGAGGACTATGTATATGTACGAGGGGTATGGGTTCCTTTTGGGCCTGAGAGAATTAATGAGTATTTTAGCTAGGGAAGGAGACTCGAAGCAATAAGATTCGAAATTCAAGAAGTTGGTTGAGAAAAGAAGAAACTATTAGACCATGAAAATTATAAACACAATTAACAAAGCTGAATGAGGGGGAAAGAGAGAGAGAGGCAACAAAGAAGGACCCACACCAGTCAATAAACAGAGGATCTCTCATAGAGGAGGCAAAGGTTTGGTTCTATTTCATCGCATCAGTTATAATCCCAACTAAACACTTGTGCTATGTTAGGGAACAGGAAACCATAATTTTATATGCACTTTTAAAGGGATATAAAATTAATATGGGATGTTTGATCGAAGGCTCCATGAGGTATCATCGGCGCAAAGAGGACTAATTCCGCTAACCCAGCCATACCATATTATGCATCTTGGTTTGGAGTGAAGAGGGATCATGGGAAGAAGAAGAAGTATGCCTAGAGTCTCTTTCTCTAACCACGGCGGCGTAACAAAGGGCGAAATAAAGCGAGAAGGGAATAATAGAGGTGGAAGCAGAGCCTACAGAGGGGAATGATAACATGGAAATAAAAAATTTCCTAGAAAAAGCTCCTCCAACTGAAGAAGAGGAGGAAATGCAGTATAGAATGAGCCCACTGAGTCATTCATGCCTTGATATGAGAGAAAATTTCCTTGAGCCTGCAGAGAGCTCTAGAAGAAATGAAGGAATTTGCCCAAATCTGTGAAATGCATTAATATCGATGAAGAAAGGGTGGAAAGTAAGAAAAGAATCGGGAGTGAAGGATCCTAGCCGGATTAACCTCATGAACGGGGACCTCAGGCACCTCCGATAGGATATAGAAACTTTCCTTAAAACAATCGATTAAAATCCATGGAGCGAACCCTTTCTGATCATTGCGTATCTTTAAATAATGCGGAAGTGAAGTGGTAAATTTCTTTCACTAACTTTTTCAAACACTTAGATTTTCATAAATCGGCCGAGTTTCCTACGTTTGTCGGACTTTCCCAAATTTAAAAAACTGCGAAAACATTTAAAAACACTTCTAATCTTTCAATTCTCCTTCCGTTTAAGGACTATAGGTCCACCCGGCCCGATTAAGCACACAAATCAAGCGAAGCAAAATATGTACACATATACATTTATTTACTTGATCATCAAAACATTCAAAACTGGCCCGATTCCATGCACGGGTTTTATAAAAAGGATTGGGGGCAGGCGGACTTAAAGCCGTCGCTACGTCTGCTCGTCATTTGAGGGATCAGCGCGTAGTTATTTCAAAATATATACATATATACATATATACATGAAAAATATTCAACATATACGATATGCAAAATATATATACAATCTGTTCGCATGCGTGCGTCTCATGATGGCTCGGTATTTCTTGCTTGAGAATGCTCTAGCCCTTTGTTCGGGTCTTGAAAATGTTTTGAAACATACGGAAAGAGTGAGCTAAAGGAGCTCGGAGTGAGTGTACACATTTTCATTTAGACAACATTTTGTTATATCCATCAAAGTAATAAATACTTATACAATTAAAACCAATTTGCTTTTACACTTTCTTTCTAATGGAACCCGAGGAGTAAACACGTAGAGCAGTTCAGAATGCTTAGCAGTGAGGGCAGTCTCAATCCAGTCATAACCAGCTACTTGGCCCCATTAGGAGGAAACTCCGTCATGCATAGGGTTCGATCATAGCACTTTTATCACGTGTAAGGATATTACACTAAAAATCTATTTCCTCACTACATTAGTAACCTAATTGTGTTTCCCTCTAAATCCTTACACGCTTAGGAACCTCGGCGATATCGGTCATAACGATCCTTGTGGGTTAGGGTAACCATCGATCAAACATTTCTTCCAATACATTTATAAATCCATTTTACAAAATCTTACTTTATCATTAAAACACATATGCATTCTTTACACATTTTTAAACTTTCATAATGCCTTAACATATGCATACATATTTAATATACATATATATACATTTACATTAAACTTTTCATTTTAACATTTAAAAATCTTTCACTTTTAAAACTCAATTTTCAAAAATCGGGTTTACTCACCTCTTTGTTTCGAAACTTGAGCCTGACTCCGCTAAACTCATATACCTTTGCTTTTCCCCAGCCTACACTCACTTAGTCTGACGCGTATTAATACTTTAGTATAGCATAAAACTTAACGTACTTCACACACAAGTCACTTTAGGGGTCTGACATTCATATAAAGCCAAATTAACGGTACCACTTGTGCGTGAAAAACCCTAGCAAAAAACCACTCATTTTGGCGATACTTTTTCAGCAATACTCCCATGGACTTTATTACCCCGAGAATTATTCAAAAGGTCTTCAAAAATTATGAAACTCTCCAGATCAGTCCTTTATATATCCAACGACATCTTTTTAAATTTTCAATTTAAAATTCCTTCTCTAAAGCCCTCAACCACATAACATAAATTCTGGCAATGTTTTGATGCCAATTTAGTTCTTCAGCTGAATCCTCTTTTGTTATCCTTGATTTACGGGATCTTAACTCCATAAATTGGAAATTTTTTTCTTCACTAATTTGAATGGTTCTGGAGTTTCTTCTCAATTTGAATCACTCAATTTGGATCACCAAAACTCGAGTTATTGTATTTTATATCTAAGATTACTCAAATTGTGAACGAGAATCTGCACATAGCTCTACTTGGAAAAATTTCTAGGCACTTTGGGGTTACAATTTGCTTGCACTTCCTTCAGCTAACTTATTCCCCTAAATTCTATTTTACCCATAATTTTGAATCACTCCAGTTTGGATGAGTGAAACTCCATATGACCAAACACTACAACCATACCCAAAACGAGCATAATCATTGAGCTACATGAGCTCACCTTTCGAATCCAGCTGTTGGGAGCCTTAGAAACTACAATTTTCTCTTAGTCCCTTCTATGCATTTGTAGCCCTATAAACTATGGTTATTTACCAATTGGAATCAATTGATTTGGATGATTATAAACTTAATATCTCAAAACAAACAGTTTTCTACCAAAAAAAATTTTGATAGCATTCCTTTAAAACCCAACATTACTCTTTTTACAACTATTCATAGTACCTCAAAACCACATGAAATCTAATAAAACAACTCCACAACACTTGAATTGGTGATTTGGAAATTCATACCACAAACCCTATGTGAAAATCGTATGAATTCAACGAGGTCCTGATTCTTCTATAAGCAATATAAATATGATGATTATGTTTATTTTACACAAATTAGGGTTTTACCTACAAAACCTCGACAAAATCTAGGGTTTGGGTGATCTCTTCCAAAACCCTAGACAAAGGAACAACAATTCTCCAAACCAAAACCTTAGGAATCCAAAACACCCATGAATTCAAGACAAAAACATACCTTGGTTTGGCCTTCTTCTCCTTCTCCTTCTTCTTCCTCTTCTTCCTCCCTCTTATCTCCTTTTAACTCTTTCTCCTCTCGAACGTGAAACTACAGCTTTTGTGAGACAAAAAATGAGTTTGGATTTTGTTTGTCATCACATTTGTAATCCCATTTTATACCTTAATTGCCATTAAGTCCTTCATCCTTTTAATTTTTGCAAATCAACTTATTTTATTTCAATTTTTGGTATCCTATCTTCTCACATTATGACTTCCATATAATTTTTTTATACCTTAATTGTAAAAGGGGTCCTTTATCACTTTAATATTGCAAGACAACTCTTGTTATTTCTATTATGGCCCATCTCTACTCATTTAATGATTTTCATATCCTTTATGAAATTCCTTTTACCACTTTTGTTTTAGTACGAGTGCAGGTTCCATAAATTTATCATTTCATATTTTCATCCTTATTAATAAACAAAAATATTACGAGTTTCGGCGGGTGTGCTATCTGGCACTACGAGTTACATGTCTTGTACACTCGGAATGGCGATTCTGAGGGGAGAGATATCCCGATGGAAATCAGAGAGAGAAATTCTTAGTGATTTTAAAAGAAAAGAGCAACAATGGGGCGAGTGAAGCTTACGAGAAGGAAGAAAGTGGAAAAGATATGGGGCCCGAAGGGAGAAAGAACTGCTAGAAAAAATGAAGGCTAGCTTGGGAGCCTTCTACAATAATCAATTCAACAAAGATGCAGAATTACTAACAATTCTAAGGAAGAGAGAAGCTGAAATGGAAGGCAATATGTTGAAAAAGATTGAAGCCTTCAAGTATCTCTATAAAGAGCAGTTAAAGGAGTTTGGTAAGCTCATGAAAGAAAGGGATAAGGAGTTGGAGGACAATGACGTCTACAGGAGAAAAATTTGGCATGAAAGCTTGGATCTCATCAATACTAATTTGTCAAATATGCTAAGTTGTATTTTTGAGTTGGAGAGCACAGTGAATAAAGTGGGCCAGAATCAAGATCATTTGATCACTCTTGTGGAGTTCACAAATGATCTATGCACTACTGGAAAAGAAGAGCCCACTGATAAGAAAAGACTTGACATTACCTTTCCAAAATTTTCTCCCTGTTTGAAAAGTTTTGACATTGATCCTCCCAACATCATACTTACCAAATCCTACAAGAGAAGAAAGTGAATTCTCACAAATTCTTCTCTTTTCCCTTATTTAATTGTATTCTTTCTTTATCATTAATAGAAGCCCAATATAGTTCATTGAAAGTGTCTTGTGATTAGTTCCTCTGATATGATAATTTGGTTTTATTGCTCTCAATAATGTTACAATTAGAACATATAAGTTGTTGAACTGCTTAATTGAGATTTTTTGGTTGTATAATGATTTGAAAAAAAAAAAGCTGTGAATTGTTTTGGATGCATTGATTTGATTGAGTGAATTAGGTTGCTTGTGTCATTCTTTGTTGTCTGAAAGAAATGATTTATGTATAGAAGCTTTTATTTGTGAAATGTACAGACAACCAGATAAAATCAGCAATCTTTGTTATAGAAATTGGGATAGGCTTATTTGAACTGAAATAAGAAGCTGCAGTTTTAGTTTGAATTAAGTTGAAAATGCAGAGTTGGGAAAAGGTACACAATTGAAAGAACAAATAAACTTCTTGAATATGTGTGTAGACACTTAAGTTAGCACTCTTGGAAAAAAAGACACATGGTCAAGAAAATCCTTAACAACTTGAGAAAGATTAGGGACATCTTTTGGGGTGATTCACAATAAAAAGTCTGAGATCACAGGAACTTGTTAAATTATTGGTGAGGAGGTGAAATCTGAGCGAAAACAACTAACAAGAAATGATAGAGGCCATCTTTGGAAGTTTGAAGCTTTTCAAGCCTATCCTCATTATATGCAGATGCATACACTCTAGTTCCATGCTTTGAACCAAAAATGCCTAACTTCTTCAAATAACAACAATTCAAAACCTGAACTCCACCATGACTAATCGCTGCAGTAAGAACCATAAATTACCTAGTGTTTAGAACAAGAAGTTTAATGTGCAAAAGGGAACAAGATTGGGGGAGTATACTTCTTTTAGATTGCATGGAAGGATAAGTAAAAATCAATTGAAAGACTAGAGAGGGAGAAAAAGAAGTAAAAAAGGGAATACGTTTTGCCTTGTGGCCTATCTCTCTTGAACAATTAAGTTCTTAGGGGTGTTTCAACACCTAGTACCCTAATGCTAACTGGTATGGGAGTTGCTAACCCAAAGTTCTCTAAGAGTGATAGAAAGCCTAAAAACGAGCATTGCACTATTCTTAAATATTTAACGAGAAAAAGGAGACAAGAGTTCTAGTTAAAGGCTGGGGCGATAAGTTTGAAAGTGGAACTCGAAGAGACCCTGTTGATATGAAAGAAGATGCACAAAAAGCCAAGTTTGGGGGAATTATTAAAGTTTACATCAGTAGGAAGGAAAATGATGAAAGAGAAGGGTAATTATGCAGATGGAAAGAATGTAATATGGGTAATTTACAGCCTAAAATTTCCAATTACCTACCCAATTACCCAAGCCTAACATTACAAACCTAAAGACTTCATTGATCTTGAAGGTTGAATTTGCCTACATTAGTAGAGATAAATATGAAAAACAAGCATATGGGACTTTGACTAATTTACCAAGGAGATTCTCAGAAGATTAGCTAATTTACCGAGGAGAAAGGAAGAAGACCCCGACACACACTCACAAGATCAATTGGCTGCACTGTTTACAATATCGAATTCATCAATTTATTTGTAATAAGAGATTGAGAAAAACTTTTCCTTCTTCTGAGTTGAAAACTGAAATTTGAATTCATACTGCAATTGACTTATTTCAGGTCTATTGGTGGAATAAGAAAAGATTGTAGTATAGAATAGAAAAATGTCCTTAAAAATGAAGTTCAATTGTTTGAGGACAAACAAATATTTCAACACTAACGCGAGGACAGAAAATCTTTGAAAGGGAAAAAAAAGAATGCAGTGCCCAGCATCATGTCATAATTATACTCCCCTTCCTATCCATATCTTTCAGTTGGCGCATTCCAATCTCGTATACTAGCTTCTTAAGTGTTAAGGTTGGCAATGGCTTCATGAATAACTATGCTAGATTATCTCTTGATTGCATGTTGTTGAATACCGCAAGCGACAATTATGTCGAATTTAGCACCTTGGTCCATACTTGCTCACATTTGTATAAGAATAAGAATTGCACCAATTGTTTTCGTGTTTACGGACTTGTACGGGTTTCATGTTTCATACATAGAATTGTTACAAGGGTTCGTGTCGAGAGAAAGGTAGTATGGATCATTAGGATGCGCGACCAACGTGGTGAAGTTGGGAAGTCTGGCGATCTTTGGGAAACAAGTGCGGGCGTGTGCCGGTACCACTCAAGCCGAATGCCGATGCATGGCTTTGGAATTGACCCGGTGGCGAGAGGTATCGATAGGTGCCGCTCTAGCTGTCTTGGTACTTGTCACGAGAAAAGCACCATTAGCAAATCGATCAGGTACCGCACCTAGCCGATGCAGAATGCGGAGCATGTAATATTTGCGGGGTGGGGCGGGATTACGATTCTAATGCAAAGATACGTTAGATCGCCCCGACCATCGCGAGATCCTGATGGAAAAGGTATAAAGCTAAAGAAAAGGTGGAGGCGACTTTTGATTTCTAGGGTTTTGGTTTTCATAAAGGTGTTCTTTCTCATAGTTTTGCTAGGGTTTATAGAGTAGGATTAGGAGCTTCACTTTTAACAGTTTTGGATTTCAGTTCATGTAACCTTTAAGTTAGATCACCTGGCCCAGCGTTTTTCTCTCTCATTATTTTGTATTTTGATTCTTTGGTTTTGCCCAGTGAAGTTTGACTTTCTCGAGTTCCTTTTATGAGTAATTTCTCATCAGTAGCGATTCCTTTATAATTTCAATGAAGTTCTAAACATATCTTTGGGGTTCCGCGGTGGAAACTCACCCTGATCAAGGTAATAACCCTCAATTCCTCTTTATACTTCAATGGGATTGTGTGATGTTAAGCACTTGTAGAAGCTTTATAAAACCTTAGTTGGGCATCCTCTTGACAACGTGTGAGCGCGAGAGATCTGTTACACGTTGTGCTTGATTACGAATGCAAGCTAAAGTGCGAATTAATTGTTGAACAAGTGTTTAACATCCCTCGTCGTTTTTATTCTAAAAGGCGTTTAAGCAAAATCTTCGGTCGAAGACCATTCATCGATGGCTCTTAGATGAGATTACAGTAAACTAAGAGGCGAGGAATTACTTGATCGATATTGAGGAGTAGAAACCTAAGGAACCCCCATCAATCACATCTTCTTGTTTAAAATAGTCTATTTAATTAATTACTCTCGATCAACGACCCATAGGCCCCATAATTTCCTTTCCAAATACACATCTTTTGGAGAATAGCTCTAAGGATTAAGCGAAGGCAAACCACTTGTGGAGATGACACGGACTCATAGTATTACAATCTTGGGTAAACCTTAATTCCTACGCGGGAATAAAATTCAGCATCTGTGAATAAGGCCAAGCATTTTTAGGCGCCGTTCTTGTGTGCGATCAATCCAGTTGATCTGAAGAGAGCTAGAGGTAATTTGAAATTGCATTGCAAATCCGGTACGTTCTCTCCTTTTCTTTTTAATTTGTTTTGTGAGGAATCTAAGTGGGTGTCTGCTTGGAAGGAGTAGGATTAGTGCATGTCGGTTTGGGCTCGCAGCGGCGGCCTTGGAGCTTGTAAATGCACCTTCTAGAAATTCTGAGAATCCGTGAAGTAATGAAGTCGATTGTTTCAAGACCTACCTCGAATGGACCATCACGGGAATCGACAACCTCTGTTCGATCAAAATGCTCAGGGATGCTGTTAACATGAGACTCCATGAACCTCCGCAAACATGGACGGTGTTGCCTCAGCTGACACCCCCGTGATAGGAGGGAAGCCCAGCTTTCGGGCGTAATCGATACTCGGGCTCCCACTGCTCCTTTACCTAATGTGGAAAGAACTTTACGAGATTTGCAACCTCGAGAACCACAATGAGCTCATGTATTCTCCTTCTTTGAAGAGGCTAATCAATTCCTCATGAGTTGGAATTGATCAGTCTTCTACATTGTATCGAGGGTCGATTATGAGAACCCCTATTCATTCATGAGATTTTGAGGATGTTTGCGTGCATTTCTCTCTCTTGGATCACCCCCTCTCCACATAATACGTATGGTTATATTCACTTTTGCTCTAAAGGAAAGCGAAATCTAGTTTCATTCGGCTTGCGCGGTCGATCTTTACATGGAGGACATCTGAAATGAATTCATAACAAGTTAACCCTCTGCGTGTACGATGCTCTCATGTGGCTTGATCAAAATTTTACGAAAATGGGATTGAACCTTTTCGGCGTAGTATGGGAAAGATCTGGGGACCTCCTCCATCTGATCCCCTCATCATGGTTTGGATGTGGGACAGAATTTGTGCGTATTTTCATCGGGCTATCCTTGAATAATAAAACAATACATCAAATGATGTGTGCGGGGAGGATTTTATGAAGAAGTGCGAGGAGGCAATTGTCTTTGACACCATAGTAGAAAATGCTCGAACATGGGGAAACTAATACCTCACGCTGAACCTTTGCTAAAGTGCATAGTACACCTACGAGGGGGAGGAATCCATCATAAGAGAGAATGATGATTTGAAGCAAAAATCGCTAATTTAACAAGGAAGTTGGAGGTATAGAGTTGAAAAAGGTGAGCAGGTAACTGAGTGTGCCTCAGTACCCTCGGTACCTATTGGACCACGAGTGGAGGAGCCATGCATCATATACGTGTTGACACACTCGACTATTAAGCGCGAACCTTCCTCGAGTTAAAGGAGCAATTCAAATAGAAGCAGCTAATGCCCTTAACTACCCAGGAAACCTTTGATTCTCCATATTTTGAAACATATAATCCGGGGTGGGGGTAAGCACTTAATTTTAGTTGGAGAAATGAGGGAGGTACATGCTTGCCAAGCGATCAAGGCTGATTATCGAATCAAGGTTTTCAAATCGGCTCCTCCGTTTCGAGGAATCAAGGTACTCGAGTTTCTGTGAACCTAATCAAGGTTTTCATCCGTCAAATCAAGGGAATCCAAACCCACAACCGTATCAACCTCCACATAAGAGAAGTTTGGAGGATATTGTGACATAGTTCGTATAGACCCAACAATCCACAAACACTGAATTTCGAACTGCCTTGAATGATGTGAGATCCCAAATCACTAAGCTAACTTCTTTTATGGGCAATTCTCAACAAGAAAAAGGGAAACTCCCGTCTCAAACCATCCAAAACCCCCAAGGTCAAAATAATGTTGGAGTTTCAGGTCAAAGTGAAGGCACTTTCAAACATTGCAAGGTTGTCACCACTCTTCGAAGTGGTAAGGTAATTGACAAAACTATTCAAACCAAAGGAGCGGAATCACGAGTTACAAAGTGAACCGGTCGGAGATGATGAGGTGTGGACCAAGCCTCATTCCTAGGACGAGATATTATTGATAATTGAGCGAGAGCAAAGACAAAGTTTACCCATATCCTCCGGCACCATACCCTCGTAGGTTGAGAGCCCCGAAAGAAGTGAACCAATCATTCTAAAGATCTATGAGTTGTTGAGCAGTGAAATTGAACATTCCTTTACTAGATGCCATTAAGCAAATTTTGTCATATGCGAGAGTTTCTAAAAGATTTGTGCGGTAAAAGGAAACTGATTAATCGACGGGAGGCATTTATGGTAGAGCAATCTACCTCGTTGATTTGAAACAATTTTTCCCCCAAAATCTGAAGACCCGGGAAGCCTCTTTATTTCCATAGTGGTAGGAATTCAAAGTTAGGACATGCTTTAGTGGATTTAGGAAAGTGTTAATTTGTTGCCTTACTCGGTATATGTCGTCCCAGGGTTAGGAGAATTAAATGCAGCTTGATATCACCCTCGATTAGTGGCCAGAGTAGTGTGAAGATTCCTAGAGGGATAGTAAGGATGTATTGGTGCGAGTGGATGAGTTATGCTTCCACTGTGGACTTTGTTGTGCTTGATGCTCGACACGTGGTGAACGAGGAACTCGATTCCCGGTGATTCTTGGTAGACCATTCTTGGCAACTATTAATGCCATCATACACTGTAGGGAGGCCTAATGACACTATCATTTGGTAACATGACTGTTAATTTGAATATCTTTAATGTTATCAAGGGAATGGGAGATGAGGAAGATGTTTGTGAGGTAAACATGGTTGATTCTAGGGTACAAAAATACTTAGATAATGTATCATATGATGATCCGCTCATGTCTTGTCTCGTAAGCCCGAGTTGGGATGAGGAGGTGACCACATCAGAGTCGGAGTTCCTACACTCCATAATTAGACACAATGAGGTATTGAAGTGAATGGATGGGCACCTAAATTTGAACCCTTTGCCCTGATTGAGGACAGGGGCATTACCTTAGGAAGAGACCTAAGCTTGAGTTGAAACCTTTACCATCACACCTCAATATGCATTCTTAGGGAGTAGAAGAAACGTTTAGGTAATCGCTATCTTCCTCATTAGAGTTAGACTAAGAACATAAAGCTAATTGGAGATATTGAGAACCAAGGCCTTGAGGATGGAATGATTGCAGATATTAAGGGAATTAGCCTTTGCACACATAGGATTCACTTGGAAGAGGATGTTAAACCCTACGAACTGACCACGAGACGATTGAACCCGATAACGAAAAGAAGTGGTCGAAAAGAAGTCTTAATACTCTTGGGCGTAGGTGGTATTTGCCGCATTGCGGATAGCGAGTGGTCGACCCGACACGGGTGGTCCACTAAGAAATCTAGCGTCGTAAGGGTGGTAGCAAATGAAAATAATGAGCTAATTCCGCTCTCTGGTGTCACCTCACAGGTTGGAGGGTGTGCATAGATTATAGGAAACTTAATGTGGGTACTAGGAAAGATCACTTTCCTCTACCGTTTGTTGATCAAATGTTAGAGAGAGTTGCAGGGCATGAATTTTATTGCTTTCTCGATGGGTACTTGTTTGCCTTTTTCTATATAGACTAAAACCCCTCAAATTAACATAGTTACAAGAGCCTTACACTTCTCTTGCATCCATGTCACTTTGGATAAATTTGCTTGATAAAATAGTTTTCTCTCAATGTTCATGATTTAAAAATAAGGGTTAAGTCTATTACCTTTGCAAGTACCGCAGGTCATCTGGTAGTAAAATACGAGATGTAAGTCTAGAGTATCATTCCAGAGATTGGCAATTAAAGATCGATTACTCCCGACTACTAAAATTCCATACTATTTGGACTAAGAATTCATAGTGAAAGTTTGATCTAAACAATAGAAATCAAAGATCCTATACTATTGAATATTGTCAAACTATGCTAAAACAAAATGTAAATGAATAAAAATAAATTGTATCTATAAGAATGGATTGAATCAGTTTCCTGTGAGAAACGAAAGCTATCGGTGAAATCTGGTGAAATAGTCGATTCCGGCTGCTTAAAGTACATTGTTATGTTACATGTATGGATGCAGTTTTGTCAAGATCTCCTAATTGTATTGAATTGGATTTCTCCGTATTCATAGGTTAAGATATCCTTGCTTCTCTCGAGAAAACCCAGTCAATGAGTACACCTTTATTCCAAACAATTCTCTTATGAGATCTGGGTATTTTTCTCTCTCGATACTTCACCCGTTTCACGTTGTGGCCGGACCTTTTGCTTTCCTTCTCGGGATTTTTCGCGAAGTTTCTACCACTTAATTGGTGGCTCGACCTCGGATCTATGGGTTCGTCCCCCATACTTGATTAGATCTAAGCTAACACGGGGTTAGGAACTTTTTAGCTAGATTAAAGGTGAACTCTTTGATTATTTATATTGTTAAATACACCCCTCGACTTGATTATGGCGAATGAGTTTATCAAAATAAAATCTCGAGCTCGACGGTTCATGATGGTAGTCGAACATACCCGAGAAGAATGCTCTCGGCTCCGGGAATCTCAGTCTGTGTCACGTAGATGGCATCACGGATATCGGAGAAGCGAAGATACATTCCCTCAGCGGTATTGATCTTCTTATTGAGACTAACAATTTAAACACGACACGAGTAAATCCAGGCCCAGGTGGTTCTCCGTATTTGTGTAGGAAGGCGTAACTAAATGTAAATCAAATCCAGAGAAGCTGCGCTCTAATTACTGCATTGAGAATTAATAAATGGAGCAACGATCCGCGTCTGACCCGTAATTGCAATAAAGCGAAGAAATGAACTCGGAAATTTGTCTTAGATTTCATAAATTTTCGAGCCCCGATATCTGAAAAATAACGGAAATAAAAAATCCGGCTTTCTACTGCGTCTCTACACGATGCGCGAGATTCAAATCAGAAAAGAAATAAACTAAAAATAAAGAAAAGAAATAAAAATCTACTCTAAACTATACCTTTGAGGTTCACTTTCCGCTTTCCCCTTTTACGGGTAGTGAAGACGGGAGGCTCCTTTACTATTAAAAAGCGTCTATTTATCTTGTAAGGAATTGGGGCGAATCCCAAAGCTCGAATTGAATTTCCAAAGAAAAGCCCGACTCAACGTCTGTAATCGCGACCTCGAGTTGATGTCGCGACATGGATTTCTCTTGATTGCTCGTGATCGATCGACGCCTCTTTGTTTCTATTGCAGCAGGTTTTCTTGCTTGCTTTGATCGATGGTCGCGACATGTCGTTCTAGTAGCGACCTTGGCTAACCGGTGTTTCTCCGGTGTTGATGCCAGCGACCTCGGTTCATGTCGCGACATCGTTGTCTTTCTTTGCTTCCCGACCACGAGTTCACGGCCAATTTGTTTAGGTTGCGACCACCTTTACGTTTGTATGATAATTTCATGTTGTGACTTTGATTTCGCCCAGTCGCGATTGTGTTGAGTCTTACGCCTTTCACGGGTTTTGATTTTATGTAGCGACCTCATGGTGATCGCGACCTCTTTTCTTTGCCTATTTATTTTTTCTTACGAATTATGACTCGGTTCTTTGTTCAACGATTTCTTCCTTTCCCTCTTTCCTTTAGGTCACGACCTCGAGTTGATGTCGCGACTGGATTTCTTCTTCTTAGCTCTTCTTCGGTGTGACCTAAATGAGTGAATCGCGACATTGTTTGCAGTCTTTGATTATTAAATGGTCGCTGACTTGGTTTCTTGTTAAGACTTTGTTTGGCTTCTTTTTCCGGGTTGCGACCTCATGCCGGTTCTTAAATTTTTAATATTAGTTTGCAACTTCACTTTTCTGTTGAGACTCACAGTTCTACACTTCTCATGCCACTGACTTCAACAACATATCGCGACCTCGGTGGAGCCCTTCATGAAACTAGTTGCAACCGTTTGCCGCGAAGTCTGCTCTTAATAAACCATTGTGGATCACGTCGCGACCTGGATTGATGTCGCGACCTCAGTTGTATTCGGTTGGTGTCGCGACATCAGAGTGATGTCGCGACATGGATTTCTTTCTTTTGGATATTGCCTTTTAGTCTCGACCACACATTTCTTTTATCATGACTTCTTCTTGATACTTGACTTCACCCTTTAGGACACTTCCGTTTCTTTCTCAAATTTGAATTTGGTGATGTCTCGTTGACTTAGGCCCGACTAACAACTAAACTCTGTCGCGACCAGATTTTAGTTGTGACTTGAGTCTGTTTGTAAAAATGGTTTATTACGATTTTTCTTTGAGATTTTAGCTTTCTTTGTATTTTCTGCAAAATGAAATTTGATAAAATATCCACATTTCTGCAAAGCAAATCCTTATTTATCACCGTAAATACTCGAAAAATGAATTAAAATCTAATGAGTTTTGGACTAATCAAGCCCCTGACTAATATTTTGCTTGTCCCCAGCCCGAAAGAAAAGAAAGAATTGTTTGTCCTCGAACAAATAAGAAGCTTAAAAATTTTTAAGGACATTTTTACGATGCGTGCACATTCTTTCTCATTCACGTTCTAATCACGGAAATAAAATGCCATCATCATTTTAAATTTCGGTTTCGATTCAAGAATAAGAAATGGTAGACTACATCACAAAATTTCTTGATGGTAATGTATTTAAACAATTTATTCAACAAGTCTTGTTCTCACATGTATGTGCGGGTCTTGATCTTTTCATCTTCATGTTGAATTTAGTTAAATCTTACGGGAGTTTTCTTGGGTTGTTTGTCAAAGTCCCATAGGCTTGTTTTCATATTGATCTCATTAATGTAGGTAAATTCAACCTTGAATCAGTAAAGATCACTCGGGCTTGTGTGGGCTTAGGTAATTGGGTAGATAATGGGAAAAATTTAAGTTACCAAATCACTAGTTTCTACTTTTCTCTGTACTTGTTGCCTTGACTTTCACCACTTTTCTTCTTTGTACTTGTTGATTCTCCTCGCTCTTGGCTTTACGATTCTTCTTTTGAATTCTTTTATGGAATTTCAATTTCCATATGCACTTTATTGAGCCGAGTTCCTTTGTTCTTCAACTCTTTTGCTTTTGTTTTCTAAGGTTGGGAATAGTCGTGTTTTGTCTTCTTAGGCTTTCTATTACTCTTAGAAATTGAAATTTAGCAACTCCCATACCAGTTGGTATTAAGTGCTTAGGTGTTAAAACACCCTGCAGGCTTGTGGTGTTCGAGTAGGCCACAAGACAACATTCCCTTTTTCACTAATTTCTGCTTCTTTACTTCTTCACCTCCTTCATTGTAAAAATTTGGAAATATTTTTCCCCTAAACTTGTTTCTTCCTTTATAGTAGACTTTTAAATGCTTTGGGGCGGATGGTGGGCGCTCTTTTCTTCAGTTATTGCGAGGAAGGGAATTTGGGTTTTAGGTTGCTGTTTGTTGAAGAATTAAGGCTCATTTGGCTCAGTGGGAGCTCAAAGCGCAGGATGGCCTCATCACTTCTTGTTAATTTGTTTTCACCTAGATTTCGCCTCGATCGATAATCCCCAGCGAGAGTTCGGGATTTATGGACTGCCAATCACGAATTTCAGGAAGATGTTCCTAATTATCTCGAGAGTTTCATAAGTTTTGTTGTTGAGTGTATTATTTCTTGAAGACTTGTACTTATTCTTGTCTACTTACATTATTTGACCCGAGTACTGTTCCATCGTGATAACCATTTCCCGATTTTGCGATCTATCTTGAGATTCAAGCAGTGTAGAACACTTGACTCTAATTTCAGTTTAATAATTCACACCCTTATTCTTCCGAAATTTTGTTCTTGGGAAAGAACAGAATTGTTTATTTGATCCTTGCATAGAAGAGGAATTTATTCTTTTCATGCTAAACGAAAAATGACCGCAGTAAAATTTAATATATCGATTTGTGAACTGAAACAAGGAATTAATTTGTAGGTCAGCCAAAGGTTTTATTCAAATATCAAAACATTTCGATATTGTATAATACGCTTTCTACAACTAAGTATAACTAAATAAGAAAAACTTTATATTTCTTTATCTAAAAACTCCGCTATCTTCCCTCAGAAGGTTGTAACTTGCTTCATTTGGTTCACCGGACAGAGCTTGCTCGAAAGTGGTCGGGCGATATGAGTTGTTAATGAAATTAGGCGCCCTTCCTTGGCCTTCTTTGGAGCTTCTCGGGTTGATGGGTTTTAATTAGCCCTTCTTCAATTCCCTTCCCATCAACCACTCTCTTGATTACCACAGTTTTATGGAATAATGAATGGAATTGGTTTTTGGAAGCTCCATTCATTCCATAAACTACGTGTTCTGCGACCTAGGAACTTCTTCTTTTTCCCTCATTCTCCGCTTCTCTTCATTGCTTTTTGTTTATTTTCCTTCTCCCCCACTCTTTATAGTGATTTTGCGTCTCTTGAGAACTTCTGAAGACCATTTATTCTTTCTTTAAATTTCGATAAAATGAATTGAATGATGTTTCTCAATTCAGCTTCTTTGCTATTTCAAACGAGAGGTTTTGGGAATTTGGTGGAGAATATTGATCGTTTTTCTTGGGTTATTAAATTCCCTTTGATTATTCTCTTTGAAGCTGAAGCCCGGGACCGAACCCGATTCGTTTAATGAAGACATTGATTTTGTTTTACCGCATTTATTAATATTTATTTTAAAGATTACGAATAGATGCATAGCGAAGGTTTAAGTTAATTTGGAACTAACCCAGAAAATTGGAGTGGGTTGTTAGCTGATTATTTACTAATCAAATTATAATATTTTTTGCGCACTGTTGGGCCGATTTGGTGTGCGGTAGCAACCGGGATTTTGTTGTGACACGAAATGTAGTCCGCAGCATGAGGACTTTTACGTCCGCAAACTTTCTCTTTTCTTTCCTTGCTTTATTTCAGTCGTGACCTCAGTTTCACTGTTTCGACTTCCTTTTCTAGTTGACTGTTTCCACATCCATCATTCTTGGTTGCAACTTTTTCGATTAGTGTTAGAGCCAGAGAAAAATTCAGTCTTCTAAGCAATCAAATTCACGGCAATTTCACTTTATTCAAATTCAATCAAGACAACTACAACTCAATTCATGCAAATATTCAACAACCATCCACTATGCATCACATTCAAAATTTAAGCACGAAGCAAAATAAAATTCCCCCGAACTTTCAATCATGCTATATCGAGAGACAAAATTTAAATAAAATCAAGAGTATCTTGCCACTTTTTGTCTCTTATCTTAGATTGAAGTTTGATTATCCCACTTTTGCAAAACTTTCATTTCTTGCAAAAGAATAAAATATTTATAACCCCGATCAAATATGGATCAAAACAAAACATATAGGATATATGAAACAAGAAATAATATTATGTAACGAAAAATTTAAAACAATGCAGTGTGGATTGCCTTCCATAAAAGTACAACTCAATTTTTAGTCTTTAAATTTGGACTTTCTTACGCCATTACTGTTTCTTCAATTTCCTTCATTCATAACTAAGGCTTAATCTTCTAATTGCTTTCTCCCAAGGTAGTGCTTTAATCTCTAACCATTAACTTTGAACTCCTCGCGATTGCGGTTAAGTGTCAGCACTTGGCGTATTGCTTGATATCAGCGTATATGGTCCACTCATTTGGATTTAAGCTTTCCTAGAAAGAGTCTTGGCCGGAGTTGAATAACGGGCGATCTCTTTGCCTTGAATTCCTCCTCGAAGTCGTTGATCATGCCATTTTTTGTTTTATCTTTGTAGATTCTACGGCCTTATCCGCCAGGCTTCATTCCTCGACTCTTCGATTCATTTAAATTGGGTAGCCTCTCTTCTTTAGCGACTTTGAAATCAAAATTTAAGCATGATGGCCCACATAGCTTTATACTCTAGCTTTCGAGGTAGATGACATGGTTTTTCGAAAACAGTCACGTATGGGGACATTGATAGGAGTTTTAAAAGCGATCTGTATGCACAGAGTGCACCGTCGGCTTAGGCCGATCTCTTACGCTGGGAACCACAGTCTTTCGAATTTTCTTTATCTCCCTTTGTTGGAAATTTCGAGCTTTGCCCATTTGTTTGAGGGGTGATAAAGCGTAGAAACTCATAATGTGTTTGATTCCATATACGCCCTTAGGTTGTCGAACACCTTATTTGCAATGGCTCCCTCACATCAGCGATTATATTTCGGTGTTGAATCTGGCGAGAATATTTCTTTGTAAAAATCCTGGCGTATTGGCATCATTCTTTGGACAGGCTGGCGCCTCCCGATCCATTTTGATACATAATCCACGGCTAGGAGTATGTAGGTATTTTAAATGAAAGCTGAAAAGGCCACATAAATCCATTCCCCATCATCGAACAATTGCACCCTTAGGGATACCTTGCGAGGGCATCTCGTACCTTTGCGATATTTCCCATTCTTTGGCATTGATCACGTAATAACCGCCCCATTCAAAGCAGTCCTTAAAAATGGTAGGCCCGGTAAAATCATTTGGAGAATTTTGTGGAAATTTGTTTTATCTCTGCCAAAATGTCCTCCGTATGGTGATGCATGAGCATTCTTGTAAAATCTTGCTTTGTTCACCCTCTGATACATCTCCTTATAACGGATCAGCTCCTCTTTTAAACGATAAGGATCATCGGATCACGTACCTGCTTTGTCCCGGGTCCTTAGCTTTTTCTATTTGTGGCGGGTCACGGTGGCATAATTCCTGAAGCTAAGAAGTTAAAGCTAATATCGACATACGAGGTGTTTTGAGTGATAAATTTGGAATAGCCCATTCATCTGGAAAATTTTACCGCTATTTCTCTTTCTTCTTCTAGCATGCAGGTAGGTTTCGCTCTTGAATAGTGATCGGCTATCACATTATCCTGACCCTTCTTGTCCTTTATTTCTAAATCGAATTCTATGATACTTGATTACCCACGTCAGTCTTGGCTTTGCTTCTTTTCTTTGCCATTAGATACTTAATTCTTGCATGATCGGTGTGTATAATAACATGGGACCCCAAATATATGCTTTAAATTTTTCATATGCAAATACTATTGCGACATCTCACTTTTATTAGTAGAGTAATTTTCACGAGCTTCATTAAAGGTTTTGCTAGCATAGTATATGACTTTGAGAACACTTTTTTCGGCTTTACGTCTGATATATGGCTCCCATTCTTGAAATCAACGGCATCACCGCATGATTTGAATTCATTCCAATACGGTTTTGCCGTGATGGGAGCTTGACTAATCTGGTTGATTTCTTGAAGAATTATGGCGGGATTCATCGAAATAGAGCTTAGTATCTGTTCGGCGATGCGCATAGTGGTGCAGCAATTTTTGAGAAATCTACGATAAATCTTAGGTAAATCCGGCGTGTCACAGAAACTTCTAATTCCTTGGCGTAGTGGGTGGCATGGAAATTTCTTATAATTGAAACTTTTGCTTGGTCTACCTCAAGCCCTGCTGTAGAAATCATGTGCCCCAAAAGACAATTCATACGTAACCATAAAATGACATTTTCCCCGATTCGAGCTAGATTCTTGTCCTTGCACCTTTGAATCGCGTCCCCGAGTTATGCGAAAAATTTTTAGCTGGATCCATACAGCTGTAAAATCATCATGAAGATCTCCATAATTTCTTACGCTAAATCGGCAAATAGACATCATGCATCTTTGGAAGTGCAGGAGCATTACCTGAACGAATGGCATTCTCCCAAAGAAAAAGTACGGAAATGGGCATGTAAAAGTGGTTTTCTCTGATCCTCGGGTGCGATAGCAATTTGGTTGTATCGAGTATCCATCAGAAAACAAAAATGAGGGTGTCTGCTAGCCTATCCGACATCGATCGATGAAAGCGGGGGAAAATGATCGCTGCAGTTGCGGTATTGATTTTCGTAGTGATACACCACCGGGTGCGTAAATAGTTCTTGTGCGAATCGGTTCATTCTTTTCATTTGCGATCCACGGTGAATCCACCTTTCTTGGGAACCACATGCAACGGAAAAACGCAGACTATCTAATATAACATATATAAAACGCATTTAACCATTCGAGAACTTGTTACCACGAGAACTTCGCGTTAAATCATTGGGTTCGGCCTCATGATGCTTTCGATAGAAGTTTTTGCATTTATCATTGACGATATTTTGTGCATCGCGAATGGAAGGCCGAATACCGCCCGGATCTCGATTGACGAAGCAATTGTTTCCTTGTATTTTCTGAAATTTCGGCCCAACTTTTGTTCTTGGCTTGATCCAATCTGGTGATATGATAACTGGTTTTCTCTTTGCAGTTACAAAAACTCATATTTCAATGATGGGCAATTCTTTAAATCATTAACCCTTCTGCGCTAGTTTCATGCTCCGCGAGTTCTTTGTTTTACATTTTGCATACTTAAAATCTTAATGTTTGTTTTTCGTTTATGCTCGAGACTATTTCTTTGTTAAACAAATTTGAAGAAGCGATGCCAGCGTCAAGACCTCGAGATGCGAAAATTCATCACCGATTTCATTGATAGAATGTTGAAGAATCACAATCAAATTCAATTCAACATTGAGAAGAGCTATTGTTTCTGACCATCTGACTTTTCGCCTCTACATGGGATGTTCCAAACTCCACATTAATATTAAGTGCCTTTGCTTCATTCCCTTTCGATTAATCGGTTCACCTTTACGTTGCATTTATCGAGGCGGCTCAGGTTCTTTAGAAAGGTCTTCCTGGCCAGTGAAAGAGACATTGTATCTTCCTCCTGCATGATAGCAAAATCCCTTTTGGGAAGATGAATTTCCCAGCCTTGACAAGTACATCTTCGAGAATACCTTACGGTTGTGCCCGTGTCTATCAAGTGATTCTGATGTAATTCTTTGTTGAGATAAGTTCCCAATTAAGTCTGTGTGATGGGAGCATCCAATTTATCTGCGCGAGAATCACTGGCTTTCTTGAATTCATATTTCCCGCATGGAGACGGGGAATGGTGAAAGCGCGAGTCCTTGCAGTTTTCTTTGGGAGCTTTTTCTTTTGGATAACGTGGCTATGAATGCGATCGAGTTTACTATTCCTTCCTCGCTATCTTCCTTTTCTTGCTCAGTATCTCCTTCAGAAATTTTGCATAAATAGGCATTTGGTTGATCACCTTTGCAAATGAAATATTGATTTCTATTTTCTTGAAAATGTCGAAATTTGAGCTTGTTCTTCTCTTCTTGCACTTTTGAAATACGTAAATAGCGCGAAGATGTATAGGCAGTACTCCTTCCTTACATTTTAACTCATTAATTGGCTCGAATTTGTTCAATCTGTGTGCTCTTCTCTCCTTCCTTTCCAGTCTCTTCTTGTTCTGCCTCAGTCTCTTCTTTTCTTTCTTTCCTTCTATTGTTGCTCAAATCCTTCCCACTTCCTAATTGAATTGCCATGCAGTCTTTTGAATTCTTTTGTGTGTCACTAGGGAATGTACCCTTGCTCTGATTTGGCATATTCAGGGCCAGTTGCCCTACTTGTGTCTCCAAGTTTTTCAACGAGGCACTTGTATTCTTCTGAAACACTTGAGTATTGGACTTGAAAGCTTCCAAGTTAGACAGTTTATGTTCATGGAATTGTAATAGCCTCTTGTTGTCCCCGTAAATCGACATTTGTTAACAAATGGTTGGGTTCTCCTTTTGACCACGATAGTCATTTACGCCTTCACCCTTGATCTTCTTGTTGGAACCTTGGTGGATGCGATATCCTTGTTGAAGTTGTCCATGCCTTGGGCCTTGTAATGCCCTCCACCCGTTTGAAATTCATGGTTCCTGATCTTTGGTTTGTGTGTTAGGATTTGGTTTGAAATGGTAATTTCTTGGCTCATTCACGTACTTAACCTCCTCAGCACCATAAGAATCTTCTTTTGTTGGTACATCAGCACTTCTTCTCATAAGTTCTCTTTCCACTTCTCCTATTTCATGGCGGTGTGCGTTTTCTCTCTGTTTGTCCATCCATGCATTGTGGCATCCCAACTGCCTCGTGGTGTCATTTTGCTCATTTCAGTGACCCGCACTTTCCTCTGCTTTGTTACCCGCGAACTCGGATGAAGCTTTCATATTGCATTTGGCGGGTCTTATCGGATCTTTAGCCTCCCGCGTGTTTTTTCGTTTGAATGCTCCATAGCAACGTGAAGCATCGATAATACCCTTAGATGTATCATTCGAGGCATGATACCGTATATCCATCAGGTTTTGAAATCAATTCAATGCATAGGGCACCTCTTCGTGACCGCTTGAATCTTTCCGAGGCTACATATGGGCTCTCGTCTTCCCACACGTTGAAATCTTATTATCTCTCTTCTTCTCTACGAGGGTGAGAAATGGGGAAAGAATGTCTGCCCCAGTAATGCTTCTACCCTGACTCTTCCCAGTATCGGCGAACCATATGGTAGCGATTCATATAATGTGTTTGTATATCTCTTAAAGAAAATGGGAAGAGATGCAACTATCACCTACGGTCTCTCACACCATTCAACTTCCTTTGTATTTGCCATCACGAAATCTACTAGGGTGCTCGTTTGGGTCTTGGTGGGGTGACCCGGTGGTAGTCTTCTTTAGCACCGTTATAATCGAGTGGCTTTAGTTCGAGTTATTTGCATCCGGTGAGGTATACAATTGCGGGAATACTCTTCTTGAATAATAGGCCTCCAAAAATCCTCCATTGTGTCTATAATGGGAGGCATACAGGCTGCGTCCTTTGTTCCTTTGTGCGGTCATGTCTATCATACGCCATATTTAGCGTTTTACATCTTTTTGTCTTTCTTAAGCAGTGTTCTTTCGGTCGGGTTTGGAATCGAGGTCGGAATCTATTTCCTATGCATTAAAGGATTTCCTGAAATCAAAACACACTCAGATTAATAGGATTAGTCAAACTAAACAAATATTTTCAACATGGCTTGTTAAAGATCAGTGGTTGGTGGAGCCACTGCTTGAAAAACTGTTTTTGTTCTTTTCTTTTATAAAATGTCCAAATTAGCATTTCCCTCTTTTGTCAGAATATTGATCTATTTAATGCTTTCAATCCGTGACGAAGCCATAAAACTTGTTTGCTTTTTCTATATAGACTAAAACCTAAAATTAACATAGTTACAAGAGCACTTACACTTCTCTTGCATCCATGTCACTTTGGATAAATTTGTGATAAACAGTTTTCTCTTAATGTTCATGATTTAAAAATAAGGGTCGAGTCTATTACACTTTGCAAGTGCCGCAGTCACTCTAGTAGTAAAATGAGATGTAAGGTCAGAGTATCATTCCCACGAGAGATTAATGACGAATTAAAGATCGATTACTCGACTACTAAAATTCCATACTATTTGGTAGAATTCTGTGGTTGATCTAAACAACGGAAATCAAAGATCTATCTTGTCAGTGTTAATCGAGCTATCTTTAAAAACGAAAGTAAATGAATAAAAATAATTGTATACATAAGAATGGATTGGTCGGTTTCTGTGGCTTGAAAGCTATCGGTGAAATCTGATAAGCAGTCAATTCGGCGCTAAGAGTACATTGTTATGTTCTATGTATGGATGCGGTTTTGTGTCGAGAGATCTCTAATTGTTGGAATTGGATTTCTCCGTATTCCATAGGTTAGATATCCTTGCCTCTCGAAAATAGTCGACCATTTACCTTTATTTCAAATTCTCTTTATGAATGCAGGTATTTTCTCTCGATACTTCACACCCATTTCTGTTGATAGCAAACCTTTTGGTTTCCTTCTGAGATTTTGTGAGATTTCTACCACTTAATTTGTGGCTCGACCTCAGATCACATGGGTTCGTCCCTTCCTTGATTAGATCTAAGCTAACACGGGGTTAGGAACTTACCTTTGATTAAGGTGAACTCTGATTATTTATATTGTTAAATACACCCCTCAACTTCAATTATGAGCGAGATGGGGATTTATCGAAATAAAATCTCGAGCTCCGGCGGAGTTCATCAATGGTAGTGAGTATACCCGAAGAATGCTCTCGGCTCTCGGGGAATCTCTAGTCTACGTGTCACGCGAGAGGGGCATCCTGGATATAAGAGCGAGATGCATTCCCTCGGCGGTATTGGAAGTCTTCGCATTGGGAACTTAGCAATTTAAACACGACACGAAAGTAAATCGAGCTAATTAGTTCTCCATATTTGTGTAGGAAAAAGCATGCTTTAAATGTAAATCAAATCCGGTATTTGCGCTACCAGTGCGCATTGCGAATTAATAAATGGAGCAGATCCTGATACAACCATTTGTAATTGCAATAAAAGCGAAGAAATGAACTCAGAAATTTATGCAGATTTCATAAATTTTCGAGCGTAATGCTAAGAAAATACTTGAAATAAAAAAAATCAGAAACTACTCGTCTCTTTACGATGCGTAGATTCAAATCGAGAAGAAATAAACTAAAAATAAAGAGAAAGAAATAAAAATCTACTCTAAACTATACGAGTTCCCTCCCTTCCCCTTTTACGGGTAGTGAAGGCGGGAGGCTCCTTCTTATTCTAGAAGCGTCTATTTATCTTTGTAAAAGGGGTGGGCGAATCAAAAAGCTAGAATTAATTTCAAGAAAAGCCCGGCTCAGCGTCACATGTCGCGACCTCAAGTTGATGTCGCGACGCCGGTTGCTCTCTCTTGATTGCTCGTGATCAGTCGCGACCTCTTTGTTTCTATTGCAACCAGTTTTCTTGCAATTGCTTTGATCAATGGTCACGACATCGTTTGCTGGTCAGCGACCTTATTTGCTTTCAGTGTTTCTCGGTGTTGATGTCGCTGACCTCCGGTTTCATGTCAGCGACATCGTTGTCTTTCTTTTTCTTCCGACCACGAGTTCTGACGGTTGTTTTAGGTTGCGACCACCTTTGTTTGTATGACCAATTTCATGTTGTGACTTTGATTTCTTGAGTCGCGATTGTGTTGGTGATGCTTACGCTACGAGGTTTGATTTTATGTAGCAGCGACCTCATGGTGATGTCGCGACCTCTTTTCTTGCTATTTATTTTCTTGAGTGCTGACCTCAGTTCTTTGTTTCAACCAATTTCTTCCTTTCCTCTTTCCTTTAGGTCACGACCTCAAGTTGATGTCGCGACTTCGATTTCTTCTTCTTAGCTCTTCTTCAGGTCGCGACCTAAATGAGTGGTCGCGACATTGTTTGCGGTCTTTGATCATTAAATGGTCGCAACTTCAGTTTCTTGTTAAGACTTTGTTTGGCTTCTTTCGGGTTGCGACACTCGCCCCGGTTCTTAAATTTTTAATGTGGTTCTGACTTCACTTTTCTGTTGAGGCTACAGTTCTGTTCTCATGCGTGACTTCATGACATATCGCGACCTCAGTGGAGCCCTTCATGAAAACTAGTTGCAACCGTTTACTTAGAAGACCTCTTTCTTCAATAAGCTTTCATTGACGGATCCACGTCGTGACCTCGGAGTGATGTCGCGACCTCGGTTAATATTCGATTGGTGTCGCGACATCGAGTGTCGCGACATGGATTCTTTGGATATTGCCTTTAGTTTCGACCACATTTCTTTTTATCGCAACTTCTTTCTTCAATGCTGACCGCCCTTTTTAGGACTTAATTTCTTATAAAGGCTGATTTGGTGATGTCGTGAAGCTTGGAGCTTGTGGCGACCTAAGCTTCTGTCGCGACCTCGATTTTCGATTGCGACTTCAATTATGTATGGCGAAGTTTATTTTGATTTTAGTGAGATTTTAGCTTTCTTTGTATTTTCACGCAAAATGAATTTGAGTAAAATATCCACATTCTATGGCTTAATCCAACATTTATCTAGTAATATACTCAGAAAAATGAATTAAAAATCTAATGAGTTTTTGGACTCATCAGTACTCAGGGTACAATCATATTGAGATAGCTTTAGAAGATCAAGATAAAACTACATTCACCTGTCCTTTTGGCACTTTTGCCTTTAGGAAAATGCCCTTTGGATTATGTAATGCACCCGGAACTTTCCAGCGGTGCATGATGGGGATTTTCAGTGATATGATAGAAATCATTTTGGAAATTTTCATGGATGATTTCTCAGGTTTTGGTGACTCATATGAGGGATGCTTGGAGAACCTACGTAAGGTTTTGGAGAGATGTCGAAGGAAAGAACCTTGCGTTAAATTGGAAAAGTGTCATTTCATGGTGACCTGAGGGATTGTCTTAGGCCACATAGTATGTCGAAAAAATGGAATCGAGGTGGATAAGGCCAAAGTGAGTGGTCCTCGACCTACACTCCTAAGTGTGTTAGAGACATAAGGTCATTCTTGGGACATGCTGGATTCTATAGGAGATTCATAAAAGATTTTAGTGCTATAGCGCGTCCCTTATACAATTTGCTTGCCAAAGATGTCCTTTTCGCATTGTCACAGGCTTGTGAGACTGCCTTTGATAAACTCAAAACTATGTTAGTGTCTCCTTGTATCATGCGATCTCCTAATTGGAACCTTCCATTTGAGATCATGTGTGGCATAGTGATTATGCTATAAGTACATTTAGGGTGAAAGGGAAGATAAAATGGCTTTTGTGGTGATCTTGTACCGGCCAAGACTCTGGAATTAAAACTCGAGCAAATTACCTGACCCGCGAAAAGAGTTTTTAGATGTCGTCTTTGCCTTAGAAAAGTTCAGGTCATACATTGTAGGGTCTCCTGTAACCATTTTCACATATCACGTAAGCGTTGAGTACTACTCTCACAAAGCGGGATACGAGCTTCGGTTGGTAGGGTGGATCTACTTGTGCGAGAATTTAGCATTGGTAAAGATAAAAGGGGGTCGAGAGAATGTGGTAGTGACCGGCTTATCTCGGTTAGTTAGAATCCGATTCTCATGGCGTACCCGTAGGCAGCGGAGTTTTCTTGATGGCGACTTTGCTCTTGTTATTTGCCCGTAGTGCAGCGGATATAGTAAATTACACGGTGGTAGTGAATTCCACCCACGATGGACTTCTCAGCCAAAGAAATTTTTGGCGGACATTAAGAAATATTATTTTGATGATCCATATGTTTAAATATTGTCCGGACCAATTGATGAGAAGGTGTGTACCCCGATGATCAAATTGGGGATACTCACCTTTGCCATTCGAAGCTTGTGGCGGGCATTTCTATGAGAAAGAACGGCGAGATAAAATTTTGCAAGCTGGTTTTTTAAGCCCTTTTTTAAGACCGCTTTGAATTTTGCCAAACTTGTGCTATAGGAATTGCGGCAATTAGGAGGAGTCACGAGGAACATGATGCCTCTTACCTCGATTTTAATCATTGAGATCTTATTGTTGGGGTATAGACTTAATGGGGCCTTTTCCTTCTTGTGGGCACGCACATTGTTGTACGTTGACTGTGTCGAGTGGGTTGAGGCTATTCAACGAGAACTAATGACCCTGAGTTGTTTTAAAATTTATAAAGAACACGTTTTTCTCGTTTTGGAGTACCAGTGATTATTAGTGATGGTGGACTCCTGAATTTTGTATCGTTCTTTTGAGAATTTGTTGAAAAAGTATGCAGTCACCCACAAAGTTTCAATGGCGCCACCACCCACAAACTAATGGTCAATAGAATTAGCTAATAGGGAGGTCAAACACATTTGGAAAAATGGATTTGCCCCCAATCGCAGATTGGTCGCTTTGACTTATGGACTCTTTTGGGCTAATATCTTTAAACATTTAAAGCATACATTCTTCAGTATGTCTCCCCTATAGGCTTGTTTGACGAGGCTTGTCATCTCTTAGGTCGAAATGGAGCCTGAGGCTTATTGAAATTTATTAAAACTTTTAATTTTAATTTGGATCGGCGGGGTAAAAAGCGGCGGTGTTGCGGATGAGCGAGCTTGAAGGAGGTGAGAGAATTAAGTATGAGGCTCCCGATTTACAAGAGAGGCTGAAGCTGTTCCATGATAAGACCATTGCGCGTAAAACTTTTGAATCTAACCAAAAGGTACTGCTGTACAGCTCTCGGTTGCACATGTTTTCGAGGCCAGCTAAAACCTCGGTGGGCGGCTAGTTCTTGATGTCGAGTAGTTTACCCATATATGTTGCGGTGGAATTGAAAATCTAGAAAATGGGAAATCCTTTAAAGTCGATAGTGACACCTAAAGCCATTTCTCGAGCACTTTGGCCGAGTGTGGGAGCAGTGAGGACGTGGGTCGCTACACCATGATCTTTCCTTAGTAAAGTCTATCCACCCTTGTTGTATATAATTTTGTTTTCTTTCCGTTTCTTTTGCTTTCTTTATTTTAATTGCTTTTCTCATATGAAAAAAAAAAAAAAAAAAAAAGAACGAGCCATTAAGCGCCTGCGTTATTTCCGGCGCTCATACGTTGTGGGGTACCACATGTGCATTAGGACGATGCTTGTTTTGACCGCGGGGTGGGGCATCTGCGGATTTGGACTTCAATATGCGCATGTTACATGTTGCGGTGTATGGCAAAATTTTTTGATATGTGGTTCTTTTGGGTATAATTACTTGACTGTAATGTATGTAGTCGCGCTGACTTTTATACACTCCCGCGTCGTCTGATGCATTTACACGGAAATATGACATGCCTTGAAATCTGCATGTTCATATTGTGGACCTTATTACCCCGAATTCTGTTCTAATTCCCTACACAAACCACGGACCCTCTGGTCAAACTCTTGTTTTGCTTGTTAGTGCTACCCCTTGTGCATTATTTTGGCATGCCATGTTAACTACATGCATCATATTCTCTGAGGAACATCATGCATATGGCGAAAATGATTAAGTCGTCATACGTGTTACTTTATTGAAATCATTTTGACAACCCGCACCTATTTTGAGCCTTGAGTTGCCCGATTGGTTCGAACCTAAGACTATACGATCCACCAAGAAATACAGTGGACCTCATTATGTAAAAGTGTGAAGGTGCTTCAATCTGATTGTTGAAAGCTCGTAAACACGGTCCGATTTAGGCGAAATCTGACGGGGAGAGAAATGAGTATGCGGTGAAATCCGGGATGGAAAGCATTCGAAAAGGATATATTTATATATTGGCACTGCATTACAACACAAAATAAAAAAATAAAAAAAAAAGCCATGGGACGACGATGCTGATGCCGCTACAACCGTTCCCTTATCTGAGGGCGGAGTGGGACGTCGGTATCGATGCCGCGGCTAAGCGATCATGCGTGCCGTAGGAAAGTTTTGGGAAAGAATTAGGGCTTTTCCAACCCTTTTTTGCACCACTTTTCATTCACTAGTCCCCCACTTCACAAATAAGAATGAGAGCCACTGTACTTATCCTCTCACCTGAAAGTGAATCGGAGTTTGCTCGTTCACGCGGTGGATTGTCGTTATGATTCAGACTCTTCTTAGTTCGCGATATAAACGTGGTAAGTTCCTTCAGTTATTTGGGAGCTCTTTCTTTTGTGGTACTTCATTATTATACATGGATTTTCTTGGTTGGTTTGGGTTGGTGGTGTTATTTTCTTGGTGGCTTAGGGTTTGCGGGTGATGGTATGGGGAGAAAGTTTTATCGATGCGCGCGGGACGGCCCAGATACTTTTGGAGATAAATTTGTTGGGATGTTACATGTGTTTGGCATATTTTTGGGTATTTGCGATTCTTGCCATATCATGTAGAATCCCCAGGAAGCTCTTGGAAAGAATTTGTGAAAAAAAAATCAGACGCCTCACGGACCGTAAAGAATGAGGAAGAGAAGAGATTCACTTCACGAGGTGAGGAGGTATCGGAGAGTGATGGGGAGAGATCGAGGCCATGTTTGGCTGAGGCTTCGATTCGGAGATAGGAAAAGTGGGCCGTCGATTGACGAAGGGATTTAATTGCGAGAGGGGTGTGAAGGTGGACACATTTTTGTTTGCCCATCTATCGGGGGCCGTTATTCAAGAAGCGGAATTTGCGGTTGTGTGTGCTGAATGCGGGGTATCTACCTACGCTTGGTTGAGTTTTACACTAATTTGAGAGAAATCAGGCTGGTCGATATCTTCTTGAGACCCAGCGTGATGGGTAAGTAGTTAAAGATCACCCACGATTTGATAGCTCCTCTTCTGAGTATGTCAGCCCTCACAACCGGATCGACCTTACCCCCTTAGGGCCATTACTGATTTCGACGCCCATTTGTTTGTTGAGGCTATGTGCACTCATCCTGTTGCTATGAGTGGTTTACACCGAATTTATCTTGAGGAAGCTCAATGGAATATGCGTTGATGAATAAGATTATTCATGATAGGAATCGGGCGAGGAGTAGCGAGAAGTTTACGAGCAAGAAGAAACTCAGTTTTTATATGAGTTGATGACCGGGAAGCTTATTGACTATGCCTTGGTCATATGGTGCGTTATGAGGGACTTTGCAGTCCCCGACTGAAAATAGGCACATTCCATTCCCATCTCTAGTGGCCGATCTTTTGTGGAAGCGCGGGGATGAGGGGGAGTGGTTAAGGAAGAGAATTCTTCCAACCTTGGGGCGAGTTGCCGAGACGGAGGCGAAGCGGGCGTAGCTCGAGACCCGACGCTTCACATCCGGTGCATTTATTCCAGGGCCTCTTCGTCTACAGCGCCTGCGTCTATGAGCACATCCCCTCTGAAAAGAATGGAGCGTCGGATCAAGGGGTGGTTTAAATGCATTTTGGGGAAATAAACCGGCTTGAACCGCCAAGGCTCCTCTAGGCTCGAAAGAGTCATATTTGTCGAGAAACTGCATTGGAGATGCCCCTCACTCGACGGGGAGATTCGGAGGGCTGACGGCTGCGTCGATGAGGGCAGCGTTTTCTTGACGGTGTGGGGAGGACGCATCGAGGTAGTAGCATATTAGGCTAGATTAGGGTGGTGTTGGCAATTGGGTAGAGACCTCGACCACGTCGTACGACACGAGATTTTGTTCATATTGCCGTATTTGTGTAACTTTATGGTCATTCTGAAACCTTAAAGACCTTTTTTGATTTCGGTTGTGTTGATTGTTCCTCTGACTTTTTATGCATAGTAGTTGCGATGATTTATGTTTAAGCTTGTTGCCTCACATAATATCGTTCATTCGGTTTAGTGCTTGCATTGCCGGCTTTTCTTTTATCAATTCCATGGTCCTTTATATGAATAGCTTGGTTTTGTGATGATTTGTTATGTTCATTGCTTGGCTGGTTTTTGGTTTTAATTAACAGGTCGACGAGTGCACATTATGTCGGTTGAAGTGTATCTTAATTTTGCCGCACGAGAAACTTGCAAAGCTTAAGCGCACTGGCGCATTTGTTGGAAATCATAACCGGTGGGTGTCCTTCAGGTTTAAATCTTGTAGGGACTACTTGAGATCTGCCGAGTTGGGGGTGTGTTGAATACCTGAAAGAGCAACAATTATATTGAATTTAGCACCTTCGGTCATACTTTGCTCACATTTTGTATAGAATAGGTACTTTTAATTGTTTTCATGTTTACGGACTTATGCGGGTTTTTAGAGTTTCATGCATGGAATTGTTACAAGGGTTCGTGTGAGAAAAGGTAATGTGGATCATTGAGGATGATGGCAACTGCTTGTGGTGAAGTTTCGAGAAGTGCAGCGATCTTGCAGGAAGCTAAGTGCCAGAGGCGGGTCAGTGCCGTCTGGCTAAATCGATGCCAGGTGCGCTAATTTGGTCAGCGAGTGTGGCCCGATGCAGGCCACCGCTCGCCGACTCTTGGTACCCCACGTCACGGCATGATACGAATCGGTGCGGGTGCGCACTACTTAGGTCTTAGCACTATGCGTGCCGTGCCCAAAATGTAATATTTCTTTGGAATTGGGCGAGTTACGATTATAATGCGAGAATGCGTTAGATCCTTCCAACCATCGCGAGATCCTACGTGGAAAAATTATAAAAGGCCCAAAGAAAAGGTGGAGAAAGCGACTTTTGATTTCTAGGGTTTTAGTTTTCATAAAGAGTGTTCTTTCTCCATAGTTTTTCTTCAGGGTTTATAGAGTAGGATTGAAGACTTCCACTTTACGCGGATTTTGGATTTCAAGTTCATGTAACCTTTCGGTTAGATCACCTGGCGCGTTTCTCTCTCGGTATTTTTTGTATTTTGATTCTTTGGTTTGCGAGGATTTGACTTTCTCGAGTTCCTTTTATGAATAATTTCCTGCATCAATTATATTGATTCGGCTTTATAATTTATTGGTTCCTAAACTTATATATGTTGAGGATTTAACGGTGGAAACTCCACCACGATCAAGGTAATAACCCTCGATTCCTCTTTTATACTTCAATGAGATTGTGTGATGTTAAGCTTACTTGTAAAGAAAACTTTATAAAACCTTAGTTGGGCATCCTCTTGTCAATGTGTGAACGAGAGATCCTCGGTAAACGTTGTACTTGATTACAAATGCAAGCTAAGAGTCTGAATTAATTGTTGAACAAGTGTTTAACATCCCTCGCTCGTTTTTCATTCTAAAGTGTTTTTACAACAAAATCTTAGTCGAAGACCATTCATCAATGGCTCTTAGATGAGATTGTAAACTAAGAGCGAATTACTTGATGTTGGTGAAACCTAAGAACCCCATCAATCATCTTCTTGTTTTAAAATAGTCTATTTAATTAATTACTCGATGACTGACCCTGACCCATGGTACCTTTTCAAATACACATCTTTTGGAGAATAGCTCCTAAGGATCAACTAAAAGACCACTCCCTGTGGAGATGACTTGTGGACTCCCACAGTATTACAATGCTAGACAACCTTAATTCCTACGCTTGGGAATAAAATTCAGCATACGAATAAGACGAAGCACATGTGTTGATTTCACCACTTTTATGGAGTTCATGTATATAAAAGAACTTTAGGGAAATGTGTTTAGTTCTATCTCATTTAATATAAGTTCCCTTTGATTTTTGTGCAATGCATATGATCTTCAAACAATGTTGTTGGGTTGTCTTTGATAGAGGACAGTTCGCATGTTTCTCAAGTATGCTGGATCATCGATCTTAGCCATATACATTCATGACTTACTTCATGAATTCTTGGGAATTCTTTGAATGATTGGATGATGTGGCCACCGTTTAATGCAGCAACGAGATCTCCGCGAAGTCTTAGTTCCATTGCAATTAAACACATACCCTATTTGTGACCTGGCTTTATGTGGATATGAAAGGTATCTTGCATCTGCATATCTAAGCAATTTTTGTTTTGATTCATTTTAGTAAAATAGACCCATATCAATTGTTCCTTGGAGGTAACATAATATATGCTTGATACCATTCTAATGTCTTCAAGTTGGAGTGGAACTATACTTGGCTAATAAATTGACGAGGAAAAATATACAGCGTACAGTGCTTGAAGATATATAAGTGCACTAATAATGACACTAAAGATATGATAGGACTAAGTAATTCATCACACCCTTCCCTGAGACGAAATGGGTTTTTTTTTTCACATCAAGTGAAGAAACAACCATGAGAGAACTTAAAGGGTGTGCTTTATCCATATAAAAGGGTTTTAAGATTTTCTTAGTATATGATAATTGATGAACCAAAACTGATGATGAGAAATGTCTCTTTCGATTTGTAGAAAGTAGAGACAAAATTTTGTTTTTCTTAGATCTTCAATCTCAAATTAATTTTTCAAATATTTTTCTGTTCTTATGAGCTCTTTAAGAGTCTCAACAAGATTTAAATCATCAAGGTACATAGAAATAACTGCAAATCTAGTTTCCAATTTCTCGATAAAGATTCAGGGGCATATAGGGTAGTTCACATACCATTCTTTCAATAAATACTCTCTAAGGTGATTGTACCACATGCATATGGATTGCTTCAATCCATAAAGAGATCATTATAATTTGATTGAGCACATACTACGAAGCTTTGTATTTTTTGCTTCAGGAAATTTAAATCCTTTAGGGATTTTCATGTATATGTCATTATCTATGGATCCGTATCGATAAGCTGTGATAACATCCACGAGACGTGTTAGGTGTGAAATTACATAACATTTGAGCATGTTTTATTTGTTAATTATCAGTTTTTGATGCAAATTTCACACAGATCATCTGGAGATTTATCATAATTTCCCTTACATTTTGCGGGAATCATGATGAAGAACGAAGCATTTTTAGACCCGAAAGCGAGCAAGAAAAGGAAAATCAACATTGAAATTCCATGACATCGAGCCATATGCCGACATTGAGCCATATGCCGCGACATGAAATGTGTAAGTGTTTGTGCTCCAAGGTGCTTGACTCCAAGGGAATTAGAAATGTTTAGTACTAAATGGATTTTAGTTGAAGAGGACATCAAATAGTATTAATTGAGGATTGCAAGAATGTAACTATGACCAATTCAAGCTTAGTTTGGGTATTTCTATTTCAAGAATGTAATAGTGACCAATAGAACTCCCTAGGAAAAATGCCTTGGAAAGTATCACCCTATCGACCTAGAAGGAAGTAACTATAAATAGGTGGATAGTACGAAAATAAGGGGGAACACGAGAGTGGGATCCTTATACCATGTCCTAGGACCAATCAAGTCATAATTCTTTCAGCCCGTGCCTTATCCAGATGAATCACTAAGTATCATTGAAGATAACCAACCCTAGTATCTCTCTAAATCTTTTTCTCCTTGTTTTTATTCAATTGCTCCGGTGTTTTACAAATCACTCATTGTTTTTGGTTTATCTTTATTTTTATTATTTCCAAAATTTCACCTCATTACATCATTGGGACACTCAAATAGTGAACTAATCAAGTAGTCGGGGTACTCAATCCCCCATAAAACTAATACAATCCTCGTGGGAACGATTTCGATTTATAAAAGAAAACCACTTTATTACTTGTGACCCGTGCACTTGATAGGTTTATGATTTCCTAGGAGTTGATGGGCATGGGTTTAGACCATTGCATTCATGTTTTGTGCTACGTGATTGTGTTACATATTGCGTGAATTATATACATGGTAGAATGTATATAGGGAAAAATGAACACTAGGGTTAGAGAACATAACCGTAGAAGTTTGGAAAAATAGAATAGTTTAGGATGTGATAGTTGGCCTAGGCACTACTAGTTAGATAGAGAAACATGATCCATTCTTGGATGTTATGTAAGACTCTATTTCTATATGATTTATGTAGATGGCTGGTAGAGGAAGAGGACGCCGAGGTGGTGGGCAGAGTGAAAATAAACTACCATCGGCCTTTGACCAACAAGCTTTCATGGTTGTGGTGTGGCGGCCCTTTCTGATTGTATGAAGCTAGAAATGCAATGGTGAGCGGGGAGAAGTCGAGTAACCTCTATAGATTCAAAGCACATCATCCTCCAACCTTCAGGGGAGGAGGGGACCCGATGATAGATGATCATTGGTTCCGGCAGGTTGATAAGATCTTGGAGGCTATGGAGATCAACTTCGATGCCACTAAGATGAAGCTAGCTACGTTCCAGCTAGAGGGTGAATCCCAGGTATGGTGGGATTAGATCAAAGCCTTAAGAGACTTAGAGGGCATGACATGGGAAGAGTTCCGTGGGCTCTTTATGAAAAAGTATTTCTCGGCATCAGCTCAACATGAAAAAGCTCGAGAGTTCCTGGAATTGAGATAAGGAACAATGATAGTGCTTGAGTACATGGCTAAGTTCATAGAGTTAGCTCATTTTGTTGATGATTATGTGGCCACAAATATGGCCAAGGTGAGAAAATTTGAGGATGGTTTGAAATTGTCCATCCGAGGTAAAATTGTAGGACTTCTCTTGCAAGACCTGGACTCGATGTGGTCGGGGCGCTATGGCCGTGAGGGAGGTGGATGATGCCGCAGAACATCAGAGATACGGGTGTTGTGAAGATAAGAGGAAAGTCGACCTTAACTGCTTTTGGCTCGAAAAGCTGGAGAGGCTTCTAATTCGCAAGGGTTTAGGGATAGGACCGCGGCTATCAAGGCCAAGGCTAAGGCAAGGGTCGATCATCTCCAGGTGGTAGATCATTCAAGGCTTATAGCTAGCTAGGGCAGGGGACATGTCTCGGAATTTGCCATCATCACGGACAACGAGGCGGGTTGTCGGAAGAATCTAGAGTTATGGGACCCTTCGATCCGGAGTCATCGGGTGGGACGTACACGAGACCTGATTTGTTCTCCTTACCCCGCCATAGTCGTGAAAAACGATATCGGTCGTAAAAACATTACCTGAGGCCTACCACTTTGCCGATCGGTAGATGGGCTAGAGGCGAGGGTCGAGTTAGGCCGGGGCTCATAATTTGAGACTTTAGGGACCCCGAGGGCAATACACACCATTCGCCGCGAGGGCGAGGTGCAGGTGAGTCGATTATTCAGGGTATGTTTCTACTCTCGTGCCTATGGGCTAGAGTATTGTTTGGTCTGGATTCCTTTGTTCTTTGCGTCATGTGTTAAGGTGGGGCAAAGGTCGAAACCTTGGAAGAGCCTTTACATGTGAGTTCTTCCCTAGGAAATGGGGTAAGAATTGATTAGATATGTCAGAACTGTGAGTTAGAGATCTCGGGGATTCTACTCACCGTGGACCTTCATGGACATGTCGGAGTTTGATGTCATCCTTGGGATGGACTGGCTAACGACACATCGGGTTATCATTGATTGTGATCGTAAGAGGGTTACTGCCTACACACTAGGTGGTAGTTGCTTTATATTTCAGGGGGATAAGCATGATGCTTTACCTAGACCGTGTATGATTCTAGATGGCATGGGCGGTTGTAACACCCGCACCCAGGTCAGGCAGATTGGCGAATCGAGCCGTTAGAGATGCTTCGTTTAATTCTTTTGTTTACTTTCATTTTTTTTTGTTTTTGTAAAAGTGTCACGACTCGATCCACTGACGGGCAGAAGAGCGGATCAGGCTTTGATTACGGTTTACTCCCGGCCCAGCTTTCATTTATCTTATCAAACATTTTGTTTAGGTCATTTCGTTTTAGGGTTTTAATTACGGAAGCATTTTCAAATGGTAGGCCCGTAAACACATTTACTCTTAGGCGATTTGTTTACAAAATGGGCGTATCATGCCTTCTGAATGATATATGAATCAATAGTTCGAGTTTAACTCTTTTGTTCCTGAATTGTCACACGTTGAAATGATATGCGTATGGCGGGGTATATATACCGTGACTTTTCTCTCATGACTCTGCGCTTCTTGATTTTGCCTTCTTTCCTGTTTACTCGAAACTTGAGCATAGATAAAAACTACACGCTAAGCATTTTCATGCTTAGTGGTTCTATACAGTTCTATTCCAATTTTCAGTTTAACATGACATGCATTTATCATAAAACCATGCCTTTTATATTAGACTATACTCATGCTTATTCATTTTCACATGCTTTCTCTTTACAAATCATTGTTCATATTAAAATATGCATTTTCTACGCTTTTCGATTTACTTAACTGAATCATGAGATTGAGCATATACTCGGGGATGTATTTAGTTCACAATCCATTTACACTCCTCGAGTTATTTATTTCACTTTACAATACATACAATTCCCATTCATGGCCAGTTAGTTTAGTGAATCTAGTTAACTATCGTTCGTAATGTCTTTACACATTTAGCAATTTTGGTCTCATCATGATGGATCTTGGAATTGGTGCACCAGCCATGTGATTACTTAAAAATGGCATACGCCATCATGACGGATCTTGATTGGTGCATCTGCCAGAGTGGACATTTTAAGCGATACCATACACCATCATGACGGATGCAGATTGGTGCATCCGCCATGTGAGACGTTACCTGATTCGGTTTGCCTTCATGACGGATCTTGATTGGTGCATCGCCCGTATTTGTCGTCGATATATCGATTCAATTCAAGATGTCAAGAATTGACCAATTTTTTTGCAACTCAATTAATCACTCACATGCAATTAATTGTCAGACATTTCAAAGATCACATTTTCAAATCCATATGCACTTTCCTAATATCATTTCAAAGATACACTCATTCCATATAGCCCTTTCCGATTTTTTTGGTAAACAACCAAAACACTTGAAGTAAGGATAGAGGTTCAGTGAACAAACTGAAGTTGTCGGCTCTTGTTTCCTTCCCTTAAATCTCAATCTGAGTTGGGTGATCCTCACGATCCACTAGTCGATAACAATTCGCATTTCTTAGTGGATAAACAATCATTATACATTTTTTGGTGAATCTGAGTTATCTTCGTTAGCAGGTTTTGGGTTAAGACTAAGTGCGCGAAGACAAACTCGCCCAGAAGCTTCACTTCGCCTCAGCGGCGAAGGTACGATACGTTTTTCATTTAATTTTTATCCTTATTTGAACCCCGTTAATAATTTATTAGGGTCCTTAAACTATCGATTATGCGCTCTGAGGTGTTCGGAAACAAAAATCAGAAATTTGTTTGTGAGCGAGTATCTGCGCCAGTGGCGATATAAATTGGCACCTTGACCTGCCACGGCGGGGCATACAGCTGGCGTGGTGCACGCCACGGCGTGGGTTCCTGCGACGTAAGGCGTGGGTGCCATGCCCGAGATTTCAGTTTTGTTATTTTGTGATTTTTTTCCAAAAATCCTCAAAATCTCAAAACAAAACATGGGAATCACTCCCAATAACATCCTAAAGTCATCTTAAACCAACCATGAGCAAAACCCATCGATGGATTGGGGTTTGTCTAACCCAAATATAAAATACAACTTTCTAGGGTTTAGGTTCTTACCTTAAATCCCTTTGAATCGTCTTCACCTAAGATGCTTGATCACTTAGAAGCAAAGAAATGGGAAGAAATCCTGCCAATCTTGATCCTTCTCACCTTGAGCTGGCTTTTCTCCTCCACTTTCTCTCAAAAAGCGTTTTTGCTTTCGACAATGCACAAATGTGCTCTTCTAAGACCACATTTGGTCTTATTTCTCACTTTAAGTGTAAGGCCATGTTTGGCTTACACACAAATTCCATTTATCATTTTTCTCCTTTTTGGTCTTCATTTCACTTTCATTTATCATTTAATTCACTTTTTCATTTAAGCTTATTCTATTCTTGACCCTTAGGTCCTCATTTTACAATTTCCAAATTTGCCATTTTTCACTTGGGTTTATTTCAGGGTTCAATCAATTTCTCATTTTAGCATATAACATTTAATCATATGCTCACATATTCATTTCACTTTTCACAAATTTTCAATTTTCCTGGAAAAACCAAGATTGACTCAATTCATACTCGGAATAAATAATAAAAGTATTATAAAAATTCTAGGGTATTTTTGGGGGTGTTATAACAGTTGCAAGGTTGGCTAGAAAGCCTCACCCTAGAGGACAAGGCAAGACAGGAATGGGGTCTACCCTACAGTAATTTTTTGAGTATGAGGGTCTTTACAAAGAAGCTGGGATTACCTCGCGTCAGGGATGTAGGAGCTTCGTTATCCAAGTTACACCTTAGTACATCGCCTATTTTTATGATTTTTTCATAAGAGGCCTTAAAACTTTGCTGAGTTGTAGAAACTGAGTCGATTTCAGAGTGTGGGGTTTTATTAGATCGAGAGCTGCACCTTAGGGTGCTCTGGTTCTGTTTGCCAAGAAGAAGGATAAAACCCTTCAACTTTGCGTAGATTATCGGTAGTTGAATAGGGTTACCATCAAGAATAGTTATCCTTTATCGAGGATTGATGATTTATTTGATCAACTACGAGGGGCGGTCTACTCGCAGATCTCCGCATCTACTATCATCAAGAGTTAGGAGGTACATCCTTAGGATCGACTTTAGAATGCGATATGGGAATTCTCTGAGTTCACAAGGATGCTACTAGGTCGATAAATAACTAACCAGACTTATGGATCTCATGCATAGGGTATTCCAACTCTATTTAGATCGATTTGTTGTGATATTCGTTGACAACATCCTGATCTACTCCAAGTCCAAGGAGAAGCATAAGGATCATTTGAGGATTTCCTCTCTTATTAAGAGACCATCACAGATGCAAAATTGCAAATGTGAATTTTATTACTAAGGTGAGATTCTCGTCATGTGGTATTGGCTTCTGAGTGTCTCAATGGACCAGAGAAGGTCGAGGCGCTTATAGTCGAGGACTCCAGTCCTGCCTTCGAGGTACGTAAAGCAGCTTTCTAGGTTGGCGTGGTAATACAAGAGGTTCGAGACTCTCCTCGACTAGCTACGCTAATCATGAAATTAACCTGGAATAAGTCAAGTTTAAGTGGAATGACGTGTGTGAGAGGGCAATCTAGGAATCGGGGTGTTGAGGTTACTTCAGCCTCCTATTCTAATAGTCCCAAATGGGGATAGATAATACGTTATCATGATTAATAAGGATCTGACTAGATTTATTTTGATGCAAATGAAAGGGCATCGTTTATGGTTTTCTATGGTTAAAAATCACAAGTGTGACTACTCCTACGCACGATAATACAGTCAGTGCCAGTTTTATTTGCCTTGAATATGATCGCCCACCACTGATATGGTGAGTGCTTTGGAGGCTGGACCACAAAAGTCCGACCACATCTTTACTCCAATCCAGGACCTCAATATGAGGCAACACAGGATAGAGTAATTGAGGACTATGACTTCACTTTGTATTACCATCCCTAAGAAAAGAAATGTGGTGGCTGATGGAATCTAACCCTAAGTCACGAGAGTATTGGTCGGTATAACTTCCTAAGAGACAGATGCTTGGAGGTCGAGACGCCTCGGGGCCTACAAGAGGTCGATAATGTCGTGGCATTGGGAGCTTATGGCTACTCTTTCCTTACTAAGTAAGGTGATTGAGTCCTGTGGATAGGGACACGTAGATATCATTCATTAGGACAGGTACAATCTAAGTAGCAAGTGACGAAGGTCACATTTACACAGATGGTAGTCTTCGGTATAGGGGAAGAGTTGTGGTTCCCCAATCAACATATTTGAGAAAGGAGATCCTTAAGGAGTTCCATTGCTCTAGTTTTGTTGTACATCCAAGTGGCACAAAGATGTACCATGATTCTGCCACCAAGATATCGAACTAGAAACGGCAACAAGTTAGGGAATTTGTTCGTCTGTTGCCTCATGTGTCGCCATGCAGGCCGAAACCAAAGGTCGACGCAGGTTACCCCACCTGGAGGTAGTAGAGTGGAAGTGGGATCACGTCATGATGGATTTTGTGACGCGCTTGCCACAGACATCATGAGGGCATGACGAGGTGTGGGTGATCGTGGACCGGCTCACAAAGTCGGCACACTTTTTGGCTATGCGGATGACCTTCACTCTGGAGGAACTTTGCAGGTTATACATACGAGTGATTGTCTGATTTCATGGAGTTCCAGTCTCTATAGTATCAAGCTGGGATCCCAGGTTTACAACTCATTTCTAAGAGAGCTTCCAACGAGCCTTGGAAACACAATTGATGATGAGTTTCATCCCGTATACTGGCCGGGCTAGGAGAGGACCATGCGCACGTGGGAGAACATGTCGGAGCGTGCGTCTCCGATCTTAAGGAATTCACTCTATAACCCACGGGGCTACTAGTAAGGCACTGTACACCCTATGAGGTACTTTATGAGAGCTACTGATCTGATCTACGGACTTAAAGTAGGAGAGAAACGCTTTACGGGTTCAAAATTGGTAAGGGACACTTGTGAGAAGGTGAATTGATAGCTGCCGTCTTCTCACGACTCAGAGCCATTATAAACTATGTCGGGATAGTGGCTGGACCTCAGAATTCCGAGGTGAGGATCATGTCTTCTTAAAGGTGATGCCTACAGAGGAGTGGTCACAAATTTGCAAGGTGGAAAGTCATATCGAGGTATATCTGTGGCTCCCGAGGTACCCAGAGTGGCAGTATAGTTTCTTATTAGTTAGCTTTACTGTCTAGTTTAATGAGTGCTCATGCAGTGTTCCATGTCTCCATGCTCTGGAAGTACACTCAAAATCCGACTCATATAGTGGATTAAAGCAGCTTTTATAAAAGTGCATATGAAACTGGGAGGCAACATGCAATATTATGGATATTCAGGATTAGGTTTTATGAAAGTGCACTGTATATTAAAGATGTATCAAGAAAGACCAAGGAAGCCGGAGCAGGTGCAACATAGAACTGCGGACACGATGATTTAATTATCCTTCTTATTCGAGATGCGGTGTACGTTGCTTAGTCAATTGATAAATGACACAGATATGCATGTGTACTTTGGGATGAAATTATTTTAAGGAGGAGAATAAACCCTGAAAAATTGAATTTTTCAAAGAAAGGTAAAGAAGAATTGTCACACGCATGTGTTGAAAACCTAAAAAATCTTATAGATTCCCAAATAACAAAATGGACCCCACCATTAGATTCGTCACGCGAAATCTACATTCAAGAGAATTTGTCAATTATGAGATAGCCTGACTTCACGTTGAGTAATTAGTGTTGTGACACATGTGGAATATGCATGCAAGCTGAGTCTGTATAAATGGGAGGTGATACTAGTTCATAGAGGAAGGGATGAATAGAAAGGAAAAGAGAAGGAAAAAGGAAAGGGAGAGAAAGGAAAGAAAAAAAGGGAGAGAGAAGAAGAAAGAAAGAGAAAGAGGAGAAAAGCAGTTTCTGCGTCTGACGCACCGGGAACTCATCAGACCAAGAAGTAAAAAGTCTCGTATATTCGAAGAGGCTACGCTCTAAGATGTAGGGATTCTTCCTGTTGTTTATTTTCCACCCTAAAAAAGTTATTTGTAAAATACAGAGAATGTCGCTCGTTTTGGATCCTAATACACTAGTCGATTTTTAGCACCCGGGGCTTTAGGTTGGGAAAAAGAGGGAATTTGACTCGAAGTCCTCCATATAGAAATTGTAACCGTATCTATGAACTTGATGTTAGGATTTTGAATCACCCAAATTGGACCTCTACAGCTCAAGTTATGGTTCATTTTCCGGGACTACCATAGCTTAGACTGTCTCTCAATTTGTGTCTGGATTTTAGAACTAGTTTTCAATGCTGATTTCTTACTAATCTTGGGACTAAAATTCTGGATTGAGGTTCAAGACTGTCCTGGTCGCAGAAATGGATGTGTGTCATGACTATGACATACTCAGGGCTTCTGGATTCTCGATAGTCCTAGGCTATACTATGCCCTCAAGTGAATGGTGTGGCCCGATGGCCGTGACATGTGACCACTTGCGGGGCATCTCTTATGCTATAATGTCTTGAGAATGTGTTTTCTTTTGCTTTCTTTGATCACTTACTTGGTGATAGTTTTAATATTGAATGTTGATATATGAATTTAATATATTACATTGAGATGAAATGGGTTGAAAATCATATGCTTTCGATATAAATGTCCATGATACAGATTTATCTATATGTCATTCATTACATATGAGACATGGAATCGAGTATGCAAGAGCATAATGCACGAGATATCAAGCATTCATGAGTGTAAGTGTATCGGTGCTATCAAACACCATCCTCGTGGTTACGAAAGTGGGCCGAGTACCGCCAACAAAGTTTAGCCGAGTTCCACCGTTAGTAGCCATGAAAACTGTGGCTCTGGTAGTAGCAAAGGTGGATAGATACCCCCAAAGAAAGCCCTCAGATTTTTAGTTACATATGTATCCAACAATGAAAGCCATGAAGTGTAGGAAGGAGGTAAAGCTCGCTGAGACCCCGAAAATTCGCTACGTAAAAGATTACATAGTTTTGAGTAATAAATTATCCTGAAGTGAAGTATCCAACAAGTTTTGATTTCTAAAACTTGATTTGTTTCAATGTGATCATTGGATGAAAATTCATTGATGATGGATGTTATCACACATTGGCTCGCATTGTGTGATGAAGTCTGTGATGTTCAGTTTTGCATGCATTAGGTAGGTCTCATCTCATTTCATGGCATGGCATGTATTATTCCATTAGAATTGCATCATTATATTGGAATATTGATATATATGTGAATGTGTCCAAGTGAACACTACATGTGCATTTAGGGGGTTAATAGCCTCTGTAGGAGTCTCTCTGTCAGTGGCTCTGCTTTATGGGAAAACATTTGGAGTACGGGGTATACTGCCGTGGAAGCGACTCTCATTTGGGGCCGAGAGGTTAAAGAAAGCCGACCTGTGGTTGGTATAGTTCTTTTGTAAAACTTTTGAAAGAACTAGTTTTGGCATATGCCTGTGTATGTAATAGAGTTTGTAATTAAACTCACAGTAATATGTTTTGAAAATAACATAAATTTTTATTGAATGTGGCTAAATGGATCTCGGTAAGTGGGATTGGACAGTGTGGTATAGAGACACACGATATCCACTAGAAAATTTTGACCATCGCTTCACAGCTTGGTGTTAGGGTGTAGGTATGTAATTACTTAGGACTAGATGAATGAATCCCAATTAATGGGATTAGACAGTGTGGGTGCTGAGATATACGATATCCACATGTATTTTTGCATGTTAACGGTTGGTCAACGGATCCCCGAGTTTTGGGGTGTCACAGGTACATAACATCCAAGAGTGGATCCTGTTTCCTTGTCTAACTAGCGATTACTTTGAGCCGGCTATCACATCCTGAAATATTCATTTTGAACCACAAGGTTATGTGCTCTAGCTTTAGTGTTCATTTTTCCTATATATACGATACACCATGTATATAATTCACGCAATATGTAACAAACAATCACGTAGCACAAAACATGAATGCACAATGAATGCAATGGTGTAAATCCATGCCCATCTACTACTAAGAAATCATAAATCTAGGCTTTGATACCAAGCTATTTTCTATCTAACTTATGTAGATGGTTGGTAGAGGAAGAAGGGCCAGGGCGGTGGCTAGGAGTGATAACCAAGCTACCATGACCTTTGACTGACAAGCTTTCATGGAAGCTATTTGAGGAGCTCACTCCACGAGTGCACGACTGACAGTGGCAAGTCGGGATCTGCACGGTCCTCTAGTCAGGTTCTTTACCAGTACTTTTCTTTTCGTATATTCAAACACAGTTCAAATACAAATACGTTTTCAATACCATAGCTCTATGCTACTTGTGCTTTGATACCATTCAAATCCAATTGCAATTTCTCATTTAAGACACATTTCAAATACTCATTTTGTAATGGATAATTAACCTTATGAACATATATACGTAAACATCATTTTAACTTAAAGGGGGCCTATCATTTGTTCACAAATGCATTTTTTTTTCTTTCATTCGATATGGTATTATATGCCCATTTAGTCAATTTCCCACCTTGATACAATACGACATTATTAATAGTTTTTCAATATAAAAACATTTACAAAAACAAATCGAGTTCACTTTTCGAATTATAGTTTCAATATAAATATAGTCAAATCAAATTCATGTATGCATATGACAGAGCTTTACTTATCCTTCGTGTGGCTTTGACGATGACTCTGAATCTTAGTGGCCCTTGCCTTTGTACCTGTTCTCTTGGAACCTACGTGATGATAAAACAACGCGCTAAGAATTTTCATGCGTAGTGGTTCTATATAGTTCTCTCTTCCATTTCAGTTTAATACATATCATGTAATGTTTCTAAACAATACTTTTTAACCTTTTTGAATGATCAATGCAATAAAATACATATATTCATTTCATATACATTCATTTACAGTTTATTGATCATTCTAAATATGTACTTTCATATGCAATAAATCATTGAAACTAAATCATGCATTTCCTGATTTTCTTATCATTTCAATTTGCCGCTTAAGCGAATTTAACCTATTCTTTGATTATATGATAAAGGAACCAAACCGCAGTCGTTGAAACTGCGAGACGATTATAAAAACATTTTGTTTTATAACCGATGCAGTCTTCTTTGGGAGCATTGATTGGTTATTAAAAATCAATTTGTGAACACTACCATCTTGTCAGTTTTAGACTCTGGTCGGAGTGACACATCATTACGTTCATTTGCAGTACTGCTAATTTGACCCTTATTGGTATACCAATCTATCCTTAACTCGAATTTAACTGTTAACATTCTATTAAGGGCGTCCAATTCATTCATAGCAAAATACAATATAGTATATACATCTATATTGATGAGTCTTAAACTCATCTATTTCTAATCCATTTTTCTGGCTTGTTTTCAGTATTTTCAGAGCTATTTTAATGCCAAATTATGGAATATTTACAAACTTTGTGTTTTGCAGGTGTTAATTAAAAAATAAAAGATTTCCAGCTAGAAAGAAGAGAAAAATAGCAATTGCAGTAGTCTATGTCGCGACCAAAAGTTGTGTGTCGCGACAAACTTCCAAGCAATTACCAAAGAAATCGTGTCGCAAGACCATAAACTGATTGTTGACAATAGAGCTAGGTCGCGACAGAAGACAACAGGTCACGACAGAGAATGGGAAAAACATATGCAAGACAGTTGGGAACAAGATAGTTTGTGTTGCGACATAATTATGAACTTAAGGCAAAATATCTATCACGACAAAATTCTTTTTCTGTCGCGACATTGACTTCTGCAACATGGAAAAGTTTGTTGAGACAGAAAAAGGCGGAGAAGAGTTTAGGTGCGATAAAAGAAAAACTAGGTCGCGTGAAAGGGTGCTTAATGGATGAACCTGCAGTTTGCAACAAGGAGAGTCAATGTTGCGACATATTTCAGAAACTAAGGTGTTTGATGTCCACGCCAAAATCTTGGTCGCGACAGGCTTCGGCTAAACAGAAAAGTCTTTGTGGTGACGAAAAGTTATGTCATAGGCGGAAAACTGGAATTCGCTGACGAGGAAAAATATCTTGCATGTAGAAAGTGTCGTCGCGACATAACATTGGGAATTAGCGACATGCAAAACATCCCCAACACAAAAGTCTAGGTTGCAACATCAAAAGTGAAGCTGCAACAAGGAAACAAGCTAAGTGGTGATAGAACTCTGTCGAGACAGACTTTTTGGGTCGTGACTGAGATGACATTAGTCCAAGATAGTGTTACAACAAGAACCAAAGCGATGCTATCGTGACAGAAAGATGTTTCAGCGACACCAATTTGAAGAAAGCGACAGCATCATTTGTCGCGACCAAGAAAACACGACATGACTGAATTCCAAGGAAGAACATGGAAACTTGGGTTGCGACACCAACTTGAAAGCGGTACCGGAAGCTGTGTTGAGACATGATTATGGTTCGACATAGCGATTGAGAATACCGCGAGAATATTGCCGTGACAAAGGAAACTTTGTCGCGATAGAATTATTAGGCTGAAGGATAGAAAAATGTCCTTATGAAAAATATCTTGTGACTCAGCGAGAATGAGTCTGAAGATCTTGAGTCGCGATGGTGATTGCATACACAATAACGAGGACTACTGACAAAGAAAACAAAACTCTGTCGCGTACTGACTTTTAGGTCGCGTGAAGACCTTTGGGCACAAAGATTAGGATTCATAAAGAAGCATTGAAGTTAGGGCTGAACTTTTAGGGCTTTATAATAGAAGCATTTAGGAAGCTGGCTGATCGATCGTAGGCAGACAGTACACGAGGTGAGGACACTTTTGTATTATATTTTTCTTTTTTCTTTTATTTCATTTTTCTTATTTTTCATTTCTTCGTAGATTAGCGTTAGCATGATACTTTGATTCATTACTGGTTCTAAAAAAGTAATTTGTTAAGAAGTTTTGAAGTTGAAGTTTAAAGTTGGAACTCTTTACGACCTCACCAATTTGAATACATTGAACTCAGAATAACCCCAGAACTTCAGAGACAAGCCAATGGAACTCATTTCTTCAGTTGATTGTGATGAAATAAAATCCAAGCGGCGGAATTAGGTTTTAAAATTTTCGAAAAATCTTATTTTCACGAGACCCATCTGAAACATATTAATATCAAAGGTGAAGATCGGATCTATACATTCTTTGTATAGGAGATTTGTTGGCCGGTAGGGTTGAAACTGACTCCACGCACGGTCTTCAATTACGCCTCCTTCCTTGGTGTGTGGTAGTAAGCGATTCAGTCTGGAGCAATGTTTTTCTAGGTTTTTATGCTAGATCTACCTTGTGTACTCGACACATGAGGCGAAGATATCTCCCAGGGAAGAGACTCTTTAGGAAACTAGGGTTTTAAAAAAAAAAAAAACCTTTTTTTCCTTTTTTTCTTTTGGTTTCTCTTCTCTCGAAAACTGACCACCACGATATACCTTTGCTCGGGTTTTTTATAGGCGTTTAGTCATATCGGATAAGGAAACGAATTAATTATATTTAATATTCTTAAATTCAAATCGCCTTCGAGATAAGGAAACGAATTAATTAATATTTAATATTCTTAAATTCAAATCCTTATTAGATAAAGGAAATGAATTAATAATATTTAAAATTTAATTCAAATCCTTATCGAATAAGAAGCAATTAATTATATAATAACAATTCCAAATATTATTACCCTTTCTGAATTATTTCCTTATTCGATGAGCAAAAGCGAATTAATTGATTTAAATAACAATGAGTATTTGTTGTAATTTAAAATAATCTCGTCATTTTAAATTACTACAGTACAATTTGATAACACACACACACACACACACACACACACACACACCACCACCACCTACCGATGGTCGTTCGTTTATTAGTATTATGGGGTTGAGATTGGGACCGTAGGACACATCAATTTCAGAAGCTCGATAAATTCCAATAATTAATTAAGCTCTTTAGTCAATTATTTTGAATTTATTAATTTGAGTTATTCCATAAAAACTTGAAATTGAACTCTTGTCCTTCTGATGTCATTTGCTCGGAAATTTAGAGTGTCCATTGATTTAATCATTACATGCAGTTCTATCCTCCAAGAAGTGGTTCATAACTAAAGTCGGGTGAAATTACCGTTTTGCTAATTATATCTTGATCCTTAAGTTCCATTAATCCACTAGTGAAACGATTAATTTATAAACACAGTATAAATTAGAGTGCTCAAAAGCTATTCGGTTCGAGAACCAACACTTAAGGAACGGCTTGTCCAATTTCCATAGGAAGGTTGGATTCCATGTCCATAGTTCACATTCGGTACGCCACATCAATGAGCCTCAGAGACACAGTGGTGAATTTGATTTCATAACGGGCTTTAACCCGTGACTCAAAGGCCCGATTGACATAAGCGAGTCACATGACTACTCGGGATTGAGACTGATCTGCATATGATCATCTAGCGGCGTTGTTTGAATTCTTGAGACAAGCGGTATTTTAAGAATTGAAAGTGCGCCTTGGTCTGCCCGTATAATCTTATTATATAGACCTCCACTTTAATGTCGCCATTAGTGACCCATTAAAGGTCACTTCATTCTCAATGATAGCGGACCGCCCGGTAATATTGAATTTGAAGATCCACAAGCTTCAATTAATTTATTACGAGTTGATATGATTTATAATCCATAACCTCGATCCTCTCGTGTATAAATTTGTTATCTGTTTGGGGTTATGGTTACATTAATAAATCTTGGATTTTACGACGTTTCATTCATAACATACCTGAAAATAGCTAAATGTAATAAATCACGACACTTTTATTAATTTCGCAAAACATAAATATAAATTCATGCTTTAAGAACCTTATCCTAACAATCTCCCACTTGCTCTAAAGCATGTGAGACATGTCTTTTAAACCCATCCCAGATAAGTGACCCTTAAACAATTTTGCAGGTAACGTCTTGGTGAACGAATCCGCAAGGTTATCTTGCGATGCTATCTTCATAACGGCCACATCACCCACAGGTGCCGCGATCTCTGTCGGATGATACTTCCTCTACATATGTTTCCCTCTCTTGTGACTCCTTGGTTCTTTGGAGTTTGCCACAGCTCCACTGTTGTCACAGTAAAGTACTATGGGTTTATCCATATTTGGAGCAAACTTCAGATCTGTAATGAACTTCTTGAGCTGAATAGCTTCTTTATTTGCTTCTGGTACGCTATATATTCGAGCTTCTATGGTAGAATCTGCGATCTTTGGATTGTTTGGCGCTATCATACCACGGCTCCACCACCAAGAGTGAATCTTTGGCCCGGACGTCGACTTTCGGCTGTCATCTGACGTGAAGTCGAATCGGTATATCTATTAAGTTTAGGTTAACACTGAATAAATCGACATAGTTTCTCGTTCTCCTAAGGTACTTGATAATGTGCTTTACAGCAATCCAATGCGACAGGGGTTAGATTGAGTAACGGTGACAATTCTGTCGCAGCCGGATGTACGGTCTTGTACGGCATGGCGCTCGTAGAAGCGCCTTGCTAAGGCGTGGGAACCCGTCTCATATCCTCTTCTTCGAGGTGTCGTAGGACACTACTCCTTAGAGAGGATAATTCCATGTCGGGTAGGTAGTTGACCCTTCTTGGGAGTGCACGCCAGCCAAGGCAACACCTTATCAATATAAGATGCTTGAGGCGGTGCTAGAGTGCGATTCTTGCGATCCCGCATAGTTGGATCGAGTACATAACCAAGCATTACGAATCTTTCATTTGAAACTTTTCGACTAGCCATTTCTTTCACATTAAAGACAATAATCCTATATCATTCCCAATGGTGGATATCATCTCGTACAACACGAAAAGACTACTTTGGTTTCTTGATGTACTTGTAGACCTGAGTTTCCATGACATTTTGCTTTCAAACCAAAGGTTTTGATCGTCTCATCAAACCTTAGGTTCCAGACCTTGAAGCTTGCTTAAGCTATAAATGGACCTAAGCAACTTCACGGGCTTTTCTGCTCTTGGCCTTAACTATGAAACCCTCTGGTTTGCATCATATAAATGCTTTCATCAAGATTAACCATTCCAAAAGAATTTGTCTTGGCGTCCATTTTCATATCTCATGTCAGGCGGCTTGATGGAAAGAAGGATGCGAATGGATTTAAGCATGGCTATTAGGAGAAAGTCTCTTCCTGTCGACTCCTCCTTTTGTGTATAGCCTTTGGCTACTAGCGGAGTGCTGAAAGTCTCCACTTTCCCATCCATACCTCTCTTTCTTATAGATCCATTTGCTGATGGAGCTGTGACTCGGGAAGGTCTGAGTTCCCAGACGAGTGGAATCACATAGATTCCATTTCTTGTTCCATAGTACATTAGCCATTTGTCATATCGGGATCATCTATCACATGCTTGTATGACAATGGATCGTCATCACTAGTATGAGTTTACAACAACATTTAGCTACTACCTTGCAATGTAGCGGGTGGTTGTTTAGAAACCCTCCCACATTACGTCGAGGTCTGATGACATCACGTATAGGATCACGTAGACTCGCTGTTCGTTCACGATGGCAGTTCTTGGTCATGGTCTGATGCGATCAGTTGTAATTCCTCTAGTACAACCTTGCTTGAGGTTTGGAAGTTTGCCATGTAGTCATTTTCAAGAAAGGTAGCATTTGTCGATACAAATGCTTTCTTATCTTGGTATGAAACAGGAAACCTCCCTCATTACCTTTGGGGTAACAGCAAAATAGACATCATACGTTATTTGTTCTGGCTGATCTTTCCTTCCCGGCACATGTCTTTGTACACTATATACGGATATGGCGTAAAGCTGATTTACGACCACTCCATAACTCTAAGGGTGTGTGTTGGATAGACTTAGAGGAACTACATTCAAAATGTAGATTGCAGTTTGCAGCGCATATCCCCAGAATGATAGTGGCAATGAGTAGCTCATCATAGACCTAAACGTGTCGGCATTGTTCGATTTCTTCTTACGCCACGCCGTTACGTTGTGGCGTTCAAGTCTTTGTGTTTCGAAGGTCTGATGCCATGCTCCGATTGGGTGATCCTTGAACTGCGTATCAAGGTATTCACCTCCTGGTGATCGATCGAAGACCTGATAATGATTTTCGTCTTTCGGCTTATCTTCAGGAATTCTTTAAACTTTCCAAAAGTTTTAGATTTCCTTTGCATTAGGTAAACATACTAGTACGCACCTAGAATAGTCGTCGATGAAAGTGGCCAGTATTAAGTAGCTGCTTTAGCTTGGACATTGAGTCGCGGACATCCCGAATATGCAAGTTAGTGGATTCCTTTGCCTGAAGCCCTTTCTTTGAGAAAGATCTCTTAGTCATTTTTGCCTTCGGGCGGGATTCCGCAATTGGAAGATTGCAGCACAGCTCTTTTAAAGGACCGTAACTACGGTGTGATTAGTGCCCAAAAGTGCAATTTTGAACCTATTTATTATAGGTTTTGAGTGCTTTTTGTAATGTAATCATCTTGAATAACAGATTTACGCATTACGGTCCCCTAATATTCTAATGATCGCATTTGGCAATTTTGCAGTTTTGTGAGATAATCATGCCAAAAAGTGTTGAGTGATCGAGCACGAAAGATTTAAAGTCAAACTACGACATCATATATCAGAGGCCCCAGAAGGAAAGAAAGAAGAAAATGGAAGAAAAATGAAGCGGAAGAAAATTGATGAGAAGCCGGCGGGTAATGACGATGGAGCAGTGACGCGGGAGAAACTGATTTCGCTAAAGCTAGCGAAATGCCGCTGGTGATGCCTCGTCGTGCTTTGTAATTAATACCGTGACTTCGAGGAGTTCTTTGGTGGTTCCCGCTTTTCATGTTGCAGGTAGTGTATTTATGGCCTTATATTCAAAGCTTAGTTGCATAACATGGGATGTTATTGTCTTGTGTCTCTCCATGCTTTAGGTCGGTCTTTCGGGTGAGAGATGCCTTGTGGTTGCTAGATGGTCCTTACTAGCCTCGAGGTAATGTTACATGTTGAGTTCTTCAAATTAGGGTTAAATAACATTCACGAGTTATTGTTTTGTGATACTCTCCATGCTTTAGGGTACGTGCTCGGGTGAGAGATGCAGCATTATTTTTAGATGGTCTTCTGACCTCGAAGAATGATAATGAATGTTAGGGTTTTAACTAAAAGGGGCCATAAAGCGCATCTGTGTTGACTCAAATAGGAGTTGTTTTCAACAGGGAGCTCTTAGTTAGCCTAGGATCTTAAAATCGGTGGCTACTTTGCTTGAAGTTCTCTTTTCTTATTTTCTTGATTTTATTTTTCGATTTACCAAACCAGCCCACTTAACTTTCAGTCTTTATAGTCATTAAGTTTTCAAACTACTCCCACACTTTGTTTTCACAAAACCCAAAAATCAAATTTAATTCACGGTTTTGATTTCCTCGAATCATTTGTAAGAAGAAAACCCCGTCCTGTGTTCGACCACTGGCCGTATCTTGCCCGGTAACTGACTACGGCGGTGAGGAGGAATTTCTGATTCTAAATTTTGTTGATTAAAGCTCTCACCCTATCACAGAGTAGCACGAATCAAATGTAGTTCTTAGGGGATGGTGCCACTAGTGCAAGTGAGGATTTTGTGGAACACTTGTGATCCTCGTCAGTCTTGGTGAATTTCCTTTTATCATTTGCAGTCATTTTCTTAGTTTATTTGTTGTTAAAAAAAAAAAAACAGTGTTGCGGGGATAGTTTACGTGTTGTTTTTGTGTGGCCTTATTTCAAGCTGGGTTGTTTCCGGTGCTTTGAATTGAAGGAAAATGGAACACCCATATGGAGAGCAATACGGTCGGGAGGTAACCTAGAGGCTTACATGACAATGAGGTATAAGACCTTCCATACCCAGTGGCAACCACTGGCGGGAGAAATCAAACCCACTGGGTCGCAGGAATATGGGAACCCGATGGATGAGTGCACTGTCTATAGTGTTCCCTCGACTTATCGCCTCCTCCCTGATATGATCATCCTGAACTTCCATTTTATGCCTCGGCCCTCGGTCACCTCAGTCACCCCTCAGCCCGCAGTTAATTTCTCCTTTTGAGCGGGCCATTGGACCTTACCAAGCGGTGGGTGATGCGTGGTAGAGCAAAGGAATTCAATGCCCGATTGGTGAAAAATCCCATGCGAGGAGGGAATTCCTTGGACCAAAGATTAGATGGGGTGAAAGATGACTTTGGCGTAAATGGGATAGCCTGCGAATTCCATTGAGACTGTTGGTCGGCCAGCGATGTCACGGAGGAGGATTGTCAAAGTGACATAATGGCGAGAGAAGCTAGGTAGTGACATCCCGGGCTGATAAAGCTGAAACGATTGAGAGCTCCTTGAACAAGGAATTGGATGGGTTCGAAAATGACTTTGAGAAGCGAAGTGGACATCTTGCGAGATCCATCTCAAAACTTGCCCGACATCTTGATAAATCGAGAGGAGAGTCAGAGGGAAGAGTGCTTAGTAAGCAGTTTTGGTTGAAGCGAGGCTCAAGCTGCGGCCTGAGGGAGGAATTGAAAGTGGAATCATTAGAAGCTCTGACTGCGGGGATACCACAGAATCGAGGTGATACTTTTTGGCCTTGGAAAAGAAAGACAAAACACGACCTTGTTGGTAGGAAGAAGCGGTGAACGAAACGGTGGAAGGTTGAGCCCATCATAGATTTGGACACCATTGCCAATGCCCGGGCCACCTATTACCTCACGCGTGCTTCCCTCGAGATGACCAAGTGTACCTCTTGCCCGCGCTGCGGAACAATGAACCGGCTGACATCCCGGCTCGAAAGGTAAGTCGACCTGCTAGTAGCCATGCAACAGAACTTTAGAAGACTAGTGGCCTCTGTACATGCCTTTGCCACTACATCAAAAAAAAGATGGCAAATGCCTACATTGCATGGCACGATGGTGGATTAGATGGGGTTTGGAACAGGACACTAGAGCATTTCCTAAGTTCCCCCCACTTTTTGTTTATTTTGTCTTGTTTGGTTTTATATTATCGTAGTTTATTTTGATCTTTGTTAATTTTTCTTTATAAATTTTCTTTAATTTTTAGTTAATTTGTGTTTTTAATTTAATTTTACTCTTGCAATTTTTCTTGCATTAATTTTAGTAACTTTATTGCAAATTTTGGAGCATATATTGAAAATCGGCAATGGCAGTGAAGTGTAACACAATTGTGACAATTTACGCAACCATTTATGCCTTAGCGAAATCATGGATTTTCGCTAAGGGTGCCACTTCGCTAATATTCATGAAATTTCGCTAAGCTAGCGAAAATTATGAAGCCCAATGTGTTTTTCGCTAGGAGCAGTCTTTAGCGAGGAATTTTTTGTTTAGCGAAATCACAGCCAATTTCGCTATTAGAATGGCAATTTCGCAAGTTTGGCGAATTTCGAAGCTGGCTAGCGAAATTTATTTAACAAGCGAATTTCGCTAGCTAGCGAATTTCGCTAGGACCCCACTTTTGACCTCGATTTTGTTTAATGCGTAACTTTTTCATCAGGAACTCTAGTTTTAAGCGTTCTTGGTACCGTTGAAATCTTAGAGTGTAGAATCAAATATGTCAGAAGAGACATTTTGAATTTTTGTTAAAGTGTAATTTTCAAAATGCTCCAAGCTGGTCACTTTTTTTCTCTGCTTTTCTTCTCTAACTTGTTTTTATTTTGAAGCCGAGCAGTGCATAAAGCGTCGATGGAAAGCTTGAGTATCCTATCCAGCAATGATCACATCTTATCATGGGTAGCACTTCCTTCTAATTTTCCATTCAGGCGTTTCGGACAAGAGATGTTGGGTTGGGGAGAGTTGATAAAGTGGATTTGCGTTTATCTTTGTTATTATTTTGTGAAAGCCCATTTTGTGATGTTCAATGGCTTGCTGGGTCCCCTTTCTATAAAGCTGTTATACTTTACAGCTTACCTTTTCAAAATCTGGACCCAGTTTTTAATCAAACTTTTTTGTGGTTTTGTCCCCAACGTGGTTGAATATTGACTGTCCGAATTATATTGATGTTGATTGGTTCCGCCTTCCCCAGTTGGTGAATGGTCAGCTCGATTACCCCATTGATTTGACATACTACCACCTTTGGCTAACACAAGCATTGAGTTCAATGATAGGTTGGCTGTGCCTCATAAGTTGCAACCCTGCCTGATTTCTTTGGCGCCTTTAATAAGGTTAAGGACTGTGAAAAGAAAGAAGGCTGAAAAAAAAAAGAAAAGAAAAGAAAAAGAAAAGAAAAGAAAAGAAAAGAAAAAAGAAGAAAAGAACTAAGGCCCACAGCACTTTGCCTTGAAACTTGAAACATGGTCAGGGAGTATAGCAGCCTTTAGCTTGTGCCTAACCTTCTTGGAACAGAGTGTGAACACCTTGTTGTTATGGTGGATGGAGTGGAGGTTGCAAGTTATGGAGTGCTGGAGTCTCAGAAATCATTGAAGTCCAAGAGTGAAACTGAAGGAGTTAGTTAATTGAAAGATCCTCATGACTTGATTGCCACAAAGGCGCGCCATTTGGTTGGGGGTCGCCAAGTGGAATCCCGGTGTGGACTTTGGAGTGGTCGATTCTCGACATTGCTGACACGAAAATTGCCGATCAAGAGGGTGGGATCTGCGATCTATTTGGATGGATTAGCATGCTAGGTCGTGGTAGTAGCCGGGTTGGGGAGAGTGCGGTTGGCAGTTATTGTTGAGGCCCGATCTGTCGTGCTCAGTTTTGGTGGAAGTTCTGGTTGATTCAACGAGATGAAACTCCTTTTTGTTAACTCCATTTTGTATGTCCTTGAACCTACCATAATAATGATTATTAGGACATTTGGCATTGATGATTCTTAAGCTGGTGGGGCATTGCCTTCACAACCTTTTTGACTACAACCCAATATACATTATTTTGATGCTCATTTGTATATTCTCTTTTCTTTCTTTCATTTCAATTATATCAGGACTAGCAATGTGTAGGTTAAGTGTGATTAATTTTAAAATTGCAAATTTTGAACCCTATTGTATAAAGTTTTAGATTTTTTATTGTATAAATCATCATAACAACGAATTGCGCATTCAGGTCCTAATATTTCTAATGATCATTTGTGGCGAATTTTCTTGCAGTTTTGTGGGAGATAAATATTGCAAAGAAGTGTTGAGATCCGTCCAAGCCGCAGAAAGATTTAAAATTAAAACTCCTGGCATCGTATATCAGAGACTAGAAGGAAAGAAGAAGAAAGAAAATGGAAAGAAAAATAGACGAGGGGAAGAAAATTGGTGAAGCGGCGAAACAGATGACCAATCGAGCAGTGATAGGCTGCGGGGAGAAGCACCATTGATTTATTGAGCCCCATGAAATGCACACGCTAAACGAGGGGGTGATGCCTCGTCATGCTTTATAATTAATGCAGCAAGCTTCATTTTGGTGTATTACTCTTTTGTCAAGTGCTTAGCCCTAGTTGTTAGGTTTTGGTATTTTCATGCAGCCAGGGAGGCATATGAGCCCTGCCGTTTTGTAACCTAACACTTGATTCAAGCCATCGATCTTTAGGACTCATTTTATAAAGTTTTATTTTTATGAAGCCAAGTCTTTATTTTAGTTTTGCTTTTCTTTCTCTCTACCTCTCTCCTCTTTCTCTCACCATAGTTTGCCTTGACACCTCAAAGGGATGACAACGGAGGATGAGCGGCTAAAACCACTTCACCAGCAGTAAGCTGCTTTGGGAGTAAGATCTTTTCTGGAGTTCTTTGGTGGTTCCCCACAGCACTCATGTTGAGTAAGTATGTTTTGTGGCCTTATATTCAAAACTTGGTTATAACATGGGGATATTGTGTCTTGGCCAATACTCTCCATGCTTTAGGTCCCGGTCTTTCGGAGTGGGAGGCCACCTTTGTGGTTAACTGTAGATGGTCCTTACTAGCCTGCGAGAGTATGTTTGCAGCCAAAGTTCATTTTCAGTTGGGGATTAGTAACATTCAGTTATTGTTTTTGGCCAATCTCTCCATGCTTTAGAATCTTTGTGCTCGGGTGAGAGATGCCTTCATTATTTTTAGATAGTCTTTACGTGAGCCTCAAAGAATGATAATGGAATGTTAGGTTTTAACTAAAGGCCATAGCGCATCCTGTGTTATTTCGAATAGGAGTTGATTTTTCAGAGGCTCTTGGGGTCAGCCTAGGATCTCTCTTAAAAATCCAGGTGGCCCTCTTTGCTTTAAGAAGTTCTCTTTTTCTTATTTTTCTTGTTTATTTTCGGTGAAACCGACCATAACTTTCAGATCTTTTAGGTGTTCAGATTTTCAAACTCACTCACATTGGCTTTTTCTGAGCCAAGAATCGAATTTAATTCACGATTTGATTCCTCAAATCATTTATGCGAAAAACATCCACGTAATTTAGGCTACGAACGCTATCTTTGCATTAGCTTGACTCTGGCGGTGGGGAAAGCTCCACGGACCACGAAAATTTTGCATTAAAATTAAAAAATACTCTGGTAGCGCGAATCGATCTGTTAATCCTATCGGGCTTGCGCCTTGTCACAACCTTGGTGCGCGATGCGATGTCATCATTATCAAGAATCTTTTGCTTCCGCCGGGCTTGAATGTTTACTCTAAATAGTTCGATGTTAAGGAGGCGTTCGATTGTTTGGCATAAGGAATGCCAAAGCGGAAATTTTCCATTCTATTTGCGCTGATAAATGTTTAAACATTACAAATATTTGTCGATTATTATCAAATGAAAGCGATGAAGCAAATTATTCCTCTGACTTAGAAACTGAAATCAAATTCTCTGAGTGGGGTAAATAAAACAACAAAACAAGAAATTTATTTTACAAATTCTAAGCGAAACGACTCACCGCTACCAATGCAAACACGTCACGACCCCATTTTTCGACTACCATGAAACGCCATAAACGCAGCTCCACGGAAGAACTAAGCATGGAAAGAGAAAAGAACAAATATGGCTAGTGAAATTTTGAATCGAAGTATCGGGATTACACGTACCTCCTTCCCACTAAATTGGCTTCAGCCGGTAGTCAGTACCGCTTTCTTTGTCTTGGGTTGGGAGGCGCTTATTCTGATTTCTCTTCAATGCCATCGACTCTGAGTAGTATTTTTCTGCCCAGTTTCTGCCTCTGACTCCCCAGACCTTATATATAAAGCTTCTTTTTGGAACAACACCTTCTTCCCAGGTCTTTCTAACGAGGCACCCATATTGTTCTTCCTCTTCTTCTTATTAGAAGAGGATGGGAATGCTAGTTTCGACCTTGTTACTTCAGCCTTTTTAGTCCTTGTCTTGAGATGGCCTCGAAGGTTTGCAATTCATTGGTAATTCAGTTTACATTATGATCGACTTATTCCTCTTTATAGTTGCTGGTGATTGGAAGGGAAATGGAAATAGAATGAATCAGATAAATGCTGCCACCTCAGCAGTGCCTCTATCATTATGGCCACCGTCATTACGCCTCATTTATATATTAACCGTAATTCAGGAGCTGTGAGTCACGAGCAGGAGTACCTTTACTCGTCGCCAGCGTTCATGTACTTTCTGAAAGTAGCTTCATGTGGCGACTATGATTGATTTCTGAACATGTTTTGGAGGAATCCATAATCTCAATGGCGGTTTCATCCTTTCATGTTGCCGGCCTAAACATGACGTTAAGCTAGCATCGCCAGCGGGCGTGCGTGGCTTAGAATCCAGCGTTCGCGCGGTTCTCATTGCACTACGAGACGCTTCCCATTGCCGCGGGAGTCTGCGGGGACGTTCCTCCGATGAGAACAAATCTAAGCCGTTCACCGCGGACGACCGTCGTTAACATTGCCTTTCGCTTCTGGTGCGGTTGAGGATTCGTTGGCTGACCAAACGAATTCCGGTTGACGAACGATATTGCGAAATTAATTAAATAAAAAGCGTGTTGTGCGCATGGCGACGACAATCAAATATTTTGGAATAATCGCTGTAATACATGAATTGCGGCGAAATTAAAACACATAAAACAAAAAATACTAATCCAAGGTAAGTTAACCTACAATTAATATATGTAGTAGGAGTAGGTCATACTAATTATAAATTAAATTTGAGACTATCAGAATTAATGATGAGACTCAAAATATTTCATATTTTCCTCGTTTATTAACTACCTTTATTCGAGTCAAAGATACAATTAACCATTTGTTTATATCTTCTGTGATCATAAACCATGTTTTGAGTTTAACAAACTTAGAAAACCCAAAGATTGCACTTAGTAGAATGGGTCAATCTTGAAATATCATCAAAACCCTGCTCGTAAAGGAAGTGCAACAGTGATATTAGCCAGTGGACACCCTCGTAGGAAGGCGTAATCAGGCGTCACTAGGCGCCACAGAACCTCCGGTGAGTGGACTAATGATGGAGACCGTGAGGCACATTGTCACATGCCCTTCTCACTTTCGTAATTTTAAACTTGTGTGTTTCTAGTTATAAAACATCATATGTTTTATAATCCTAACAAATTATTATATCCTATATAATTAACCACTAGTGATAGGATCTGATTCACTTCAAGGTGGCAAAATATAGAGTTCAATCTAATTGGGCTAGGTTTGATGGATTAAAACTGAAAATCAAATGATTGAGACTAAGTAACGGTTTAAGAAGCGAACTTCAGCTCTATAGTGAGAAACCAAACTATTAACTGACTTTAAGTCAGACTTGTTTACGGCTGTTATTCTATTTCACATCTTTTAACAGAATCGTCATTTTATTAAGATTGAATAATCCGGTTAAAAAACGGTTCTTCATTCGACGGCGCAATTTAATTATCTGTACAAATTAAATTCACGGGTTTGAACTATTAAACTATCATCCGTTAATTCTTGATTGATGGAACGGAAGTAACGAACGTTCTAAACCGAACATGAAACACGGATGGTGGTTTGTGCTGATATTCAATATGGTTGGGCGATAATGTATTATATGCGCCAAGGCGTATTATCGGAATTTATCTCATGCGTTTGAAGTAACGCATTAAAAGCCAAATATCTAGCTCCTTATGGGCAAGGAATGTTTGAGTATTCAGCAAATTACAACACTGGAAAAAAGAATGGGAAAAAATCTTAAATTACATCAATGACTCTTTGTTACCATTCCCAGCTGCTCATTTCATGTCAAAAATGTTCATGTAATTTTGAAGTCCACAATAATACAAAAAAAAAAAAATTACGAAAACCCTATACCATTAATGGCTTACCACAGATCTAGGAAAATAAGAAAACATAACCCAAAAACACCATACCATAATTCGAGCCTCATCCATCATACCACCGAGCACGAATAAATCACATTCGGAATATGCAAAGGAATGCCCACTCATGCATGATGAAAGCTCATTTTCTTAAACATAGTAAAAAAAAATATTAACTCTTATTTATGATGTTGCTCTTTGTACCATTGATGGAAATAAAATCAACTGCCATGGAGTGAGTTTCCGTACCGAGAAAATCTTATTTTTAGCGAGGAACCCATGCAAACACATATTAATATCAAAGGTAGAAGATAAGATCTATACATTCTTTATTATAGGAGATTTACATTGGCGGTGGGGTTCGAAGGCTGTAACTCTGCAGGAATATTCAATTTTAAGCGCCTCTTCACTTCAAGGAGTGGCTGGGCATAACTTGATTCGAGATCTGGAGACAATACACTCTACCGGGTTTTTCTGCTGGTATCTACCTTGTGTACTCGGCACATGAGGCGAGGGATCTCTAAGGGGAGGAGGAGACTCTCTAGGAAACTAGAGGTTTGAAAAAAACTCATTTTTTTCAAACCTTTTACTTTGGAACATGTTTCTCGAGGAACGACCACCACGAAATATACCTTTGCTCGAGTTTTTATAGGCGATTTCAAATCTTTATCGGAATGGCTTGAGTGAATTATATGACTAATATTCTTAAATTCAAATCCTTATCGAGATAAAGGAAATGATTAAATGTATTTTCCATTTGATTAAATCGTATGGAATAAGGAAACAGATCTATTCCTCCTTATAACGATTTCGAATAATTATTACCACTTTGGGTTGTTTCCTTAATTAAGTAGACAAGCAGAATTAAATTCGAGATTTAAATAACAACTAATTGTTGGTATAGTTTAAAAATCAATCTGTCGTTTTTAATTTTCCTGGAATGCAATTTATTCCAAATCATGAATAGATTCATAGCAAACAATATAGGAGGATATAAATTTGGGACATGGACATATGAAATTTCAAAACTCAAACCAGGTGTCATTAAATTATAAACTCTTTAATCAATTATTTTAATTTATTAATTCGGAATTATTCAACAAAAGAGTGAAATTGAACTCATGCCAGAGTAATAGATTTTGCAAATTTGAGTACCATTGAGTTTAAATATTATCACAGTTCTAGCCCTCCAGTGGTTCGTAACTAAAGGTACGGGTGATATTAGTTTTTCAATTATATCTTGATCCTTAAGTTCGTGTCATTTGGTAGACGAGTTGATTATAAACACCATTATAAATTACGATAAGATTCAAACCGATTGGAGTTCAGAACAACGCCCGAGAGAACCATGTCAGCTTATAGGAAGGGTTGGATTCCATGTCCATAGTTCATTTGTTGCATACCATTGGGCTCGAACACAAGTATTGGGCCCATTTCATAACGAGCTTTAACCCATGACTCAAAGCCAGATTGACATAAAGCGAGATCTCATGACCACTCCGGGGATTGAGGCCCGATCACATATGATCATGTGAGTTTGTCTGCTCATGTATTCATTGATGATGAGCGAAAAATGTAATATCCTTTGCCACCTGCCCTGGCGGCGTGTTTGAATTAACGGACAAACGGTATTCAAAAGAATTCGAAAATTAACGCCTTGGTGTACGCATATGTGCGGCCATATAGAACTCGCTGACAGCGCATTGATGGCGGATTAAGGTCACTTCATTCTCAATGATAGCGGACATGATAATGTTAATTTGAGGGTCACCCGACTTTGGTGTTATTCTGAATAATATGATTATAATCCGCCAACATGAATACTCAAAAAGTGTATATTTATTTATACAACGGGATTGTGTTATGCCTCAATCACGGGATTTTACGGCGTTTCATTCATCCATTATGCGATAGCTAGATAGCAAATAAATCAATTGCTTTTATTCATTTCATAAACAATAATCATAAATTCATAAGCTTTTCACCAGAACCTTTACTCCATTTTAACAGATTAAGTTATAAGTGAAATTTTATCACAGATATGAAGTGTATAATCATATGTTATAATCACGTTTTGAGAACACTACAACATATTGGAAAATTTGATATTGATTATCAATCCTTTTCTATAAAATGAAAGAAAATTTCCTTTATTAAATCTTAAATTTATTTAGATAAAGTGTTATTCTTAGGATTCAGTGTTGTTAATTTAATGCTCTACCATGAAAGTTAAATGGGCTGCTCTGATTCATTTCTGAATGTTTCTGATGAGTCTGAGCTGAGCTTAGACCGGTTACTTGGGGTATGTTAATTTAATATTAAAGAACTAATGAGCTCACGAAGGTTACTTAGATAAATCCTCAATTTGCTCTTGGTTTGAGAATGGGTTGAGTGATATATCAATTTAATCAATTAGATATCTCTCCTTGGTCTGGAAGAATGATCTTGATCTCGTGTTAGCATGAGATCTAATTAAGGAGAGAGAGAACTCTTCAGATCTTATGGATGAGACATCATTCTTATTATTGTAAGAAATCTTACTGATTGCCACATCTTGGGAAAGCGAGAAAATATCACAGTCATAAGAAATGGGTATGAAGTATTGGAAAAGAAAAATACCCAGATCTTATAGAAAATTTCTATTTAAAAGTAATTGATTAGAATCTTGTTTCAGGAATGAACATGAACCTCTATTCAATGAAAAGTATGTTTAGAGGAGGAATCCAAACTATACTACCTTGCCTCTTGACAAATTCAGATTCCAACTCAGGGGAAAATAGAATGAGATTAGGATACGGGGAATTGACTATTTTCGAGTGAAATCACAATGTTTACTTCCAACAATAATACAGTTGATCCGGTTACATTTAGAGGATTTATTTTTTTCTTTATATTAAATGTAGGATTCTAGTGATTAAAATTCTTTATTAGGTTACTAAATTTTCATCTAAACTAGGCGTTGAATAGGTGTAGATCTTGAGTAGTTGGGGTAGTTGAAGTTTAAGTTCCTTTTAATCTCGGTGGGAGCGATGTCCGGGACATAGGTCCACTTTATTACTTGTACGACCTGTGCACTTGCAGTTTTTAAGACCAAAGTAAATTTTTAATTGAATTTAGTAAAAAAAATTATTCTTCTTATGAGCATACAATGTGTTTTGGTCTGTATCAAGTTTTTGGTACCTTTACCTGGGATTAATTTTTAGTCTTCTAGTAATGGTTTCAATAATTTGAATATGCACACCTTTTTGTCCAACAAGTTTTAGGCACCGTTGCCGGGGATTGAAAGAGTTTAAAAATCAATATTCTGACAAAAGAGAGAAATGCTAATTTAGACATTTTACTTTGTTTTACAAAATTTAGAAAAAACAATTTTAACGACAATGGTGAATAGCTCACCGATCTTTTGGAAGCTTAAAGAATATAAATTTTTTGTTATCACTGACTCTATTTGATCTCAGTGTGTTTCAACTTTTAGGACAATATTAAATGTATAGAAAATTAGAAGCAAGACTGTTGCCTCTAGATACAGAAATTGAAAGAACCCTGAAAAATATGAGAAAAGCTACCACAACTGAAGATAGAAGTATGGCTAATCAAATAGAAAGATTGCAAACTATTCCAGAAGAAGAAGAAATAGAGAGACCACAGAGGCCTAACACAATGGAGGAATTTTGGAGGCCCATCATCTAAGAAGAGTACTGTATGGATTGACCCTTATTGGAAGCAAACAATTTTGAGTTTAGGCTTGACTTTGATTATATTAGTTGACGGCACCGGTTCATGGCCACCCTTGAAGATCCAAATGAGCATCTGGGGAGATTTATGAGGATGGAAAACACTGTGAAACTGAATGGATTGAGACCTGATGTGATCAAGCTTAAACTCTTCCCATTCTCATTGAGAGATGTAGCAGTCACATGGCTTGACTCATTGCCAGTGGGATCAGTGAATGCTTGGGAAGAACTGGTGGAGGCATTCATGAGCACATTTTTTCTTCCAGCTCTCTCTGCTGAGAGAAGAGGAGAAATCATTGTGTTCAAGTAAGGGGAGGATGCGAGTCTCTGGCATGGGAAGGTTCAAGGGTGCGAGGAGTTGCCACATGCATGGGATAGATACGATAACATAGATGGACATTTCTACCATGCCATGAATTATACCTCAGTTGTAATTAGTGCATCTTCTTGTGGAGGTTTAAAGAGTGCGAGGAGGAGCGAGGCAGGTGTGAAGACCTTCCCAGATGCAACTAAGACTCCATCTGAATCTTTGGGAGTAACAACGGGATGAGGGAAGTAGTGCGATTGGATTGGATAGAACTCCTGACCATAGGAAGCGGCTTGTGCAGTAATGAACAAGGCGGTATGATGAAGAAGGATGCACCTTGCGCATAAAGTTGGAGGCGAGTGAGAGAAGGAAGGAGAAAATAATGCTGGGGTTTGAGGAAGGAAAAGGCCTTATAAGAGGTTAGGAAACAAAGTATAGATGGCCAGAGAAGCTACCGCTGGCTTTAACCCCAGGCTACACACTGCATTCCGGCTAGAAACCATAGCTTTTCCTATGGTGGGAGACACAACGGGGTCCTAGACATGGAAAGAACACTATGTCAGGGCTTATACTCAGCTGGGTTTCAGAGTAGCAACAACAACAAAATAGGGATAGCAGGAGGAGTATCAAGGCAAGAACTCAGACCTTTGAAGATCAGGTCTTTGTATTCATGACAAAAAACAAAAGGATCCTGAATATGCATGAGAAAAAATTTGTAGAACTTGAGAATTTCCAAGCTAACACAATTGTGTTTCAAACAAATATCAATGCTACACTGAGAAACTTGGAGACTCAAGTAGAGGCGGCTATTTGCAATCAGGCCAAGAAATACATTTCCAAAGCGTCACCCAGGGTCAATTCTAAAGATCCTCACCATTGCAATGAGAGGTAGTGGTGATTTACGAGGCGAAAATGTATGGACAAGCATGCATAGAGACCGAATCAATGAAAAGCTCAAACTAAGGAGCGAAAAGAATGTTGAAGAGAAGACAAAGTCTGACAAATGTCTAGGTAGGGACTAAGTAATGACTTCTTGGGAGGCAACCCAAGCAGGAATTTTCTTAAAAGTTTTAATAGTTTGAGTAGTTAAATTAAATCTTGTGTTTGAGGTTGTCGTTTATATATGTCATTAGTTTTATTTTCAGTTTTGTTCATTTTCAGGACAATGAAGCAAAATTCAAGAAGAATTTCATTATACAGCAGATTATCTCAAATTTAAATATGCAATAATTAACTAAAAAGGGAATGTTTATATTCCTAAACTATTTTGAATGATAGTATATTAAGTTTAAGGAAATTTGTCTCAAATTGTAAGCTTTGATTGGAGTGTTTTCATGATGGTAAAGTTACGTTCATAAATAGATTGATGGTTTCACACATTCTTTAGATATGTCTTTATAATGCTTAGTTGAACAAATTGGCCCGAGTTGTAGGTGATTAGTGAGTTGGTAGTTTCAAGTTGCAGAAATTTGGGAAACAATCCTTAGTCGCGACAAAGAAATCTGTGTTGCGACATTGTTTTATAAATGAGGAAAAAAGGGTTGTCACAATAAGAAATTTAATGGTCAAGACAATTAATAAGAAGATTAGGTTGTGACATTAAAAGTTCGATCGCGACAGAACTCACTGAAATATGATGTTGTGACATTGTTTTTCTTGTTGCGACAAGAATTTTTGAAACTAAAGTCAATGACAACAGAAATAGTGTCGCGACCACCTTGAAGCGATTATCCACGACCCACTTTTGTTCAGAAACGATCTAATCGCGATAGGAATTTTCTTGTATCGACCGAGATTGTAACCTATAAACAATTGTTGAGTCCAATGACATATGTAGCGATAAAATTTTCTAATGTCAGGAATATTCATTATTGCGACCAAACTAAAGTGTGTCGTGACATGAGGTTTTAAATAATAAAGAATGGAGCGAAAATATTAATTTTGAGAAGTCCTGAAAATAAATTGTGATTAAAATTAAAGAGTTATTATTGTGACCTAATCAATTATTGTCGCGACCCATAAAGAGAGGCATTCATTTATTCAGGCCATAAGGCGAAGAAGTTTCCAAAACTAAAAGCCATCCGCTTCCCATTGCTCATCACTCCATCTCATAAAGTTCTCACTTCACTCTCTTTGACCTCTAAAAAAACCTTAGACTTCAGAGACCTTAAACCTCAAATCCAGATCTTATAAATGGCAGAACCTCAGAGCCTAGTCCCACATCTCAATGAGATGATGGAAGAGATACACAGCGGTAGAGAGGAGGTTCATCACGGAACCTCGGTGAGAGGGCAAGTAGTAGAGCGGAGGTGTAGAAAGAGGCACAAAACCACCTTTCGAGAAAGAAGGAAGAAGAAAGAGATGAGAAGTGGGTGGCAGGCAAGCTAAAGAAGCAGAAGACAACGAAGCTTTCATTTCAGATGAAGCTTACTCTTTCTAGAAAGAGAATTTGAGCGATAAAGGTTTTATTGGAGAAAGGGGGTTCAGTACTTTCATTTCACCATTTGCAGAGATCATCGAAAAGAGGGGCTGGACCCTAATTTGCAAACACAAGCTACTTGGTTATGCTGTAGTGGTCAGGGAGTTCTACTCCAATATGATAGACATGAAGGAGAGATCTTGTGTATGCTCCAGCGAGGAGGAGTATGGGTCCCATTGGGCCGTGAAAGGATGCTTGAGTCTGCCAATTAGGGATCCCGAAATGAATCTAAATCTGAAGCTGATAAGAGAACCTAACCATGAGAAAATAGTGGATTTCCTGACTGGTGGGAAGGGGAAATGGAACTCAACAAAGAAAAATCCTCATGAATCCATCCCAGGGGTTCCCTAACAGAAGAAGCCAAGGTTTGGTTTTATTTTATAGCTTATGTTATAATTCCTACAAAGCATCTTTGCACAATAAGGGAGAATGAAGCCATCATCTTATATGCCTTATTGAAGGGTTATAAGTTTGATGTGGGGAAAATAGTCGAAACATCTATCAAAACCTTCCATAAGATTGCAAAAAGGGGGGTGATCCCATCGACAACTATCGCCGAGACTTTGTATTTTTGGTTGGGTAAAGGGGTTTGGCGAAGGAGACTGCCCTAGTTTCTTCTTTGACATTGTGAGGGGTCCCGCCCGAGGGCCCAGAGCATAAAGGAAGGGAGATGGGGTGTAGAAGTTGTACGAAGGCCTTAGGCGAGGAAGAGAAGAAGAACAGAGTGGGGATGGAACATTGAAGGAGGCTGCTTGCCCGAGTTGAAGATGAGGTCGAAGCGAGAATAAGTCCTGGTATTTCAATCTCCCCCTCATGTAAGGGAAAACTTTTCTAAACCAGTAGAGTGCTCCAAGGGCAACTCAGGAAATAAAGAAATCATGGAGATGCTGGTTTCTATGAAAAAGGAAATGGAGGAGAGAGAGAAGAAGTGGGAACAACAATAGAGAATAAGAGAAGAATTTATGGAGGTAGACTTCATAAGAAGAGAACAAAGATGGGAACAACTTCTCAAGTAGAGGGAAGAGGAATGGAAAGGAGAGAAATAGTGCTTGTCACGAAGATTTGGACTTGAAAATACGTCCGCATGTGGCGACTAAAAAGGGTTGAAGTGTGGGCCTTTTAGACAAAGCGGAAAGAAAGTTGGAAAGAAGTATGCTGCGAGAAGGTAAAGGGGGTTCAAAATGTCTCTACAGAAAGACAGTTCAAGGAATTTGGAAGCTTGTGGAGAAGAGGGATAAGGAGCTAGAGATGGTGTGACTACAGACAGTACATTGGAATGAAAGTCTAGATCGGTGAACAAATTTAGTGAACATACACTATGCTCTCTTATTCTTGAACTTGAGACCATGAGCAACAAGGTTAGGGGCAAGATGAATTGATCACTCAGAGTGGAATTTACTGTGATCATTGCCTCTTCAATAGGGAAGAACATCGAAGAAGAGAAGCCAAACATCTCAATACAGGTTTCCTCATTATTTGGCTAGCTTCAACCTTGAACCTCTAACCTAAAAATTCCCCAAATCCACAAAGAAGGAGATGAACTGTAGCCTCTTTCTCTCAAAGCAAAATTATAATCATCCCTCTTAATAAAGTTCAACAGAAATTTATGAAAGATTACGACATCAGATTATTTTTAATATAGCACATTAATTGCTTGATAGAAAATATTTTGTTTTGAATAAATGAATGAATACGATGTGAAAGTGAGTTGGCAAGTTTGGGTTGAATTGAATAGATTACAATTGTCGGTGTGTTGTATTGTTTTGAGTTGAAGGCATGATCAACTGAACTCTTTTACTTGATTAGAACAACACAACAACAAACCTCAGAACCAAAATTTTTTTTAATTGAAATTGTGGTAGGCCTAAATGAATTGGAACAGGAAGTTGCATGTGTAAGCTAGAATGAAGTATTAAAGTTCATATTTAAAAAAATGTATTAATTGACTGCACAAATAAAACTTTTGACACTGTTGTATAAACAATAAGGTCAGTGAAAGTCCTGAAAAACAATTCACATGGTCAAAATGTTCCTTAACAAATTGTGAAGGATTAGGGACATCTTAGGTTTGAGTCGCGATCCAAAACGAGTCCAGTCTAAGAGCTTTGTTAGATTATTAGTCAGAAAATGAAATCCTGAACTTAATACCACTATGAAGTGATGTGAGCATCATAGAGTTGAAACTTTTTAAACTACATAAAATCTCTATAAACATACTCTCAGATAGTTTGAGATAAGATGTATGAATTTCTTTGTTTTGACAGCAAGATAAACCTTAAAACTTAACTTTTTGTTCTAAATCCTGTAGTAAAGAACCATTATTTTGGAGTTTCAAGATAGGAACTAAAATACAGAAAGGACAAGTTTAGGGGAATATTGTTTTGATTTGAAAGTAAGCAAAGAATGAAGGATGGAAAAAGAGAAAAGAACAAATGAAGAAATGAAAAGAAGAAATGGAGATGAGTAAAATTGCATTTGTCAGTGGTTAAGTTTTATCTTGTATTATCTCTTAGATATAGTTAAAGTTCATTGGATGTTTTAACACCTGTTGCCTAGATTTACATTGAAAGGTGGCTGGGGTTATCTCCCAATTCTCTAAGAGTGGTAAGCTGAAATGACACATTGCACTAATCAAAAATAGTTGACCATTAAAAATAGAAATCAAAGAAGACTTCTCTCTAAAAGATGCAAGCTTAGAATGGCGTATATGATACATGTGAGGATAAGTTTGGGGAATATATTTTAGGCATTAATTGGAAAGAAAGGATGAAGGATATAGGCAAAGATACACATGAAGAGTGAAATGCGGGTAAATTTTAGCCTAAATTCTCCACTTATCTGCCCAGTGCAAACGAACTTTATAAGCTAAAAGACCTAATTGATCTTGAAGGTACTTACCTAAATTAGCAGTGGAGACTAATATGAAAAACAAGCATATGGGATTGTGAAGAGCTAAAAGAAGTGCAGTCAACGTAGTGTCCCGGAAGATTAGAGTAGTGCAGTCGAGAAGGAAGGAAAGAAAACCATCACACACATAGAGATCAGGATTAATTGACTAAATTGTTTACATTTCAGAAATCATTAGTTTGTTTGCGACAATATTTGAAAATTTTCTTGAAATGCGAGACTAAAAACTAAATTTGAAATTGTTTTAAGTGACTAGTTTCAATTCGAGTTTGTAGATTTTAGTGCAAAACGAAAATGTCATAAAAATAAAGCTAAATTGTTTGAGGACAAACAAATCTTCTTTTCTTTGTGAGACAAGTAAAACTTTAAGTTTAAGGGTGATGAGTCTAAACTCATCTATTTCAATCCCGATTTTCTATAATGACATACATTTCCTGTTTAAGGTTGCATCTCTAAACTACGATCATGTTTAATAACTTCTTCCATGTAATGATGGGTCATCCCATATATATATAATTTGCAATAAGTTATCAATTTCCTCTTTTGCTGGTAGCTAAATTCATATGGCATAATTCCACAAGCTAAGTAATTGACAATATCAACATACCAAGGTGTTTGTACTAACAACATCAATGGCTCCTCATCATGAATTTTTTTTTCCATTTATGCTCCTTACGTTTGGTTCTCTCGATCGGTAGTGATGCGCTATCGCCGTCTTCTATCTTATCATGCGAGTTCAATATCATTCTTCTTTCAGTAATGTACATAGTGTTCTAGCTTTCTTCTTTGCCGTTAGATAAATATTTAATTGCGACATGATGATGCATATAACAACATGGATTTTGATATGCCAGTATGATTTTCACAAGCAAAAGCCATTGCAGCTATCTGTCTATTATTGCCGTTTTCTTGTACTCATTACAGTCATTTGCTAACATAGTACATAATATGATATCTTACCCCAGGTTCTGTTAATCTGGCTCTAATTGCATAATCACTGTCACATAATTTAAATTCCATTGTTTGGTCTGGTATTATGATGGGAGATGATGTTAATGCGGATTCTTCTCAAATGATCATGATTCATCAAAATCAAATGATTTTGCATCTTTTTATGATCTGCCTGATGATGCAGGTTTTGAAAAATCCTTAATGAATCTTCTATAAAATCCAGCATGTCCCAGGAAGCTTCTTATGCCCTTCATTGTTGTAGGTGGCATGAGAGTTTTTATAACAACAATCTTTGCTTGGTCTACTTCCAATCCAGTAGTAGAAATCTTGTGCCCCAAAACAATACCTTCAGTTATGATGACATTTTCCAGTTTAAAAATTTAGATTCTTGTCTTGCTTTCAAATGCATTTACAAGTTTTGAATAATCTTCAAAAATGGATCATATCTTTGGCGTCATCAGATATTTCCATAACCTCTTCCACCAAATTAGAAAATATAGACATCATACATCTTTGAAAGGTGGCGGGGAGCATTATAATCAGAATGCCATCCTTGTAAGACAAAATCACCCAATAAAAACTATGCCATAAATGTTGATTTCTCCTGATCCTCTAGGGTTATTGCAATCTGGTTATACACAGAATATCCATCAAGAAAACATAAATGGGAGTGCCTTGCTAACCTATCCAACATTTGGTCAATGAAAGGTAGAGGATAATGGTCCTTTCTAGTAGAAGTGTTTAAGTTTTGCACTAGTCTATTTTTCTCTCCATCCACATGGGTTCTTGTAGGAATCAATTCATTGTTCTCATTTCTAATCACTGTGAATCCTCCCTTCTTGGGAACCACATGTACTGGGCTCACCCAAGGATTGTCTAAAATTGCATATATGAAGCCTGCATTTAGCCATTTCAGTACTTCTTTTATGACTACTTCTTTCATTCTTTGGATTCGAAGCCTTCTCGGCTTTCTATAGAGATTACAGCATTCTCCTCCAATAGGATCTTGTGCATACAGACCGAAGGACCGCTTCCTTTCAAATTTTCTATGGACCAAGCTATTGCTTCCTTATATTTTTTGAGAGTCTCCAACAGTTTTTGCTCTTCTAGCTTAGTTAATCCAGCTGAAATGATTATTGGCTTTCCTTTTTCTGGTTGTAAGAAGGCATATTTTAAGTGTTTAGAGCTTGAATTACTTTAGTAGTAAACCTTACGAACTTTGTTTTCTTGACCCTTCTTCTTTATAAGCTGTTTTGGATTTTACGCTGTTCTCTCTGTCACGAATCTTGAATCTTCGAGTTTGAAATTGGAGTTCGAAATTAAGCTTCCAAGATGCTCAAGATCTTGGAAATTCATGAACCTGCATTCATTGAATTCTTAAAATTACAATTAGTGGTCAGTTTAAATTGACAGGAATTTTTGTTTCTACAGATTCACAGTAACATACAGAGTTAAGTTTGTTTTAGACATCATTGAGATTGAAATGGCTTGCTTCATCTCAACCACGAGAGTTAGTTCTCCTTCTTTCATCAATCAATCGCATCACATTCAACAAGAAGGGTGCTTCTGTGGCCGATTAGGATTTGTTTGTCTTCCTCTATATTTATGACTACGAAGTCCACTGGAAAGACAAATTTTCCAAATTTGATTAGCACATCTTCAAGGATACCCTCAGGACGGCCAATGTCCTGTCTGCCATCTACTGGATCATGATTGTGGGAGTAAGTTCCCTTAAACTTAGTCTTTTAGCAATAGACAAGGGCATCAAGTTGATGCTGGCTCTAGAATCACAAAGTGCTTTTCCCATGTCAGCATTCCCAATCATGCAGGGTATAGTGAAGCTACCTGGATCCTGCCTTTTTTCTGGAATGGACTTCTGAATTATTGCACTACAGGTTGCATTTAGGCTCACTATCCCTTCCTCAAGAACTTTCTTTGCTCACCGCATCTTTCATGAATTTCGCATAACGAGGCATTTGAGTTAATGCCTCTGAGAAGGGAATGTTGATCTCTATCTTCTTAAACATGTTTAAGAATTTAGAGAACTGATCTTCTTATACAAATAATTAATTTTTCAATACTTATGCAATTTTTCATATGCAAATCATTTCACAATTAATTGCCTCAAATCAATTAAAACACTTCAATATGCAGTTTATTGAAAATCATTTCAATAATAGAATAATGATCGTAAAACTTGAAATAAGAAGAGATTGAATGGGGAACAAACTCCAAAATGGAAATAAAAGAGAGAGTCGAAGAACAAACCAAAAAGCTTGTTGCACTTTGATTCCAACCCCTGTAATCTCGACCACCTCAGCCTCTCCTCACGCCCCTATTCCAATACAATTAACAATCATATTATTAGTCGTATTCTAGGAGTTCTATTTAGATTTACTTTCACTTGACTCTCCTTTCTTTCAATACATTCTTTCTTTCTTTCACTAATTCCTCCCTAGAAAACTTTAACATTTATTTTAAGCATTGTTGTTATACCTCATTTTTATCCTATTTGTGGCCATGACTTCCACACATGGTTCACTTACACTTAGGGGGATTCGGGAAAAGAAAACTCAACTTAAACACCATCACAACCAAGTAATTAGTACACTTGGTGCTACAATTAAATTTTTAGCAAATATGTGAGAACCAATTTCCATTCAGGTTAGATTCTAGACTCAAATAGCTTTCTATATAGTCTAAGAATTCGTGAATCAGAGTTCGGAAGAAAAAGTTATGGCTGATTGAAGTTTGGTATAAAATCGGATGCAAGGCTCTAGGAAATTTCACAAATGGCTACAAATTTTTCCATTAAACTCCCCTAATAAAATTTTTTTGCAGTTTGCAAAAATTTCCGTATTCTTTATTTTCGCTTTTCTTTCATGTTTAATCCTCTTGAAAACGCTAGCGAACACTAAATCACTACCCATTTGCAGTTCTTACAGAACACACATGCAAATTTCTTGATGATGCATTCGAAATCACTTTACATCACTCAAACATTCATTTTGGTTCCAAACAAAGACACATTCATGTTCATACCGAATGCGTATTTGTTTTTGGAACAACACAAAAATTGAATTGAGAGAGAAGTAAGAAGAACAAAACCCAAAAGAGTTGGTTCCGGTCTCTTTTCCTTTCAATCGGATCTTAACTTACATCATCTTTCGACTCTATTCTAGCACAAACAAGGCAAAAACAAAGGAAATTTCAATAAGATTCCAGTATTTGCGCTAGGGTTGATTTCTACCCCAATACTCTAGCTTTTCCATGCATCTAGACTAGAGTTACACTTACGTCGCAAGAAGGGACGAAAACCCTAGGTTTTTTTTTTTTTTTTGCTTGACCTAGCCAAAACGCTTCACCATAGATCGACCTACGTTTTTTCGGTTTAGGTGTGAATTGGTTAGGGCTTAGACAAGAGATGAACGACTGGAAGAAGACGAGATTTCCGCTCGATTTTTAGTTCTCAAAATGGAATGTGGGAGATGAGGGCTTGAGAGAGGAGTTCGTGCATGACAGAGTTGAGATGAGCAGAATGAGAGGAATGAGAGAATATCTCTCAAAGACCAATATTTGGCCTTTTAATCCAAATACTTCACTAAGCCTTGTTTGGCTAAGCACAAATTCCCATTTTTCATTTTTCTACTTTAAAGCTTCATTTCACTTTCTATTTTCACTCATTTCATTTTCATTTTCATTTTAATATTTACATTCCTCATTTATAACCTTAGGTCCTCATTTCATTTTTTACTAAATTTATTTGGCTCTTGGGAAAATACTTCCTGTTTGTATCATTATTTTTGCTTTTAGCTATTTAAACTCGGAAAATGTGTAATTTAATTCTATTTCACACCTTGAACATGTTATAAAACTATTAGGGTATTTTCAGGGCGTTACAACTCTCCCATCCTTAAAAGAATTTCGTCCTCAAAATTACCTTCATTGAACAATTGAGGGTATTGTTGCCGCATAACTTCTTTGCTTTTTCACATGGCTTCCTCGGTCTTGTGGTTTCTCCACAACACTTTGACTAATGGAATTTGCTTGTTCCACAATTCCTGACTTTGAGTCAAGATCTCATCGCCCTCTTCACACGCCGATATGGTCTAAGCTCAATCGTCAAGAGACTACATGATGGTCCGACATGTACCCCTAGCATTGACACGGAAAACATTATATATTCTTCAACTCGGAGGTAAGGCTAATCAGATGCCACTGGACCCACTTTCTCAATCACTATACGCTCCAATGAACCTAAAAATTCCTCCAACTTGCTCTTTCCTAAAATCTCATTACCTCTCTTCCAAAGCGATACTTCAAAACACTTTTTGCCGATCCTTACATCGAATATCCTTTCTTCTCAAGGTCGGCGTAGGGATTTTGTGTCTCCATCTATACACTTTCAATCTTTTCTAATTCATTTTCTAATTTTTCCCGCTGAATCAAACTGGCCAATTATTTTCTTCTCCTCACTTAACTCAATCCGACACAATGGTGTTCGCATTTCTTCGTAGAGAGCCCCAAGGCGCCATTCCAATACTCGACTGGAAGATATTGTTCTACACAAATTCAACAAGAGGAATGTGTCTATCCTAACTACTCCTCATAGTCGATCACAACTTCTCAAAGATATCTTCCAACACTTGGATCACTCTTCTCGATTGTCCATCCGTCCATGGTGGAAACACAGGTTGAAATTTAAACAAAGTGCCTAAAGCCTCGTAATTTTCCCCTAAAATCTTGCAAGGTAAACCTCGGATTCTATTTGAAATGATCGATATTGAATCCCATATAACCGAACTATTTCCTTTTATGTAAAGCTCGCTTAGCTTGTCAAGTGAATAGCCTGCTCAATGGTAGAAGTGAGTCGTTTCGCCAACCTGGCCTACTACGACCCAAACCGAACTATGCTTTCCCGTTAACAATCTGACTCACAAAATCCATTGTGATTTGGTCCCCATTTATCCCGAGGTCTCCCGGGAGTAGGGTCAGAATTAATCCTTGAAAAGAACTTGAAGTTCAACTTCACTTTCCATACACCATACACTTGGCCGCAAATTCTGAAACATCTATTTTCATTCCGGACCACCACTATGAAGTCTTTAAATCCTGATACATCTTTGTGCTATCGGGATGCATAGCGAAAGGTCCACTGTGTGCCTCTTCGAGAATGGATTTCTTAAACTTATCATCATTGGGTATACAAACCCGATCTCTATAATACACAAATCCATCCTTTGCTCACCGTAAACTGCTCTTTCCCCTCTCACTCTGATTTACACCATGAAATTTCTCATCATTCTTTTGTGCCTCTAGCACTCGATTCAACAAATGCGGTTTTTCTATCAATTCTGCTACTATTGCACCATCGCCTGACAATGACAAATGAGCATTCAACGCTCGAAGCGCTTGTACTGACTTTATACTCAGAGCATTTGCTACTACATTGGCCTTCCCGGGATGATAATCGATCACACAATCATAATCCTTGATCAATTCCACCCATCTACGTTGTTTGAAGTTAAGCTCTCTTTGCAAGGGCAAATACTTAAGACTTTTGTGATCGGTGTAGATGAAACCCTTTTCTCCATAAATATAATGTCTCCATATTTTCAATGCGAACACAATAGCGGCCAATTCCAAATCATGTGTAGGGTAGTTCTTTCATGTACTCAACTCCGCCTTAGCTTAAGCTACCACCTTACTCCTTGCATAAGGACACATCCAAGTCTATTTAATGAAGACTACTAAAAATCATGTATTTTACCATAGGTCGGTTTAGCAAGAACCTATGGTCTCAATAAGAATGCTTTCAACTTTTCAAAGCCAGTTTGACACTCTTTTCACTCCACCAAATCTCACATTCTTTCGGAGCAATCTCACATAGGTTTAGTCATCAAACCCTTAACGAACCTTCTGTAGTAACTTGCCAATCCCAGGAAACTACGCACTTTCGTGACATTTCACGGTGTTTTCCATTCAATAATCACCTTTGTCTTCTTTGGATCCACTAGAATTCCTTCTTCCGATACAACGTGTCCAAGAAAAGACACTTCTCCCAACCAAAATTCACATTTGCTCAGTTTTGCATATAATTGTTCCTTTCTTAAGGTTTCTAGCACTACTCGAAGGTATATGTCATGATCTTCCTGATCCTTTGAATACACAAGGATGTCATCTATAAACACCACTACAAACTGGTACAGTCGGAAAACACGATTCATTAAGTCCATGAAAGCTGGCGGTGCATTTGTCAAACTAAATGGCATTACAAGGAACTCATAATGTCCATATCGCGCTTCGAATCCCCGCCCGCGCACCCGCATCCTTAACTCAATTGATGATACCCAGATCATAGGTTAATCTTCGAAAAAGACAATTGCATCTTTCCAATTAATGGTAACAAGTCATCAACTCGGGTAATGATACTTGTTTTTCACCACATTTTGTTCTACCACCCATAATCAACACACAATCTGTTGCACATCTTTCTTCTTAACAAAGAGCATTAGAGCTCCCCATGGTGATACACTCGGACGAATAAATCCTTTATCTAACAATTCTTGAAACTGAAGCTTCAATTCTTTTAACTCCACCAGAGCCATTCGATTCGGTGTAATGGATGCCGGAGTGGCACCCTGAACAACGTCAATTGCAAACTCAATCTCTCTATGTGGAGGAAATCCCCACAATTCCTCTAGAAACACATCTGGATAATCACAAACTGTAGGGATGTATGATAAACTAGGCTCCGCCTTTTTCATATCTATCACATAAGCCAAGTAGGCTTCACACCCCTTCAGAACTATCGTTCTAACAGTAGCAGCATATATCACATTAGAGAGGTGGTTCGACCTCTTATCGATAAAAGTCACTTCCTTGCCACTCGGTGTCCTTGAGACCACTTTCGGTTCTACAATCAACTACCACTCTGCGCCTGACAACCAATCCATCCCCAATATCACATCAAACTCTCTAAATGACAACTTGATCAAATCTCTTGGAAACTCATACTCTCGTATTCTAATGGAACAATCTCTATAGACTCTATTCACAACGACACTATTAGGGCTTGAACTTTCCATGCTTACCTATTAAGACCGACAAGATCCTTATTAGAGTCACATCATCCTTTATATGCAAATGCAATGAATGTCATAACAATTTCAAAAACTGTTTACAAAATTTCGCAATCATTTGTAGAACCACAAACATGTGCCTGACAATAAAAATAATTGTAATGCTCACGCTTACCATGATTTTTACTTTTACGATATATTCAAACACTAATACAAATACAAATACAAATACAAATTCAATACCGTAGCTCTATTCTACTTATGCTTTGATACCATTCAAATCCAATTGCAATTTCTCATTTAAGACACATTTTAAATGCTCATTTTGTAAAGGATAATTAACCTTATGAACATATGCTACGCAAACATCATTTTAAATTTCTAAAGGCCCTCATCATTTGTTCATAAATGCATTTTTTTTTTCTTTAATTCAATATAGCATTATATGCCCATTTGGTCAATTTCCCACTTTGATACAATACGACATTATTAGCCATTTTCAATATAAAAAAATTTTACAAAAAACAAAATTAGAGTTCACTTTTCGAATTATAGTTTCAATACAAAAATAGTCAAATCAAATTCATGTATGCATATGACAAAGCTTTACTTATCCTCCGTGTGGCTTTGACGATGACTTTGAATCTCAAATACTTGCCTCAGACTGTTATCCCCACTGCATGATGATAAATAACGCGCTGCCGCCATGCTTAGTGTCTCATATAGTCTCTTCCATTTCAGTTTAATACAAATCATGCAATGTTTATAAACAATGCTTTTCAATCTTTTTGAATGATCAATGCAATACAATACAATACATATATTCATTTCATAAACATTCATTTACAGTTTATTGATCATCGGTACATAATTATATCTATTAACAACAAAGATAAATCATGGTATTTCACAATTTTCTTATCATTTCAATTTGCCCTTAAATTAATTCTAACCTATGCTTTTGGTACAGATATGAAATCAATTGGTTGATGTCCTCTGGGCTTGGCACTAAGATAAAACATTTTGTTTTATAACATAGTACGGTCCCGCTTAGGTCACGGGATCGGGGTTATTAAAATCAATTCATGAACACTACCGATAATGTCCCGTTGGGCTACGGATCAGAGTGACACATCATTACGTTCATTCATAGTACTGTTAATTTGACCCTTATTTGTATACCAATCTATCCTTAACTCGAATTTAACTGTTAACATTCTATTAAGGGTGTTCAATTTATTCATAGCAAAATACAATATAGCATATACATCTATATACAAATAATTTATTTTTCAATACTCATGCAATTTTTCATATGCAAATCATTTCATAATTAATTGCCTCTAATCAATTAAAACACTTCAATATGTAGTTTATTGAACATCATTTCAATGATAGAATAATGATCGTAAAACTTGAAATAAGAAGAGATTGAATGAAGAACAAATTCCAAAATGGAAATAAAAGAGAGAGTCGAAGAACAAACCAAAAAGCTTGTCGCACTTGATTCCAACTCTAATCTCGACCACCCGGGCCTCCTCGTCAGCCATACCAATACAATTAATCATATTATTAGTCTTATTCAGCTTGCATTTACTTTCACCTGACTCCTCAATACATTCTTCTTTCCTAATCCTCCTCCCAGAAAAATCCTTAACATCATTTAGGTATCATATACCTCATTTTTAATCCTATTTGTGGGCTATGGGATGCCCATACGGTTCACTTACACTTAGGGGGATTCGGAAAAAGAAAACTCAACTTAAACACTGTCACAACCAAGTAATCAGTACACTTGGTGCTACAATAAAATTTTTAGAAAATATGTGAGAACTAATTTCCATTCAATGGCATATGGTTAGATTCTAGACTCAAAGAGCTTTTCGTATAGTCTAAGAACGCATTAGGCCTGAGTTCGCACGAAAAGTTATGGCTGATTGAAAGTTTGCATAAAATCTGATGTGGTCATAAATTTTTTTTCGGCAAAAGTTGCAATTACATTCCTTACAAAATTTTTGTGCTTCATGTAAAAATTTCCTCCATTCTCATTTTCATTTTCTTTCTTTTCATGTTTAGTCCTCTCGAAAATACGAATAATACTAAATCACCATTTGCTATTTTAATAGAATACGTGCAATTTTCTTGATGATGCATTCGAAATCACTTTACATCACTCAAAACAACTCATTTTTTGTTCCAAATAGATCACATATTCATGTTCATATAGAACAATGCAGATTTGTTTTTGGAACAACATAAAACTTGAAATGAGGAGAGAAGTAAGAAGAACAAACTAAAAAGACTCGATTCTGGTATCTTTTCCGTTTAGTCTTGATCTTAACTCAAGCTTTATCTTCTCCAACTCCTATTCTAGCACAAACACAACAAAAATAGGGAAATATCAGTCGGCCATTCTAAGGTTTTCAGTAGGGTTGATTTCTAACCCAATACTCTAGCTTTTCCATGCATCTATACTAGAGTTACACTTACCTCGCAAGAAGGGACGAAAACCCTAGTTTTTTTTTTTTTTGCTTGACCTAGCCGAAACACTTCACCGTAGATTAGCCTACATTTTGTCGATTTAGGTGCGAATCGGTTAAAACTTAGACAAGAGATGAATGACTGAAAGAATGAGACGATTTCCTCTGATTTTCAATTCTCAAAATGGAATGTGTGGGAGATGAGGGTTTGAGAGAGGAGTTCGTGCGTGAGAGAGAGTTGAGATGAGAGAATGAGGGAATGAGAGAAATATCTCTCAAAAACCAATATTTGGTCTTTTAATCCAAATCCTACTAAGCCTTGTCGCTACACACAAATTCCCATTTTTCATTTCACTTTCATTTTCATTTCATTTCATTTTATTTTCATTTTAACATTTACACTCCTCATTTTTTACCCTTAGGTCCTTATTTGACATTTTTGCCAAATTTATTTGGTTCCGTAAAATTTATGGGTTTGTATCATTTTTCATTTTTAGCCATTTAAACTCCGAAAAAATCTAATTTAATTTATTTTACACCCTAAACATGTTATAACCGTAGCTGCATTTTCGTGGTGTTACAGTCCTTTACAAATCATGATACACCCATTTTCAATAAAACACATTTCAAATACTCATTTGTAAAGGATAATTATCCTTATGAAAAGATATACGTATATATCACGTTAACTTAAAGGGCCCCCATCATTTTGTTCTCAATACACATTTTCATTCAACATGGCATTATATGCCCATTTGCTTCACCTCTCTACCTTATACATTACAACATTATAAGTCAAGTATAATATAAAAAACATTACAAAATTTATCGTAGTTCAATTTTCACAAATATAGTTTTAATATAAAAAGTATTAAAAGCTTATCATGGGTTTCATGTATGCATGGTCGGAGCTTTACTTTACTAATGTGCTTAATTTTCGACGATGACTATGTGCTTGCACGGTCTTTGCTTTTGGAACTTGTTCAATTCTGAACCCTCGTGTGATGATAAATAACGCACTAAGCATTTCCTCATGCTTAGTGGTTCTAAGGCGCTCTCTCTTCATTTTATTTTAACACAAATCATGCGACTTTTCTAAAGCAATGCTTTTGAACCTTATTGAATGATCAATGCAATACAATACTTATATGTATTCATTTTATATACATTCATTTACAATTCATTGATCATTCCAAATATGCACTTTCATAGGCAATAACTCATTCAAAATTCAATCATGTATTTCACAAATATTCTTATCATTTTTCCCTTCAACGATTTTTTCCAATGTTTTCAGTGCGTAGGATAATGGAATCACGACATACCTACAATGCTAGTCGGTATAAAACCTTTATAAATGCGCACGTCCTCAGTTGCTATTGACCTGTTATTAAAATCATTTTATGAACACTACCGATACTCTTCACGCTACGGATCGGAGTGGATAATTACATTATGTTTGTTTATTGGTATACAATCATCTCAACTCGAATACATTTATAACATTCTATTAAGGGCATTAAAAACCAGTCATAGAAATTTACAATAGAGTATATCCATTTATACCCAAATAGCACATTTCAATACTCATGCAATTTTTTCATGACAATCATTTCACAATCATTTTTCTCAAATCACTTAAAATAAATCAATATTCAGTTTTATGGAAAATCATTTCAATAATTGTGCAAACAATTTTGATACTTGAAATAAGAAGAGAAGAATAGAAAACAAACCAAAAAGGTCGTCGCACTTCGATTCCTATCCTTAGAATCTCAACTTCAATTTGGGGTTTCCTCGTCACCAGCCCCTAATCCATAACAATTAGAGAACAATATCAGTTGGCTTATTTAGGTTTCTAGTTAGGGTTATTTTCTACCCAACACACCTTCACTTGTTAATTTTTCTGGGAACAAATGAGCCATATTTTACCCAACTTCCTTCAAGTCCATTGTTCTCTTAGTAAAATATATTTTATTCAGAAATTGGAATCATCCATCTAGAGAGCAATCAAACCCCGTATATGTCATAAACATCTCTGACTATTATATTTTCACGTGAACTTAATTTGCCCAAAAACAGGGCCCTTTAGACGAATTTCTAGGTCAATGGGGTCTAAATTTGAATACACTTATTTTAGGAAAATTTGTTCTCCTAGAAGTCTAATTTACCCTGAAATTTGAATCACTAAATTCTAAATGAGTTAAACTCAACTTATGGCCTAAATACCAAAACTGTTCCAAAACACCAAAACTGTATCAGAACTAAACCATAATTGACTCGAAAACAGAGCCTCACTTTGACGAATTTTCTAGGTCCAATGGGATCTAAATTTGGGTACACTTATTTTAAGGAGATTTGTTTTTCTTGAAGTCTAGTTTAGCCATAATTTTGAATCACTCAATTTGGATGAGTGAAACTCAACTTATGGCCTAAATACCAAAACTGTTCCAAAACACTAAAACTGTATCAGAACTGAACTAGAATTAACCGGAAAATAGAGCCTCACTTTGATGAATTTCTGAGTCTAATGGGGTCCAAATTTGGATACACTTATTTCAAGGAGATTTGTTTTCCTAGAAGTCTAGTTTAGCCAAAAATTTTAATCACGTAATTTGGATGAGTGATGGCCAAGTTATGGCAAAACAAAAACATGGGTTTTAGAAAATTTTGACAGCATCTCCCCTAAAAACCCAACATTTCCTTTATACAGAAATTCCTCAACACCAATCCAAACAACCATATGACAACTTAGAGCAACCCCCAAAACTGAAATAAACCAATCAACATCATTTTTATACCAACTTAAGGTTCTTTCTAAACCCAAACACAACATTAATGAAAGTTAAGGTTAGTCTCTTACCTTAAATATCTTATTTTATCTTCTTTCTTCTTCCTCTTCTTCTTGATCACTTAAACTTCTGATTTCATGGAGCAAAATCACCCACTCATCTCCCTTTTCTCTCAACCGGATTTGCCCTAGCTTTTTCAAAACGTAAATACCTAAATGAGAGACTCTCTCATTCTAAAGACTAATTTGGTCTTAACACTCTAAACCTTCTTAAGGCCATGTTTGACTTACACATTAGTTCCTATTTTTCCCATTTTGCATTTTAGGCTTCACTTCATTTCATCAAAATTTCATTTGCATATACACTTCTTCTCATTTATGATCCTTAAATAATATTTTGACATTTTTACCAAATTAACTTTGTCTTGTATAATTTTACAGTTTTATCATTTTTCGTTTTTAGCAATTTAAACATCGGAAAAATATAATTTAATTTATTTTATACCCTAAACATGTTATAAAACTGTTAGGGTATTTTCAGGGCGTTACAACTCTCTCCTCCTTAAAAGAATTTCTTCCTCGAAATTACCTTCATTGAACAGTTGTGGGTGTTGTTGCCGCATAGCTTATTCACTTTCCCACGTGGCTTCCTCTGTCTTGTGGTTTCTCCATAGCACTTTGACCAATGGAATCTGCTTGTTCCGTAATTCTTTCACTTCTCGAGCCAAGATCTCTACAGGCTTTGCTTTGTATGTCAAATCTGGTCTAAGCTCAATTGTCTCTAAAGAGACTACATGCGATGGGTCTGACCTATACCTCTTTAGCATTGACACATGGAAGACATTATGGATATTTTCCAACTCGAGGCATTAATCAGACATGCCACCGGACTCCACTTTCTCTATCACTTCATACGACCCAATGAACATAGGGCTCAACTTGCCCTTCCTTCTGAATCTCATGACTTTCTTCCAAAGCGATATTTCTAAAAAACACTTTTCGCTCAATCTCATATCGAATGTCTTCTTGAGCCCACGTAAGACTTTGTCTATCCATGGCTACTTCAATCTTCAATCATTTCACCTTTCTTGGTCTCTTAAATCAAATCAGGGCCAATTATTTTCTTCTCACTTAACTCTGTCTAGCAATGGTGGTGTTCTACACTTTCTTCCATAGAGAGCCTCATAAGGTGCCATTCCAATACCTCCGACCAGCCATTATTATACACAAATTCAACTAGAGTAATGTGTCTATCCCAACTACCCTCATAGTCGATCACACAACTTCTCAGCATATCTTCTAAAACTTGAATAACTATCTCTGATTGTCCATCCGTATATGGGTGGAAAGTTGTGTTGAAATTGAGTCGAGTGCTTAAAACCTCTTGCAATTTTCCCCAAAATCTAGAAATGAACCTCGGATCTCTATCTGAAATGATTGACACTGAAATCTCATGTAACCGAACTATTTCCTCTATGTAAAGCTCTTCCAACTTATCAAGTGAATAGCCGTTTCATCGGTAGAGTGACGATCGCCAATTGGTCTACCACGACCCAAATCGACCATGCTTTTCTCCTTGTCAATGGTAATCGACCACAAACTACGGATTCGTACCATTTCCACTGCGTATTCTAATAGGTTGCAACAACTCAAGGAACTTCTGATGTTCCGCTTTCTACCCCAGCGCACACCATACACGGTCACAAAATTCAAACATCTATCTTCTTTCCTAATTACCCAGATGAAGTCTTTAAATCTTGATACATTTTTGTGCTGAAGGTGTATAACAAAGTCACGTATTCTTTGAGAATAACGTTCTGAACTCTAAAATAACGTTAAGGTATACAAACTTGAAGTCTCCTATCGACAGATCATCCTTATTAACTGAAAACTCAGTTTCTTTCCCCTCTCTATTCTGACTTAAAATTGAAAAAATTTTCTCATCACTCTTTTGTGTCTCTAGCACTCGATTTAACAAATTCGGTTTTGCTATAAATTCCTCTACTATATATTCAATAATGGCCCGACAAATAGGCATTCCGATGCTCGTAGTGTTTGTACCGACTTTCTACTTAGAGGTTTTGCCACTACATTAGCTTTCTCGGGGTGATAATCAATGACACAATCATAATCCTTGATCAATTCCATCCATCTACGTTGTCTCAAAGTTCTAAGAAAACTTTGATTATGGGTATGATATACAGACTTTGTTGGTGTAAATGAAACACTTTTCTCTGTAAGTGAATTATCCTCTATGTCTTTCATTCTTCATCGTGGTCATTTCAGAGTGTCATATGAGTGATTAATCTTTGTATTCTTACCTTGAAGCATAAATACACTTTGCCCTACCACATTATCCCTCAACCCATTCGCAATGAAAACGTCACTCAAATCTTCACCACGCCACACACGGTTCCCACGGGCATTAAAACCGGTGCCTTAGTTGTCGCTCTTTCATCGCTGGCGCCTTTGTCCACTAAAATCCCTTCGTTTGAGACAGTCTGTCGTGGGCGATCCATTTCGAATATATGTTTTTGTGCTGCTAATCTGGAAGAACCACTGGCATGTTGTTTTCTCGGGTGGTTTCCATTGATGATAACCTCTACCTCTTGGATCACTCAGGGATTCACATTATTTTATAAACTTCAAATGTGTCCGAGAAAGTGCCCTCACTGCATAAATTATTCTCAGTTTTCTATTATATAGCTCCTTTCTTGGGTTCACTCTAGAGAGGTTGTGTCATGATCTTCCCTATGGCTGAGATACCAGGGATGTCATGAATAAACACCGTGACAAACGGAATCTAAATATGAGATCAGAAGAAGAACCCTCGGTCCATTAGGAGTTCATTAGAAGTAAATTTTAAGGTGCATTTGTGATGACGGCGTTCATGAACTGCTGGCTCCTTCTTGCCCCATCTTATCTTGTCTCCCTCTCTGCTGATGTCAATGAGCGTTACCAGGATGGTAGGTCCTCTTCGAAAAAGCCACGCCCTTCGAAGTTAGGTGAAACCAAGTCATGATCACTAGATGCAGATCGCCATTTTCATACATTTTCGTTTGAGATTACTGTAATCTTGATAGCGTGTACCATCTTTCTTCATTCAACAAGCCATTAGTAGCTACGGACGAATAAATTCTTCTCTAACAATTCTTGCAGCTAAAGTTTCATTCTTCCCTCCCAAGACCATTCTATCTGTTCATGGATCTTTTGGGAATTGCTTTTGAACAACGTCGATTCTGACTCGATCTCTCAAAGTGGGAGAATCCCGGGTTATTTATCAAGCTTACAGGCCAATCACCGCACTAAAAGTATCACAATAAAGCTAGAGCTCCCTACCCTTTTTTGTGCTCAATCACACCTTTACAACTCATTTCACATTAAATTAGATATATTCGCTTCTGTGCGCGGTGGATATCTACATTAGAGGAGGGTGATTTAGACCTCTCGTAGATAAAAGTCATTTAGATAGCCACTCGATTGTCCTTAGGGTCCTTTCGTTTCATTCTATAGTCAACCACCACCACCATATCTTCAGGACAGCTAATCTCCTAATATCATATGAACTCTACGAATGATAACCCTGATTAAGTCTCACGAAACTCATACTCATATTAGTGGGATAATCCTCCACTCTCCAAAAACTCTCATTCCGATGACACTATGCCTGGGAGGATTTGTGGTAATCTCCACTAGTTTCTTTTGATAAACTACCCAGGCTTCTGAATGGAAGTACTACTTTGAAGAGCTGAGGTTGATCATGATCTCTCGCTTAATATCACAATCATTAGTATAAGTGCCATTACATCAAATCAGAGGCGTCTTTATCTTGGGCCCTATTTTGACTACCTCACCTTGGCTGAAGCCAGAACATCTCTACCATTTTTTCATCAGCACATGGTGATGCAATACTCTTGTTGTCCTTGTTTCCATATTCCTCTCTTTGGAAAGCTACAGCCACCTTTGATTAAATCACAAAAATGAAGGAAACGAGGATCTAGGGACTCCAATGTTTACTTGTGTATGGGTTGATGACAAGCTTTAAAAACCGATCCTCCGAAGCCGCTCTCCTTCATCTTTCCTCCGTTACGTCGGCAGGAGATTTGGTCCTCTGGATAAACCTCCTTAGTTTTGCAGCGGTGGTGTAGGTAGAATAGTCTTCTTCTGGTGAGTCAGAATGAGATTTCTTTGTGAGCGGTGGGCTAGTGAGACCTTGTGGTCCTCATTCTTATTAAATTTTCCACACGTGAGCTTGATTGAGTGGGATTCTTCTTACCTATCTTCTTTCTTTTAATCATACTCTTCATTTTCACCCTTTCAACATTTAGTGCACATGTCACACTCATAGAAAATCTTCATGGGCCGAATCTGTGACATAGCCATCCTCTTACAGGTAAAGCATGACACCCGTACCGCCCGCGTAACTCTCCGAGGTACGCCGCTGATAGGGCGATCGCGCATTGCCATATGCGCTCGTCTCCACGCTTTCTGAAATTTTGACTCTGTCTCATGCCAGCGTTATCGGGCCGTGTACCGCTGCGAACCGCTAACAACTCCGCCTTGCTGGGTGGTGCGTTCTGTTGATGACCACACCAGTAGCTCATCGCGTGGCGAACGCTGCTGAAATTCTCTGGTGTGCGATGCGACGCTGCGGCTTATTCTCTCGATTATTTTGAGCGATTTTCCACCATGACTCAACCATCGCACCTCTTCACTAAAAATCTGGTGATCTTTTCTATTCTCTTTATAGTAGTACTTTGGCTCTTCCTTAGTTAAGTTTCTTATTTGCCTCTTTTACTGTCCTTGAGCTATTTCTTGGAGGATATCCATAGTACCTTCTACTACTATGACCTTGCTCGTATCTCAGTGGAGCATGGGACGCTTGCCCGCACATCCACCCAGGCTGTTGTACCATAAGTCACATCGACCCCATTGTGCTTTGTACTATCCATACTTACCTATTAAGATGATCGACAAGATCCGCATCGATCCACGTCATCCTTTAAATGCAAATCTGATGTGTCACGAGCAATTGCAAAATCATTTACTAAAACTTCCTTAAACCTTGGATTCCCGATCTTCACTAAAATGTATTGGAGCTTGGAACCTAGTACCTGAAGTAAGTGATCACGAGCCCAGGATCGAAGCGCGGTCTCCTCAAGCTTCCGATCTAATACAATTCCTTTTCGATAAAACACATTTCAAATACTCATTTGTAATGGATAATTATCCTTTTGAAAATATATCCCTCTATACCTTCTAAGTAACTTAAAGGGGCCCATCATTTTGTTCTTTATTTTTAACCTCATTCAATGTGGCATTATATGCCAATTTGCTCCATTTCACCTTTATACATTCTGTTGTTATAAAGTAGTTATAAATGTAAAAAACATTTACAAACATTTGTCAGAGTTCGATTTTCTGACATAGTTTTAACAAAGTATCAAAAAAGCGATCCCATGGGTTTTTCATAACCATGGTTGAAGGTTTTTACTTTAATCTACATTATTGCTTCCTTGATGACTCTGAGTCTAGGGTCTTCTTTTTGAACTTGTTTTACTCGATACTGTGCTGATGATAAAAACAACCGCTGGCATTTTCCTTGCGCAGCGATTCGTCCTATCTCTTCTTTACCTTTAAATCATGACCCTTTTTTTTCTAAGCAGTGGCACTGAACCTTATTGAATGATCATTACTGTATAATGCATTATATATATTCATTTGATATACATTTCATTTACAATTCATTTGAATCATTCCAAACATGTGCACTTTCATAGGCAATAACTCATCAAATATCTATTGCATTTCACAAATATTCTTATCATTTCCTTAAAATAAATTTGTGATGTTTTGGTCATTGGGAATAATGGAACCAACGACACAGTCTACTCAGTTCAGCTTTGGTATAAAAGGTTTTATAACCTTGATTATGGTCGTGAGACGTTGATGAGTTATTAAAAAATCATTTTGTGAACACTCTGAATCTTTGTCTCATTTCTTGGTCGAGTAACGACCACATTCCGTTAATTTCACAATCTTTTCAGTTTGTATTCCACTACGTATCTGATCATCCTTAACTTCCGAATATGACCGGATAACGTTATATTAAGAACGTCATCAGTCATAGAAATTTACAATAGGGTATATACATTTTATAACCGATATCACATTTCATTACCTCTTCACAATTTATTCATGGCAATCATTTCCACAATCAATTTTCTCAAATCACTTAAAATAAATCAATATCTGATTTTATTCAAAATCATTTCAATAATTGCAAACAATTTTGATACTTGAAATAGAAGATAATAATAGAAAAGCGAACCAAAAATTAAACCCCACTTTAAATTCCTATCCTCTAAATCTAGGCTTTTGTCTGTTTTCTGTAACGACTAATTCATGCAATTAGAAACCGAATGTCAGTTGTCTTGTGTTGTGTTTCTAGTTAGGGTTGTTTTCTATCTAACACACCTTCACTTGTAAATTTTTTGGGAACAAGTAGACATTAATTTTGCTCAAAACTGCCCAGTCATTGTTCCTCTATCATATCTTTAATTCCAAAAGTGGAATCATCGGTCGGAACGCCAAAGGCTTCCAGATATGTCCTAAACATCAGGAATTTATTTATTTATGCAGAACCCGAGAAATTGCCCAACAGTGAGCTCTTTAGATGAATTTGTTGGTCTAATGAAGTGCAGAATTTGAATATACTTATTTCGAGGAAATTGTTCTTCTAAGTCTTGTTCTCAATTTGAATCACTCAATTTGGATGAGTGAAACTCGACTTTATTGGCCTAAAACCACTTCTTCGCAACTTTAACATATGAATGGACGAAATTGACCCAGCAAAGGCTACTTGTGAATTTTGTGTCGATAGGTCCAAATTTGGATACACTTATTTCAAGGAAAATTGTTTTCTTAAATTAATAGTTTTTACCCAAATTTTGAATCACTCGATTTGGATGAAGTGAAACTCAACTTATGGCTAAATACAGCGTTGAAACACCAAAAGCGTGTTTGACTTGTTAATCTCATAAAATTCACTTTGTGAATTTCTGGGTATAATGGGGTTTAAATTTGGATACACTTATTTTAGGGAGATTTTTTTTTCCTAGAAGTCTAGTTTACCTAGAAATTTGAATCACGCAATTTAGATTAGTGATGTGGCTAAAAACATAAGGTTTTTGGAAAATTTTGTGACATCTCCTTAAAACCAGTATTTCCTTTATACAAAAATTCTCAACACCCGATCAAACAACACCTAACAACTTAGATCGACCCCGAAACTGAAATAAACCAATCAACATCATTTTTTATATCAGTGAGGTTCTTTCTAACCAGGCAAACATTAAGGAAAATTAGGGTTGAAGTCTCTTGCAGCCAAATATCCATTTCCTATTCCTGTTCTTTTTAATCACTTAAACTCTACATTTAAACGGAACCCAAATCACCTACTCATCTCACTTTCTCTGTATTTACTTTGAAAGCGTAAATGCCTAAATGGGAGACTCTCTCATTCTAAAGGAACCAATTTATTCTGCCTGAACCTTCATAGGCCATGTTTGGCTTACACATTAGTTCTATTTTCCCATTTTTTGAATTTTAAACTTTGTTTCTCTTCATTTTCACTTCATTTCATCAAATTTTCATTTGGTATATCCCTTACTAATTTATGACCCTTGTGTCATCATTTTGACATTTTACCAAATTAACATATCTAGCATAATTTCTGGGTTTTATCATTTTTTTTGTATTTAGCGATTGCGCGAAAAACTACAGTTTAATTTATTTTATACCCTTAACTGTATTTACTCAGCCTTAGAAAATTATTTTCAAATATTCACTATTGGTGTGGCGGGCACTCTGATTGCTCATTGTAGTCTGACGGTGTAAAAACTTGAAAAGTCGAGAGTAACTTTAGAGATTCAAAGCACATCATCCTCCAACTTTGGGGGTGGTACACGATGATAGGCGATCACTAATTCCCTCGCTGGTATTCAGAAACCTCTGAGGGGGCTACTGAGATCATCTCGATGCCACTAAGATGACTAGCTCGTTTCGAATGAAATTGAATCAGGTATGGTGAGGTTGATCAAAGCCTCAGGAGCAGACACATTTGCGGAAGAGTTTAGTGGGCTCTTGGGAAGAATGTTCTGGGGATGACTCAAGTTTGAGTGAGGTTATCTAGAACAGGACAAAGAACAGCATGTTGTGCCCAGTACATGACTAAGATTCTCGGGATTCTAGCCTAAGTTTCTTGCATTAATAGTAGCCTAGCTGGCGGGTGAAGAAAAGTGAAGATGGTGCAGGAGTGTCCATGAAATTAGGGTGGGACTTCTCCTTGCCCAGGACTGGACTTGATGGTCAAGACTACTATGGACCTTATAGAGAGTGGATGATGCACGAACATTTGAGATCTGGTATGTGATAAGGAAGAAAAATCTTCCTTATCTTTTTACTTTTTAGAAAGAACTGTTCCTCCCTCGGGTTTAAAGGCTGACTCTACCGAAATTATGAGCCCGAAACGCGCAAATCACTCCTCTGAGTGGCCGAATCTTTCCAGCGGCTGCGGGTCGCGAAGCGGGGATGTGCTCGGCCATAGCTTGGACCTTTGGAAAGGGGATTGTCCACCAAGGCGGAATCAGAAGTTGTGGGACCGCGATCGGTGTGATGGGGCGTGCGGTCGGTTGTTGCTCACCACTATGGGCCACGGGGCAGACAATATCTGTGCAGGGTCGGCTGCACCAAGGCTACCACTTCCTATTTATAAATAGGCAGAACCAGTGAAGTGAGTCAGGCTCTGGCGTGAAACACTAGGGGACCCCGGGAGTCTATGCCATTACACTATGGCAGGGTTATAGATCGATCGATTCATTTTAGATATCAATTTCTATCTCATGTACTTTTCTGACCAAGTATGTTATTTAGTTGCATCTCGACTCCTTTTGTAAATAAAATGTGAGAAGAGTGGGCTTAAGGTGAGGCTTGGAGAAAGCGAATTCCCCACTGCTGAGTTCTTCAAGACAGGTAAAGATTAATCTAATCTGGGTTTGGTTTAGAAGTCTCAGAGAGGTTCTCATGATCTCAGGTGCATGGACATCCCAGTTTGATTATCATCATTGGGATGTTTGAATGTGGCTTTATCAGTGTCTTGGTGATAAGTAAAGGTTCACTACCCCTGCCGCACCAGTGTGTGTGTCCCAATCACCACTAAATTTTATAATAATTTTCAAATTATATGTTTAAAGGGTGTGATTGGAGATCAGATGGGGATTTTTAGTGTATTGTGGTCGTAGAAAATCAATATGATACTACTGATAAAAAAAATGAGGTATGAGTTGAGATGTGATATATACAAGTGTTAAATAGTCAGAACCTAAGAAATTCGAATTCCAGTGAAAAGACAAAATTTTAGGATTTTGTAAGAAATTAAAGGACCTAAGGGTCTGGCTAATAGGCTTAAATTTACAAAGAAGATTAAATGAGAAAGGAAAGTAAATTATAGTGATAAAATAATAAATGAGACTAGTGCTTGTTTGACATGGCCTTACACTTAAATAGAGGTTTAAAGACCAAGTGGTATGAGGAGCTCATTCTTGAGCAAATCCGTTTGGAAGAAGGGAGAAAGGAAGAGCTAGAATAATAAAAAAATGAGGCTTTGGTTGGGTTTCTTCCCATTTTCTTGTTTAAAAGCTACGTCCTTTGGCTTTAAGTGGAAATTTGGCGAGGACAAGGTATAACTAACCTCTTTGGGTGTTACGGAAGCAACTTAAGAAAGGGGTTTTGTGATTATCGCTCCACCACCCCAGGAGTTAATTTTGTTGAATTCAGTTGTTCGTTTTGATCTTAGGATGGATTGAGGAGGTTTCTTGAGAAGAAAAATCGGAGACGCCCAATCACACTTAGGCTGAGGAGAACAAGCATTGTTATTCAGGGGTGGGTGCTCAGTGCCCGTAACCTCAGAAGGTGGTACGGTACCTATCAAAATTGTGGTGCCATTCGCTCGTCGAAGGCACAATGTCGATACCGATCAAAAGTGATCGCCGATGCAGATGCTTCAGTGACCTTGTTTTGTACCATGCGGTTCACAAAGTCTCATATTGTGCAACGATTGTTTGGGACCTAATGAAGAAGGTTGTAATAGGGTTCAAATAAGAATGAAACTAGAAAAGGAAGGCAATACTTTTTCGCCTACGGTGAAGGCAATTTGATGTGAGTGATGAAGATCCAATATTTTCCTATAAACCCAGAGATCGAAGAAAAGAAAAAACGAAACAATAAAGCTTCGGTTAAGTTCAGCCCCGGACCTTTTAAGATTTAAATTGTTATTGAGTTCAACACACATTCCTGTAATAGTGCTCTTCATATTTCAGTGTTTGGTAGGTTGCCTAAATAAACTGAAATGAGTATATCTTTTGAAATGATATTGTAAGTTGCATAACAGTTTGAAAATGTGATGTTTGAAATGTTTTCCCCGCTTTCAAGCTAAAATGTGTAGTGTGGTCAGGTGAATTTATAAAGCAGGTGGTCGAAAGTTCTTCCCGGCATCTTGAGATTAGTTAAATCTATCTTAGACCGAGCCAACATGGCGGAGGGATGCCATCGACATCCGTCATGATGGTGTATACTTTATAAATAATCAGCAAGGCAGGATACAATGGCATTTGTCATGATGGCGTATGACATTTTTTTAAATGACCTGCATGGCGGTGTGCACAGTGGCATCTCAGAAAAACCACCGTGGGGGCGAAATTGTTAAATGTGTAAGCATTCAAGATAGAAAAGACCGGATTCATGAAACTGGAATCCATCTGAATATGAATTAATATGAGACAAAGTGAAATAAACAAAAATTTGATTAGAGTAAATGATATTTGTAAACTAAATCCACATCCTATGCGGGTTTCTGTTCAAATCATTTGGTAAATAAATTGGTTGCGTAATGAAAATACGTTTGATGAAACCAGGTGATTTACACAAGCAACTTTTGTAGCAATACAGATAAAGCATGGAGTATAGTTGTCTATAGAGGCATGATTTTATGACAAATGCATGTAGGTAAAACTAAAGTGGAATCGCTGTATCGAACCATGCATGAAAAATTCTTAGCGTGTAGTTTTTACTAATGCCAGAGTTTCAATGCTGTAAAAAAGAAAGGTGAGGCGTCTGTCATGAAAAAAGATTCACGCAGCATCCTATCTATCCCCCTGTCCTTATATATCATTTCTTTTGGACATGTGATATTTTGTGAACAAAAGAGGATATCTGAACTATTATTTTGTATATCATTTTGTAAGGCACTGGTACACCATTTGTAAACACATTGTATAAAGTAAATGTTTATGGGCTAATTCCCAGAAACAACTTCAGCATTATTTGAAACTCTAAAAGGCTGGCATGATAAATGTTTTGATGTTGCAATAGAAAAAAAGAATTAGATAAAAATCGGGCTCAGTTCGGATCATAAATTCAGATTCAGGTGGGATTATATTTCTAACGACACTTTTGAAAAATAAAAAAATAAAAAAAATAAAAGAACTAAATGAGCATCCAGAAAGTGAGACGGATCGCCGTTCGGTCGAGGCCAGGAAAGGGGTGCTTTCTATCTGTTATCGCCCTACCAGAAGGAAGTATGATGCTTTGCACTGGGCGAGTATCTGATTCTAGATAAGCACCTTCGGGATAAGTTTGTGGGGTTAATTTTGAGTAAAGCCCTTACCACTGAAAGACGATACAAAGAAACAAGGGTGGGGTGCTGCCCTCGAGATCTAGTTTTCTGAGGTAGTAGAGATCTTTACGGAGGCTGGGGATTACCTCCACTGCAAGGATGTATGAACATCGTTATCGAGTTACACCTTGGTACATCACCTATTGTATAACCCGCATAGAATAGCGCTTTCCAAGTTACCCAAGAATTCAAAGGTGCAATTGCAGAATTTTCTTCGAGGGTTTTATTAGACAAGAACCTTCCACCTGGCGCTCAAGTTCTATTTCGAAGACAAACTTAAACCACTTGACTGTTTTATTATTGGCGGTTAGCTAAGACCCTCAAATATAGGTACCCTTTGCCGAGGATTGGTTATATATTTGATCAACTACGAGGGGCGTGGGTTTACTCGAAGATAGATTTCCTCCCCGGTTATCATTAGGGAGGCAGACATCCCTAGGACAATGTTTAGAACGCGATATGGGCATTTCGAGTTCATAGTGATTGATGGGGTTGTGAATGTACTCCATCGCATTCATGGATCTCATGCATAGAATTATTCAACCTGTTTAGATTGGTTGTTGTGGTCTTTGTTGAAGCGACATCTAATCTACTCAAAGTCAGGAAGGAGAACATCATGAGATGCTCTTGAGGACATGTTCTCCGGTCTTCTGATCGATCAAATAAAAATTTTGGCTTCACAGTCAAATTCTTCAGTCATGTGGTATAAATTTCGGGTGTCTCGGTGGACGGAGAAGGTTGAGCGGGTTATGGAGTTAGGAAAGACCGAAGTCCAGTCTTCCGAGATATCTTGGTTTCATGGTGGCCCAGTGTCGGAGAGTTCATTGAGGACTTCTTTCCCGGTAGCTTCTTTATAACAAAATTGATTCGAAAGAGGTCGATTTGAGTGGAATAGCGATGTGTGTAGGCATTAAAGCTCGCAGAAAGCTTGACTCTGTTTGATAGTCCCAGAGAGGGGACATAGGTACATAATGTATTGTGTTTCCTCGAAGGACGAACTAAAATGTTTTTTGATGCAATCTGAAAGGGTTGTGGCTTATGGTTCTCGGCAGTTAAAGAATCATAGTAGAATTACCCTACTCATGATATGGAGTTGGTGGCCATTGTCTTTTCCTTGAATGTGGTGGCCTTCTTATGGTGAGCATTTGAGGTGTTTTTTAGGGCCGCAAAAGTCTAAATGCATCCCTACCTGCGCCCAGGGGACCTCATCTTTGGGGTAGCGTGAAGTGGATAGATATTTGGAGGACTATGACTTCACTTTGCATGAAACATAAAGATTAAGCAAATATTTCTTGGCTGATGTTAACAAATTTGGAAGTCGAAGAGATCAAATTGGTGGTATAACTCAGAAGTGTGGATCTTTCGATGTTCGTGAGAGCGATTAGCACCATGAAGTGAAATTGATTAGGATTCGAGAGTATTTTACAGGAGTTCCCGGTGACTTACCTTCCTTGCGAAAGCGAGGTGATTGAGTCTTCGGGACGGATTGAGATATTGTCATTAAAATACCAATTCGTTAATTGCTGGTGACGAAGGTTTGATTGCCATTCCTTTGGATGATCAACGATATGAGGAAAGGTTCGCGATTCTATTCGTTAATTGAAGAGATCTCGTTTATCTCTCGTTTTGTTGTAAATCGACGACGCGAAGTTGCGCGGTCTTGATTTGCGATTCACTCAGATGAATCAAACGGGTTACCATTCTTGGGTTTTTGTTGATTGTATGTTTGTGGGCTAAGCGTTCCGCGACGGCCGGGGTTTCTTTCAAACGGTGGAAGGTATTAGAGTGGGGGGTAGAACGCGTCATGATGGATTTTGTGACTCACTTTCCCCACGTGGACATCGCGAAGACACGATGAGTGTGGGTGATCATTAGGCCCGACTCGTCGTACACTTTTTGGTTGTCACGGATGACCTTCACTTTGGAGAAGTGCGAGGTTATACATATGAAATTGTCAGGTTTCATGGTGCCGATCTAATAGTGTCGAATTAGGATCCTAGGTTTTACAACTTGTTTTTTGACCGCTGGCCTTAAGGGACACTGTGTTGTTACCTTGCTCCCACACTTCCTACAGAAGCGTAGTAATTCTAAGGACCATCTTGACATTAGAGGACATGATATGAGTGTGAGTTTTGGATCTTACGGGTAGCTGGGAAGAGCATTTACCCTTTGTGAATTTATGCAGCAACAATGAATTCAAATTCTTTTCAATGGCACCCTAGAAATTGCTTTGTGGGAGGCTATGTCGATCTACGATACGTTGGTAGTGGGAGAAAATACCTTTTCACCAAGTCCGAGAGTGAAGTAAGGACACTGCGAAAGTGGACTTGATGCGCAGACGTCTTCTCACTGGCAAAAAAAAGCCAACCTCAGCCAGAAACGTGTTGTTATCAATTTAGAGGAATGAGAGATCCTGTCTTCTTGGAGGTGATGCCTAAAGAGGAGTAGGTCAGATTTGAAGTAAGCGGAAGCTTGTTTACCTGGTGTAAATCTGTCTCAGGCCCCTTCGAGGTACTTCAGAAGTGATATATTCATAATGGTTTGCTTTGCCTGCAGGCTTGTCTCGATGCTCTACATTGTTCAATGCTCCATGCTCTAGGAAGTACCTGCAAATGGTTTCTGTCTTTAAATCAGAGATGGAGACCTTTGAAGGAACTTTGTGTGTGTCTGGATATTAAGAGGATAAGGTTTGCAGAATTGGATGTCAGCAAGGTTCTGTCTAATCTTCTGGCCAGAAGTAGCTTTAAGAAGTGGAGAGAGCAACATAGGGAGCGTGAGGTGTATCAATCTGCGTACCCAATTGTCCCTTCTTATTTGAGGATGCGAGTACATTGTTTAGTTATTTGATAAATGATAGTTGCATATGCATGTGATTGTATGTATATACGTGTGTAAATTTCGGGGAGGAAATTCTTTTAGGGGGGGAGGGGAGGAGAATGTAAAACCTAGGAAAAATTGAATTTTTATAAAGAAAGGCAAAACAGTAATTTGCACTACGATCTGATTGAAAAGCACAAAAATCTTCTAGATCTTATAATGACGAAACGGACCTCATAGTTTGGATTCATCAACATCATTCTGTTGATTAAATTACATTTTCAAGATAGTCAGAAATTGCGTTTTTTGAGAAATTAGTGTCGGGTGACCTGCGTGAGCCATGTGGTGACACATGGCATGCCATGTGTCGGGAAATTCGCCTCCATCTATGCAAATTGTTCGGTGCTTTCAGTGCTATTTTGAACCTTGTTTATTTAAGGTTTGACACTTTTTTGTGTATAATAACGTAGTAACCCGTTGCACATTAAGGTTCACCTTTATTCTTGATCGCATTTTGTAGCTAATTTTGTAGTTTTGTAAAAATAATCAAGGCCCAAAGCTACCCACGTCATTATACGAAGGGCAGAAGTTGACTCTGTTCTTGAATCGAGATCCGGAAGGAAAGAAGAGTAAAAGTGAAGAAAATGACGACTTCAAAATTTGGGACTCTGAGGCACTATTCATCACGCAGCACTATTCACCTCGATAAGCTATTGATTCACCCTCCTGTGTTTAGTTGCATTTACCATTTTTTGGTTCTTCCAATTTTCCATCATGTAAGCTTTTGGTTTGTTTTATTCCACATTGTCTGCAGAGCACTATAAGTTCAATCAAGCTATTGTAAAAGGAAGCCATCAATCAATAAAAATTGACGGGGAAGCTTTCGACATTCATGCCTCTCTTCTGCTCGGTTCTCTCATTTTCTTTTCTACTACAGACGATGAGGAAACACCCTCAGGGGATAGCCGGCTCGGAGGATGAGTTGCAACTAAACCCATCGTCTTTGAAAGAGGAGGGGCTATTGGGCTTTAGGCAGGTAAGAGGAATTCGGTTCCCTGTTTTTTATAGTGCCAGCTTACCTTCTACCATCAGTTTAGCTCCCGGCTGTTGATGCGCCGCCTTATATACAGTTTAGTGGATGCTTGTTATTTAGATCCACTTGAGACAAACTAGTTGTCTTCTATGAGTCACTGCTGAGACGATCGGGGACATGTTTTTCAATCAGAACATTATGCTCAATAAAATAACTATTAAAGGAAATATATTGGGGTTAGAATTTAAAAAGCAAATGAAGATCGATTTGAAAAACCTTCTGGTCATTCTCTGACGAGAAAAGGACTTGAGAACCTTTCATTTACCTTGGGACCTCAAACCCAGTAGCCACCACTTATCTAAGGAGTTCTTTTCTTATTTTCTTCATTTTATTATCAGCTTGCAACCATCAGAAGCCCTCCTTTGTTTTTATAAATTCCAAAATAAGCGAAAATTCCTTATTTTGAATCCTTTGTACGAAGAAAGCCCGTCACGTGATTTAGGCCCTAGAAGCCACTCTGCTGTAGTAGCTCTCTCGACGATGGAAATTTAGGTTGCATGTGTTGATTTAAGTACACCTATTGGCACGGCGTCGAATGGCATGGTTAGCGGATACCGGCTACCAAAGCTCAGGATGATGACACAGTGAACACTTGATCTCATCACGGGGCTCCCACGATGGTGCACTTCTGCTGCTCACTCACTTCTTTATTGAAAATGCTTCTTAGTTTTACGACCCAGTTTTATTATGTTTAACACTAACCTTTTAGGTAGGATTGTTTCTGTACAGTGAGTAAGATTGGTGTTTACCTTTGTTTTCTTCAAGAACTCGGTCGGATTAAATCCGTAGACGGAGTTGATCAAAGTCAATTTTCCATAGGAACTGGCTGAAATTTGTGAATCTTGCGACCAAATAGAAGAGGGAGGCAATATGAGTAGTACTCAGTGGAGAGAAACCATGGTGCATGTAATATCGATGAGGGATTCTGAGAGCCTTCCTCGGTAGAGTGTCGACAACAGTGGAGGAGAATCTAATACATATGGGTCCACATGGGGACTATAGAAACCAATGGATGAGTGCAAATATTCTCACAGGTGTTCCCCATTGAAAGCTTATGTCCTCCTGCTTCTCTGCCACTACGCCTCGACTCCTCGTACCCGACCACCCACGATTAATTTCTTCAGGTTGAAGCGACGATGCGAACTAGGCAAACTAATTGGATAATTTCATAGGGCGAGGCAGTGAATGTCCGGACTGGCAGGGGTAGGCTCGCCCGCACGTGGCTCATGACGAGGTGGGTTGGGTTCAGGAGCAAGGTGAGTCGAAGGGAATTTGTGCCTCTCCACTGCCGAAACCAAAATCCATCCTCAGCCACGGTGGCTTGTTTCAAAAACAGGAGGAAGAAAATCCAAAAGGAGGTGCACGAGATGACACCGGTGGAGGAGCGGTGTCTCTGGCGACTCTGAAGCTTGGTAGAAAATTTTGGATCTGAGACATTGAGTGTTTGACTACCATGCGTCATGGGGAAAAAGAAGAAGAAAGCTCCCCGATCTTGATTGAGGAGGAAACAAACGAAGGTCGGTGGAAGAGCTCCAAAAGCATAGGCTGCACGCCTCACCTCGACCAGACCAATGTATATCACTGCAGCCTGACAAACTCTGAAGCACGGGTGGAAGGCCACCCCATTTTGCTTTGCGCCCTTTAAAGCAGAAAAATTAAGTGGCCCACTATACAAACTTTTGCCACTACGCATCTGGCTGTTAAGCCGACCACTCACATTGCATGGCATAGTGGATGGATTCGGGTCTTCGGATTGGACATGGAGCACGGACCTGGCATTTCTGATCTGCCGGTTCGGCTGACTTCCAAGGCTTGAGGTTGTTTTTTAGGGAGGCCTTCAGTCTCTCCCACTTTTGTTTTTCATTTATCTTATTTTATTTATTTTATTTTGATTTCTTTAATTTTCTTCTTTAATTTTCTCTAATTTTGATTTAATCTTTGTTTTTTAGATTAATTTTCATTTTTGCATTTTTTTAATTCTTCTTGTATTTTTAGGGTTTTGGCAATTTTGGGCCAGAAAGCAAACACGACAATTTAAACAGCTGCCTTGAGAAATTTTTTGTGAATTTCTGTATTGTTCCTCTGAGAATTTGCGAGAGCACATTGTTTCTTGCACTTACTTTTTGTTATGTTTTCCGTTTTTCTTATATATATATATATATATATATATATATATATATATATATATATATATAAATATTTACCACTTCACACTTCCCACCACTTTTATAAGTGCCAGAAGAAATTCTGCCGCCTCAAAACTCTCATTTTCAAGAGCGTTTTAAGTACCATTTAGAGAAAGCAAGAGAGGTGTATTATCCATCTGACCAACCTTATAGAATTATTATGAAGGTGTAATTTTCAAAATGTTTCCAACTGGTCAATTTTCCTCTCTTTTCTTCTCTCTAACTTGTTTATTTGAAGCCCAAATGGAGTGAATGGAGTGAATAAGGTCACGATGGAAGCGTGAAGTCTCTATCGACATAAGTACATTTAATCAAGGAGAGTAGCACTTCCTTCTCTAACTTTTTAATCGAAGCTAGGCAATGTAACTGGCGATTAGTTGAGGAGAGTTAACGAAAAATTGTCATCTCATTTTTTATTACTATTTTGACATTATTTGTTACCATGTTGTTATTGACACTGATTTTCCTGCTGACTGAAACTATTATACTATACCTTTTCAATTCTAGCACCAGTTTTTTATAAACCTAATTTTTTTGTGTTTACTTTGCTGGGTTTGAAAATTCAAAAAACCTTTGTCAATTTGTTTATGTTAGATTGGTTCCACATGCCTAATTAGTGGATAGTTGAATCCTTGGTGCTTTTAATTTTCAACACCTCACAACTGCTCCCTATGTCTTTATCGGGGTTTCTTCAATAAATTTGCTTTAACCTAACCTCTAAACTTTGCAAAACCTACCTAATAGTTTAGTTGACTACCTTTAATAGGTTCGGACCAGAAAGAGAGGAATTAGTGTCTTCCAAATAAAAAAAAGAAATTGAAAAAAGGAAAGAAGAAAGAAAGAAGAAAATTTACAACATGAAGCAGAGCACAGTCAGGGTATATAGTAAACCTTTAAAGCGTGCCCTAGCCGCATGGATTGGGCCACCGGGCTTGGTAACAGCTACCACAGGTGGATGGTGGGTTTGGCAGTGTGCGGTCTTGGGTTTAATCTTTAAGTCAGGGGTGGCTGAAGTTAGTATTGAAAGATCGCATGACTTGATGCCCTAAGCTTTAATTGGTTGGGGTATCGGGGTGGATTACAATTACATGGACTTTGGTGAAAGTCAGTTTCTCAGCATTGCACCCCTACCAACCAGAGTTGTGGAATAAGAGTGGGTTGATCTGGCTTTAGGTTGGTTTTAATTATGCAAGTGTGACCAGCGGTTGGAGGAAATCCGTTATTGGTTTATTAACGCGGCCCGATCAAACAGCTGCCCAAGTTTGGTGGAAGTCTCACGGTTGATTCTACCACCGCGCTGAGGAGGCTCTTTTGATATATTTTGTATGGCATTCATTCTCTTTCGAGATGGTTATTGGGCAAGGGGTTTCGGTGATTCTCTCGCTGAGTTGACATTACTCATTCACAACCTTTTTGAAGCACCATTTTTGCCAGACATCATTTTGTTATCGTTTTGTATGCTCTCTTTATTTCTTTAATTGCTAGGGACTAGCGATATGTAGGTTGGGGGTGTGATTAGTGCTCAAACGGTGCTATTTTAAATACATTTATTTAAGTTTTGAGAACTTTTGTCTAATGGTGTATTAACCCGATTTTGTCTAAGTCACATTATTCTGAATTGTTTTGGCAGCTGTTTTGTGGTTTTGAGATAATCAGGCGAGAATTATTGAGTCAATTCAAACACGTGGGGCACGAGTTGAACTCATGCGTTTTATATCAGGTCCCGAGAAAGAAGAATAAAAGTATGAAGAAAAATGGAGCACTTGCAGAAATTGGTTCACTGTGGGCAGCCTTTGTTCATCATGCGGCACTATTCACTGGCCTTTGTTCCACTCTCTGTAGTTTGGCGTTGTGACTTTTTGTTGCATTTTTTGGTTTCTTTGTTTATCCATGTAAGGCTTTGGTTTGGTTTTTTATGTTCCCTTGCTTTGGAGCACTATAAGCTCGGTCAAGCTATTGTAAAAGGAAGCCATCGATAATAAAGTGTGGGAAGCTTTGTGAGCTCTCAGCCTTTTTCTGTAATAGTTTCTCTGTTTCTTTTCCATTTTAAAAATGACCCCCTCAGGATGGCAACGGAGGATGGTTGGATGACGGGAAAACAGCGGTGTGTATAATGAATGCCTATGCGCCAGAAAAATTTTGCGCGTAGCCCCAAGTAATATAGTGTACTTAATGTACGGATGCTCGATCCACAGGGGAAAGGTAAAATTGACTACGAGAGGTTACACTTTTCGAACCATTATAAGACCAATTGATTCTAGGGTAAAATTTGAAGTAAGGAAACTTCAACCTAAGCTATTGATTTATTGGGTAATGGGTGTTGGGCGCCTAAGTTAAATCTCCCCTATCACGTTCAATGGATTACTTTTCTAAAGATCTTTATTTATTCAATATGTTATGGAAATCAGCCGATGGCGAGGTGATCTTGCCTCGAGATATCTCTCCTCGAGTACTTATCGCTATCAAATCAGACAAAATCAGGTATACTCTATCTCGACTGATAATTTCCAGGAAGCAACTTAAATGTTTCTAAACTTTCAATGCCACCTTCCGAGGGTTCGGAATATCTGCTCTATTAACTTGAGATCGGCTAAAGGCTACTCACCGGGATCTGAATGCCTCTCATCTCTGAGATCTCGGATCTCGGTCACGATTATGCTAACATTGGCGAGACATTAACATAAATTTGAAATACGATTATAATTAGATGTGACAAATTAATAACAAGCTGAATAACATGAAAGATCAAACTTTAATCCATTGTACATGACGGGGTTTTGTTATAACCTAGAAAGAGATCTAGAACATAATGGAAGAAAAGATAAGCTATTTTAATAAAGAAAACATTGTTCTAAAATCCGAAAATAGAAAAAATGAAAAGCGTTACCAAATTCAGGGCGCTACCGAAGTCAGTGTCTCTACTCTCGAAACACGTACGCACTTTCTAGTTAAATCTCCGGTATATTTACGGTATTCGTACTTTAAATGATGAGGTCTGATTACCGGTGGCGTCCGCGGCGTGTAATTGGCGTCGCGGCGTGCGACATGGTGACGTCGCGGCGTGGTGGCGTCGCGCGGCGATGGTGTTGTCAGGCGATAATTGGCGTCGCGGCGTTAAGCGCTGACGTGGTGACGCGTCGGCGGCGTGGTGGCGTCAGCGGCGTGGCGATCACTTCCCGCCCACGCTCCCTCGTTGTTCCCGGCGAAGAGCGGGTAACTCTTTCACGGCTGATGAACACCTTAACCACACCGGACACAAAATCGGGGATCTAGCCACAAAAACTATAAAATTATTATAAATAGTAGCGAAAAATGCGACCGTAGCGAGTGTAAGTGTGATGTTTAGGCGCTCATCACACCCCGAGCTTGGTTTCTTGTGTCACCAGCGAGCGACTCTAGGCGGGACACCACGCTGACACCGCCCAACTAACGCTAAAGGCGGTGGTGCACATGTTGAAAATTAGGGGATCAAATTGGGCGACTCACATACCCTTGTTTTGCTCGATGTTCGGTGAAGCATACGAATATTTGACTTCGGTAGTTCAGTTAGGGACCAGGTGTGGCTGATACATCAAACCACGGTGTTCAATGGCCTTTCCCAAAACCCCTATGTGCTTATAGTGGATGACCTTGAGGAATATGCCACCTGGGTTCGATACCCCCAAACACTCAGCCCACCTATTAGGAAGAAACTAGGAAGGGATTTAGGAGCACCCATTTAATATGTTCATACTTGAAAACCCTCGTACCTAAAACACAATGGAAGAAGGCCTAGTGCGAAGTTTTGCTTGAGTGTTCTGGCAGCGGGGATCCATTGGTGACTCCCACGGTTAGTTAAGGGCACCGAGGCATTCAATTCCCGCCAAACTTCACCCAGGCATCAGCCCAAACTCAAAGGCCTAGGTTGCGGCCAGGGCCGTCCATCTTACATCCCGTAAGCGGGCGGTAAGTCAGCCAACTCAAAGCCGGGTTGGCACTGGGGCATTAGGCTTTGTTGGGCCCACCTCGGAATTGTGCACGGGATTCCGATTGGATGATCCGCTTATTCTATGCATATACCTATTTTTGTCATATTTCTTTTCTTTTCACTTTTCTATTGTTTTGTATTTTTATCTTTTGGATTTGGGGCTCGATGGCAATCTCTTGATAGGTGTCCATCACTTTCAAGATGGTTGGAATCACCTAGATTGATTAGGCTTTAGTAGTTGATTGACGCCACCATACTCTGAAAGTCACTAGTGTGTGAGTGTGATAGAGGGTTTTAAGAGGCGTTCTTTGACTACTGGGATTGATTGCTAACCACTTTTGCTTCATTCAACCTAATTACAGAACATGACAGTATGTGCATTTGTTGAGTTTATAGTGAACTCTCAATCCAAAATTGATCCTCAATATCAAAATGGCACACATCACTACATACGAAATATACCTAAAACACTTTATGAACAACTAACACACTTATTATTAACATGAAAGTGTGATGTAAAACAAACTTTAAAACCAAGTCTAAAATACCACGATAACGCAGCCTACTAAAAACAAAGAAACACAACTAATATGCGGAACAAACTAAAAAATCATACTAAGTCAGTAACAATAAACAAGAACAAAAACATAGGTACCTAAATGAAACCAAAACCTTAAATTTTTATCAACAGTACCACAGGCAGTAGCAGGTGTCCTTGTGAGATGAAAACATGAGGGTCAAGAAACTCCTGTGGATCCTTCGCGGGTGGAGAGTGGTGAATTTGGTGCAGCGAAATGGGCGGCGGAGCTCTTCAGGCTGGCTGCTTCTTTATGAGGCGATGGCGGTCTTGGCTTGTCTACCTATCAGCGCAGCATGCCTCCATGTCACAGGTAGCGAGGACTCCGGTTGCTCTGATTCTCATCAGAAGTCCGGCGGCTGGTGGCGACGAGGTCTCAAAGTGCAGTGAAGGACTAGGAGGGTGGCCGCCCAAACTCTCTTGGGGAGGTGGTGGAGGTGGGCGGGATATGGTGGTGGAGGTCGTTGGGGCGAAGACGGCCAGGGTCTCCTGCAGGGATCGCCAGGGATCCCTCGCGAGCGCCCGTACCTGCGCAAAGCTGGGTTTCTCTCGTCAGAGACTCGTGACCGTCGTGGGCCTGGGTTGGGACACGAGTGTCAACGTAATATAGCTTTTGACCGGTGGAGCCCGTGTACCGGTCGTCCAAGGAGCACCCGGCTTACCAAAGCCAATATCGGAAAAATTATCCCAGTTCATGCCATGTCCCCGGTTATGGAGGATAGCATCCTCCCCTCTCTTACGACATATCGATCGTACTCATGTGCGATGGCGGTGAAAGCAAGAGGCAGGAATACCTCACCATTGATGAAAAAATCGGATAAGACGCGATGATGATGGTATGTTCCCAGGGAATCTTAGGGACAAATGGCAGCGTGAGTGACCACGCCTTGGCTGTTGATCACCTCGGCTCACCGACCTTGCCGCTTTATGGTCAATCTGCGGATGACCTCCTCCTTGTTGATCGGGTTAACTCGCGGGTGATGGTCCGTTGGGTTGTGCTCCTGAGCCGCCGAAGCGTGATCGACTGCTGATCCGACCCGATGCACTCACCCTGTTGCGAGGGACATGGGAGCAGAGGTTGGCGTCGTCTCGAACTCGCTCATTCTTGTGAATGAGGGGGTTGGCATGTGCATACCACCCCTTAGCCTGATTGTCTTTCTGAAATCCATCGGGATTCGCCCTTCTCCTTAATGAAGGATCGGTTTTTTGCAAATTGTACTTCTAACGATCTGCGACATCAGTTTATAAGCGTGGAGCATCGAGAAAAACGTCAAATTCCGGGTCCTCATTTGGGGCCGACTCGGCTTGTGAAGCAACCTGCCGGACATACTAACCTAGACAAAAAACTCGAACACCTAATGTGCAACACAACGATACTAAGCTAACTACTGGCGACTCAACAAAACCCTGATGAGTTCAAGCGTAAGGGAATCCTAGCTAACAATGAATTCCCTAAGGGCCTCTGGACTACACGCACAAATGAAACCCTAAACTATTGTACCCAAGCTAGAATCGGGTACACAGTGGTGTCACTACTGACAAAGCCCGTAAGAGGGTGACTTGGGTGATCGGAGGGAGGGTCTCGACGGGATGCGAGGGCTCGGCGGCAAGGTTGGACGCAGATGCGAGGAGCTAGGGTTTGAAGGAAGGTGGTTCGGTGGCGGCCAAATAAAGACCCATTCTTGGGCTAAAAGCGGAGGCCGCGTCGCGGCGTGCGGGGTGGCGTCGCGACGTGACGGCGAATGCCTTGGCGGCGTCGGCGTGGTGTCTCGCGTCGACTTGACGGAAGGGTATATATTTAATCCGCATTCAGCGGCGTCTGGATTCATCCGTCGCGATCCGCGGCGAGAGGGCTTTACAATTGGCGTCGTGGCGTTGAGTCACGTCAGCGACATGGCGAAAGAGTATTAAAATGGCGTCGCGGCGTGAGAAATCCGCGTCGCGGCGTGTGAAAAGGTATTTTGGCGTCGCGGCGTATGGAAATCCGCGTCGCGGCGTGGCGGAAGAAGCACCAATGGCGTCGCGGCGGCGCGAAATCTCGTCGCGGCGTGGCGAGAGTCTCGAAATTTTATACACTAACACCTCAGAACTCCCACTTGTAAACTTCCCTTCGGACTTTTGAGCACTCTATGACCTACGTACCTACACCTCCGGCTCACGAAATTAAACCAACAGCGAAACAACGATCATGGATGCGACTAGAAATCAAAAATTCTGAAAACAACAGCCAAGGCGAAACTTAAAAGCAAGTTTTGAAAACTTAGGTTGCCTCCCAGAAGCGCTATGTTGTGTGGTGGCTCAGGCTGTACGAAACTCAAATATGGTAAGAACTCAAAAAAACTCTGTGATGGTGACTATAACCGCCATGGGCATCAAAGGAATGACTTGCTTGTACAAAAACTTCGCCTCCATAATGTCACGGCTTCACGTTGGGTGGCGGCGTGAATCATGCCTTTCTACCGGGATGTGAAACTGCGCACCATGGCGAAAGACCTTCCCAGTGAAGGTGGGACGTGAGACTTATTTCCGGGAAAAAGCTTTGATGCGGGGTGAATAGAAGGACTTGTTATTAGGCCGTGAATTCTTTGCAGTGATGTGCTTGTCGTTCGGGCCTTGGTTCTCCTTATAATCTGGGCGTTCATGTATGCTTCGTTTACGAGAGACTCATCTAGCTCAACGAGTTTCAGGAGTAGTCGTTTTTCACCCGGCCCAATCTTGTCCATGTTAGTTGTAAGGTGGCTGATAGGCTGATGCCAGGAAATTCTCTTTGGAAGGTGCGCTTTACCATAAACAGAGCAGGGACATACCTAAGGAGTTTTAAATCGCGATTGCGGTATGCCCGAGGGCGCATCGTCCTATCTTTTAGACCCGATCCTTCTTGGAGTTGTTGACTATCTTCTCGAGGATGCGCTGATTTGCAGTTGGATATCTCGCGCCGTTTGATTGTGGGTGGTGTACGGCGAAGAGATGTACGATGGCGTACCTGCTTTTTAAAACCTTGTCTATTTTCTTGTGCGAAAATCGTACCATTATGTGATTAAGACAGAGAGGTTCAAGCGTGAGAATATATTCTTCTTGAGGTGAGCCCTGACCTTGGCATCTTCAGGTCATTGGTGCGTGTAGGGATCGCTTACCGCCGAGACATAGTCTCTTTTGACAAAGATGTACAAATTGCTATATGATCGCGAAATGGTCCCATGAAATCCTATACCCCATAAAGTGAACAGCTCTACCTCTAAGATAGGGTGCATGGGTGGCTCGTCCTTCTAGGAGATCTTCCCGTTAGTTGACATTTGTCACATATGGAAGCGGGGCCGATGAACATCTTTAAATAAGGCCAATAAAAACCCGTTATAGCCTTAGCTCTTGTTCTCTGGCCACCAAAGTGTCCGCCCACCACGATAGAGTGTAATGATAGTTCAGTCGAGCATTTCATCTTGGCACACATCTCCTTATCGCTGATCAGCCTGATGCTGTAAAGAATTGGCTCTTCCAAATAGTAGTGCCTTGGGTGTCACGAAAAACCTTTTCTTCTTCTGATAGTTAAATTCCGGGGGAATCACTTTGGCCACCAAATAGTTCACATAATCTGCAAACCAAGGAACTGCCCTCTTGTCCTCAATAGCAAAAGTTTCTCGTCTGGAAATTCGTCATTCACCGGAACATCATCTACGGGGTCCCTTGTGGGTGAAGATTGATAACCACTAAGTACCAGTTTTCCTTCTTGTCCTTGATTTCTACGTCGAACTCTTGCAGCAGACAGTTACCGAATCAATACGGTTTTGCATCTTTTCTTGACCGTCAAGAACACTTTTAAATAATGAATAAATCAGTGTGCACCGCATTTGTTGCCAATCAAATATGGCACGAATTTGTCGAAAGCAAAACGATGGCCAATAGTTTCCTTTCTCGATGATGACATAATTCAGTGGCGTCATTCAAAGTCTGCTTGCATAATGCAAAATCGCCTGAAGATTTTCTCTCGTTTACCCTTAATGCGCCCGATCGCATAGTCGCTTGCATCGCTTTGTCATTTCGAATGGAAAAAGACAATGCGGGCTACAACAATAGGAGGTACGAGATCAACTTTATCCTTGTCTGGTGGCATGTGTGCATTGGGAGTCGAAATTCAGTGGGATCCCACAATTTAGCAAATTGAAGCGATGGTTTACTTAATCTGCGAGAAATCCTTGATAAACGCGCTTTATAAAATCGACGTGCTTCAGAAAACGGATCCCCTTTCATGAAGAAGATTGGAGTAACTTCTCGGTAGCTGATCTTTGCCCTATCTACCTCTATCCCTCTTGCTGAATCAGATGTCAGGAGACGATACCCTCTTGTACCATGAAATGACGCGATTGAGTACTAAATTGGTCTCTTCACATCTTGCTAGATGCGGCTCTCAAATTTGCTGAACAATTGTCAAATGAATTTCCATTCGCGAATCGTCCATGATTTCAATCACGTCTTCTCCACCATGTCGAATATGTGCATCATCATTCATTGAAGGTACGGTGCATTACCGCGATCCCGAAAGGGCATCCGTAGGGTCGCGAATGTACCGCAGGACAGTGAATGTTGTCTTATACGATCGCCGAGCTATAGCAGTTGGTCCTTAACGGATATCGATAAAGCAATAATGTTCATAGCGAAGCTGTCGTCGAGCATCGATCTAAAGCGGCAATGAAATGATCTTTTGAGTAGCCTTGTTCCTTCCGATAATCAATACGAATTCTCCACTGTGGTGTATTCACAGATGGCGATGAATGTTGTTTAAGTCGATGTGATTGTTCTCCGCTTCTTGACACTACGGTAGGCTGATCCATGCCTTTATCTGAAATGGGGTAAATCACCAGTGTCTAGCCATTTAAAACCTCTTCGGACACTTTACTTCAGTAATGGGTTTAACCTCCGCTACGCTTCCACTGAAGGTTTATGTCCATCTTCTAGTAAATCTGATGCATGCACGCACATAGAGGGCGAATCCTTTAGATCAGCTAGGAACCATCCCAGAGTGCATGTTTGTGATCTCGAAGGACCCTCAATAACTTCTCTTCCTCTAGTGCAGTCAAAGATGTTGAGATAATCACGGGTAGCGTAGATTCTACCCCAAGGTATGCATACTTCAAATGGTAGGTGAGGTTTTGTTCCATCTTGGTGGTTAACTGTCAGGATGGACAGTGATTTCACTCTTATTGAGAGTTGAAGTATTTTAGGTCTATTGTCAAAGAAAGAGTCCATCCTGTTTTAACATATTCATACGCCTCGTCACTCGGTTCTCGGTTCATTCTCCTCTCTTTTAGGCTAGTCTCGAGTGTCGATGGAGACCCGATTTATTTGGGCTCTTATAGCCTCTCTTATGTGACGTGACCAGTATCACTCTCTTTGGGTGTCTGCGCCTCGAAGACATTGAATTTTACTTCTTCTTCTTGTACTCTTAGTTTCAGTTCGCCCCTATGCACATCAATCATTGCCACACTTGAGTTGCTAGAAAAGGTCTTCCCAAAATAATCGGTATTTCTTTATCTTCCTCCATGTATAAAACTATGAAATCATCTTTGGAAAGATAAACTTGTCGACCTTTATAAGACATCTTCTATTATCCCTCTCTAAAGGTGCTTCAAAGATTTGTACGCAAGCGGCGTGATTGGCGACGAGACTACTCCCAATCCCAACGTAAAGATGAGATGGAGCCTTAAGATTAATCTTGGCACCCCAGTACTGGCATTCAAAAACCAGCGACCGATTGTGCGCGGGATCAGTGGCTGCTTTGGATCTTTGAGCCGTGGTGAACTTTCCTGCGAAGGATAGCGCGCATTCTGGATTCGAATTTCACCGAAGTCACCGTCTGCTAATCTTCTCTTCCGGAACAAAATGTCTTTCATGAACTTTATTCTTTGGGCATTGCTGGGCATGACAAATGGAGTCATTTTATATCTTGACTTTTGAAAACATCCGCCGACTCCATTGAATTGCTTATCCGATTTATATTTCTTGGGCGATTTGTGTGGGTAAGGGGCGGTATCTTGGCCTTTGCTTCACTAAGTCTCTGGCAGAAGCATTTCTCCCCAGCCTGGCCCCATTCTTTGTGCATCATCTTTCGTTAAATTTGAGTGATCTCCTCGATCTCTAGCACTTTTTCTGATTAGAGGTTGCACTTGTGATTCAATTCTCTCCCAACTACTCGTTTTTATGCTCATTCCATCTCTTCTTGGGTTTACCTCTGAATTGCTAGGCAAAGAGCAGGTTGCCTTTACGTAAGTAAACTATCATTTTGGCATTTGTGCCTCGAAACTCCTTAGTTGTCTTTGCTTGATTGTTCTTGGGTTGCTTCTTCTTTGCATGTTAAGCCTTAGTCTCATTCATAAGCAGCGAATCGCAGAAGTTAACATCTATCTTTGAAACTTGGCTCTAAATCCGAAGCTTCTTTTCGGTGGTTCATTAAGCTGAGGTTTTGATGACATATTGATTGCAGTTGTGCATGCATCGCGCGCCGTTGTTTGATTATTACGGTTCACGATTGTTCGCCACCCTTGTCCACGATTAGACCGGTAGAAATTTGCATTACCCCATACGGTCATAGCTGGCATGATTGATTCGATTAAACCTCGTCACGTCTTGGGCTTGCTCAGCGCGGTTTCACGGTGACATTCTACACTATATCTTGTCCTCCCATAATTCACACAACTCCATGGGTGGTCACGTATAGCATGTCTTTGTTCCTGCTTTGCCTATTTATTTGTTTAGTCAGGTTGAGCCATGATTTACAGTTGTTGAGAGGACTTCATTATGCATGCCACCACGCGTGTTTCTTGGTGTAGCCTTCTCTAGGCCAGCGATTAGTGTTGGTTGTAGCATCTTCAATATCTCATACGCGCAGTGCGTGGTTTTTCTTTATCAATGATCCTCCGGTGAGGCATCTATCATTGTTCGGGTTAGCCACCGGACCATTGTAGAAGGTGTGGACTTGCATCCACTCCCGGTTGGTCGGTGGTGAGGACGCTCCATGATAATTCATGAAACACAATCTATGCCTGCGCCGGGTTCTCCCCTCTGGATTGATATAGCGTATTGATCTGCACAAGTTGTGCAATCTTGAAGTGGAAAGAACTTGGTCATAAACTTTTGGCCTCAACTGGATTCAATATGACAATGGAGTGCAGTGGCTGGCCCAGTTGGCAGTAACTTGGCCTTCCCATCCTAGTGAGAAAGTGGGACTCATGTAAATCTTGAGCTAACCGGTGATAGTTGTACTTGATGGTATCGCAAACTTAAGGAAGTTAGTTAAATGTATTGAGGATTCTCATGGGGTAGTCCATGGAACAAGATGTTACTGAAGCATACGTGCGTAATGACTTCAATTGGTGTTTGCTTGAATCGGTGGTAATTACGATCATTGTCACGAGCAATTGTTGATTAAACGAGCTCATCTAATAGCATGTAAGGATCGATCTGGTTGTATAAATGGCACGGGCGCTTGATTCCTATTTGACTCTACGTAGTTCGGTTGTTCAAGCGAGTCATTCTTGATGTTTTCCATAACTATTGAAGTTCTAATCACATTATATTCTGTTCTGGCAGCAATCTGTGCGAGAAGTCTTCGGCTTCGAGGATCACCTGAGTGTTGGATTAATTCGATTTCTTTATCGCATGTGCTCAACTGACTTTATCATATGACCTTACCAATGAAAATAACAGGCAATTGTGACGCGTAATAATAACAAAAATAAAGAAAATTCTGGAAAGCTCACTATATAATGCTCACTTCTACTCTATATCAATTTAAACCATTCCCGGCAGCCAGCGTAAAAACTTAATGATGAAAGCATGGGTGTGTATAATGAATGCCTATGTGCGCAAGTGCAGTAGCCCAATATAGTGTACTTAATGTCTGGACCTTGGGACCACAGGGAAGGAGGCAAATTGACTACGGAGGTTACGCACCAGAACAATATCTGTCAAACCAGGTCTAGAATTAAATTTAAAGTAAGAGAAACTGACTAAGCTATTGATTCTTAGTGAATTAATGGTGTTGGCGCCCTGGAGTTAAATCTCCCCTATCACGTTCAATGGTTACTTTTCTAAAGATCTTTTGTTACATTCAACCTTATTTGTAATATGTCAATGGCGAGTGATCTTGCCTCACGAGATATCCTCTCTCGAGAGTATATCGCTATCTGATGGATAGATAGTATTTTTCATCTATCTAAACTGATGGCCAAGGAAATAACCGTATTGTAACCTCAAATGCCACCTTGGTTGGAATATCTTCTAATATCTCTATTAACCGACCTACTTAAAGGCTACTTATCAGATCCTAATACCTCATCTCGAATCTCTGATTCAAAGGATTATGCTAACATTGGTCGACATTAACATATAATTGAAATGCGTATAGAGTAGATGTGACAAATTAATAACAATCGAATAACATGAAAGATCAAACTTTAACTATCGCATACGATGGTTTGATTAACCCTAGAAAGAGATCAGAACATAATGGAAGAAAAGATGAAACTGTTTAATAAAGAAAACATTGTTCTAAAATCCGAAAATATCCGAAAAATGAAAAGCGCATACTCCCCTGCGCACTCGGTCAATACCGCTTCCTCGAAACTCGCCCGCTTCGTGACGCCTCCCGATGCCCTTATTTCAGCCATCGTGACTTTAAATGATGAGGTGCCGAGTCGACGCCACATGACGCGGTGACGCCGCGACGCGGGCGACGCGGTGACGCAGGCTTGACAGCGATCGCCGCGACGCAGGACGCCGCTGACGTGATGTCACTTCCGCTTACTTCTCATTGTTCCAAATCGCTTTCCAAAGATGCCTTTACGCCCAATGAACCCGTAGAATCCACACCGCACACAAAATCGTGCGGATCTAGCCACAAAACTATAAAATTATAAAATAAATGAAAATGACGACCCGACGCCAGTAAGATGAGTGTTTTGTACTCATCATCGCAAAACCCCTTCGCCTTTGAAGAGAGGGCTACTGGCTTTCAAGTGAGGTAAAATTTCGATTCCCCTATTTTTAACGCAGCGCGATATGCTATGTTTCTATCTTTCAATCTAGGTTTAAATCCTTGAGATGCCTTGATTGACCAATATTTGGCAATTGTTGGGGTTCGTTGATGCTTATTGCTAGATCCACCGTAGATTTGGCTAAAGGTCATTTTAGCATGAGTCAACAGAGATCGTGACATGTTTTCACTGTCCGGGAGCATTTATGCTCAATAAATGCTTTGTTTCAAAATGAAAAATGTTAGGGTTCAAATTTTAAAAGCCAAATGAAGATCCGGTTCGGGAAATGACTATAGGTCATCCTCCCCAATGCGAGGAAAAAGGACCCCGAACCTTTCATTTACCCAGACCTCAAACCCAAGAGCTCAATGCTTGCGAGTTCTTTTTCTTATTTTTCTTCATTTTATTATCAACCTGCAACCATCCAACCCTCACTGCTTTTATAAATCTAAAATCCAAACTCGAAAAATCACCAATTTGAATCACTATACGAAGAAACCCATCCCTTTGTCTTCGAATCTCTAGAATCACTATACTAGAGCTCGCTACTACAAGAGGGGAGGAAATTTAGGTTATAAATATTGTTGATTCCGGGTACACCTACTGTGGCACGAATCAGTAGGACACACGACAAGCCATGTGTCAAAATGTAAGCATGTAGGACACATGGCAAGCCATGTGTGTGACACTTGGCAAGCCATGTGTCAATATTCATGAAAGTGGGAATGTGTATAAATGGGAGGTGATACCAGTTCATAGAGAAGGGGAGGAACAGAAATGAAAAGATAAGGAAAAAGGAACAGGAGAGAAAGGAAGGAAAAAAAAAAGAGAGAGAAGGAGAAGAAAGGGATAGAGAAAGAGGGAGAAAAGGAAGTTGGCGTTCCGACGATCGGAACTTGCTGGACCAAGAAGTAATGTCTGTATATTCGACTTGGGCTACACTCCAAGAGTTAGGGATTCTTTCTACTTGGTTTATTTCCACCCTAAAGGCTATTTGTAAAATATTGAAATGCTATCCTGTTTTGATCCTACTCACTGGCCGAATTTTAGAATTAGTTTTAGTTTAGGAAATAAAGGGAATTTGGACTCAAGTCCTTAATAGAAACTGTAGTTGCATCTGTGAACTTGATGTTAGGCTTTTAAATCACCTGGAACTGACCCTACAAATTTCATGTTATGGTCTATTTTCGACTTCCATAGCTTAGCTATCTCCCGCTTGTGTCCTGATTTAAACTAGTTTTGCTAATTTTACACCGATTTTGGGACCCAAATTCGATCGGTGTTCAGATTGTCTTGTGGCCATGTGGGGCTTGATTTGTGGCCTAGATTTGGACAGTCCTAGGGCTATTCTATGCTTGGGTGGTGGTAAGTTTGTGTGGCTTGTGATGGTTGTATGTGTAGATCGCCAGGGCACTGCGCCACCAGCCCTGAGAAACCAAGTTGTTCTTGCTTTTGCTTGATCGACTCGTTGTGGATAATGCTTATCGAATGTTGATATATGAATTTTAATATATTGACATTGTGATGAAATGTTGGAAATCATATGCTTCCGATATAATTGTCCATGGTACATGATTTATTGTCCATATGGAATTCATTACATATGAGACATGGAATTCATATGTAGTGGCATAATGCATTGCCTATGCATTGAGACATCACATTCATGGGTGTAAGTGCATGGTGTCATCAAACAACATCCTTGGTGGTTGATGAGTGGACTAAGTACCATTGAACAAAGTTCAGTGGAATTCCACTGCCTACAGAAAGCATTAAAAGTCAGGTCGTAGTAGCAAGGTGGATATATACTGGTGAGTTTCCCTAAGATTCGTTATACTTATGTGTTCAACAAGACATCCAAATGAAAGCGCGTAGAAAGCGTACGGTTTCTCCTCATGAGACCTTGAAAATTTGCTACTTAAAAAGACACATGTTTATTGAATAAAATGATCATTGGAAGCGAAACATCCAATAAGTTTTGATTTCTAAAACTTGATTTTCTTTCAAAGTGATCATTGGATGAAATTCATCAACGATGGATGTTGTTACATAATTGCTATGCATTGTGTGATAGGAGTCTGTGATGACTCAGATTTTGCATGCTTTGAGTAAGTCTCATCTCATTTCATGGCATGGCATGTAGCATTTAGTATTCCATTAGAATTGCATCATTCTATTGGAATGTTGATATATATATATATATATATATATGTGTGTGTGTGTGTGTGTGTGTGTGTGTGTGTGTGTGTGTGTGTGTGTGAATGTGTCCAAGTGAACATTGCATGTGCATTTAGAATAGCCTCATAGAGTTCTATTATGGCTCACAATTCTTTATGGGAAAATATTTCAAGTGTGTAGGGCATACACCGGTGATGACCTCATTCAGGCCAAGAGGTCAAGAAAGCCGACCTGGTCAAAGGTTCATTTTAAAACTTGGGAAAGAACTAAGCCAGTATACGTCTGCATGCAATAGAGCCTGTAATCAAAATCACACAATATGTCTGAAAACATGTGCTTTCATTGAATGTGGCCACACAGCATCCCTAAATGGATTGGCCGCAGGTATCGTAGACACACTACATCCACAGAAATCTCGACCATCGTCACAACTGCATCGTGGCATAGGTATGTAATTACCTAGAGTTAATGTAGAATGGATCCCACCACGGGATTAGATAGCGCAGCCGAGATATTAAATATCCACGTGGTATTTTCACAAGTTGACGGTTGGTCAACGGACCCTCGGGTTTTTGGGTGTCACATTGTGGGCTTAGGTTGTTTCATTTATATATACACACACTACAAACCTAACAAGTTTTTCGCACAATTGCTAGGGATTCTAAAGGTTTTGGTGTTTGGATTGATATTCTAGCAAAAGGGAAGTTCTCTAATTTGAGAAATAAATTTTTTTTTTTTTTGAATCATTGCATTATTTCTTTTATTTTTAGTTTGTTTTTATTTTATTTTTACTTTGTTTTCTAGGTGTGTTTGGTGATTTTAGGTACCTATTTTTATGCATAGAAGGCCAACTTCTGAATTATTTCCACTTGATCCGAAAATTGAAAGAACAGTATCCAAGTTGAAAAGAGTCAAGGCAGATGATATCATAATGGAAGAGAATAACAATTAGAGATACATTGAAGACCATAGTGACAAGAATGAGATGCCTGAAATGAGAGAACCGACATTGGGAGATTGTTGTTAAATGAGAATTATTTGGGGATTCGATTCATCACTCATAGATTAACTACTACATTCATTTCATTGAAAGAACAAAATAGCTTGGATTAAATGAGCCAGTGCTCTTAATATTAATTTCATGTACCAAGGATCACTATTCCCAGCCTCAAGAACACACACCTCCGCTGTCACTAGAGGATCCTTGCCATCGTGTCGAACACCTGATTTGGTTCATAGAATTAATATATCAAGCACAAGAAAAATACATATATGAACTAATTATGTCAATTTAGAATTCGACACCACAACCCACGTTATAATAATCACATCACCAATCCCTTCCCAGAAGGGATTTAGCCTGCCATCACTGGATTACACATAACAACGACAAGTTGTGTAAACAAGTCCATTATGATAATAATCAAGAAAGTGAGGAAGAAGAATTCAAACAAAGTTTTCTGCTTCACTACAAGTTCAGACGGTAAATGGAGTTTGGTTTTCACTAATCTTCTCCTCAAAATTAGTTCATGTCAACTATATCCTAATGAAAAATGAAAAATTACTTGAAAAATAAGAAAACTATTTACAAAACTCTATTATTCTCTATACTTCTACTTCTAACTTCAATTTCTACTCTAACTCTCACGGTATCTTGCTATTTTTATTTTTTATTTTTTTTGCTCCGTATCTCTTTCTATTTATAGTCCAATCATTGTTAGGTCGAATTCGAGGTGGATTTTGTGGACTTTAATGCAAGCCCATAGGCTGATTGTTCACGACAAGAGTTACAATGTCGTGACATTGTTGCACCTCATATGTGTCTTCAGCATTGTCGTGAGGTTGTTGCAACACTCCATTGATGATTTTTCCTTTTGATAACAATCTAGATTTGTCGCTTACATTGTATTCTTGAACTTGTGTTCCTAGTAAGGCCAGTGACAATGTCCTCTTCATGTGCAACTGTTGACCTTTGGAATGATTTTCGTGACATAAATAATTTTTTCGTGACACTATGAGTTACTGGATTGTCTTCAAGGATGTCGTGACACTTCTTCTTGAAATTCCTTTTTTATGGATGTCGCGACAATATTTTGAATGTCGTGACAATGTTCTACCGTATTCCAGGATTCTTTCTTTGTTGTCGAACATTAATATAAATGTCATGTAGATGTCTTTATTTTCTTTCAGTCTTTTCTTGCTCTTTTGCTTCATTTGATCTTGATTTTAAAACAGTCATTTTGGTGAAGATTCCATAATTTGCATTAAAATAAGCATTAAGGCCTCTAATTATGATGTAAAATGGACTTAAAGCTATAGGGGTTTCACACTCATCACAAAGCAAGAGTACCCATTTGATCCATCTAGGTTTTACATCATTTTTTTAACATAAGATATCTGACAATTGCATGAACTGTGTAGGTGACAATCTTAGCCCCAACGATACATGATACTAACTTATCGCAAGAATGGACCATTGCCAACATCTCCTTCTCTATGGTTGAGTAGTTCTATTAAGCCCCATTCAATGTTCTACTAGCATAGTAGATAACTCGGGAAATCTTTTCATTGCGTTGCCCTAACACTACCCCAATGACGTAGTCACTTGCATCACACATGATTTCAAATGGTAAGTTCCAACTAGGTGTTGGCATAATAGGAATGAAATGAGGCTCTTCTTAATCTCATTCAAAGCTTCAACACATGCATCATTAAAGGAAAAATCCGCATCTTTTTCAAGCAACTTACACAACGGTCTCACAATCTTTGAGAAGTCTTTTATAAACCGCCTATAAAAATCTACATGCCCAAGGAAACTTCTCACACCCCTAACTGTAGTGGGGTATAAGGGTTTCAATGGTAGAAACTTTTGCTTGATCCACTTCCAATCCTTTTTTGAACACACGATATCAAAGAACAATGCCGTCTTACACCATGAATTGGCACTTTTCCTAATTCAGAACAAGATTTGTTTCTTTCGCATTCTTCCAAACCAAACTCCATTGTGGAGATGTAATGATCAAATGAGTATTTGAACACTGAAAATTCATCCATGAAGACTTCCATTTTATTTTCAACTATATCCGCAAAGATAGCCATCATACAACGCTAAATAGTGGCCGGTGTGTTACACATACAAAATGGCATTCTTCAGAAAGAAAATGTTCCATATGGACATGTGAAAGTTGTCTTTTCTTGATATTTTAGAGCAATGACAATCTTGTTATATTCAGAATACCCATCCAAAAAGCAATAGATGTCCTACTAATCTATCAAGAATGTGGTCCATGAAGGGCAAGGGGAATTGATCCTTCCTTGTGGGTTTATTTAGCTTCCTATAATTGTTAGCTAGAATCCAACTACTAACTTACGCAAGTGTACAGACCTACAAGTAATATAATGGACTCAAGGAGTCCGGATATCAAACCACGGGGAGTTAGGTGTTAACTATTGGAATTAGGGTAGTCTTTCTTATGTCCAAGGTAAGTAAAAGACTAATTCGAAAAATTCCAATAACGAAAATAACTGTTAGAGGAAAATAGGATTAAAATTCTTTGAAAGGTAAAAGTGATCAGGTAAAAGGCCCTAGGGTTTGATGGAATGGATAATCCCCAAATTTTAAGGTAATCTTCTCTCTCTTCAGGCGAATTGGACATATGCTCAAGGCAAGTCTCACAAAAATAATCATAACCGATGGCTAAGGATCTATCAATTAGAACTAAGTATATTGTTTCCTACCAACCCCAAGCCCTGATGATTAGCGAAAAGAGACTCAATTATTTCATAAATTTTGTCAATATCTCATAACCGAAATAAATTATAAGCCGATTCACCCGATCTAACCTATCACACACTTCTTGGGGATCTTTTAACAGGTCACAGATATTGAAGGTGATTAAGAATCATCAATATGAATTAGCACAAGTATGAATCAATGAGCACTTAACAAACTAAATGTGTGCCCAAGAGATAAAAATCAATGCAAGAATATACCATCTATATCCAAATTACAATCAAAAACCCTAGCTAATGAATTTAGGAACATCATTAAGAAACAGCACAAATAAGAAAGATTGAAACATATGAAAGGGTAAGAATGAACTCCAAGAAGATGATGATATGCTATCCTTGTTTTCTTCTCCTAGTCACAATTTTCCTTTAGTAACTTAAAATCTCCTAACTCTTAATCGACACGTAAAGTTCAACTAAAAAGAAACACCAAACCTAAATTGATTCTAACACAGAGAAAAACCCTAGAAGAGTTTGTTCTACCTCTTAAAATCCAATCCCCAAAATTGACTCAAAGTATCCCTTAAATACACCTTGGGAAGAGAGCTAAAATTACCCTAAAATATGGAAAATCGATGGGCCAAAAAGTCATGTGGTCGTGACTATGAATGCTTCATATGGTCGCAAACTACAATCGCAGTTGCTAAAATGCAGCAAGGTTAAAGATGCTTGTGGTTGTGACCATGAGCCGGTGCCGCGTAATTACACCAAAAATGTTGAATCATCGGCATCGCCGCGGTCGTGACCACACTACAAAATGCTAAGTCACGCTGACGTCATGGTCAGCGTAATAACACCGCAAGTCGGATTCGCGCAGCCTTCACTTCGGGGTCGCGGTCATGACCATGGATAGCCAGGTTTCGACCGCGGACAAAATTCCGCATACTTTCAATTGTTGTCCAAATTCTTGATTCTTGTCTTGTTCTCTTCATTTCTACAAAATGCACAAGGACTAGGGGTTAGACATGAAAATAAGTGAAAAGGGTGCTCAATTAGCATCAAAAATAGAAAATATGCAATGTTTTGCAATGATAAAAGCTAACATGTACCACACCTAAAAATTCCCCTAAACATGGCATTTTGCTTGTCCTCAAGCAAAGACATAGCATATTTTCCTTATTCTAAACTAACAAATATGTTGAGCATCATATTGAGGTAATGAATGATAACTCGCCTTAGGGATCTTACCTTCATGCACACAAATAAAATTTTGAGATAACTTCCTTCAAAATAATTGAATGACCATAAGTTGAGCATACCTAGACTAGAGTTCTTAAGTGTGTGTGTGTGTAGTCTCCCCTTTCTAGCCAATTTCAATTTAGATGGAATTAGATGAGCTTGTGTGGAATGGGGATCTCTCACTCACATGGTGAGTGTATAAGGCTCCATAGGCTTGTTTGGCATATTGCTCTCCACTAATGTAGGTAATTCACAACCTCTTGACTGGGCCAGGTCTTCACAACTTGTAATGTATGGCTTAGGTAAGGTTAGTTAAATAGGTCATTTAGGCTCAGGTTTACCCAAAACATACACCTTTTTCCTTTTCCACCACTTTTTTATCAATCCTTTAGCATATTGCATTTTTCTTAATTGACCTTCTAAGCTCCCCCCCTCAAACATAGCTCATTGTATATTTTCAACATACAATCATTTCCCCCAAACTTGCTTGATTTTCACAATTTTTGCAAGAACACCAAGGCTTTATTCATTTTTATTCACAGATTTGAAGGCATGGAGTAGTGCAATGTTTGATCTCTTTAAGCTTTCTACCTTCCCCATGTAACGAGCTTTAAGTTATCAACTCCAAGACCAGTTGGCCTTACTGATGAGTGTAAAACTCATCTATGTTTTGAGTTCATTTCACATGATATTTTGAGTCTTTTATATCCATATTCATGTAAAACTCATAAATTTCCTCTAAACTCGTTTTGTAGATTTTTGATAAAGCAAGGGATTTAGTAAGAAAGTGACTTTAACATAGTTCCAAGAGAAGGACCTTAATGTCTCACAATGCGCTGAGAGAAGATGAATTTTTATGTATAATCAAGAGCATCAAAAGGTTCAACTCTACTCATGGTTGTATTCTTAATTCAAAGAGATTTCCAATGACACCTCACATGCCAAAATTGGAGATAAAATGAAGAAGTTATGGCCCCAACAATTTAGAGAAGAAAATGGCTTCGCCAGCACAAACTATGTCGAGACATTTTAGATTGAAGGTCAATATTAAATAACAACAAAGCAAGAAACTTTGTCACGAAAAACCAAGATTACATCGCGACAAAGCTAGAAGACAAACATTGTCACGACAAAGCTAAAGATAAGCCAAAGACAAACTTTGTCGCAACAAAGTTTTAGATATACTTTGTCGCGACAAAGTTTTATTATGTCTCGGCATTGTGCTAGGCATTCAGAATCTTGACGTCGCGACTAAAAGATGCTGATGTCGTGACTCCATAATGCTGATGTCGCGACTGAAAAATGTTGATGTCACGACTTAAGTGCTGCACAAAACCAAAAAAGCCCCAAAATTGATATTTTTTGCCTATTTTCAAGCCCATTTTCACCCGAGGACTATATATATATATTAACTTTTTTTATTTTTTTAAAAAGGGAGGAGAGAGGAGGTGGGAGAAAATCTCTCATTAGGGTTTCTCTTTCTAAAACCTTCTCTAACCCGTTTTTTTTAGTTTAGCTTAGGGTTTTGATTTTTAGTATATCTTAGAGTAGTTTTAGAGCATATTTTTATTTGTATATTTTTTGGTGCTATACATCGAGATTCAGATTTATTAATGCTCAAACAAAGATTGAAACTCAAATCAAGATTTTTCTATCACCTTCAGGTTTTTGATTTTCTTCATTTTCTTACTTGTCAGTTGATTCGTGATGATTGAATCCAAAGAAGGAACATTAAACACCCTAGGTGGGGATTAATTGTTGAACATTTAGATTTGCAGATTTTCCATTTATTTTGTGGGTTTGAAGACTGATTTTATATAATTGGTATTGTTCATATAATGAGCTGTTCTTAATATTAGTAGCTTGTACCCAAAAAAGAGTTGTATCTTTGCTTTGATTTCTAGGAGGCCCTCTAAGTGACATAAAAATGGAGATTCTTGAGAGTAAAGAACAGTAACTTGGGGGTATGTTAGACTAATATTATGGAACTAATGAACTTTGAAAGGTTACTTTGATAGATCACTATTTTACTCATGGTGTGAGGATTAATTAGATGATGTATCAGTCCAATGTTTAGAGTTCTGACCTCAATCTGATAGAATGACCTTGATCCCGTGTTAGCATAAATCTAATCAAAGAGAGAGAGAACTTTATTAGATTTGATGGATGAGATACCAATTACATTGGAGAAGGCTTGCATTATCTTGTCTATAGGGGAAAGCAATCTTCAGTCTTAAGAAAAGGGTGTTAAGTACTGGAAAGGAAAAATACACAATTCTTAGAAAGTGGATTATATCCTACAAGTAACCTATTAGATCCATGTATCTAGAAGGAACGTGATTATCTAATTAGTGAAATGTATAGTATGTGGAGGAATCCAAGCTATACTACATTGCTCTTGGACAAATCCAACATTTAACTCACAAATGTTGTGCTTTCAAGGAAATGCAAATTGATTGTTAAATGATTATCACCATCCCTAGTGCCTCTCTTCATACATTTAAGACTTAAGTAGTTGTTTTGTTGGTAGATTTTAGGATTAGTTTTTATTTAAGTTAAATTGATTTTATTCCACATTCTATTTGGTCACCTAAATAGTGAAGAAGAGCCCTTGTGATCGGGGTGCTTAAATTCCAATTAGAGAGAACCTCCAATCCTCATGGGCACGATATCTGGACTTATGGCGTCCACTTTATTACTTGTATGACCAGTGCACTTGCGGAAAGGGGATGAGTGTTGGTTATATTTTTCATGTCAGTTTTTGAGTACATTTTTGTTTCAAATCAGTTTTTGAGTATTCACCATATTCACTTCCCTTGGCCATATTTTGGTCATTCAACAAGTTTTTGGTGTCGTTGCTAGGGTCTTTAGTCATTCTTTGGTAGTTGTGTTGAAAATTTGGTCAACAAGTTTTTTACGCCGTTGCCGGGGATTGGCGTGGTTCACTTTCTCTCATTGGAAGTTGACTTTTTGAAGAACAGGAGATTTGCTAATTTAGGTAATTTTTATTTTTATTTTTTGTTGTGATTTGTTCCTTAGCTAATTTTGTTTACTATTAGTATTTTTGTACTTTATTTTCTTTCTTTATTTTCTTCTTATTTGTAGGTACTTATGGAGGAATATTCAAGAGAAGATAGACTTGCCCCAGAAGCTAAGTTTGACTTTGTTCATCATTGGACCCAAGAATTCAATGACTCACTCATGGAACAAGGAGTATCGTTTATCAAGGGAGTTTAAACCCACATTTCGTGAGGAAGAAGAGTTGTCTCCCCAAGTAAGGAGCAGATTTTTATCTACATGGATGGGAACAAGAAGATGGTTAGTCTTCATGAGCAGAAATTTCTAGATTTAGATGCCTTCCAAGTCAACACTAATGCTAGATTGAAAAACGTAGAAGCTCAAATAAGACACTTTGTCCAAGCAATCAAAGAAAAATTCTCTAGGACCTCTCCTAGTAATTCTTTGACAAATCCCAATGAATGCATGGATACTCCTTTGATTAATGTGCAAAAATTTCCTACCTTGAAATCCGTGGAAGAAGGTGAAAATGAGCTAGAAATTGAGAACAAGACACTCCTAAACAACTTAGAGGATGAAGAGTCATTAGTGGATAAATTGAAATTTTAAGAAGAAAGTCAAGTAATGGCCATTGAAAACATTTTGGTGAAGATTGAAACATTTACATTCCCTACGGATTGCGTGACTTGGGGCATTGGAGGGGATCTAGAAAATTCTCTAATATTAAGAAGACCACTTCCTTTCTCAAGCCAAGCATGGATTAACGTCAACAAGGGGGAGCTCACCTTGCTTGTGGGTGAGGAGAAAGCTAAGTTCAATCTCAACCAAGCATTACCTTTAACGGAGAAAGAAAGAATTATGTGCACGAAGATTTGTAGCTTGCTTCAATCAAAAGGGTACATGTTTGACGAGTCCCCATTTCTCATAGATGTGCTTGCCTCTACAGCACATAAAGGGGACTATTTTGAAGAAATTGTGGCTGAACCACTAGCCACAATTAAAGGGGATTTTGACATTTTGAAGAACAGGAGATTTGCTAATTTAGATAATTTTTATTTTTATTTTTTGTTGTGATTTGTTCCTTAGCTAATTTTTTTTTTATATTAGTATTTTTGTACTTTATTTGTTTATTTATTTTCATTTGTAGGTACTTATGGAGGAATATTCCAAGAGAAGATAGACTTGTCTATAGAAAGTTAAGCTTGACTTCCTTATTCATCATTGGACCCAAGAATCTCAATGACTTTACCCAGGTACAAGGAGTATTGCCTATCAAGGAGTTCAAACCTTGCATTTCAGAGGAAGAAGAGTTGTCTCCCATGAGGCGTATTTCTTATCTACATGGATGGGAACAAGAAGATGATTACCATGAACGTAAATTTCCAGATTTAGATGCCTTCCAAGTCAACACTTAGTCCAAGCATTCAAAGAAAGTTCTTGTGACCTGTCCTAGTAATAATACTTGACAAATCTCAATGAATGCATGGATACCCTTTGAGCAATGTAGAATTTCCTATCCCTTTAAATATGTGGGAAGAAGGTGAAATGAGCTGAAATTGAGAACAAGGCACTCTTAAACAACTTAGAGGATGAAGAGCCACAGCGGATAACTCAAATTTGAATAAGAAAGTCAAGTAATGGCTATTGAAAAACATTTGGGTGAAGATTTGATGCATTTACTTTCCTATGGACTGCAGTGACTCGGGGCATTGGAAGGGATCTACAAAATTTAATATTAAGAAGACCACTTCCTTCCTGCTGCTATCAATGGATTACGTCAACAAGGGGGAGCTCACCTTGCTTGTGGGTGAGGAGAAAGCTAAGTTCAATCTCAACCAACCATTACCTTTGACGGAACAAGAAAGAAATATGTGCACGAAGATTTGTAGCTTGCTTCCATCAAAAGGGTACATGTTTGAAGAGTCCCTATTTCTCATAGATGTGCTTACCTTTGCAGCATATAAAGGGGACTATTTTGAAGAAATTATGGTAGAACCACTAGCCATAATTAAAGGGGATTCAGAGTTTCTTGCCTCTCTTCAAAATATGGAAGAAATCATCCTTGAGCTAAATGGTTATAATGAGGAAGTGTTGTCCAAGATGGATGATTGGCCAAATGGAAGCACTAGTATTTTTCCAATGAGTCTAGCTGGACTCTAAAAATGGAGTAGCTTCTTGGGAGGCAACCCAAGCTAAGTAATAAGGATTCTATCCACATTTCTTTTTTTCTTTTTCCATTTTTAGTACTTTATTTGTTTTTGTTTTTGACTGTTGAGATGAAAATTCCAGTAATGTTTTAACTTTATTTGTTAGAATTTTCAGAATAAAGTGTTGAAGCTCAACATGATGTCATGACTAGTTTGCAAGAGCAAAAGCACTATATCAAGGCGTATACCAATGCGTCAAGGTCTGAAAATCTTCAAGGTTTTTCATTCAAATGGCCGACTGTAAAGGAGTTTAGTTTTCCTAACTTCTATTACCCTTTACATTATTGCTTCCTTTGCTTCATTGCTGGATTTAGACAATGTCTATCTCAAAGTTTGGGGGTGTTTATTTTTGGTTAGTTTATCATGTCACACCCCGCATGTTGCACATGATAACTTTGAGAATGAAATTTCCTTATGCTTTTCTGGATAATGGCTTTGTTTGATACTTTTCAACTTACAACTTAGTTTAGGTTTATTGAGTTAATTGAGTTTTGCTTGGAGTTGTTGCAGGATGTCACGAGGATCATTTGAAATTTTTGCGATATGGACAATATTCAAGATAATAGGACTTAATGCTTAATGATTTATCTCTCTAATAGGTTATTTAGCTGGTTTCTCAAAATCCATGGTAGTTGGTCACTACACCCTTGAAAGCGCTTAGGTTAGAGAAGGTTTATGAGAATCCATCTATCTTTGATTCCAGGTTCTACAACTTGTTCTATTATCGCTTGAGGATAAACTTAGGTAACACAACAATTGATGAAAATGATATAGGCCATCCTTGAAATATCGGGGTTTCTCTTCAAGCTAACCCTATTAATATGCATATTCATATTCCTTTAGTATGAGAATGTTGAGCCTTAAAGAGCCAAAATTCTATTTATAAGAACGAAGTTTGAAGCCAATAAGCTTCCTATACATCACTATCCCTCAAGAAAGAACCAACCTCACCATAAATATGAGGATTTGAACATAATTGAGAAATGTGTTGAGAAGCAAAGTTTGGAGAAGTATTTTTCCAGGAAAATAACTCCAAATTGGTTGAAAATGAGTTGTTGAAAATAAAAAGAGGTTGGTAAAAAGGAAGGAGAAAAAGAAAAACAGAAAAATATCAAGTGTAAGAGAAGCAAAAATAGAATAAAAAGTCAAGGAGGAGTGAGTCTAGCCTCATAGCCTTCCTTCCATAGAGTAAGTAAATCCTAAGGAGTGTCTCAACACCTGGCACCCTAAGGCTAATTGGTCTGGGAGCTACTGATTTAAAGCTCGCTAAGGGTTGGTATAAAGCTTAAGAGGGTTTTGACATTGCACCACTCTAATAACCTTGTCTTGATGAAAAAGGCTTCTTGGTGTTTGCGGAAATAATGCAGAATTTATGCAGAAAGGTGATATGAGGAATATGGAATGTTACACCTAAACAGATTTTGGGGTGCTTGAGAGTGTCACTATGCCGATGGTAAGAATCAGAATGGAGTAGGAGCTGCGAATGCAAGAAAATGTGTATGTTTGGGTAAGTTTTAGCTTAAAATGGCTACTTAACTACCCCTTACCCAAGCCTTACATTACAAGCCTATAAAGACCTACTTGATCTTAAGAGTTGTGTGTGCCTACATTAGTGGAGAGTGATAAGAACAACAAGCCTATGGAACCTAAATATATTATCTTATGAGATCTGCATACTTATCTAAATTCTCATAAACTCATCTAACTTGAAAATTGATTGAATAGGGGAAGACCTCACACACACATAAGTGAGAGCCCTGGTCTAAATGTGTCTATTATGAGATTAATTCACTATTTAAATAAATAAATTATCTTGATCATATTCTCCATATTCTCGTAAGGGTAATTCGAGACACGTATCACATACCCCTTGACAAGATTGATTACTCAGTTTTGGTTAAATAAAAAAGGTGAAATGAACTCTTATCTTCCATTTCTTGGGGATAAGAATCTTCTTTCTTTTCTTTGCTTGAGGACAAGCAAAACTTTTAGTTTGGGGGTGTTTGATGAGTGTAAAACTCATCTATGTTTTGAGTTCATTTCACATGCTATTTTGAGTATTTTATATCCATATTCATCTAAAACTCATAAAATTTCCTCTAAACTTGGTTTTGCAGGATTTTTGATGGAAAGCAAGTGATTTAGTAAGAAAAGATGCAACATAGTTCCAAAAAGAGAGTTAATCGGATGTCTCATAGCATGTCATTGGGAAGATGAATTTTTATGTATCAGTAGGAGGATCAAAAGATTCAACTCCACTCATGGTTGTATTATACATTCAAAGATCTTTCGAATAATACCTCACACGCCCAAATCTGAGTTAAAATAAAGAATTTATGGTCCTAACAAGTTGGAGAAGAAAAACAAGCTGCTAAGCACAAAGTATGTCGCAACATTTCTAGATTATGTTATGACAAACCTAGATTATGTCGCGACAAAGCTAGGAGACAAACTTTGTCATGACAAAGTTTTATCGTGTTGCAACAAAGCCAAAGACAAACTTTGTCGCAACAAAGTTTTAGACAAACTTTGTCGCAACAAAGCCAAAGACAAACTTTGTCACGACAAAGTTTTATTATGTAGTGACATGGTGGTGGGCATCTTGAATGCTGACATCGCGACTCAAAAATGTTGATGTCGCAGCTCCAGAATGTTGACGACACAACTTAAAAATGCTAATGTCGCGACTCAAGTGCTGGAAAAACACAAGAAAAGCCCAAAAATTGATATTTTGGCCTGTTTTCAAGCCCATTTTCACTTGAGGACTATATATATTCATTTTTTTTTTAAAAAAAGGGGGGGAGAGAGGAGGTGGGAGAAAACCTCTCATTAGGGTTTCTCTCTCTAAAACCTTCTCTAGCAAATTTTTTTTTTTCTTCGCCTTAGCTTAGGGTTTCCTCGTCATTGACTAAAGAGACACATATACAAATTTATGACACTATTTCCAAAGGACTATTATCTAATCTCCTGAAGAATAGTGCCATGAAACTTGTTTGATTATATTTCCTTGCAAGTATACCGATATAAAAAAATGATTTCCTCAAGAATAGATACACATTTCCTTTTTTTTTATGTTGATCCATGATTCGCAAGTACGTTGAACAAGTAATAAAGTGATTTTAGTCTAGATATCGATCCCACATAGATCTCCAAGAATTTTCAATCAACTACCCCGACTAATGCCGTTTTTCTCTATACTATTTTGACTATGATAGACAATTTGAATCAGCCTTGAAAGCCTTTAAAATAATGAAACTAAAAGAATTTAATTAATAACAAATGAATTGAATACCAAATAATGAAAATGACAAATTTAGACCAACACGCTTATCTGAGTAAAGGAACATTGAAAATGTTATTGTGAAACATCAATTCCTCTTCAGACGCACTGTAATTTCATGAACTACGCGATTAAAAACTAGTCCAAGGAGTATGAAAGTGCAGCTGGATCTCTCCACACTCCACTGTTCATCATCTAACCTTGACTGTTTCTTTCGAAGACAGTGGGTTAGATAACTACCTTTAATCTGGGCTGCCTTGTTCTGGGTATTTTTCATTTTCAATACTTCATACCCATTGAACCCGGATCAGAAACTCCGAGTTCTAAATTATAGTCATTGCACAAATTTACACTATACCGTTTCTTCAAAATTAGAACAAATTCATTCTTTCCTTGATTAGATCCTTGCTAACACGGGATTGAATTCATCATTCGACCGGTATGAACTCTCTGCATGTTTGGGAATTGATAAATCGCTTCAACTCATTCTCGTCTCCAAGTGAAAAGAGGATTTATCAATTTAATCACACGTATTATGTTTGTTCAAATCACACAGCGTTCGTGATACCGTCCACGAATTGCTCACTCGTGAATGCTTCCTCGTGTCACCGAGGGCCTCCGAATCGAGCTTGAGACAACCGCTTATAAGTAGCGACACTGATATTGGGATCAATTCCACAAAATAAACAAAACTAGCAAGTAGATTTACAAACTGAAGTTTAGCATCGATGAATAAAATTATGCAGGAAAGATAATTTCTGACGATAGCGTCATTTCAATGGAAGCTGGGTTTCTAAACCACTAATTACACCATACATTGGTCATTGAACAAGAAACCATCAGATTAGGAACCGGTAGTTCAAATCCAAAATTTGTCTCGAATTCAAACAAACTGCATGCACTTGTTAGAAATATAACCGTGATTCGCCTAAAACTTTAATAGCTTACGTCGTATCCAAAATTTAAAACAAAAATACGAACTAATCTAAAAAAAAAAAAAAAAAAAAGAAAATTAAAATACGAGCCTTCAAGAACTCGTGATCTCTTCTTTCAAGTCGCTAAGAGATGCCTCGCAAAGGCAATACATATTTATGTGGTTCGTTAAATCCCACTTCATGCGCACCCTTTTTCGACTTCGCGAATCGTCTGGGGCTGGGTTGTTGACGCCGCGAACATCAATTTTTCGCGCGACTCGTTGTCTCGGGCTTTGTCGCGTTTTGTTTGGTCGCCGACATGTCTTTGGTGGAACTCGAGCGTCGCGCGACAACTTGATCTTTGCCGCGATAAACAATGTCGCTGCTACTCTCTCGGTCCCGTACGATGTCGGACTTTCTTATGATGTCGCGACCTCTATTCCCCGCTTTCACAGTCGATCAATGATGTCGCCACCTGCCCAGACTGATGTCACGACAACCAAAAAGCGCCGTCGCCGTAATCTTCTTTTCTTACAACTGTCGCTGATCACCGAGTGATGTCGACTTTCCGTAGTTGATGTCGCTACAACTGAAAAGGTCGCGACCTCTTTCAAGGCAACCGATACGCCAATTATTCAATGATGTCGCAACCTTCTCTTTAGTCGATGATGTCGCGACCTTTTAGTTTCGGTAAGTTGATGCGTCGCGATTAAGCCGACCAGTTGTTGATGTCGCGATTGATCCAGATGTCGTACATAAATGTTCACTTCAATTGTTTATCTTATGTCGCACTTCGTGTCGCGACCCTACTGTCCATTACCGGTTTAATTGGCTGCGACTAATGATGTCGCACATCATGGTCTTCTTCACTAATTCCCGGTTGTCAGACTTTGAGTTTCTTTCACGCCCAAACGTTGCTTCACTACGCTCATTCGCGACCCGAGGCTTCTATAGCTGCAACCTTAATATGTATTTCGATCACAGAGCGCTTCACGACATCAAACTTTAATCCTTTGCGCCTCCCGCACTCTTCACCCGCCATCGCATCGTCGCCCACATTCTCGCTACTTTTAATGCACTTTTGCTTTTGAATCTCGCATGTGCCATTGTGAAGTATTCCATATTCCCGCACATAACCACCTTTAATAAATAAATCAGAAAAATGGACCTAAAATAGATGACTTTTAAGCTCATCAGTTTCCATTTTTAGTAGATCTTAGAGTAGTTTAGAGCATATTTTTATTTGTATTGAAGAGATTTCGGTGCTATACATCAGAGATTCAGATTTCATTAATGTTAAGACAAATCTTGAAACTCAAATCTGGATTTTTCTATCACTCCTTGTCTCTTGATTTCTTTCTTCATTTTCTTACTTGTTTGATTGGTGATGATTAGAATCTAGTAATGGAACATTAAACACCCTCTATGGGTGGGGATTAATTGTTGAACATTCATATTTTCAGATTTTCAGTTTATTTTGTGGGTTTGAAAAACCGATGCATAATTGGCATTGTTCATAATGAGTTGTTTCCACATATTAGTAGCTTGCTCCAAAAAGTAGATGTATCTTTGCTCTGATTTCCAAAAGGCCCTCTAAGTGACATAGAGATGGACATTCCTAAGAGTAAAGAGTAGAAACTTGGGGGTATGTTAGACTAATATTATGGAATTAATGAACTCTAAAAGATTACTTTGATAGATCACTAATTTACTCATGGTGTAAGGATTAATTAGATGATGTATCAGTTTAATGTTTAGAGGTTTGACCTCAATCTAATAGAATGACCTTAATCTCGTATTAGAATAGATCTAATCAAGGAGAGAGAGAACTTTATTAGATTGATGGCTGAGATACCAATTACATTAGAGAAGGCTTGCATTATCTTGTCTATAGGGGCAAGCAATCTTCAGTCCTAAGAAAAGGGTGTGAAGTATTGGAAAGGAAAAATACCTAATTCTTAGAAAGTGGATTATATCCTACAAGTAACTGATTAGACCCATGTAACTAGATGGAACGTGATTATCTAATTAGTAAAATATATAGTGTGTGGAGGAAACCAAGCTATACTACATTGCTGTTGGACAAATCCAACATTCAACTCACAAATGTTGTGCTTTCAAGGAAATGCAAATTGATTGTTAAATGATTATCACCATCCGTATAGCCTCTCTTCATACATTTTAGGCTTAAGTAGTTGTTTGTTTATTAGATTTTAGGAATAGTTTTAAATCAGTTTTTATTTCAGTTAAATTGATTTTATTTCACATCCTATTTGGTCGCCTAAATAGTGAAGATCCCTTGTAATCATGGTGCTCAAATTCCAATTAGAGAGAACCTCCAATCCTCGTGGGTACGATATCCAGACTTCTAGAGTCCACTTTATCACTTGTATTACCCATGCACTTGCGGAAAGGGCATGAGTTTTGGTAATATTTTTCATTTCAGTTTTTGAGTACACTTTTGTTTTAAATCAGTTTTTGAGTATTCACCACATTCACTTCCCTTGGCCATATTTTGGCCATTCAACAAGTTTTTGGTGCCGTTGTTGGGGACTTTAATTAGTCTTTGGTAGCCGTGTCGAAAATTTGGTCAACAAACACCTTTAAGAACTTACTTGCTTAAGGTAGTATGGCTACAAGGTCAAACTAACTCTTCCTTTATTTATTCTTTCTTTTTCTTTCTTTTTCTATCCCAACTTTCCTTTGATTTCCATTCATGGCGGACCTACTTCAACCAACCTCCCAATTCACATTACATGTCTTCTTAAGATATGACATTGAAAGCAACATGTTAGGTTAAACAAGGGTTTTTTGATTGAAGGGAATTCAACAAAAAGGGTTAAAGGGCTCATTCTTGGCTTTTCTTAAAAAGAAAATGGCTAATTTGGCTCAAATTGGGTGACTATAGATCAATGCACATAAGGGTTAGCTAGAAAGGCTCAACCGATCTAAGGATGGTCTATATCATTTCCTAATTGTTGTGTTACCTAGGATTTCGCCTCAAGTGATAATTAAACAAGTTCTAGGGCCTTAAGAGATCAAAATATGTAGTGATCACCTAATTCTTCTCTAAATCAAGTAGTATTGATCAAAAGGGTACATGACTTGTGTTTAGAATATTGAGACATGTGGTCGTCTGAAGTAACTACATGGTCAAACCATTATGCATTATGTTCATCAATCTCTCATTTTCTTCATGCGAAATAAAAGTTCAATTGATATTTATCATAGGCATCACAATCAATCCTAAACAAACTCAACCAAAAAAACAAACAAAGTAAAAATAACCTAAAAAATGGAAACATATAAAAGCATGCATTGTCTTGGATAATTGAAGCAAGAAAATTTTGAAGCAAAGGGATACCCCCCAAACTTAAAACATGCATTATCTTCAATGTATGAAATATGAAAGGTAAGAGTAGAGAACTCCCCTAGATGATCTAGTTTGATCAATTAGCTGAGTTGAGGTGGTTTGTTAGGAAAATCTTCTAGAGCATGCTTTGCTTCGATGTAGATGGTTGACATTAGGCATGTGACATTCTCTTCAATGTTTAAGTTTCCCAAAACATGGCTGCAACCTTTCAAAGCCCGAATGAACACAACCGAACTAACATAAACACTAAAAACAAATTTAACATGCAAAAACAAACTAAAATAATAAGGGTTGCTCTTAAGAAGAATTAAGTTTAATGTCGCTAGCTCGACTTCCTTGAAACTCAATGTTGATCACACTCAGTAATGAAAAAGAACATAGCTTATCACATCCCCACGTCTTATGAAGATTTCAATATAGAGATGGATTTTCTCATCTGAATTGCACCCCCAAAATAAGGCTTCAAACAATGCCATTCACTTTAAAATTTCCCATTTCCAAGTGAGACAATTCCACACTCCCATATGGCAATATTTGGGTGACAAGGAAGGGTCTCGACCATCTTGATTTCAGTTTTCCAAGGAACAATTTCAACTTTGAATTGAAGATAAGGACATGTTGACCCGACCCAAATTCTTTTCTCATAATGTGCTTATCATGCCATGCCTTGGTTCTTTCCTTGTACATCTTGGCATCCTTGTAGGCTTAATGCTGAAATTCATCAAGTTCATTGAGTTGCAACAACCTCTTCTCTCCAACCACCTGGAAGTCCATATTAAACTTCCTTGTTACCCAATAAGCTCTATGCTCGAGTTCCACCGAGAGATGACATGCTTTGCCAAAGACTAACCTATAGGGAAAGGTCCCTATCGAAGTTTTGAAAGTTGTCCGATACGCCCAAAGTTTATAATCCATCTTTGCCTACCAATCCTTTCAAGATACGTTCATAGTTATTTCTAGGATCTTTTTTATTTCCCGATTGAAATTTCAGCTTGGCCATTACATTGTGGATGATAGACAAGAGTTATGTGATGTCTTACTCCATACTTGGACAAAAGTGATTCGAACAACTTGTTACAAAAGTGCGTCCCTTCATCACTCACAATTGCCCTAGGAGTTCCAAACTTCGAGAAGATGTGCTTGTAGAGAAATTTCTTGACCACTTTGGCATCACAAGTAATTGTGGGGATAGCTTCCACCCACTTAGGTACGAAGTGCACTGCCAATAGTATGTGTTTGTTTCCGCAAGAGGATGGGAATGGGCCCATGAAATCAATTCTCCAAACATCAAACAGTTCGACTTCTAAGATTGAATTGAAGGGAATTTCATTTTTCTCGAAATATTTCCTTTTTTTTGGCATCTATGATAGGTTTTCACAAATGAATGAGCATCCTTGAACAAGGTAGGCCAATAGAACCTTGATTGTAACACCTTTGTTGATGTCCTTTGTACATTAAAATGTCCGCTACACTCCAAAGAATGATAATGGAGAAGGACAACTCGCATTTTAATTTTTGGGATACATATTCTAATCATCTTATCAACACAATGTCGATATAGAATGGGATTCTCCCATGAAAAATGCTTCAATTCAGCAAAAAACCATTTCTTTTGTTGAGAAGTTAAGTCCAAAGGGAGAATTCTGGAAACTAGGTAGTTCACGATGTTGGCAAACCATGGTGTCCAATCAGCATGGGAAATAGCTAGCAATTGCTCGTTCATGAAGATTGATGTGAACTTGTGAGGTCTCATTATCCTCCAATTCTAGTCTTGAAAGGTGGTGGGGTACCAAAATTTTTGATCCTTTCTTTTCTTTTATCTCCACATCAAATTCTTACAAAAGAAGGACCCATTGTATGAGGCGAGGCTTGGTGTCCTTCTTTGTCATTAAGTATTTTATGACCAAGTGATCCGTGAAGACAACGACCTTATTACTAATTAAGTAGGATAGAAAATTTTCAAAAGCAAAGACTATTGCTAGAAACTCTTTTTCAACTGTGGCATAATTCATGAGTGCTTCCTTTAGAGTTTTGATAACATAGTATATGGCATGAAACACCCTGTTCTTCCGCTGTCCCAAAACTGCCCTAACCACATAGTCACTTGTATCACCCATTAGTTCAAACGGAAGTTCCCAATCCGGAGCTATCACAATAGGTGTGGAGGCGAGCTTATCATTGAGCTTGGATAAAGCGGTCATGCAATTCTCATCAAAGAAAAATGGGAATTCATGCATTAATAGGCTTGAAAGGGGTTTTGCTATTGTTAAGAAGCCTTTAATGAACCTCCTGTAATAACCCACATGGCCTAGGAAACTCCTAATTCCTTTTACTGAAGTAGGGGTGTCAATTTCTCAATTGTCTCAATTTTCGCCTTATCCACCTCGAATCCCATTTCCAGATACTCTATGTCCCTAGACAATGCCTTCCTCCACCATAAAGTGCCATTTATCCTAATTAAGGACAAGGTTGGTTTCTTTCCATCTCTTCAAGATCAATCCCTAACCACTAAGCAATCATCAAATGAGGCTCCAACATGAAAGTCTTCCATAAAAATTTCAATCGACTTCTCCACCATGTCTAAAAATATAGCCATTATGCATCGTTGAAATGTGCTCGGGCCATTGTGGATGAGTGTCCAAATTATTATATACTCGCATGTTTTTATCTCTTTTATACATAAATAAGTGGCGTTTTCGCTTCATTATTAATTTTTAGTTTCATTTTGCATTTTAGGTTGCATTACGTCATTTGGAGGCATTTTGAAGGCTTAAAGATGGAGGAATTCAGATCCGATTCCAATGTCACGACGTTCTCACGTAGCGACATTGATCCCAACAACGTCCTACAACACAATGTCTCCATAACCCCACGTTGAGACGTTGTTGGGCCTGTAGCTTACAGTCTAGCCTACTTACATTCGAGAGGATCTCTTGAGGTGCATATAAGCAATAATGCCCTAATTTGGTAAGGGTTGGCCTTAGTCAGACTTTGTCTGCACTTTGGGACCAAAGAGGAGGATTGGTAGTGGTTCTTCAAGATTAGGAAAAGAACTTAGGATTTGGGGAAGAAGATCAAAGACTCACCATTATTTTGACCAATGTAGTTTCCTTTCTTTTCTCATGTTTTATTCAAATTTTGTGATGTACCGCACTCTATAATTTTTTAATTTCATAGTCTAGGTTTTGCTGTTGTATTTGATATGAATCTTATATATTTAAAAGTGCTGGGATTTTCTTATTTCATTGCCTAATTGTGATTCTATTTATTGATTCATACTTATTAATATTTCAAGATATTGATTTCTAACTAATCTCAATATGGTGAGTGGTTACTTACAAGATCTGAGAAGGGAGTAAGGAATTAGACATAGGTGAATCAACTTAATTAGATGGGTAATGTAGAAATTATCGGTAATTATGAGGAGTGTGAGATTCTTGGGTCTTAAAGCATTCTATAATGCTTGGAGTTGAGACAAGAAACCAAGAGCATGGTAAAGTTATTCAATTGTGAGAGGCTTATAATTAAATTAGGTAAGAGTCACCTTGGAAGCCTTTTCAAAAGATAATAGAATGGAATTTTGGCTTAGATATAAGAGATTCTCATTTTGGTACTTAGCATCCCCATATTTCCCTGCGGATCGATATTCGTACTTAGGTACACTTTATTACTTGACAAGCGTATACTTGCATAGAATAGGCACTTTATTGCATAGTTTATTACATATAACGAATATGCCTATCACATTGCACAACCTAAATGGCATTCGTCTGAATGCAAAAGTTCCACAAGGGCATTTGAAAGTTGTCTTCTCTTGGTCTTCATGAGCGATAGAAATCTGGTTGTAACCAAAATATCCATATAGGAAACAATACAACTCATGACCCACCAACCTATCCAACATCTTATCAATGAATGGAAAAGGAAAGTGATCTTTCCTAGTGGCTTTATTCAGCTTCCTGTAGTCAATGCGTGTGTATTCCGCTTCTATCGTTTTGCTCGATTACTCATTGTTTTCATTTTAATGATTGTCGTCCCACCTTCGGGCACTACTTGATCAGCTTCACCCATGGGCTATCGAAATTAAGATAAATTACTCCTACATCAAATCATTTTAAGACTTCCTTGCATACCACTTCCTTCATAGTTGGGTTAAGTCTTCTTTGGGCTTCAATTGTGGGTCTACTATCATTTTCTAAGAGTATTCAATGCATGCACATTGATGGCCTAATCCCTTTTATATAGGCCAAAGACCATCAAATCGCCTCCTGGTTCTCTCTAAGCATGTTTGGTGTGAATTATACATGCATTTTGAGTGTGTTTTTCATTTATTTATATAACTCAAATGCTAGATTCACATCCTATTCATCAATATTACACTAATTCCCATTCTATAATGTTTTGCAGATAATGAAGGAAAAATCAAGCAAAGAAGAGTTGAATGACATAAAGGCAAAACCAAAGCTGAAAGGAAAAAAGGCAGAGAACCTCTCGGGTTCACCTAGGCATAGGCCATCCTTTGCCTAGGTGAAAAGGTTCGCTTAGGTGAAGTATCAGCACGCTTAGGCGGACAAACACTGCATGCCAGGAATCACTCTCGAGTTCGCCTAGGTGAACCAGGGAAGGACCATTACTTAAGGAGGAGACACTAGGCGAAACTTGGTTCACCTTGGCAAAGAACGTAGGGCTGGAACACTAATATTCCCATTTTTAGCCCAATCATTGGCCCATTTCCTGAGGATATATATACCAAAGTTGTACTAGACCTAAATAGGGAGCAAACTGGAGAGGAGGCGGAGTGATTTCCATTTTTCTAGGGTTTTGCTCTCTATGCTTAGATTTTCTAAGGTTTTCCATTTTTAATTGATTTTGAGCTCATTTTTGGAGCTATATTTTGAAGATCCAACTGCTGGGGGATATCTTATAGTAGTGGGGTTGGGTTTTGGAGGGGATTGATTACACATTTGTTTTGCATTCCTTAACTCTACTCGTAATCTTAATCCTTCACTATTTTATTTGGTGCAAATTTGATATTATTGGGTTTTAAGGCTGCTATGAGTGGCTAATTTCTCCCCTAGGGCTGGTTGTTGAAATTGGATAAGACTTAGGGTTTTTGTTGAATGATTTATGTGAATCCATGTTTTGCATGTTTGTGGATCTTTAATTTTTTAGGGTTTTACCTAATTATTGTGCACTAGAGGGTGAAATTGAAACCTAGAGCTCAAGGGGTTCTAAAGTGACAGCTGCAAACATCCCCTTAGGGATTAGTTTCTACCTTTAATGTCCCACAATTAGTAAAATCAATTTGACTTAATCAAAGAGACCTAGGAAATTAGGAATGCCTAGTGCTAGGTGGATTTTATTAAGATTGACAACATTCAATCTTATGTAAAGATCGTAAGGAACGGAAGGAGATCAATCGGAGCATAACCCAGGATATTCTATTATAAGGACCGAAAGGAGACTAATAGAATTCCCAATGACTGATTCACCATAGAACCAGTATCACACTTTCGAACTTAGAAGGACCGAAGGGAGAATAGGAATGAAGTGTGAGAAATCGAGGGGAGGCATGAAAGTGCAAACCTCGTATAGGCTTCCTTGGGTAAGTATAAGGATGTATTCATGTTAATCAGTATTTTACGGTTTTAAGTCATAAACCCACCAATGGATTCAATCGGCCCCAGAGTTAATCATTAGAGTTTTTATTCCATTTCACTTCACTGATTTGCTTAGTTTCAAGATTTAGGTTAGTTTAAGTGAGTTTAGATTTTAGTTAATCATCATCGCTAAGATAGTGAATTTCTTTAGTAGCGGGGGTACTTAATCCCCATTTAAACCAATTTTTCCCTATGGGTTTGATACTTCAGGTTTTTAATTAAAAAGCCACGTATTACTTGTGATTCATACACTTGCGGATTTGGTTTTTTTTATGCCAAAATTTATATACATGCAAATAACCGAACAAAGCACTCCCAACATATTTTCCTCTTCCACTTGAGAGAGATAAGACGAGATAATGACCTATAGAAGACTCCGTCGGCTTATATAGACAAAATTTCCAAGTAATTAGCACCAAGCAAAGACTAAATAAAGTATACGCCATCGGCACCAAAACTTGTTAATAGACCCCGCATTATATATACAAATTTTATGACATCGCAAACTGGGGAAGGACTAATATCTAATCCCCAAGCACAATGGGTTTCAAAACTTGTTGACCAATTTTTCGACATGGCTACCAAAGACTAACTAAAGTCCCCGGCAACGGCACCAAAAACTTGTTTGCCTTATTTTGATGAAAATATGTGTTTGTCCTTTTTGTAAACTGGATTCATTGAAATTTGTGTTTGGTCTAAATCACTGCAAGTGCACAGGTTGTACAAGTAATAAAAGTGGATTTTTAAGTCCAGATATCGTTCCCATGAGGATTAATGATAAATCAAAAGACTAACTACCCCAACTACTTGGATCCCAACATTTGAACTCCACAGCAAATGATCATAAACCAATGAAATAATAATAAAATAATTTCACTAGTATACATAAAAAAAATAATAAAAGTGGATTTGAGAGTTCATTGAGTGAGACAACATTGGGAAATAGACCAATGAATAATTGTCAATTTCTGCATCATTTTGAATCATAACTAAACCATAAGTTAGAAAGCTGAATTTGTCAAAGATGCGTTGTGGTATAGTTTGGATTTCTCCCTTAACCATACCTTTCACTAATTAGAGATTCATGTTCATTTCTGACTCATGGATCTAATCAGTTACTTGTAAGATATAATTCTTTTTCTAAGATCTTGGTGTTTTTCCTTTTCAGTACTTCACACCCAAATCATAGGACTGAAGAATTCTTGCCCCCACAGGCAGGATATTGTAGGCCTTCTCCAATTTAATTGGCACCTCATCCTTCAATCCTAATGAAATTTTCCATCTCCTTCATTAGATCTTCGCTAACACGGGATCAGAATCCTTTCATCAGAAAGAGGAGAAACATCTGAGTGATTAAACTGATACTTTGTCAAACTATTCTTAAACCATGATTAAGTTAGTGATCTATTTGAGTAATCTTTCAGAGTTCATTAATTCCAAAGTATTAGTCTACCATACCCACAAAGAAATACTCTTACCCTCAAGATTCTCCATCTCTGTGTCACGCAGAGGGCCTCCTAGAAATAAGAGCAAGATATAGTACTTTGTTTGGGTACACGGTACTAGTACTTGGAACAATTAAGTTAAAAAATTATACCAATCAAATAAATTTAGGAATTCTAACTAAGGCGTTCTTCCACTTTGTGCAAAAAAATAACAATCACCATTGACTCATTCTTAGAGGGAGCTCAATCTTTCAAAATCGGGTTCATAAATCGCTGACTAATCATATCAAGAAAATTCATTGAGATTGTAAGCAAATCGAAATAAATGAACTCCATAAATTTTCTAAAATCCATTTAAAGCGTAATAGTAAAGGAGAGAAAGTTTACAATGATTTCAAATTTCAAAGCCGCACATCGCTTCATTACTCAACCAAAAATTGTACCGTAAAACTAACTAAAAACAAACGCTCCAACTAAATCTATTAAAAAGGAAATAAAAGATAAAAATAAAAGAAAAATAATATACAAAGAGTCTTCAGCTACCTAGAAGTCCTGGATTTGCGTGAGCCGCAAGCATTTAAGGTATTAGATGCCTATTTATAAAGCTTTAATGATGGCCAATTTCCGCTGAATAAATTAGGGATTCCAAAATTTATGGCCCAAAATGGTCACTTTGTCGCGACAAAGAAAGTTCTATTGCGACATGGTTCTTATCTTGTCGCCCGCCCCGCCGCGGGCTCGTAGCTCGCTACGATATCTTTTCATGCTATCTTCTTCGATTATGTCGTGACATAATTTAACTTTTTCGTGACATAGTTCTGTTGATGTTGTCTATTTAATGTTGCGAAAGACTTTTCTTTGTCGCAACATACCTCCTCTGTGTTTTTCGAACCCTGCTGCAACATTCTACCTATAAGCCGCAACATTCTTCGCTGTTATCCTCGAATCTGCACTGCTACAATACGGTCTTTTGCTCGCGGATGTGCAGTTTCTCCCAAGAGCATGTGGATCTGTCAAGCCGCCGCATGCACTTTTTTCTTGGTCGCAGAGCGGTGTTGCCTCAGATCGCCGACCGAACTTTGTGTCATGACAAACTCTTTCCATGTTGAAACAAAGTCTTCTTTACTCCTTGTCGTTAGCTAAACTTTTTGTTGCAACATTGAATCCTTTGTCGCGACAAACTTGCCTTAGATCCTCCCACTTATCTTCCATTTTCTGTCGCAACAGAAAACTTCTCTGTCGCTATAGAAATCTCACTCTATAGCTTTTATTGTCACGACATAATTTTCCTTTGTCATGATAGAGATGTCTGCCTTCAGTTCATTATTATGTTGCAACATCCGTTTCTATGTCACAACAATCTTCTTATCATTCTCCTCACTTTTTGTCGCGACAACATTCACCTCAACCTCATGTTTTCTCTATCACAAAAGAAAAATTCAATGTCACGACAAAGTCTGCGTATTTTTCATTGCTGACTCTGAATGTTGTGACGTGACATAGTTTTCTTCTTTCGCGACATAAAACCTGCCTTGGTCTTGTCCTTAGTTGAAATGTCTATTGCAACATAGAAAACTTTATCGCAGGCACATTGTTTCATTGTTTTTCCATTTTATGTCGCAACAGGCTTGTCTTTTGTCGCGGCAGAGTTCATTTGATGACTTCTTTTCTTATGTTGCCACAGAATTGTAAGATATTGCGACAAGGTTCCAATGCCATTTGCTTGATCAATATCGTGATAGAGTAAGGAATGTTGCGACATTCTTCATGAGCGTTCTGGTCGTGTCGCAACATAAAATCTTACGGTCGACGTAAATTAGCCATCATCTTAAATCAGGTCGTGATCGCTATCATTTATGGCTCGCGCTTACGATCCTTGTTGCGTACATACTTTGTCATATATTGGAATTCTACACATTTTTGATACTATGCCGCGACATAGTTTGCTGCCTTGGCCAATATTTTGTTTGTTAACTTTTCTAAACCTACATAGTCGTGAATTTTCCATAATTCAAGACAAAAATGTGTATCATAACTACTAAAATATGCTAGAAAATGATTAAAACATGAGTCAAATTTCCCAAATTTAAAGTTTTGCTTGTCTCTCAAGCAAAGAAAGAAAATTTGTTTATCCTTTAAACACTTACTTTATTTTTAAGGACATAATACTTTTTTGAGAGTTCATAATTTAAAAGTTATAAGTCACCAGAAAGTTATCTCTAAACATGTTTCTAATCTAGGATCAGGAAGATTTTTCAACTAAGTTCACTAATTAGCCAAATAATTCTTATAATGTAACAATTCAATTATTCAACCTGAATTGTGAGTATGTGATTGTCTTCTTTCTTTTTCTTTGACAGATTAGTTAATCTTCTAGGATAATACTCAGTTGGCACACTTCTCCTGTCTAAGTTCAGATGTTTATTATCATATTAATCTCCACTAATGCAAACATATCACCACCTTTAGGATCAATGAGGTCTTTTAGGCTTGTCATGTGGCTTAGGTAATTGGGTGGATAATTTGACAATTTAGGCCTAAATTCTACTGCAGATCACTTAATAATCTAGCACTCTCTGCCTTTCATTATGCATCATTGATATCAAGTTTAACCTCCCTATCTGTTTATGCACTTTCCATGCTCTATTTTTGTATTTTTTTTTCATTAACCACAATCAGATATAACCCTCTTCCTTATCTAGTTTTTTCACTTTCATTCTTTTATCAAGGTTTCGAAAGGTGAAATGTTTTGTCTTTTTTAAGCTTTCTACCTCCCTTAAATAAACTTCTCGGGGTCATGAACTCCCATACTAGTTACATTAGGTACTAGGTGTTGAAATACCTAAGAACTTGTTTTAATTGTTCAATGGAGTAAGGCTACAAGACCAAACCCACCTTCTCCTTACGCTCACTTTTACAGCTCTTTCTTAATTCTCTTCATATCTTTCTTATCTTACTGAATTTTTCAAATCTTTTTCATCCTTCTCCATAAATTTTAAATAATATTCCCCAAACTTGTCCTCCTTTCTCATTTCTGTATGTGCCATGTAATATGGGAAAATAAGGGTTCTTTACTAGTAGAATCATGTTTAAGGAATGATTCGCTTTCCAATGATGGTTGATGATAAGATTGGCCATTGCCCCAAATAAGGAATTCTCACGTATGTTACGACATCATAAGGGTAGGTTTTTAAATTCTCAAACTTCCGCGATTTACTATATCATTTCCCCGTTAGTGGTATTGCCTAGGTTTTCGCCTTGACTAATAATCTAACAAGTTCTAGATGGCTTCGAGATTTGACTGTATGATCCTAGAAGTTTCGGGCTATGTGCAAGGTTTATCAAGATTCTTTAAACAAAATCGAAGTGCTACAAAATGTAATCATAGGCCATATTTGTTCCATCAATTTCTTAAAACCTTCCTTATTCTTGTCTCAACACATTTATTAATATCCTTACAACTTTCCCTTTCTATTTATTCCTACCCTACCATCAATCCAATTTTTGTTCGTTCCCGGATATGTTGCCATGTTATTTTATAAGTTAAAGCCCATTCAAAGTAAATCCATTCAATCTGGGATGAAGTTAACATAACAACATTTCAATTCCATGTAGCCTATTCAATTCTACCAAACAATGCACAACAATCAAGTATTTTAACTGAAATCTCGTGTCTCCATTATTTAACAAACCATTAATCGATAGTCATCAACTTTCAATTTTATTAATGTGGGAAAGAAAATAAAATAATATATTTACAGAAATGCAAAATGAGAGTGAAGACCAATTTTTGCAAAGGGAAATTTTCAATTCATTAAAATTTTCAAGGATGAGAGATTAGGTACAAAGAGGCAACATATCGTCTATTTTTTTTCTTTTGTGCCTTTTCCTCGATGCTCATTCCAAATATTCTTCAACTTCCCTCCTAGGTTGTCTTTCTTTCCCCGTCAGACTAGGGCTCATTTTGAACTAGTGCTTAAGCAAGTGTTCAAAAGATATTTCTTCCTCTGATTTGAGTACAGAGAAGGCTTACTGGTTGCTACACTCGAGGGACTATCAAAGTGGCACAGCGCTTGAGATTGGTGATTTGTAGTGGCACTTTCTTCGCTAAGATCATTTTCATAGCCCAATCTAAAATCTTCGCTTTGCTTTCTGTAAATTCTCGCTGCCTTTTAGCTAATGATTATAGGAGTGTCCTATTGTTGACTTTCTCATAAGTCATTAGTCGAAAACTTTCTTTGCAATGTGTAAGATTATTCAACCAATTCTTGTCCCTTGATTCCAGGCATGCTTTTAAGGCATTGTTCTCACCCAAGATTTTAATAAACTCCGTTTGTGCTTCTCGCTTCGCCCGTAGTTACTCTTCTATCCCTTATCACTATTCTCCATTATGTATCCCTTTTTTCCTATTCTGCTTTCCATTCTTCATCTCTTTGTTTCAATGCTTCCTCCGCATTTCCCCGATCCCTTCTTCTCGAGCCTCGCATCCATACATTCATCCTCGAAATAAGTCGATTTTTAGCCGTCAGTCTATCTCGTATCTCCCTGCTTCATAGATTTAATATTTCACTCGCTATGTGTTATTAACCTGGTGCTTTGAACTTTCAACTTGTTCCTAATGAACTTCTCTTATTCTAGAGATACATTCTAGATGTATTGCAGTTTCTTTGAATTTCGCTTACTCGCTGTACTTTCCAGGATCGTACCGCTCATTGCATCTTTCATTTCTCTTGCATTTCCTCTGATTGATTTTCTTGATCAGTCTCTTCCTCTACTTTTGCGTATGTTTCCATCATTTCATTCAAGTTCGAAATGAGGTGTAAATAACTCGCATATAATGTAATAGGGTTTTTGGGACTCTGTGGTTTTGTAAGGTAAGACGAGAGATTTGATGAAGGAAGATGAGTGGGTTGATGGGTTTAGAGAAAGGTATTCTTCACAAAATTTCTATTTATAAGCTAAATGTTTTGTTGTACCTTCATTAAATGTCGCGACAACAACTGACCTAGGGTTTGTTCCCTTTTTAATACTATGTCACGACAGAGTTTTGCAATCAATTGGAAGCTAGGTCAGTCTTATGTTGCGACATAGTAAGAAATGTCCCGACATATTTTCTGAAGTTCATCTATACTTTTTTCGTGACAAAAGGAATTATGTCGTGACAAAGTTTTTCTTGTAAAATAAAAGGTTAGAACCATCCTTGTCGCAACAAAAGATTGCCTGTCGCGACAATCTTATGTCTTACTTCAAAATTTGCCCAATTAATCAACACACATACACCCATCCGAATATGCTTCTCCCTACTCAATTCACACTTCAGAAAATACATCAATCATGATAATCAACACATATATTTTTCTTCACCCAATATAATAAAACATGATAATAAAAAATGCATCCAAGGAATGGGCATAACAAAATTGTTTAAAAATTCCTGCTCAGAAAAAAAATTCACATTCCCTCAAACTTCAACTGGGCATTATCATTAAAGAACAAGTTAGGGACAACGAAAACTCCCCCTTGTAACACTTCGCATGATTTTGAGAAGAATAAGCCTCCAAATAAAATTCATCTTACTATAACTTCATTGTCTCCGAAAAAAATTAAACAAAAATTACAAATAAAAATTTCAACAAAATTAAACTCAGAACATCAAACACACACAAAATTTAACAAAATTAATCTAACTATAGAAATTAAAATTTTGCTTGGGTTGTCTCCCAAGAAGCTGCTCAGTTTAATGTCTTTAGCTAGACATTTGCTACAGAATATCTTCAGTTTAGCAAAATTATTTTCTCTTTTTCTAAATCTGGATCCCAACTTCATTTAAATTTCCTCTAATTCATTGCTATTCTTTTGAATCATATCCATTCAATCCTTCAGATTCTTCCTTGTGTCACTTGGGAATGCATCCTTGGTTGATTCTACATGGCTAGAGCCAACTCCGCCCATCAGCCTGCATTCTCAAAGAAGCATTGTGATATTCAAACACAATCAGAAAGTTTAAGTTCGAATGTCGTAGGCTCAGCCAAACTATGCTCATGTATGTTTATCAGCCTCTTATTTTCCCTCATGAAAGCAAACATCTGGTCCTTAAAGGAATTAGATCTTCTATGCCCCTGATTTTCTCGCTCTCCGTCTCCGGCTAGCCGTTGTCAAGCTGCGTTTGGAACCCTTGTGAGGCATGATATTGTTGCATATTCTATCCAGGTCTTTGACCTTGCTATGCTCCTCCACCATATGAGAAATTCTCATGGTTCTGCGTCAGGGTGTGTAAAGGAGGGATAAGTCGAGGTCGGGCTTAAAAGTGTAAGCTCCTATTGGCACGAGGTATCGGTGGCCTCCTCAACTTGGTAGGGACCCTCATTGGTTAGTCCCTCATCATCACTATTTCTTTTCTCTCCTTCATCTACTGTCCCCACTTCAAGTGTAGTGTGCATTCTTCTTTCATTGTTTCCAAGCTTGTTCATTAATGCATCCAACTTTGCTTTTATGGCAATCATTCGATTAAGATCAATTACACCACTCCCTTCCAAATTCGTTGCTGCCCTCGAAGCTTCGGGATGGAGCTTTAGTTGCATTCTCGAAAGCACTTCAATCGCCTGCCTTTCCTCAACACTTCTTCTTTGAAATCCCCACAAGCAGTTTCCATCAATTATACCCTTTAAGGCATAATTCATGGTAGAAAATCTTATCCGAGTGGTCGACTATTCCACATGTGGCATCTCTTTAGTAGTATCATGTATCTCTCCCATGCATTGTAGAGACTTTCATCCTCTCCCTGTTTGAAGACTATAATTTCTCCTCTCATTTCAGAAGTTAGGGCTGGAGGAAAAAATCTGCTCATATAGGCCTCCACCAACGCTTCCCAATTTGTCACTGATCCAATAGGTAGTGACTCAAACCAAGTCAAGGCTACATCTGCTGAAAGGGAGAGTCATGTACCGATCACTTCTGGTCTCACCCCATTTAACTTGACTATATTGGCCATCCTCATGAATCTTCCCATATGCTCATTGGGGTCTTCAGAAGGATGATCAGTAAACTAGTGCTATTGTACCATAGTTATCAAAGCTGGCTTCAGTTCAAAATTGTTGGCTTCTATGGCAAGCTATCTCATAATGTATCACTTATCTTCACACAGCTCAAAATTCCTCTATAGTCATTTGCCTTTGAGGTCTATCTATTTTTGCTTCTTCTGGAATAGGTTATAATATTTCTCTTTGATTTTCCATACTTGTAGATTCAATACTTGTAGCTTTCATATTCTCGTTGTTCTTCCATTTCAGATCTAAAAGAGATCCGTTTGAGTTTGCATTTAAAAATCTTCTTGAAAAAGAAACACACTGAGATCAAATTAAATATGTGGGAAACAACTATGACAGTTTAGGCTTATAAAATATTTTTAGTAGCTTATTAAGCTACTACAATTAAAAACTATTTTTGTGTTTTTCATTTATTTATGACAAAATAAAGAAAAATTTCCAAATTAGTAATTCTCTCTTTGGTTAGAATATTGATCTTTAAATTCATCAATCATTCACCGACAATGGCGCCAAAAACTTGTTTCCTGAATTTTGTATAGACAAAATTTGCCAAGTAATTAGCACTGTTGCAAAACATTAAATAAAGTCTCCGACAATGGCACCAAAAACTTGTTGATAGACCAGATTATATATACAAATTTATGACACTACCACCAAAGGACTATTATCTAATCCTCGGCAACGGTGCCAAAAACTTGTTAACCAATTTTTCGAAAAGGCTACCAAAGACTAACTAAAGTCCCCAACAACGACGCCAAAAATTTATGTGCCTGATTTTGATGAAAATATGTGTTTGTCCTTTTTGTAAAATGGATTCATCGAAAATTGTGTTTAGTCTAAATCACTGCAAGTGCACAGGTCGTACACGTAATAAAAGTGGATTTTTAAGTCTATATATTTTTCCCACGAGGATTGATGATAAATCAAAAGACTATCCACTCCCAAATTTACTCAAGATCCTTACTATTTGAATCTCCAATGTTAAAACGATCATAGAACTAATAAATGTACATAAAATACCACAAAAGTGGATTTGAGAGTTCACCGAGCGAGACAACACCGAATTAGACCAATGAATAATTGTCAATTTCTCGCATCATTTTGAATCATAACTTAAGCCATGTTAAAAGTCAATTTGTCAAAGATGCATTGTCAGTATAGTTTGTATTTTTCCTTACTATACATTTACTAATTAGAGATTCATGTGTCTATTTAATCAAATGATCTAATTAGTTACTTGTAAAGATATAATCCTCTTCTAAGACCTCGGTATTTTCTTTCGCACTTCACACTCCAAATTTTACATTGAAGAATTCTTTACTTCAGATAGGGATATTGTGGTAGCTCTCTCCAATTTAATTGGTACTCATCTCTTCAATACTGATGAAATTTTCTGCATCTCCTTGATTAGATATTTGCCAACATGGGATCAGAATCCTTTCATCAGAAAGAGGAGAAACCTCTGAGCGATTAAACTGATACTTTGTCAAACTATCCTTAAACCATGAGTAAGTTAGTGATCTATATGAGTAATCTAATAGAGTTAATTAGTTCCAAAGTATTAGTTTACCATACCCACAAAGAACTACTCTATACCCTTAGGATTCTCAATCTATGAGTCACGCAGAGGGCCTCCTAGAAAACATAGCAAGATATAGTACTTTGTTTGGGAACACAATACTAGTACTTGGAACAATTAAGTTAAAAAATAATACCAATCAAATAAATTCAAGAATTCTAACTAAGGTGTTTTTCCACTTTGTGCAGAAAAATAACAATCACCATCAACTCATTCCCAGAGGGAGCTCAATCTTTCAAAATTGGTTTACATAAATCAATGACTAACTTATTAAAAAAATTCACTGAGATTGTAAACAAACTGAAATAAATGAACTCCATAAATTTTCTAAAATCCATTTAAAGCGCACGAGAGAAAAGTTTACAATTCAAGCTCAAGCCGTACACGTCATTAATCAAATCCATAAATTAAACAGAAAACTAGTTAAAAACTATCCTCCAACTAAATCTACTAAAAAGGAAATAAAAGATAAAAATAAAAGAAAAATAATATATAAAGAGTCTTCAGCTACCTAGAAGTCTTGGATTTACGTAAGCCGTGCATAAGGTCTTCTGACATGCGTCATATTTATGTGAGCTTTTTAATGATGGGCCGCACTTCAAGGCATAAATTGGGGATCCCAAAATTTATGGCCCAAAATGGTCGCTTTGTCACAACAAAGAAAGTTCTATCGCGACATGGTTCTTATCTTTGTCCCCCAGCTCTTGTCGTGGCCTGCAGTTTCCTATTGCGACATATTTTCATGCTATCTTCTTCGATTCTGTCACGACATAATTTGACTTTGTCGTGACATAGTTCTGTTGATGTTGTTTTTTTTATGTCGCGACAGACTTTTCATTGTCGTGACAAAGATTTCCTCCTCTAGCTCTTCAACTTTGTTACAATAGTCTCTTCTATGTTGCAACATTCTTTATGTTGTTATCCTCAATTTATGTCGCGACAATATTTGTCTTGCCATGACAGAAGCCCCAAGAATGGATTTGTTGTCGCGATTAGATTCTCTTTCTTTGTCATGATTGCAGTTGTGTTGCCTTGTATTGTTGAGACTGAACTCTGTGTCATGACAGACTCTTTCCATGTCGCAACAGAGTCTTATATACTCCTTGTCGTTGGCTGAACTTTTTGTTGCAACATTGAATCCCTTGTCGTGACAAACTTGCATTGGATCGACCCACTTATCTTCCATTTTTTATCGCGACAAAAATCTTTGACTCTGCAGCTTTTATTGTCATAACATAATTTTCCTTTGTCATGACAGAGATGTTTTCCTTAAGTTCATTATTATGTCGCAACATCCGTTTATGTGTTGCAACAATCTTCTTGTCATTCTCCTCACTTTCTATCACAACAATAGTCAGCCTCATCGCGACAAAGATTCACCTCAACCTCGTTTTCCGTCGCAATAGAAAATTTAAGTGTTGCGACAGTCCAGATATTTTTCATTATCACTCAATGTTGTGTCACGACATAAAATCTACCTAGGTCTTGTCCTTAGTTGAAATGTCTGTCGCAACATAGAAACCTTTGTCGTAGGCACATTGTTTCATTGTTTTGCCATTTTCTATCGCGATAGAGTTGTCTTTTTGTCAGCGACAAGAAGTTCATCTGATGACTTCGCTTTATGTCGCCGTTGCACTGCAAGATGTTGCAACAAGGTTCCAATGCCATTTTCTTGATCAATATCGCAACAGAGTAAGGAATGTCGCGACATTCTTCTTCATGAGTTGCTCCCACTATGTCGCGACATAAAAATCCATTATCGCGATAGAAATTAGTTAGTCTATCTTAAATTGTGTTGCGACAGTCTTCATTTTTGGCTTAAGCTCAGCTTGATCCTGCATATCATTGCTATCTCAATTTATCGCGATATTCTCGATACTATGTTATGACATGGGCTTGCCTACAATTTCTTTCTTATCGGGAATTCTCTATTTTCATATAAAACCCGCAAAAGAAAAGTTAGTGAATTCTTCAATTCAAGATTAAAAATGTATCCTAACTGCTAAAAATATGCTAGAAAAATGGATTAAAAATATATGAGTTTAGGGCTCATCAAAGACTCACCGAGGTAAACATACCAAAGGTGAGATGGAAGCTATGTTTCTTCAAGAACCGGGGGCTTCTCAATTGAACGGATAGGGCAAGAAAGACTAGCCCAGCTATCAGCATTTCTGCTTTGTTTTTCTATAAATAGTCCATCCACAGTATGTATTCCCTTATTTCATCATCAACAACATCGATAGAATCTCCATACATAAGGCCAATCTCTAAAGGGTCAATGTGATCCTTTTGGCTAGACACTATAGCCTCCACAATGTCCACTCTAAAGCAACTTCCACTCTCCATGTGATGTTTTATAGCGTTGAACACGTTAAAAGTCACCTCTTTGTCTTGCACCCTCAGTCTGAGTGATGAGTGTGAAACTCATATAGCTTTAAGTCCATTTTTTCATGCATATTTAAGGCTTTAATGCTTTGTTTTATTACAAAATTATGGAATCTTCACCAAATTATTGTTTTGCATGAACTATTGTTATAAGAAGCAAAAGATAAAAAAAAGAGGCTTAAAAGACTAAAGAAGAAAGAAACAAAATGTCGCAACATAAGCATATAACTTTAAGTCCATTTTTGCATGCATATTTAAGGCTTTAATGCTTTGTTTTATTGCAAAATTATGGAATCTTCACCAAATTATTGTTTTGCATGAACTATTGTTATAAGAAGCAAAAGAGCAAAAAAAAAAAGGCTTAAAAGACTAAAGAAGGAAGAAACAAAATGTCACGACATTTCAACCTATGTCGCGACAATAGAAGAGAAGAGAACTTGGAGAAGTAGCACAATATTGTCGTGACATTCAAAATCTTGTCACGACATCCATCCAAAAGGAATGTCAAGCATAAATGTCACGGCAGTGTCAAGACATCTTTGAAGATAAATCAATGACTTATTGAATACCAAGCTCCATTCACTGTTTGAACATTTAGTGAAGTAAGAAACATTGTTTGAATTCTTCTTCCTCATTTTCTTGATTATGATCACAATGGACTTATTTAAACAACTTGTCATTGTTATGTGTAATCTAGTGATGACAGGCTAAATCCCTTATGGGAAGGGATTGTTGGTATGATTATTATGTTTGCATAGCCTTAATGTTTGGTTGTTGATGAGTCTAAAACTCTTCTATTTTTAAGCCCATTTTTCATGCACATATATGGCTTAAAAGTTAAATTTAATGCCAAATTATGGAGTCTTCACCTAGATTTGTGTTTTTCATAATTTTAAAGAAAAGAAGCAAAAATCAGTAGAAAAGGAAAAAAAAAAGGGAGCAAAAATCCAATGTCGCGACATCACACTTAGAGTCACAACAACAACTAAACAATGTCACGACATCATGGCAAAGCTAGATGCCGATAAAGAAAGTCTGCGAACATCGAGCACGCATCAGGCTGCGTTGCAACATAAGCGAAGAATGTCAGGACATGGGGTAACCAAAGTCGCGGACATCGACTAAAGAATCGTAACAATACCAATGTCGCGGATATCAACTTCAAAGTTGCGACATTAGCAGTGACATCAGCTAAGGAATTTTATAATATCAAACCAATGCCGCGACATTGGTTGAAGAATGTCGCGACATCAAATCATTGTTGTGACATCAACATCAGGACTTAGAATAGAAACACAAAGTCGTGACATCAACAAGAGTAGTCAAAGTTGCAACATTAGCTGACCAATGTCTCGACATCGAATAACAAAGTCGCGACATTAAATTCCAGAGTCGCAACATCAGAATTAGGCTGCAACATTGAAGACCCAAATTCAAAGTCGCAACATCAGCGGCAACATAAGAGCAATGTCACGACATTGACAACCAGAGTCACGACATTGCATTAGATAGACAAAAATTCAGGGTTGTGACACCAAAAGCAATGTCGCGACATCACAACAACAATTCAGGATACGGCGACATCGCACAACTAGGCGTAAATTTTGGGCTTGTCAATGTCCCGTGGAGCCACTCGCTTTTAGGCCTGCAAGGATTAGCCTATAAATAGAAGCCCTAGGTGGAGGCAGTTTTGAATTTTTTATGAGCAAAGTCTTTTTTCATATATTTTCTTTTTCTTTTCTTGATTTATTTTTCTTTCTTTTTAGAATTATAGCAGTCGATTTGAGCTGAATTGCGGAGTTGAGATAATTGTATATCGGGTTTTGTTTATGTTTGAATTTAAGTGGACTATGGAAATTTTTATAAAACCCATTTTTATTCAATTTGATTACAATTTCAATGAATTTGCTTGATCAACTGGGCCATCATATTCAGATCCAAGTATGGAAGGTTGAGCTCCTTCTGAATACGGTGTTTTGATTATTGTTTGTAGTATTTAATGATGTTGTGAGTATGAAAACTAGATTGATCTAATTGGTATTGTTCTTGTAATGAGTTGTTTTGAATATAAATGTTTTATAACCTGAAGGAGTTATATCTGTGATCTGATTTCCAAGATCTCTCTGAGTGACACAGAGATGGACGACATGAAAGCAAAGAGCAGTGACTTAGGGGTACATTGCACTTATATCCATTAAACTATTGCACTGTAAGGATCACTTTGATAAATCATCGATTAAGTTCTAACCTCTGATTTCAAGGTTCCCTTCTAGGTGACGGTAAAAATGTGTTTCCAAGGCATGACCATCTACTGTTCTATCAGTTTAATGATTAGAGGTTTCATCTTAATTTGGCAGAATAATCTTGATCTTGTGTTAGCACATATTCTAATCAAGGAGAGAGAGCCCTAATGAATCGTTAGATCGAGGAACAATTTCACTGAGAAGGCTTCAGGCACCTCGCTTATGTAAAGCGCTAAATACCTTAAGATGGTTGTGAAGTATTGGTTTAGGAAAAATAGCTAAATCTTAAAGAGGATAAAATCCTAAAAGTAGCTATTCATACCTATTGACCTGGTTTAGGAATAAAGTATGCTAAATAGTGAAGTGTGTAGTGTTAGGAGGTATTCCAAGGCTATACTACCTTGCTCTTAGACAAATCCAAGATTCATGTCCAAAACAGTATTTTATTTAGGAACTATGCAAATTGATAATCAGAATATTGGTTCATTCCTAGTGTCATTTCTACTCACTGAAATCGCTAATTCTACTATAGTACATTTCTTGTCATTAAAGAACATTAGACAAATTCTTTTATTCAATTTATTTTAGATAGCTAAAACTTCAAGTTAAAGGTTCAAATAGTGACGATCTTGAGTAGTAGGTAATGATTCTGGGATTTTCTCATCAACCTTGTGGAATGATATTATCTGACTTATAATCCACTTTATTTATTTCGGATCTTTTAATCACATTATTATAAACAAACAACATAAATCAGTCAGTTTTGGTCTATGCAAAAATCAGTCAATCAATTGTGGTGTTAAATTTTGAATTGATATAATTAGTTCATATGTTTATTTTCTTGTGCTTGATATATTAATTCCATGAACCAAACCACAGGCACTGTTCTAACACCTGATAACTAGGATCCTCCCTAGTAATAGCTGAGGTGTGTTCCTAAGGCTAGGAATAGTGATCCCTTGGTACATGAAATTAATATTATAAGAGCTTGTCTCGTTTTAATCAAAATGTGTTATTTCTATCAATAGAAATAAGTGTATTGGTTAATTTGCAGAGTGATGATTTGATTATGTTGAAGAAAGCCTGTTTTGCCCTGGTTTTGGGAGCAAGTTAACTTTAGTCCTAAGAATCAAGTCATGAGTTCGGTTTTTGAAATCATCCAAGTCTTGAAGGGAATCAGATCATAAAATTAGCTTTTTAAACACATGTTGTCCTGGTTTTGGAACATGGTATTCTAAATTGTGAAACATATGGTTATTGAAGGTTTTAGTCAAGACTGTACTAACATACCCTTGGACAAGTTCAAGATTCAACCCATAACAAATTTGTTTTTGTGAACAAGGTGCAAGTTAAAAATCACATTGTTAATTCCTTTCTAGTGTTTACTCAAATAAAAGAAACTTCTAGTTGTTAAAATCTGGACAATCTTATTTTAGCATTTAAATATATTTACTATGTTGAATATCGGCCTCACCATTAGAAATCTAAGTTCAAATAGTGATATCCTGGAGTAGTTTAAGTACTTAATCTTTGAAATTCTTCAATCCCTATGGATGACTGACCTAAAATCCACTTTGATTACTTATTGAGCTATGCACTTTAGCGTAATTGCCAGAGTTAAACAGTTTTAAAATAATAAGAATAACAACTTAGATTCAATCAAGTTTTTGATGCAACTATTGGGGACTTGAAGAGTCTCTGGTTGTAGTTTCATAAATCACAGCCCAAGTTTTTCGCTACTAATATCTAGATCGAAGCAAGAAATTCATAGACTAACATTCCAACCAAAAATAAAATTGCTAATTTGAACATTTTTTTTATTTAATCAATTTTTTTTAGAGTGAGTAAAATATCTCTCCAACTTAAATTATGATCAACTATACACAATGATGTTATTGTGGTCTCAGTGTGTTATCATTTCAGGTACTCATTATATGCATAGACAATACAAAGAAGTTAAACTATTGCCACTAGACACTGAGATAGACAGAACATTAAGGAATCTAAAGAAGGTGAGAGAAGTTGAGAAAGCAACTATTGCTTAGCAAAGAGATGTCAATAATAACATTCCTATAGTAGCAGCAAGGGGACCTCAATAGAGGAAGAGAACCATGGAAGATTTCTGGAGGCTAGTAACGAAGTTGAATCACTCTAGAGGCAACGAGGCTACATGGATAGAACTACTTATCTCATAAGCAGTAATAAATAGTCACAGAGATCTGAGTGAGATCATGAGCATGAGAAGATTTCTGGGTTGAGCATAATGAATCGTGACTAAGGACTAGCTCAAGAAGGTGCATACCAAGTTGAAGAAGTCCAATACATGAATGGGAATAGAAGTTACAACTTCAAACCCAACAGCAACTTACCAACCCACTACACACCAGCCCTTAGGAACCATGAGGACCTTTCTTATGGAGGTGGAAATCATCAAGGTCAAAGACCAACTCAGTACTATCAGTAGAATTACATTCCACCTAGATTCCAAGAACACAATCAAGGAAATTCTAGAGTAGAAAATCAAAGGTAGAGAAGACAACCATCCTTCAAGAACAATGGCTTGACTAAGATGGTCGAAACAAAGGGATACTAAACTCAAGATGAAAAAAGTTTGTCAGAACTCGATGTTTTCAAGTAAACCCAACTTTTTTTCAAGAAAACACAAATGCATCTCTGAAGAACCTGGAAACTAAATGTAGTGATGGTCAGAAACTTTACAAACCAAATTTTTATATCTTTCCTAGTGATACAAAAGAAAAACAAATGACCGCATAAGACCATTAATTGGGGGAGAGGTAAAGAGCTTGCAAGTCGACAATGAGAAAAGGCAAACTGATAATGAAGCTAAAAGTGAAAATCAGAACCAAGCATGTAATGAGAAGAGGCAAGAAAGAACAAAATTAATAGATGAAAGTCAACAGCTGAAAAGGCAAAATGAAGAGACAAAAAAGAACGAGGAAATCAGAGTTTATCATCCTCCAATACCCTTTCTTCAAAGACTGAAAAAGGCAAAAGTGGATGAACAATTTTCCAAATTTATGAACATGTTCAGGAAACTATAGATAAACATCCCTTTTCTTGAGGCATTGGCTCAAATGCCACACTATGCTAAATTCATGAAGAAAATAATCAAAAAAAGGAGGAAATTAGATGAAAATGGGATAGTCAGCTTATTTGCAAACTGTAGTGCAATTATCTAAAAGAACCTGCCACAAAAATGCAAGATCCTGGAAGCTTTACTATACCTTGCACAATTGGAAATCATGAGTTTGGAAAAGCACTTTGTGATTTTGATGCTAGCATAAATCTGATGCCTTTACTAGTGGTGAAAAGATTAGGTTTAGGGGAGTTAACTCCCACAAAACTGTCCCTATAAATGGCAGATAGATAAATGACCCAACCATAAGGCATTTTTGAAGATGTACTAATAAAGCAGGTGTCATTTTCTTAGTTGATGTTTGCGGGTAATTGATATGGAGGAAGACAAACAAGTGTCATTACTCCTTGGCAGGCCATTTAGTCATAGGTGCAACATTAATAGATGTGAAGAAAGGAGAACTCACTTTGAGAGTTGGCATAGAGGAAGTACAATTCAACTTGAACTAAAGTCTGAAACAACCTAATTTTGAAGGAGCTCATTGCATGAGAGTGGAATATGTAATTGTTGATAGAGAAGAAATGATGTATGAATCAAGATCCACTTGAGGAATGCATGCTTAAGTCACTCTACGAGGAAAGTTTTGGATAGGGAAAAGCTGGATACCAATGTTGAACTGATTGAAACTGTGTTAAACCTGAGTGAGGGAAATGAAGAAGATGTAAAAAGGCAAAGAAATGAGTGCAATACAAAGAGTCAAGGGCACCTTAAAGAATTTTGCACTTAAAGTATGAATTCCTAGAGAGGAAAAATTCGGAATCAGTAATCATAGTACTCGACTTAACTAGAAAGGAGGAGAAAGTGGTAGAGACTCTCAAAAAGTACAAAGAAGCTACAACTTGGTCAATGGAGGATTTGCAAGGGATCAACCCATCAATTTGCATGCACAAAATTCTTATGGAGGAGAATGCAAAGCCCTCCATTGAACACCAAAGAAGGCTAAACCCAATGATGAAAGAGGTGGTTGATGAGTCTAAAACTCATCTATTTTTAAACCATTTTTTCATGCATATTTAAGGCTTAAAAGTACAATTTAATGTAAAATTATCGCCTCTTCACCTAGATTTATGTTTTTCAGGAAATTAAGGAAAAGAAGAATAAATCAGCTTAAAATAAGCAAAAATCAACATTGTGCAGCAAAGGCAACAATGTCGCCAGACACATCAAGAATGCCAGACATCAACCTACCGCCCCCGACATCAGATTTTCAATGTCACGACATCATGTGGAGGATGTTTTGACATGACTTCAATGTCATGACATCGGTTCACCAATGTCGCAACATCAACCAGCGGGTAGAACATAATACCGCGTCGACATCGCCACTACATCGCCGCGATGATTCGATCGTAAAGACTCGGGCGGCAATTTCGCCGGTATCGATAACTTAATGTTTTGACATCAACAGAAGCCCACACGTCACGAAGATCGTGCGTTATTAAACACTAAAGTCTCAGTTACTGCCATGCGTCGCGTATCACAACTCAATGTCGCGACATCAGAACTGGGCAACCAAAGTTAAAATGTTAACGGATCAATGTCGCGACACTAGGCATTCAATATCGCGACATTGACATCAAGACTCAGAATATCAACTCAATGTCACTACAATAGGATGAAATGATCATAACTTAATATGCAATGTCACGACATCAAAGAGCAAATAAGCAGACATTATTCAAGAATATTACAGCAAATGTCGCTGGACACTAGAATCAACTACGACACTCCAGACCGATGTCACGACATCGCCATGACATTTCCTGGTAACTTAAAATGTAGAATTACCACAGTAGATTTTCAATGTCACGACACCAAATTTGATCTAAGACATAGCAGTTCTGATGTCACGACATCACCACGACATTGACCACTACATCAATGACTAGGCATAATTTTTCGTAATTTTTCTAAGTTCATGATTCGCCTGTTTTAGTGGCCTAATGTTTGAAGCCTATAGTAAATCAGAGGAGTGCATATTTTTCGCCATTTTTTACTCAGCTTTTGTGTTTTTTTGAGGAGCCAAGTTCACAGAAATATTTTTCTTTTAGTTTTATTTAGATTTATTTTTCTTTTTTAGGAATAGAGTAGTGATCTAAGATGAGATTTTAAGCTGGATTGATTGTAAATCAAGCTTCATTTATGTCTTAACTTTAGTGGAATCTGGAAATCTTTTTGGAATTCATTTTATTTTAGTTTTAATTACAATTTCAATGAATTTTTTTTTATCAACTAGTCATTGTTATTTGTAATTCAGTAATGGAAAGCTAAACTCCCTCTAGGAAGAACCTGTTGTTTTGATTGTTGTTTGTAGTATCTTAATGTTGTTTTGGGAATGAAATTGGAGTGATTTAATTGGTATTACTCTTACATTAAGCTGTTTTGAATATAAGTGTTTTATACCCAAAAAGAGTTGTATCTATGTTCTGATTTCTAGGATCCCCCTAAGTGACACAGGGATGGACGACTTGAGAGCAAAGAGCAATCACTTGCGGGTCTATTTTACTGATATTCATAGAACTAATGCACTCTAAAGATCACTTTGATACATCACTAGTGATGTTCTAACCTCTGACTTCAAGGTTCCCTCCTAGGTGATAGCAGGAGTGTGTTTCTTAGGCATAAGAGTCGCCTACTGATCTATAGTTTAATCCTTAGAGGTTTCACCTTAATATGGTAAAATAATCTCAATCTCGTGTTAGCTAAGATTCTAATCAATGAGAGAGAGTATTTTAGTTGAATGATGGTTGAGGTACCAATTATATTGGAAAAGGTTTGCATTACCTTGTCTATGGGGGCAAGTAGTTTCTAGTATTAAGAGATGGTTGTGAATTCCTGAGAAGGAAAAACAGTCAGATCTTAAAGAGAGTCAAGTCCTATAAGTAGCTCTTTGGACCCATGGACCTGGTTTGGGAATATGGTCATCTATAGAGTGAAATGTGTAGTGTTAGGAGGCATTCCAAGGCTACACTAACCTGCTCTTAGACAATTTTGGAGTTCATGCCCTTGATTATATTTTCTTAGGAACTTTGCAAATTGATAGTCATAACACTAATTTCATTTTGAGTGTTATTTTAGGTCAGTGAACTCTTTAATCCATGTATTTTAGAATTCTTTTCAATTACAAAATAGTATTTAGAAAAGTCTTTTATTCAATTTATTTTAAATCTCTTCTGGAAATTAAAGGTTCAAATAGTAATGAACTCAGTAATGCAGTTGATCTTAGATTTTCTAATCAACTTTGTAAATGATATCCGAACTTATTTAGTCCACTTTATTACTTGTATGACCTGTGCACTTGTAGTGATTTAGACTAAAACCAATTTTAATTGCAAATTATTACATCAACAGAAAAAAGTTTTTATATATTTAGTCTAAACAAGTTTTAGCATGAATGCCAGGGATTGAGTATAATCTTTGGTAGTAGAGCAGAAATTTGGTTAGTCTAGGATAACTTTTGGTATATGTAAAATCAGGGCAATTAGTGGTGAGGAAGGCAATTTTCAAATGGCTTGATACAAGCTTCATTTATGTCATTTCAGATAATCCTTGGGTAAGCACAATTCATGTAGTACCAAAAAAGGGTGGTTTCACATTAATCAGAAATGAGAAGAATGAATTGATACCCATAAGAATTGTAAAAGTGTGGAGAGTATGCATAGACTATAAGAAGTTAAACATTGCCACTGTAAAGGATCACTATCCCGTACCATTCATTGACTAGATGCTGGATAGATTGGCAGGCCACCCCCACTTTGTTTTCTTGATGGGTATTCTAGTTATAACCAGATAGCTATAGCTCCTGAAGATCAAGAGAAAACAACTTTTACATGTCCTTATGGCACCTTTGCTTTTACAAGGATCCAATTTGGATTCTATAATGCTCCAGCCACATTTCAAAGATCCATGATGTCAATATTCTCATATTTGATGGAGGAGGTAATGGATATATTCATGGATGATTTTTTAGTTTTTGGGTCCAGTTTTGAAGAGTGGCTACAGAATCTAGTAGTGGTTCTCCAGAGATGTAAAGAGAAGAACCTAGCTTTGAATTGAGAAAAATGTCATTTCATTGTGAAGGAAGAAATAGTACTGGGGCATAAAATTTATGCTGCATGGTTAGAGGTTGATCAAGCAAAAATCTCTGTGATTAAAACATTAGTTCCTCCTATTACAGTGAAAGGAATTAGAAGCTTTCTTGGACATGTTAGTTTCTATAGAAGATTTATTCAAGATTTTTCCAAGATAGCTAGACCACTATGCAGGCTATTAGAAAAAGACACAAAGTTTGATTTTGATGAGGCATGTATAACTACATTTAAGGAGATAACGCCTATACTTGTAATAGCCCATGTCATAGCAACACCAAATTGGAACAAAATCTTTGAAATCATGTGTGATGCTAGTGACTTTGCCATGGGAGCAATATTGGGGTAGAGAATTGAAAAGACCTTCAAGGTCATCTACTTTGCAAGCAAAACTTTCAATGAAGCTTAATATAATTATTCAACCACAGAGAAGAAAAATGCTATACCTAGATTAATCAAATGGGTTTTGCTGTTGCAAGAATTTGATATAGAAATAAAAGATAAGAAGGGAAGTGACAATGCGATTGCAGACCATTTATCTAGAATGGAAAGAACAACTGATGATAAAAAGGAGCTTGAAATTGAAGACAATTTTCCTGATGAGCAGTTATTTCAGGTAAAAATCCAACTACCTTAGTATCCTGATTTGGTTAATTATCTAGCTTGTGGTGTCAGGCTCACAAGAATTCACATATCAAAGCGTAAAGAATGTAGCACTTCTTTCTATCCGACCTAACTGGCGTCGAACCTGATCCGGATGCCTCCGATACCACTAAGTGCAATAACTATTTTTTCAGTGTTCACCCGACCCTGCCACTCGAATGGAGGATCCGAACTGGAGCCCGGTTCACTCCGATCGTTTTCATTTATCTTATCAAAAACATTTTATTTATGTCATTTCTTTTTAGAGTTTCAAATATGCTAGTCGTTTTTAAATGGTAGGCCTAGTGCATTTACTTTTTTTATATTAACATGCTTACAAAATGATGCACCATGCCTTTACAAAATGATGTACCATGCCTTCACAAAATGATTTAAGAAACAATAGTTCAGAGATTTACTCTTTTGTTCACAAAATGTCACACATTCAAAAAGAATTGTATGCATATCACGGGGTATATACTTATATGCTGCAACTTTCTCTATGACTTTGCGCTTCTTGTTCTTGGCCTTCTTTCTTGCTTACTCGATACTTGTGCATAGATAAAAACTACACACTAAGCATTTTCATGCTTAGTGGTTCTATACGGTTCTATTCTCAAATTCAGTTTAATATAAGACATGCTTTTATATTAAACCATACGTTTTACTTCATCCATGATCAATGTAAAACAATACTCGTGCTTGTTCATTTTCACATACTATCAATTTACGGTTCATTAATCATTTATAAATATGCCTTTTCATATGCAACAAATCATTCAACAATTCAATTCATGAGATTCATTCATACACTCTTAAAGATGTGTTTAGTTTACAAATCCCATTTTTGATTCACTTATCAAAGTTTGCTATATCACTTTGAATATTCAATTTATTTTCACGACGGATTCCGCTTGGTGAATCCCGTCTTGTGTATCATTCGCAATGTGCGTTTACACATTTAGCAATTCTTCGTTCACCATCATGATCATTGCCGATCGGGTGAATTCGCCGCGGTCTTTAAAAATGCCATACACCATCATGACGGATGACGATTGGTGCATCCTGCCATGTGGGATATTTAACAATGCCATACACCATCTTGACGGATGTCGATTAGTGCATCCCGCCAAGTGGGATATTGAACAATTTTGGTTTGCTCATGACTCCGACGCCACTGCATCTCGCCATGCTGGTCATTCTGCGATATCGATTCAGTTCAAGATGTCAAGAATCGACCAATTGCTTATAATTCACCAATTACCACATGCAATTAATTGTCAAACATTTCAAATTTCACATTTCCAAATCCATATGCACTTTCATAAGAACATATCAGATATATGCATATTCCATACAATCATTTCATATTTATTTGGTAAACTACCAAAACACTTGAAATCCAAATATGATTACGGTGAACAAAGAACTAACAATACTTGAATTGGAATAGAGGTCCAAGGAAACCAACCAAAGTCAGTCTGCTCTCGTTTTCCTTCCCTTCTATCTTGGCCCAGTTGAAAGATCCTCACCCGTCCCTAGTAAATCACACACATCACATTTAGTAAACTAGCACTATTCACACTTAATTCGGCTTCGGGTCGAGGGCAAGGAGGCATGGCGGCTTTACTTAGTTTAATTTATTTGAACCCCCATTAGCTACTTGGTTAGGTTCCTATACTATCAAGTACGAATATTGGACTTAACAATGCAAGGGTACAAAAACAAGGTCACTGAAAGATCGTTGGTTTCAGACACTCAAAGTGGCACCTGTACCACTTGATATCGGTACCGGTATTCAGCCCCATCGGTGAATGGGTACTGTACCACTTGTATTGGTACCAAATCCTCAAGACAATGGGTACCCAGATTCTTTATGAAAATTACCTAAAATGGCAATTTTGCCATTTCTCACTCACTTTTCTTCAATAAACCTCCTCAAATCCATCCTACATCAAACCCACCATGGAATCCAATTAAAACCCAAAAGTGGTTTAGCACCAATAAAAACCCCTTTTCTTGTTACGACTTTTTCCCCAAAATCAAAACCACAAAAAAGATGAAGTTAGGTTTGATTTCTTACATATCAATCTCTTCAAATCTTCTCTCAGAGTTTGATCTCTTAAAGGAATGGTGAAATGTGGGAAAGATTGCCACCAAAAACTTGACTTCTCTTTCCCTAGCTTCTCCCTTTTTCTCCCCTCTTTCTCTCCAAAATGTTTTTACTTAATGAGCTTCCTAGACCAAAAATTTTGGTCTTTAACCTCATTTTCCTCCTGCCTTGTTTGGAATTTTCTCATTATTTCTCATTTAGCACTTCAATTTACTTTCCTTTCTCATTTAATTATCTTTGCCATTTAAGTCCATTTTCATTTAGACCTGGGATCATATTTCTAAATTCAAATTGCCCTTTCACTTGGGTTAATTTCCGGGTCAATCAATTTCTCATTTTAGCATATAACATTTAATCATATGTTCACATATTCATTTCACATTTCACAATTTATCAGTTTTCTTAGAAAAACCCAAGTTTGGCTCAATTCATACTCGGAATATATAATAAAATTATTACAAAATTCTAGGGTATTTTTGGGGCGTTACAAAGAAATTAAGGCATGAAGCTAGATTTTACATATAGGATGACCCACTTCTATTTAGTAGAGGTGCATATCAAAATATCAGAAGGTGTGTACCTGAAAATGAATAAGTTGAAATTTTGGAAAAATACCACTCAACACAGTATGGAGGTCATTTTGTAGGACAAAGGATAGCTCAGAAGATCCTCCAATCTGGTTTCTACTAGCCAACATTGTTTAGAGATAGTTTTGAATGGGTAAATTTTTGTGACAAATGTCAAAGAATGGGAAACATCAACAAAAGAAATGAAATGACTTTTCAAGCAATCTTGGTTGTGCAAATTTTTTATGTCTGGGGAATAGATTTCATGGAATCATTTCCACAATATTTTGGGAACTTATACATTCTCCTTGTTGTGGATTATGTATCCAAATGGGTAGAAGTTGTGGCTGTCTAGGAATGATCTGGGTCTGAGTTGTGGGATTTTGTCGAAGGAACATATTGAAGAGCGGATATGGGCCTTAAGGACAGTTATCAGTGGTGAGGGAAGTCATTTTTCCGACAAGCTATTTTCAAAGCTCATGAGCATATATGGGGTGAGCCATGCTATGAGTTTGGCTTATCATCCCCAATCAAATGGACAAGCTGAAGTGTCCAATAGAGAGATAAAGAACATACTGAAGAAGACACTGAATACAAGTAGGAAAGATTGGTCCTTAAAGCTAGATCATGCATTATGGGCTTACAGAACTGCATACAAAGCTCCTATTGGTATGTCACCATAAAGGATTGTTTTTGGAAAGGCTTGTCATTTATGTGTTGAATTGGAGCACAAGGCTATGCGGTCAATTAAGAAATTGAACTTAGATTGCCAAGCTATAAAAGAAGAGAGACTACTTCAATTGAATGGGTTAGAAGAGTTAAGGAATGAAGCTTATGACAATGTCAGAATTTACAAAGACAAAACTAAAAGATGGCATGAGCAGAAAATTTTGAGAAAAGAGTTTAAGGTAGGAGAATCAATCCTACTTTACAACTCAAGACTCAGACTCTTCCCAGGAAAATTGAAATCAAGATGGAGTGGTCCTTATACTATCATCTCAGTCACACCATTTAGAGCAGTAACATTGAAAAAAAATCCAAGGAATGAATTTAAGGTGAATGGTCAAAGACTAAAGCACTACATGGGTGGAGCAATGAATGAAGAGCAATTTGTTGACTAGAAGTTTTGAAGGAAGTGTATTGCTAAAAAAATCTTTCTATAACAGTTATGTCTAGCTAAGGACACTAAACAGAGCAGCTTCTTGGAAGACAACCTAAGTAAAAATAGGAATTTTATCTTTTTATTATTTTAGTTTGTTTTTAGTTAAGTTAGTGAAGCATTTTGATTTTGATTTTATTTTATTTTCTATTTTTTATGTTAGTTTTTGTTTGCCTTTCAAGACATTGAAGCTGAATCTTATATTTGGGAGTTCATCAAGAACCATCTCAACCCAAACTCAATTATCAGAATTGATCATCTAGGGGAGTCCTTTTTTCTTAACTTACTTATTTCATACTTAAAGGATAGTGCATGTTTTAAGTGTGGGGCCTTTTTCTTCCGTTTTTAAACTTTTCCAATAGCTTCAATTATCTTGTTTTTAGTGTTTTTCCTTTATTTCTTTCTATGTGTTTTATTATTTTATTTACTTTACCATAGTAAATTTTTGCTGAAATTGAATATACTGAGCTTAAATGACCATGCTTGAATTGGATTGTTTAAATCATAATCAAATTGTGTTCATATCATGATTTTATTGAGTTGTTTGATTTGAAATGATGCACGTTGCCTTGCTTGAAAGCTTGATGAGGATTGTTCAGCATATTGAATTGTTAGAGTTGATGGGAGCATAAATTATGTCGTGACATATTTTAAAAATGTCACCACATCTCAACATTCTGGCATGTTCCACATTGTAAAAGGTTATTTGTCGCTACATAAAAATTTATGTCACGACATTATTTCAGCCTTGAGAAGCCAATACTTTGTCAGGACACAGATTTTAAATGTCGCGACATTTCAGTATTCTGGCTTGTCTTGCATGGTAAAACATCATGTGTCACAACATAAAAATTATATCACAACACTCTTTTAGCCTTGAGAGTCCAATTAAGTGTCGCGACACAATTTAAATGTCACGAAAATCTTAATGTCGCAACATAGTCTCTTTGCCTTTAAAAGAAAAAGTTAAAATGTTTGGAAGTCAAAAGTTTAAATTCATCATTCTTCTATCGTTATAGAACCTAGAGCCCCTTCCTTCTCTCAATCTTCCATCTCTCATTCATCAAGAATGTTTGAGCAGCAGATGTTAATGCCAAATCTAGAAGAGATAATGGCAAAGTTTAGAGCTGAAACAGAGGAAAAGGTAGCTGGGAGTGTCGAGAAGTTTCCTATGGAAGAATCTCAAAAGAAAAATGGTGGGGAAGATGATGTAGAAGTTAGAAAGGAAAGAAAAAGGAAGAAAGGGGAAGATGAAGAGGAAGAAGAAAGTAGTGGAAGTGATGATGAGGACTTCCTCTCAAATGAGGCATTTGAACTGATGCATAATACATTATTGAAGAAGGGATTCATAAGGGAAAGGGGATTCAAGGAGATCATTGAGAAAAGAAATTGGACTTCTATCTGCACGCATCTGCTAGTTGGGCTTACAGTAATGGTGAGAGAGTTTTATGAAAATCTATGGAACAGAAAAGAACTTCAATGTTATGTGAGAGGAAAAGGGGTATCCTTTGATAGGAACACTATAAATCATCTTTGTGGATTGGGAAAGATAAGTGATGGGGCTAAGTTCAAAAGACTGAAGAAGAACCCAGATAACTAGAAAATACTTAAAGTGCTGACTGATGGAAAAAGGGAGTGGAAATGAAGTAAAAAGAGCCCTAACTAAGGAAGCCAAGGTTTGGTTTTACTTCCTCAATTTAGTATTGATGCCTTTAAAGCAAGTGTACACTATGAGGTAGGAAGAAGCAATCCTCTTTTATGTTGTTATGAAGGGTTATAAGATTAGATTTGGAAAGATAATCGAAAAATCAATCCTAGGCTATTAGAGCAGCAAATTCTGGGGTCATATGCCCTATCCATCTATCATAACCCATCTGTGCTTAAAGGGAAGAGTCACCTTTGAAAAAGATGAAGAGGAGAAATGCCTTATAGTCTCTCCTCTCACCTTTCGGTGCAATCAGCAGAATCTAACACATGCAAGAGGCGAAAAAGTTGAATGGCTAGGAAGAAGAAATGGGGAGTTGGAAGTGAATATCAATGAGCCAAATAATCAGGCATTGGTGGTGAGCACAATGAAGACAAGGAATTAGAGGAAAAGAAGTACAAGCCCAGATTGGGTAATATACCCAAATGCGGCTCATCGAAACACCAAGGCGAGGCTCGAGTCGTGGCGTAATCTGAAGCTGTTGGAAATGATGAAAAGACTAGAGAAGGGAATGTTGGGAGAGGCATCCAACTTAAGGCCCAATTAGAGAAAAGAGACCAATATTTTGAAGAAGAAATGAGGAAAATAGATCTCTTTATGGATAGGGCAATCAAGCAGAGAGATTTAGAATTGAGGGAAGAACCGGAGAGAAGAGATCGAATGTGGAGGGCTAAATTGAAGAAGAGAGATCAAGAATATTGGAAAGGACATTGCAAGAGAGATGAAGAGGTGTCAAATGTATTGGAAAGAAGAGACAAGGCAATGCATGACTCATTGATCTCTAGAGACAAATTTTGGGTAGATACGCTGGAATCCTGCAATCATTACCTGAAATCTATTTACTATGAACAAGTTAATATGGGAAAAACTTTAGGATCAATGTCTATAAAGGAGGCTGAGTTGGTAAAAAGTAATGTAAAAATGCTAGATTGGGCTATGGCAACAGTTTCAGGCAAGAAAAAGATACCAGCCCCAAAAGTCACCATCTCCCAACTATCCCATGTGCCGACAGCCTTCTTTCATGTGAAACTTCATAGGACCCACCCCAGTGTCTGAAACTAGGAGCAAGAAATATCAGAAAAAATGAATGTCTCTCTTGTATCCCCACTTATATCTCAAAAAATCTCTTCTGTAAATTTCCCTTTTACATGAATGAATTACTTTTGCAGAAATTGTGTAATATTATATTTGATTATTTATTCTGCACAGTCTTGACTTTGAATTTCTTGGGTGGATTGAATGTTGCTAAGTTACTTGTGTTAACTTTGTGAACTAAAAGTGAATTGTTTAATCAAGTTGAATTTCTGCTGGCATAGTATCCTTTTAAAAGAACAAACAATCCGAATGGCATAAAAGAAAATTCTTCGTAGATGATACGGGTAGATTGAGATAAAGGGAATTGGAAAATTGTGATGTTAATAATAAATAGGCTAATATTTTATATTCACGAAGATTTAAACAAATAATAAAGTTGGTAATTCTATTCTACTTGAACATTTCAGTTTTAATAAACCCTGAAAGCATACACATGGTCACTAGTACCTTTATAACTGTTGTGCTTGGGTTAGGAACATCTTATGAGATCCATCATAGTTTTAGTCTTCAAAGGTCCTAGAACTTGTTAGATTATTATTCAAGGCGAAATTATAGGCAACACAACCAATGGGAAATGATTTAGGCTATACTTGGAAAGTTTGTGCCTTTCAAACCTACCTTGGTGATATGCATATGCATTTACCCTGATTCCTTGTTTGAGCTAAATGCCAATTCATCAAAAGCCAAGTAAAAAACCCTTAAGCCTCCCTTAAATGTAATTCTTCAGTAAAGAACCCTGAGTTTGCTCAAATTGCAATGTGAGTGCATATGAAATAGACAATAGGACAAGTTTTGGAGAGTATAATTTGTAATGAGAAGAAGGATGTGAAAAATTGATCAATTGAGATGAAGAAGTAAAATAAAGATTGCACCAATAGATGTGCACAACAGGAAAACAAGAAGCTATAAAATTACAAAAGTATCAAGGGGGAATGCTTTTTGTCTTATGCTTGCACCTCTCCTTTGAGCCATTAAGTTCTTAAGGGTGTTTCAACACCTAGTACCCTAATGTCAACTGGTATGGGAGTTACTAACCCAAACCTCTATAAGGGTGGTAGAAAGCTTAAGAAGGAAAAACATTGCACCATTCCCAAAACCTTGAACAAAAAATTGAAAAGAAAGAAACTGTATCAGGCGAATTCAAAGTGAAAGTGGTGAAATAATGGCCCTGATGGAGTATGCCAATTGATATACCAAAACAAGTTTGGGGGTGATTGAAAGTTATTTTTAGTAGAAAATTAGAGGATGAGAAATGTGAGTGCCAATGTTGAGTGTTTGTGGATTTTGGGTGAACTTGATCCTTAAATGTCGATTACATGCCAAGCTGAGCCATACAAGCCTAAAGGTATATTTGATCCACGAAAGGTAATGTTCTGCCTACATTAGTGGAGAATAATATGACCAACAAGCCTATGAGACTTCCATTCTTCTACATAGTATCTCACAAGATTTACTAACTTGCTAATCTGTTAAAGAGGGAAGGCCAACACACACTCACAAATCAGAGGTCAAGAACTAAGTTGTTTTCACTTCATAAATTATTTGTTTGTTAAGTGACTTAATTGAAAATCTTCTTTATTCTATAATTGAGTTTTGTTTAGAATTCATATCACAATTGACATTTCATTAAATTCAAATGCTGATATATTTGAAACTGATGATTTAAAGGAAAATGGCCTTAAAGTCTAGCTAAATTGCTTGAGGGCAAGCAAGAATTCTTTTCTTTGCTTGGGGACAAGCAAGACTTTAAGTTTGGGGGAGTTTGATGAGTGTGAAACTCATATAGCTTTATGTCCATTTTTGCATGCATATTTGAGACTTTAATGCTTTGTTTTATTGCAAAATTATGGAATCTTTACCAAATTATTGTTTTGCAAGAATTACTGTCATAAGCAGTAAAAATAGGCTTAAAAGACGAAAGGGGGAAGAAACAAAATGTCATGACATTTCAACTTATGTCGCGACAATAAAAAAGAAGTCCCTGGAAAAGCAACAGAATATTGTTGCGACATTCCAACTCTTGTCGCAGCATCCATCTAAAAGGAATTTCAAGCCAAAAATGTCACGACAGTGTCAAGACATCTTTGAAGTTCAACTAGTGACTTATTGTGTCGCGACAAATTTATTTATGTCGCGACAATTATTCCTGAGGTCAACAGTTGCACATCAAGAGGACATTGTCACGACAAACATTGAAGACATAAGTTCAGAAGACAATGTCGTGACAATCAACAAAATGTCGCGACAATTTAAATTCAATATCAAAGGCAAATCATTAGTGGAGTGTCCACGGCGGCCTCCGCAACAATCTTTGAAGACATATGAGGTGCACTTGATGTCGCGACATTTGTAATTCTTATCTACGAAAAATCATCCTATGGGCTTGCATTAAAGTTCACAAAGTTTGCCTCGAATTGTGGCCCAACATCGATTATACTATAAATAGAAAGAGATTGAGCGTAGAAAAGTATGAAGAATAGAATGCAGAGTGAGAGTTAGAGTAAAGTGAATGCAGAGTGAGAGTTAGAGTAAAGTGCAAGTTAGAAGGAGAAAAGTAGAGTATAGAGTTTTGTAAGTAGTTTTTTTTTTTTTTTTTTTGTTTCTTTTTCGTAATTTTTTAATTTTCATTAGAAGAGTTTATCTGAACTGAGTTTTGAGAAAAGATTATTGAATGCGCTTCATTCAGCACATGCGAACTTTTAGTGAAGTAGAAAACATTGTTTGAATTCTTCTTCCTCATTTTCTTGATTATGATCATAATGGATTTGTTTAAACAACTTGTCATTATTATGTGTAATCCAGTGAAGGCAGGCTAAATCCCTTTATGGGAACGGATTGTTGGTGTGATTATTATGTTTGCACAACTTTAATGTTTGGTTATGGTGTTAAATTTTGAATTGATATAATTAGTTTAGATGTTTATTTTCTTGTGCTGGATATATTAATTTCATTAATCAAACCACATGCATTATTCTAACACCTACTATTGATGAGTCTAAAACTCATCTAGTTTTAAGTCTTTTTTTTTTTTTTTTGCATAATTGATAGCTTAATGGTTATTTTTAATGCAAAATTATGGAACCTTCACCAAAATTATTGTTTTGCAAAAATCAACATCAAAAGAAGAAAAAAGAGCAAGAAAAACAGCTGAAAAAGACCAAGGAAGGAAGAACAATTCTTTCGACAAAACAAAAGGCAAATGGTAGAAGAAATGTTGCAACATTCAAACTTTTGTTACTACAAAATTGAGAAGAACCCCTAGAAGACAACAAAAAGTTGTCGCGACATTATTGAAAGGGAAATGTCAAGCAGAATTGTCAAGGCAACCTGACAACAATGTTGAAGACACAAATTTAGAAGAATGTCGTAACAAATTCATTTATTTCGTGGAAAATTTTTTAGAGATCAATAGTTGAACATCAAAAGGAAATTGTATCGACAAATTCTGAAGACAAAAGCATAGAAGAAATGTCACGACAAATTAAATTTTGTCGTGACAATTATTTCAAATATAAACAGTTTGAGAACATAAGAAAAATGTCGTGACAATACCACGACAAGATGAAGACAAATATGATTGTAATATTGTCGCGACATTTTAACAATTGTTGTGACAAACTATCAAGTGGCCTTGCATTGAAATCCACAAAATCTGCTGAAATTACGACCTGACAACAATTAGTATAAATATAAGGGAATGGGCGTAGAAGATACGAAGATACAAGGAAGGAGAAGATAAAGGGAAGGAAGCTTTTGTATATAATTTTTCATTTTTATGTTTTTTCTTTTTCTTTTTCTTTTTCTTTAATTTTCTTTTTAAATTAGAGCAGTAAATCTGAGCTAAGGTTATTGAGCTTTGATTTTTGAATATCAAGCTCCATTAATGTCTGAACTTGAAGAGAAGCTGAATACATTGTTTGAATTCTTTTTCTTCATTTTCTTGATTACACTTTCAATGATTTTGTTTAAACAACTAGTCATTGATATGTGTAATCCAGTGATGGATTGAATATCAAGCTCCATTAATGTCTGAACTTGAAGAGAAGCTGAATACATTGTTTGAATTTTTTTTCTTCATTTTCTTGATTACACTTTCAATGATTTTGTTTAAACAACTAGTCGTTGATATGTGTAATCCAGTGATGGAAGGCTAAGCTCCCTTTGAGAAGGGATTGGTGATATGACAGTTATGTTTGTAGAATCTTAATGTAAATTATGGGTTGAAGACGGAATTTATCTATTGGTATTATTCTATAAGTGAGTTGTTCTAAGTATCAGTTTAGTATTGATAGGCCGATTTGTGCAATGTAAAATGTGTACGCCTATGTGCGAAAGTGCAAGCATCGCCTCAAGTAATATAATGATAAGTGAGTATCATTCCCACGGAGAATTGGGTTACTAAGTACAGACTCTAATCTAGCCTAGGCTCTATTTGGATGAGGTGGGAAATTTTGTAAGAAAACTCAAGACACTAATCTGACATGCGAGAATGACTCGAATAAAATTTAAGGCCTTAGGGCATAGATTTCATCTAAACAATCATATATGAACCTCGTAACCTAATCAATCAATGTTTATTTTTATATGAAGATGGAAATTTCACTAATGTATGTGGTCTCTCGAAGCATCCACACCTGACCCACCCAGGATTTAGGTATTTTGCATCTCTACTCAACCCCAAAATGCAATAAACCCAAGAAATCCTAATACCACACCTAATCTCATTTATCTCTCTATCTCATTATTATTAGATAGTAAATAATTCATGGTCTAGCTTAATCATCACTCCTCAGTCTCAAATCAAGCCAAAAAGCATGCAAATATTGGCCAAATACCCACAAGCATTAAGACTAAATGAAATACTCAACACACATGTGAAAAATAATATACCAATCAATATAAATTAGGAGAATTCATACATTAAAGTGTTGGCTACATCCAAACCCTAAGAAAGTAAACTAAAACATCTCTAAGTGAAAGAAAACCATCAAAAGAAAGAGAAACAAAGAAAGATGATGAGAATAAAAGATTTTGAGTGAAAGCCCCATATCCTCTTCTTCAATCTCCTTCTTCTTCAAGCTTTTCCCCTTCAAGATTTATGCCCCAGGGTGTTTCCACCCAAATAAGGACTTATCCTCTCCCCAAAAGCTCCTAAAAATCGGTCACCCACAGTTTCTAGGGCTTTTTTTTTTGCTTTTGTAACTCTAAAATCAGACTAAAATGACCATAAAATGGGTCTATTAGCAAACTTCTTGATAATGGGTCTCCGAGAAACCGGGTGACCAATTTAGAAACCATTTTACCGTTTGTGCTCTGTGCAAAACTCCCTGTTTTGCACTCCCAACTTCCCAAGGTCATAACTTTGTCATCCGAACATTGATTTGGGTGATCTTCAACTCATTGGAAAGATTAGAGAGTGTAGAATCGATCGACATAAATATTCATGCCATTTGAGCTCATCATAAAGCTGAAAAATTCGGAATACAGTGGCTGCTGCTTACGCTATGTAGGAAGTTGCTGATTTTTCCTATTTATTCGCTCATTTTCGCATAATTCTGCAAAATGGTTAACCTAATCACAAAGGTGAGCATTTAGAGCATTAGGAAACTTATTTAACATAAAATATACTTAAAACTAAGTAAAACATAGGGCTAAAATAAGTATTTTATATACTCATCAAGTGTACCCATAAAAGCTGTTCTAAGCTATGTTTTCTATGATACCTTCTAGTGATAGCAGAAGGGAGTTTCTGAGATCGAAGAGCAGTATCTGAAGGGTATGCTAAATTGATACTCCTAGAACTAATATACTTCAAATATCACTTGATAAATCACAGGCTTTGTTCTAACCTTTGACTTCAAGGTTCTTTTTTAGGTGACAGCAGAAGTGTGTTCTCGAGGCATAAGGATAACCTGTTGAATTTTCAGTTTGATATTTGAAGGTTTCATCTCAATTGATGGAATAGTTTTGTTCTCGTCTTGGAAGAAATTATTCTGATTGAAATTTCAAATTGAGGTATTAATTGCATTGGAGAGAGCCTATATATCCTTGTCTATGGGGGCAAGTTAATTTCAACCCTAAAAATTGGTTGAGTAGTATTGGTTGAGGATATGCAGTTGAGTATTTCAGGGAATTTTATCCTATAAGTAGCTATTTAGACACATGATGTGTTGATTTAGGCTCATGGTTTCGTAAATTGTGACATGTATAATGGTTGGAGGTTTTTCAAGACTATACTAACATACCCTTGGACAAATCCAGGATTCAAACCAAAATTTTGTTGTTTTTGAACAAACTGCAAGCTAACTTTCACATCAACTATCCTATTTTATACTCATTCTTAGAGAAATATCTAATTTTCCTATATTTAAACTTTCTTTCAATTGAAGAAAATAATACAAAAGTACTGTTATGCTATTTTTGGTTATTTAGTTTCTAATCTTGAAAAATGAAGTTTAAATAGTGATGATCTTGAGTAGTTTGAGTACTTGATCTATGAATTTCCTTCATGATCCTTGTGGGAATGATATTCGGACTTAAAAATCCCCTTTATTACTTGTTAACTTGTGCACTTGCAGTAGAGGAGACCAAGTTGAAATTTAAGTAGTTAATAGTAAGAAAAAGAATATCAACTTTGGTCCGAGCAACAAGTTTTTGGAGCTATTGCCTGGGACTTAACTAGTCTTTGGTAAGGTATCCAACAACTAAATCTTTTGCACTCAAAACCAATCAACAAGTTTTTGGCGTGGTTGCCGAGGGTCTAAGTAAGGCATTCATAGATTAATACTTGAATTAAAAAGGAATTTGGACATGGAAGACTTCTAGAGACCAGTTATTAGAGAAGAATATTCTGCAGTAAGGCAACCACCAATTGAGGCCAATAATTTTAAGCTGAAACCTACCGTGATTACCATGGTTCATCAAAATCAATTCACAGGGCATCCAAGTGAGGATCCTAATGAGCACCTAGGTAGATTTCTAAGGATGGCCAATACAATGAAGATGAATGGAGTTAACCTTGATGTAATCAAGATGCAATTATTCCCCTTCTCTTTGAGAGACATTATTGCTAGTTGGTTTGAATCATTGCCATATGGTTCAGTAAGGAATTGGGAAGAACATGTGGAAGCTTATCTCAACAATTTTTTCCCTTATGCTCTAACTTCTTAAAGGAGAGGAGAAATCATTGCTTTCAAGTAAAGGGAAGATGAATCTCTATATAATGCATGGGAAATGTATAAGCAATTGCTAAGGAGATGTCCCATGCTTGGAGTTGAATTGATGACACGGATGGATATTTTCTATCAGGCTATGAACTATTCTTCAAAAGGGACAGTAGATGCAACCTCTGAAGGTGCATTCAGAAGAAATAGTGTTGAAGAAGCAACTCAACTGATTGAGGAACTGGCTAAGAGCAACTATATAGCTCCATCTGAAGCTTCAGGGAGTAGTAGTAGATACAGAATAGGAGGTGTGATTGAATTGAACAAAATGACTGCTATTGGGGCACTACTAGATGCCATCATGAACAGAATGAACAATCAAGAGAGAAGAAGTCATTTGGTCAATGAAGTGGGAATTGTAGATGGTGTTGAGCAGAAAAGTGTTGATGACCAAGGGCTTGCTCATGAAGGTCCTTATCATGTAGAAGAAGTCCAGTAGTTGAATGGGAACAAAAGTTACAATTTCAAATCCAATAGCAACCTACCAACCCACTATACACCAGCTCTTAGGAACCATGAGAACCTTTATTATGGGAGTGGAACTAATTAAGGTCCAAGACCAATTCAAACTACCAACAAAATTATATTCCACCTGGATTCCAAGGACATCATCAAGGAAATCCAAGAGCAGAAAAACAAATGCAGAAGAGACAACCATCCTTTGAAGATCAAATGTTGAATTTTATGGCTATGAACAAAAGGATACTCAACCCACATGAACAAAAGTTTTATGAACTTGATGTTTTCCAAGAAAACACAAATGGCTTTCAAGCAAATACAAATGCCTCTTTGAAAAACTTGGAGACTCAAGTAGGGCAGCAGGCCCTAAACTTGCAAAATTAGTATAGGGACTCTTTCCCTAGTGATGCAAAGAAGAATCCAAAAGATTGTATGGCTATTACACTGAGGAGTGGGAAAGAATTGCAAGTCATAAAAGAAGCTGAAAAATGACAGAAAATGATGAAGCTGAAAAAGAAGATCAAAATCAAGCAAGCAATAAGAAAAATCAAAACATAACTGAGTTAACAAATGAAAATGAATAGCTGAAAGTGCAAACTGAAGAGACAATACCAAAGAAAATGAGGAAGTTAGAGTCTATCAACCTCCAATATCCTTTCCTCAAAAATTGAAGCAAACAAAACTGGATAACAAGTTTGCCAAATTTCTGAGTATGTTTAGAAAGCTGGAAATTAGCATTCCTTTTGTTGAAGCATTAGCTCAAATGTCACATTATGCTAAATTCATGAAAGACATAATCAGCAAAAAGAGGAAGTTAGATGAAAATGGAATAGTAAGCTTATCTGATAACTGCAGTGCAATCATTCAGAAGAAACTACAGCAGAAAATGTAAGATCCTAGAAGCTTTACTATACCTTGCACAATTGGAAATCATGAATTTGGGAAGGCACTTTGTGACTCTGGTGCTAGTATCAATCTAATGCCTCTTTCAGTAGTAAAAAGATTAAGTTTGGGGGAGTTAACTCCTACTACATTATCCTTACAAATGGTAGACAGATTAATGACTCAACCAGAAGCTATTCTTGAGAATGTGCTTGTCAAAGTAGGGAAGTTCATTTTCCTAGTAGACTTTGTAGTGATTGATATGGAAGAAGACAAGCAAGTGCCACTCCTACTAGGGAGACCATTCTTAGTTACAGGTGCAACCTTGATAGATGTCAAGAAACGAGAACTCACTATGAGCATGGGCATAGAAGAAGTACACTTCAACCTAAATCAAAGCTTGAAGCATCCTTATTTTGAAAGAGCTCAGTGCATGAGGATTGATAATGTAATTCCTGATAGTCATGAGACAAACAGTAATTTTATGAATGAGAATCCACTTGAAGAATGCATGTTCAATTCACTCTATAATGAAGTCTATGATAGTGCTAGAATTTACAAGGATAGAACCAAAAGGTGGCATGATCAGAAAATTATTAGAAAAGAGTTCAAAGTGGGAGAGTTTGTCTTGTACAACTGAGACTGGTATTCCGGGAAAGGCCGAATTTAAGATGGAGTGGTCCTTTACGAGTCACATCATTCACACCATTTAGGGTAATAACATTGAAGAAAGAAGGTCGAGAACTGAACTAAGGTGGAGGAGATGGTCAGACAAGCACTACATGGGAGGAATTCATAATGAAGAACAACCTGGAGATTAGAAGTTTTGAAGAAATGACTTGCTGGGGAATTTGGCCGATGTAGCCAAGTCTAGCTAAAGACTCTAAACATACCAGCTTCCTAGGAGGTAACCCAAGCAAAATTTTCTTGTTAATTTCAATTTCAATTTGTTTTTTTATTAGTATAGTTTATCTGACAGTTTGATCTCAAGTTAGATGTTTATGTTAGTTGATTTTTGTGTTTTTCAAGACAGGAAAGTTGATTCTTATATGGGAGTTATTGTTGATGAGCAAATTTGGAGCAATGAATGAAAATATACTAAATGAAGAGGATCACATGCTCAAAAACTTTGTGAGAACTTTCCAATTGGTTTTCCTTGTCCTTATTTTATTTGCTTATCAATTTTTGAATTTTCTAAAGTAGGGGTATTGAGAGCTTGATTTGTACATGCTTGAATTGAACTGTGAAAACATAATCAATTTGTATTCACAAGCATGATTTTATAATTTGTGTGATTAGAATTGATGCATGTTGCCTTGTGTATAAGATTGATGAAAATTGTCCAACATACTAGATTGGTTAAAACTGAGATTGAAATACAGTGGTATCGAAGTGACATATTTTAATTGTCCACGACCAAATAACTTTCTAGCTTTTCTCGATAAAGACAATTTTGTCATGAGAATTAAATTTTGTTGCAACATTTTTTTTCATGCTTTAAAAGTCTAACATTTTGTCGTGACATTATTTTTTTATCTTGACAATTTAATTGTCACGACATAAAATTATTTTTTGTGACATTATTTTAGCTTTCAGAGTTCAAAAAGTTGTACATTAGTTTTTATATCCTGACAAGCTAATTTTCGTGAGACAATTTCTGCTACCTATAAAAAAAGAATTTAAAAGATATCAAATTCAAAATCTTTGTTCTTCTTCCAAGCCATTAGAAACCCTAGAACCTTTTCTCCTTTCTAAACCCTAAACTCAATTATTCTTCTTCAAGAATGTATGAACAATAGAAGTTGATTCCAAATCTAAATGAGATAATGGTAGAGTTTACTGACACTACATAATAAATAGTTGTAGGGATTGTTGAGACGACTAATGAAAAAGAACCTTAGGAAGAAAATATCGAAGAAAAAGGAGTAAGGAAAAGAAAGAGATAGGAGAAAGGATAAAGGAAGCGTAGCATACGAAATACCCTAACAGTTTTATAACATGTTCAGGGTGTAAAATAAATTAAATTATATTTTTTCAGAGTTTAAATTGCTAAAAACAAAAAATGATAAAAGAACCCATAAATTTTACATGAGCCAAATAAATTTGGTAAAAATGTCAAATGAGGACCTAAGGGTCATAGATGAGTAAAGTAAGTGCCAAAGTATAAATGAAATGAAATGAAATTGAAATGAAGCTTTAAAGTGAGAAAAATGAGAAATGATGAATTAGTGTGTAGCCAAACATGGCCTTAGTCATGTAATGGACAAAAGACCAATTTTTGGTCTTTGAATGCCATAACCCACATTTTGGCAAGAGGAGAGGAAATTTGCAGGGCACACTACGGTTGAGGAAAAGAAAAAGAACTTGGTGATTTTCCTCCATAGGATCAAGGATTTAGGTGATCAAAGAAAAAATAAGAAATAAAAGATTGAAGAGATGTAGAGTAAATAAACCAAATATAACCCACTGTGTTTGGGTTGGGGGAAATCAAATTTGAATAAAGTGTTTTATTGATTGCTGTAAGTTGTTTTGTTGTTTGATTGGTTGTGGTCCTCAAATGAGGAATTTTTGTAGAGAGGAAATGTTGGGTTTTTAGGGGAGATGCTATCAAAATTTTCCCAAAACTCGTGTTTTTGTTTTCTCCATAACTTGGTCATCACTTATCCGAATTGAGAGATTAAAATTTCTAGGTAAATTAGACTTCAATGAGAACAAGTCTCCCAGAAATAAGTATATTAAAATTTGGACCCCATTAGACCCAGAAATTCATCAAAAGTGAGGCTCTATTTTCGGATCAAGTCTAGTTCAGTTTTGATACACTTTTGGTGTTTGGAGCAGTTTCAGTATTTATGCCATAAATTGACCATCACTCATCCGAATTGAGTGATTCAAATTTTTGGATAAACAAGACTTATAGAAAAACAAATCTCCTTGAAATAAGTGTATCCAAATTTGGGCCCATTGAACCCAGAAATTTCGTCAAAGTGAGGCTCTGTTTTTGGGTCAATTCTGTTCAGTTCTGATACAATTTTGGTGTTTGGAGCAGTTTCGGTTTTAGGTCATAACTTGGTCATCACTCATCCGAATTGAGTAATTCAAATTTATAGGTAAACTAAACTTCTAGGAGAACAAATATCCCTAATTAAGTGTATCCAAATTTGGACCCCATTGAACCTAGAAAATTTGTCAAAATGAGGCATATCGATGCCTAAAAAGAATGATAAGAATGTCTAAGGATGAGAAAATGGGGGAAAATGAAAGGAACAATGTACCAGAAGGGAGTCGGGTAGAAATAAGACCTATATAGAAACCTTATAATACCCAACTAATATATGACTGCCATTTGTGATGGATTAGGGGCTAACGAGGAGAAAAGGCCGAGTTGAGGTCAAGATTCCGAGGATAGGAATCGAAGGACGACAATCTTTTTAGTTTGTTCTCCACTTCTCTCTCTCTAATTCCAAAGTGTTTGAATGATAACAAAATGATTTGAATTGCTGAAATGATTTATAAGAAAAAAGTGTAGCTTAAAATACCCTATTTTTATGATATATTTTTTTTATTATTATGTGTTTATGGTATAAAATAAAGTAAATGGAAATTTTTTTTTGGAATTTAAATCCTTAGAGCAGAAAAAAAATATATCTGACCAGAATTTACCTAAGTGTAAAGGGCAAATTTGGAATTTGTAAAATAGGACCTAAAGGCTAAAATGGAAGATAAGCTTAAATGCTAATGTGAGTTACATGAAGTGAAATAGAAGACTTAAATGTCAAAAAATGAGAAATTGGAATTATTTTGAAAGCCAAAGAATAGGAAGCCAAACAAGGCCTTAACCATTAAATGAGATTAAGACCAAATGTGGTCTAAGATAAGGCACATTTGTCCATTTTCGTTCTTAGAGAGAAAAGGGAGAGAAAAGAGAGCTAGGGTTGCGAGAAGACCAAGGTTTTGATGGGAGATCTTCCCATTTATGGTTTCCAAGTGATCAAGAAGAAGAAAGAATGCTTGGTGTTGAAGAATCAAGAGATTCATAGGTAAGAAACTAAACCCTAACTCCTTTTCTCGTGTGTTTGGGTTGGGGAAAACCCCAAATGTGGATAAAGGTTTTTTGTATTGGTTGTAAATGGGTTTTGGTATTGGTTGGATTGGTTTGGAGGAGTGTTTGTAAAAAAGGAAATGTTTGGTTTTCAAAGGAAATGCTGTCAAAAATTTGTCAAAACCCCTGTTCTTGTTTTGGTTATAGACTAAGTTATAATCAACCAAATTAAGTGATTCTAAATGGTAAAGAACCATAAGAGATAGAGCTACAAATGTATATAAGGGACCAGGAGCAAATTACAGCACTAAGGCTCCCGAAAATGGGCTTAAAGGTGAGTTTCGGGTAGCTCATGGGGTATGCCCTGTTTTGGGAGTAGTTGTGGTGTTTTGGCCAAAAAATGAGTTTCACTCATCCAATTTGAATGATTCAAAATTATGGGTAAACTAAACTTCTAGGGGAATAATTTACTTGGAAGTGTATACAATTTGTAACCCCAAAGTGCCCAGAAATCTATCAAAGTGGAGCTATGTGCAGATTCTGTTTTGCAAATTAGAGTAGTCTAGATGTTAAAGTTAAAAACTGTACCAATTGGTTTATAATCTGATTTTGGGTGCTTGGGGGTTGGTTAGGCCTTGGTCTAGGCTAATTAAATTACTGTTTGAATTTAATTTTGGACAACATTAGGATTGGTTTTGGTGACACGTTTTAAAGTACTACTGTCTGAAAACAACATGTTTTATCCTGATTGTGTTATGTGGTTGAGGGCCTTAGAGAAGAAATTTTAAATTGAAAATTTTCAGAGATGTCATTGGATATAAATGACTAAATTGGAGATTTTCATAATTTTTGATGACCGTTTGAATAATTTTTGGGTAATAAAGTCCAAAGAGTACAAAACTGGAAAATAGCGGTCCTTGCATGTGGTGTTAGTGGTTGTTTGAGGTTTTTGAATTAATCTTCCCTTGGGAATGGTTTAGTTTATCAAGAGTAATGTTGGAAAAGGATTATATGGCAAGGCAAAAAATTTAGTATTTTGGTTATGTGATGGATTAAAGTTTGGGAAACTAACAACCATACTAGGCTTGTATCTTGCCCTTATTTGCTAATGAGATTAAGAATATGATTTTAAGCTCCGAAAATCAACCCTAACCAAAATCACTAGCACGCACAAATAATATTGTTCTTTAATTGTATTGGAATAGGGGTTGACGAGGAGGAAAACCTGAACTGAGATCAAAATTCCGAGGATTGGAATCAAAGTGCAAAGCTTTTTGGTTTGTTCTACACCTTTCTCTCATTATTTCAAATCTTTATCTCCAAAATGTTTGAATTGCATGTTGGTGTTCTAAATTGATTTGATGCAAATAAATTGTGAAATGAATTACAAAGTTGATTTAAGTTAAGAAATTTGAGAGAATTGATTGATTGTGAAATGAATGACGTAGAAAGTGCATAGTATTGAAATGATTTGTTTGTATAAAAATACTTACACTATACTATATTTTCTTAAAAATGATTTGAATGCCCTTAATAGAATGTTAACTGTTAAATTCAAGTTAAGGATAAATTGATATACTAATAAGAGTCGAACAAACGTACTATTGTGGCATACCGATCTGTAGCCCAGCGAGACAATATCAGTATTGTACACCAATCGAGTATATATTTTATATATACATAAGCCTATGACAGGTGGGTTCGAAAGTGGCGATGATTCATTATCTTGTGCATCGAAATCATAGGACAAGGGCTAAAATGCAAAATGATAATGATATTGAAAAGTGCACGATTTGTGATTTGAATGATTTAGTGCATATGAAAATGCATAGCTTGAGATGACCGATGGTGTAATTGATTTATTGAAGAAAACAAATATAGATACATATTATCTTTGCATTAGTCATTGACAGTGTACAAAAGCATTGTTTATAAATATTGCATGTTTTGATTTAAAATGAAATGAAGAAATTTCCATAGAACCACTATGTAAGAAAATGCTTGTGTTATTTTACCAATGACGGTGTCGAGTGATTAACGGTGGGACCCGAATCAAGGAGCATGGGGGAAGTCATCAAGAAAATTGTGGAGTAAAGTATACTCAGATTACTTGTCCATATATTTTGAACAATTTATGTTTGTGATCAAAGAGTTAAACTCTGAAACAAGTTTGTACTATTATTTGAATGGGCATGGAATGCCTTCATTTTAAATATATTTTTGGTTAAATGTAAATTATGGAGCCCCTGCAAAACGATTGAAAATGCTTCTACAATTTAAAAAAAAAAAAAAAAGGATTCTAAAAGTCTAAATGAAATATGTTTGATAAATGAACCATTAACCTCTGACGGATTCGGACCCACCTGTCGGTCGGGCCAGGAAGTAGATAACTTACAAAAAGCATATTAATTTATTTTAATTGATTTGAAGCAATTGATTGTGAAACGATTTGCATATGAAAAATTGCATGAGTATTGAAAATGAATTGTTTGTATAAATGTACATACTATACTGTATTTTGCTATGAATGATTTGAAAGCCCTTAATAAAATATTAACCGTTAAATTCGAGTTGAGGATAAGTAAAGCTTCATCATATGCATATATGAATTTGATTTGACAATTTTTGTATTGAAACTATAATTCGAAAAGTGAACTCTGATTTTGTTTTGTAAATTTTTTTGGATATTGAAAATGCCTAATAATGTCGCATTGTATAAAGGTGAGAAATTGACCAAATGGGCATGAAATGCCACATCCAACGAAAAAAAGAGTTTTGTGATCAAATGGTGGGCCCCCTTTATGATAAAGGGGTATTTACATATATATTTTTGTAAGTCTTTGAAATAGTTTGGAAAAGTAATTGTATTTTGATTATTTGAAATTGACAAAAAAAAAGTGGATACGATCCACAGGGGTCGATCGGTCTGTGGAGCGGTAGTACATTTTAGTAATTATCAGCCTAGGTTAGGTGATTCTACAAAATTATTTTTTTATAAATTGTATATGACATGCATTGCATTTTCATATAAAGGATGACGTGACTCTGATGCGGATCTTATCGGTCTTAATAGGTAAGCATGGATGGTTCAGGACCCCATATGGTCAGAGGTGACTTAGGAAGTCGCCAAATAATACGGTGTGGAAGGTGGTAGTGTCCAGATGCTCCATCGATTTGTGAGCAAGGTCGGCGGTAGGAAGTGTTATGGATATCCTCGACAAATAGTGAGGCACTCTGAAGCAGCACAACCGGTGCGATTATTCCTCAGCGATCAGCCATAGAGATAATGGAAAAATATTGACCCATGGATTTCCTTAGGAAGAAAGATGATGAGCCTTCCATGGCGAAAAATTGGCTCTATAGAACTGAAAGAATGGTGCAGCAAATTCATTGCACACCAGAGGAGAATTTAGAGTGTGCGACCTCACTTCTACAAGATGAAGCTTATCAGTGGTGGGTTTCCGTGACTAGGACCGCACCACTGGAGAGTGTTACATGGGAGTTCTTCCTAGCGGAATTCAGAAAAAAAAATAGGTGGGTCATATTTATCTGAGCAATATGAGATGAGAGTTTCATAATTTGAAACAGAGACAGGTGAGTGTGACTGAATATAAGAGAGAATTCATCCGGTTGAGCAAGTAATATCAGGATGCTAGTATTTGAGGAAAGAAATGCCGCAAGTTTGAAGATGGCCTCAATGACCATATACGGGCCCATGTCACAGGATTTTTCCATGATCACTTTTCTAAAATTGTGACATGTGCTCTAAATGTTGAGAGAGTAAAGAAATAAGAGTATGAAAGAAAGAAGAATGGGAGTAAGAAAAACCTGGACCGGAGTCAAAGTTCTTGTCGATCGAGTAAGAAATTCCCGAGGACCACGGGGTTCTAATCGGCCCTCTGACTCGGGGATGCGGCTCGGGCTACCGTGGTAAGACTATTCTACTGGCACCATTAATTGCTAATGCACTAGGAGGTTTGATCGGGATGAATCATGTGTGCATTTCAGTTAAATTCTCGGTGTTCTTTATAGCTAAAATGCATGATTCACAATCTTTTTCATTAATATTACGCTAATCCCTCATATTATATTATTCTATAGAATATGGCGATGTTGGAATCAAAAGGGCAGCTAAAAGACAGAAAAACAGAGCAAAAGTAGGAATGACGAAAATGCAGCATCACAAAGGGTTACGGGTTCGCCACTACGAAGACCCCCTTCGTAGCAGCGAACCAAAAAGCCTGAAATCAAAGGCCTTGGGTCTGCCGTTGCGAAGCCACCATCGTCACAACGAAGCAAGGTTCCCTTTACATTAGGGGAACTCGAAAAAAAAACCCTAGCTTTCTAGGCCATTGATGGGCCCACGTCTCGAGGTATAAAAGGGGAGTAATTTCGAAGTAGCCAGGGAGATTGGATCGGGAAGGAGGAGATACATGAGTGAAAGATCAAGATAGACAAATTCGGGATAGATCGCGAGCCAGTTTTACGTAGTCTTTCCTTAAACCTTCATGATTAATTCTTCAATGCAATGAGATAATATGATAGATCTTCAACTCTTTTCTCTAGGGTTTTCCAACCTAACCACGACTTGATGGATTGATTTTGGTTTGGCTTGTTAGTTATTAATATGAGCTCATATGTTTGCTTTAGTGCAGGTTTAATTACATGTTATTATCAGCTAGCAGTGACATGCTAAAGCTAGGGTTTGAGATCAAGAGAGATAACTAGGGACATGGTTAAAGCAACACTTGGTAGTCGAGAAGAATAGAGATATTCAGGACTACAAGTGTGTGGGGTTTTGCACATTTAGGCGTTTCGGGTCGAGGATTGAGAGGCGAGAGGATGTAACACATCCATTTGCGAGATAGGCAAATATATCTCGAGAGAGGGAATATCTTGTAGGAAGATCAACCGCCAACATGACTCATATGTATACTTCAATAAGCCCTTAATTGAATTGACATCCATCAAGAGTGGTAGGAGGCTTTATAAAAACCCTAGGTTTCTGCTGTTCGATATAAGCTTTCAGTACATTGAATTTTAAGAGTTTTTATTAAGGTAGTAAATTTAGTCGCAATTCATTTTAAGATTAGATCCAAATAATATCGAAGTTATTAAATCAATAGTCAACACACTTCTCTTCGAGTGAACTACACTTGACTAACCACTACACTACGTCAACTCAACGCGTGCACTTGCGCACACGGGTTTACGTTTCCTAATTAATTTTACACACTCACCATTAGCGGAAATCGAGTTTTTTACGCCATTCTTGGGAGAGTTTAGTGTTGATATTGTGGCCGTGCCATAGATAGTACTTTGGATCAATTTTACTTTCTTTAGTTATTCTCACTTCTTAATCATTATTTTTACTTTTATTCTTGGTTTATGTGTTCTTCTTTATTGCATCTATGTTTTGATTTGGTTTCGTTCTTATCCTTTGATTTCGGGAAAGTATTTAGAGTGTATGCAAAGACAAGATCATAGAGAACTGCTTCCATTTGATCCTGAACGGGCGGGACGCATCGATTACGATAGAAAGACCCACGCTTCGGCTGAAATCATGCGACATCAGTAGGCGTGGGACACGTCAGATGGGGATGAACCACGAGGTGAAGCGAGAATGGACCTCTTATAAATCAAACCACCGCACCAGCATGCAGCGATAATCCACATATGCTACTTAAGGAGTTTGCCTTGCCACCTACAGTTATTCAGTCAACTATACAACGACCACCTATATAAGCGAACAACTTTGAGCTAAAAGGAGTGACTTGCAGATGCTCAATAATATCCAGTTCCATGGGTTATAGATTGAGAACTCGAATGCACATTTGACAAGCTTTATTGAGGTATGTGATACGGTCAAGTATAATGGGGATATCGAAGAATCTCTTAGACTGCGACTATTCCCATTGTCACTTAGTGACAGGGCTAAACACTGGTTGACCAGCCAACCTCTAGACTCCATCACCTCATGGAATGACTTGGTGCAGAAATTTCTGACCAAATTTTTCCCACCCTCGAAAATAGCTCAATTGGTGCAAGAAATCAATACATTTAGACAATTTGAGGGGGAGAACCTAGATGAAGCTTGGGAGAGATTTCATGAACTACTAAGGAGGTGCCCACATTATAGATTAACTAAGTGGATGCAGGTGTACGTTCTGATGGTACAGCGACTGGCCCAGGGCCAAATCATTGATGCTTCAACGGGAGGTGCTTTCGATGAGAGAAAACCACCAGATCAAGCTTATGAGATCTTGGGGATATTGTGCTAATACTGCTCGGTGGCGGAGATAGATTAAGCCTGAAACCCTGACGAGAGACGGAACCACGAAAGTTCACAAGTAACTGGTAAATCATGTTGCACGATTAACTAAATAAATTTGCAAAAAGCAACATGGCTCGATAAATGCGCACTATTCGGTATAGTCGTGGAAATTTGTGAATCTTATGGTGGACAACACAGTACTATGGAGTGTCGGTCGAGCGGATAATGATAGACGGGCCTAATATGTGAATCGTAAAATCTGAAACCACAACGAGGCGGGTATGGAGGGAATGCATATCATAACGAGATGAATGGAGTCGGAGATGTAGGTCGGGGATGGAGAGAGGTAGCCAGGTAATCAGACAATTAGAATTATGGTTGAAGGAATAGTAAAAACAACATGCCACCACCCAGGAGTGAATGAACCAGCCTGACAAAGAGTAGGCTTGAACGAGCACGCCTGAATGCTCACCTCGCGCAGTACCTTTCCCGAATGAAGGACAAAGCGAATTTGCAAAGGCAGACCACCCATTTGAATAATCGGGCAACGATTGAAACTTAGAGGTGCAAATGGAGTAAATAGCTGTAATTGTTGGCCGAGAGAGGCGGCGGGGGCATTCTCAAATTAGTGCAAAAGAATTAGGAGCACAGAGGCTGAGAGAGAGTAACAAATAAGTAGAAAATCTGCATTGAGGGTGGCGAGACTAGCAACACCGAGGCTGACCACCGGTGATGGGGAGGTAGAGACAGAAGAGGTAATCCATCCTAGCCAGAATGACAAGGTAGCGAGAGCATTTTTATCGGAAAAGTTGGATGAAGAAGAAACGAAGCTAGGGTCGGCCAGGCAGTGAACCTCTTATCCCGATCCGGAGTACCCTCGAAGCACAGAAGAGCAAATTGGATAAGTAATTCACCAGGATTTCTAGAGGTGTTCAGAAACTCCACATAAACGATACGTTTTAGATGCATTAGACGGATGCCCGGTATGTGAATTCATGAAAAGAGATATCTTGTCTAAGAAAGAAGACTATCGGACTTTGGGAGCCGGTAAACCTCATTGAGGAGTGTAATGCCATCTACTTGATGAAAGCGCCGGAAAGATGAAAGACCCCGGTAGTTTTACTATACCATGCACAATTGGAAATTCCATCTTTGAGAAGGCCTTGTGCGATCTGGGAGCAAGTATTAACCTCATGCCACTATCTATATTTAGACGATTGGGATTAGGTGAAGCTGCCCTTGTCCGATCACACTCACAGTTGGCATATAGGTCCTAAAACACCCCGAGGGAGTGGGGGTAGAAGACGTTCTAGTAAAAGTGGACAAGTTCATATTTTTGACAGATTTCATTTTTCTGGATATGGAAGAAGATAAAGAAATACCTATCATACTGGGTAGGCCGTTTCTAGCGACTTGCAGGGCACTGATTAATGTGTAGAAGGGAGAATTGAAATTGAGAGTACAAGATAATGAGGTCACCTTTGTTAGGACCAAAACACATGTACAAATTTATGACACTATTACCAAGGACTATTGTCTAATCCCCGGCAACGGCGCCATAAAACTTGTTAGGACCAAAACACATGTACAAATTTATGACACTATTACCAAGGACTATTGTCTAATCCCGGCAGCAATAGCCATAAAACTTGTTGACTTTCTATTATATAAACCCTGAAATCTCCTAAGTATATCATTTTCAATTTTGGTTTTGGCTTTAATATCTTCAAGTGCAAAGATCGACAAGTAATAAAATGGATATAAGTCGGTCTCGATCCCACCGGAGATCTCGAGAATTCTAGATCAACTACGACTACTCGAAGCTCACATACTATTTGGACTATAACATGACATTTGTGATTCGACTTAAGGAAAATTTGGAAAATATACAAGTATTAGGAAAAAATGAACAATCAAATAAACTGGAATCTAAAGAATAAAGAATAATGAATAGTGAGGAAAATAAATTGAAACTGAATAGTTATCTTTTAGAGGACACATCAAGATCACTGCTATTGTGAAGTATCAATTCCTGTAGTTAACACTGATAAAATTGCTTGTGTATTTCGAGGTTTAAAATGTCAAGGCGTTTAGCCGGTGCAATTTGGATCTCTCCACACTCCTGAGTTCATGATCTAACTTTCTGATTCTTCGAAGGCAGGGAATTAGATGACTATTTTAATAAGGGATTTCCCTTAAATACAGGTATTTTCTTTTGCAATGCCATTACCCATTTATGAATTTGTCATTACTAGCTCCCAGTTATCGGTCAAGCAAGGATATATAACTTCTGGTTAATCTTCCTCTAATTAGAATAGATCACCCTCTCCTTGATTAGATCTCGGCTAACACGGGATTAAACTTAGCTATTAATTGAGAGTGAACTCTCTGCATTTAAATTGATAACTACGTTGACTCATTCTTGATTTCAAGTGAGAAGGATTTATCTAAATATTAAACTTACAAAGCTCATTAGATCTCTAATAGCGAGGTTAATATACCTTCAAAGAAATGTTCATAACTCTCGGGGAATGCCTTCTCTGTATCCCTTTCGGAGGACCTCCTTGAAATCGAGACGTGAAACAAATCTTAAACGGGTATAGAAAGCGATATTCAGATCGAAAAACATTAAATCCATAACCCGAAGTAAATTCGTGGCGAAATTCACAATTGTGGGAAGTAACTACAGGGAAGATTAGTTACGTATAGCATTCACTTAATGGAAGGCTGGGTTTCTCAATTCTTGAATTACACACTACAACATTCCCTCTGATCATAAAGAACAAAGCTGTAATTTAGAGCTGGAAAAGTCGAATTTCAAAAATTGTCTTAACTTCAAACATTCCCGGGTATTAATTTGAAAAGGATGGAGTGCACTGCATTCGAAACTTATACGCTCAAAACGATAACATCCAGATCCAGAAAATAAAATAAAATAAAGAAAGATGAAAAAAATCTAATCTATAACGACGGAAACAAAAAAGAAAAATAAAAAGAAAGAAAAAAATAAAATGAAGCCTTCGGCTACCCAGATCTTTCGTTCTGCTTCCCTCTTGCCTCATTTACCTTTCTTCTTATGTGATAATTTGCTTGTTATAGGGTTTCTCGAGTTGGGCCCTAATTCCAAATGCATTCTTTGTGGATTTCAAGTGTTTGGCCCATGTTACTTTGTTCAGGTCGTGACCTCGAATCCCTTGTCGCGACATTAGTTAGTTTGGCGCGTGCGGCATTTATCGATAAGTCATGACATTCCTTTGTTTCCACGAAGGCATCTTATGTGGCGACATCAATCTCTTGTATCGCGACATTAGTTAGTTGGCACTTGTTCGGCATTTATCAATAAGTCATGACATTCCTTTGTTTCACGAAGAGCGTCTTATGTCGCGACATCAATCTCTTGTGGCGACATCGGCTCATGTCTGCGATTTTGAGCTGATAGATTCGGATGTCGCGCTTATGTTACCTTGTCGCGACATCAGCTCATGTCTTTGCAGCTTTCAACTGATGGTTCCTGATGTCGCGACATCAATCCTTTGTCGCGACATCACTTCATGGCTCTGCAGGTTTCAACTGATGGTTTCTGATGTCGCGACATCAATCCTTGAATCGCGGCAATCGGCTTAAGCTGACCTTCAAGCGAGCCGTCTTATGTCTCTGTGGAGGCTGGCGGTTGCTTTTTGGTGTCGCGACATCGGTCTCTTGTCGCGACATCAACTTAAGTCTAGCAGTTTCATCTTTTTCAAATCTGTCATAAGCCCCGGCGCTTCTCTTTGTCGCGACCTCAACGCTGTCGCGGCATCCGCGATGTTGTCGCGACATCTTTCATAAGTCTCACGGTTAATCCTCGGTACTGCTTAGAACGCCATCATCATGACACGCATCAAATTTCTTTCAATTTTTGATGTCGCGACACATCTTGGATTATTGCAAGCCCAGCGCAACAATAACCCGATTTGCTTTCATTTACGCCTGCCATTTTACGCATTTTTACTCCGCGGTGCTTGCATTTTCTACTACTTTTCTTCTTTCTTTCCACACTCCACAACTAATAACAAATTGGTGAGTTTCTTCATATTTACGCATATTAATTATTCCTTTGAGATGAAAATCGAAACAAGAAAAATGGATTAAAAATAGATGACTTTTAAGCTCATCAAACTCCCCCCCGAGCAAAGTTTTTTTTTGCTTGTCCTCAGCCGAGGAAAGAAAGAATTGTTTGTCCTCGAACAAAAGGACATTTTACATTTAGTTTGCGTGCTTGAGTCAATTTGATTGAAATACAAGGAATGCATTGTTTCACCATTACATCTAGCTTCAAGTCGAGTTCAAGGTTAGTTTTTAATCTTTATAAGTATACAAAAACTAAGCTAATTTAGAAATTCATTTCTAGAAACAAACATAAATCATTGAATCTGTTGAATAATAAATTATTTTCTGCTTTCTCATCTTCATAATGAGTCACTTCACTCTAAAGTCCTTCACGGTTTTGATTGTTTCCATGTTCCAAATTCCATAGGTTTGTTGTTCATATTGATCTCCACTAATGCCAGGTAATTGCAACCTTCAAGATAAATCAGTCTTTTGGGCTTATATTGTTAGGCTTGGGTAATAGGTAGGATGGAAGGAATTTTTAGGTTAAGATTACCCTGAACCTTTTCTCTCATCTTTTTACTACTGCCCTTTCTTTCTTGTAGTTTCTTTAATGAACTCCCCTAAACTTCATGTTTGGGACATCTCTTTGATTGCTTCAATTCAGAACTGTATGCCCCCTATTTCTCACTTGTAATTCAACTGGGGAAATTTCCTTTGTTTGTCACCATTCCGGGATAGTGCAATGTTTTACCTTTTTAGGCTTTCTAACACTCTTAGCGAACTTTGGGTTAGTAGCTCCCATCTGGAGTTGGCATTAGGGTACTGGTGTTAAACACCCACCAGAACTTAATTATTCGAGAGTCGGACCACAGATAAAACTTATCCCTATAAGCTTTCTTTTCTATTGCATTTTCTGCTCTTTGCCTTTTTCTTTTCATTCCCTTTTTCTATATTTTTCTCCTTGAGTTCCTAAAAAACATATACTCCCCCAAACTTCATTTCTGTCTTCCTCCTTGAATTCCTGGGTAATCATAGGTTCTTTTCTTGGAAGGATTGATTTTTAGGATGGGTTGGGGTTTCCATTGGCTTATTTTTGAAAAAATAGGCTTGTTTGGCTCAATTTGCGGAACTAAGGTATATGCATCGACATATGAATAGGAGATCATTGGAATGACTCAAACATCGAATGGCTGCATCATCTCTTGTCAATTTGTATCACCTAGGGATTTCACCTGTCCAATAATCTAACAAATTCTAAATTTGGGTTGAATAGTTGTGACTAACCATAAGGATTTCCTTGACTCATTTTTTGTTGATAGGTAGTTAAATTAGTGATATTCAACGGGGTTCCTTGACTTACTGTTCGTACCACAAACTCAAAAATATGTTTTGTTCCTTCTATTATATTACCTTCCTCTATTATGGACTTATCAATTAGACTTAAGTCACTTTTGCACTTTGTGTTTCAATTAAACTGTATTCATTTGGCCCTTATTCTGAATTTTATGCGCATTTCGGCTTATTCTAATCCTAAGCTGCCGTTGACTCGGCTTATTACATCTCAGCGAGTTTTATTCTTCGAACTAATTCCTACTTTTATTTCCCGACTATACGTCCACAAAAGCAACCTGAAATTTTAACAAACCAAAGTAACACAACAATTCAATTCAAATTTATCATTTTATTTCTGATTAAATTACAAATGTTGGATCTAGCAGTATGGGCTTTGGAGGATAAGGAAGGTTAGCTTGGGAAGAAGTCTATCTTTTCTTTGGAAGGCGACCAAGATATTAGGGATCAGTGCAGGGTACCCGGTGTTTGGAAATGGAGAATTTCATTTCCCTTCTTTCCTTTCTCTTCTTAGTTTCCTTCTCAGCTTGATCTTGATGAAGATCTCATTGGAAGATCCCGACCTTCTTGTTTAGCTCATCTTGTCTCTTCCCTAGCCATTCATTGTGTTTTCCATTTTAGGTCATTACTTCGAATTTGGAAAGATTGTTGTTAATCAAATCCAAATTTTCTAGCCATTCTCTCTGCCTGTAGGATTCGGCATCCTTTTGCTTCTTGTCTCTATCATCCAGCTTATTCTCAAAATCTTTTTGTAGAGACTTGTATAAAAATTTGAATCCCTTGATTTGTTCTCCCAATTTGGCTTCCTGCTCTACCTCCTTTTTCTTCATGATGGTTAGGAGGCGAGAATCCTTTCAAGCCCGGTTATTTATAAAAGGTCATATTTCGGCTTGAGTTTACGCAGAAGATCGCGATCTCTTTCCTTCATTTCTTTCTTGAAGTCCTATATTTCTTTGTGAAGAACCTCTTTCATCTGTTTTTCTCTTCTTTCGGTTCTTCTTCCCATTCTTGAAGTCTCTTCTTTTAACTCTTTTCATAAACTCCTTCCACTGAATTCTTGTTGCACATTCCACTCTTTCCACTTTCTTCCATCTTCTTACATGTAGCATTGAGGATCTCCATTATTGAATTGTTCTCTTGTGCTCCCTTGAGCTTTCTCCTGCTCTCTGAATGTTACATTTTTGCATAGGAGAACCCAGCTAAGGGATGGAAATCTAAGGGCTTCTTTCATCCTATCTTTCATTGTCTGCAAATGTGAAAGTATTATTTCCAGGAGGAACTTCTGGGTTCTCTTAACACCTTGACGTGACCTGAGTCTCCTCTTCTTGTCTTGCAGTTGGAGCTTCTTCTCTTGTTTCAATCAACACCCCCTTTTTCTTTTGGTTTTACGGGTCCCTTGTCACTCATGTCGGTAGGAGTAGGTGATGTCATAGGGACTTCTTCATCTTCAGGACTCCCTTCACCCGACCTTTAAACATAAAACGATTAGTGTTGCTTCTGTACCTGTTCATTTTATCCTTGGTTGGACCAACGAGGCCAAATAGTTGCCTGTAACCTCTCAGTGAAGCCTATTAGGGGTTTTGGTCCTCTTCACTTAATCTTTATTTGTCTTTTTCGTCAGATCAAGTTTTAGCAATCTTGTAGATGGTTTCAAGACTTTTGAACAGGACCCATGCTGTGCCATTCCATGAAGCTTAGTTAATGGCTTTGGCTCCATATAGTACCCACACTCCTCGGCCCGAACACGGTGTTGTCTTTCTGCCCTCTGATTTAGATAAAATTCTTTCACCCTTCTTGCGTGGCGACGATGTGCGAAAGCTTCCCAACCTCTTTGTTCTCCTTGAAAGGGGTAATCGGGTTTCTGAATCTTCTTTCAGATACGAACCCCTTGTTGGCATAGTGCTTCTTCCAGTTGGAATAAGCTTCCTCTGACACAAAATCTTCCACTTCTTCTTCTCTTGCTTTTCCCTTTCTCTTGTCCGTTCTTTCTTGAAGCTAGCTGGTATACGGCGAGGGTATACGTAGGCATCTCTTCCATCGGTTCTTCTGTCGATTTCTTCTTACGGTTGAACATATTCCTCCATGATCTCTTCGGAGTTGGTCACGAGGTTTGAGGTTTCAGCCATTTGAAACGGAAGGAAAGTTTTTCGAAGATTTTGAGAGCTAGGGTTTTCAGGAATTTAGAATCAGAAGGAAGGGAGGATGAACGGTTTCTGAAAATTGGAGGGGGAGTGGGAAGAAGTTCTCCAAATGAGTTACGATTAAATCAAGTTTTGTGGGCTGATTATTATTTCATTAAATTCGCTTGTCGCGACATCATTAGCCTCACTTTATTTAGGAACGCGTGGTACAGGGCATTCGAGAGGTGAAATTAAGTGGCACGAGGACCTTTTTATGTCGCGACATACTAAGTTTGTCGCGACATAAATAGGTTTTTTTAGATATTGTGTTGTCCCATGTCGTGACTTTTTTATTTTTCAAGTTTTGTTTTAATCACGACCCTATGCCCTTAGTTTTAATGATCTCAAAAAACTTGAATTCCTTTATTAATCCTATACTCCTTTAGACATTTATTCAGGCATCTCCAGGCAGAAATTCAACAAGATATTCACTCATATTTCATGGGTTTGGTTTAGGGAGAAAGTTACGCCCCTTTGTTCATGTCGTGACATTTAACGAGAGTTGTTGGAGGTGTCACGGGTTGCTTCTCCTCATGTCTTTACCGATATTGCGGAGCGCATCTTTGCATGATTCAAGAAAATTTAATTAAACTCTGATTAACTTCTCAAATTAAATCTATCTTTTATAAGATCTAATCGAAACTAAATTCACGTAAAAATCTAAAATTTTAAGTAAGCGAGGAAACTAAGTTTTCTATGGGTTGCCTCCCATCGGCTACTCGATTTGAGTCCTCGAATTTGGACTGCTAGCTGTTTTGGTTCTTGTAGCACTACAGATATCTTTCTTCCGGAGCTCTTCCATTCCTTCCTCCCTACTTAGATAGTGCTTGATCTTTGTCCATTGACTTTGAATTCTTCTCCGGTGTCAGTCCTTATCCCTTTGCTCAGTATTGTGGCCTGCGCTGTGTATGGCCCACTCCATTTGATTTCCAACTCTTGGAAAACGATTTGATCTAGATTTAAATAGTAGAACTGTTCCCACACGAACTCTTTCTCGGGATCAGCACTGATCATGTCATTTCTTTGTCTTATCCTTGTAGATTCTAGCATTATCATAGGCTTCATTTCTCGATTCTTCGATTCAGACCGGTTGGAGCGATCTCTCTTCCCTTGTAGTTTTAAAATCGAGTTCAACTTCTTGATGGCCAGCGTGCCTTGTATTCGATTCGAGTAGGTGACATGGTTTGCCAAGCAATTACGTATGGGGACATTCAATGGGAGTTTTGTATGCGATCCTGTAGCTCAAGTGCATCATCAAGTTTGAAGACCAATCCTTTCACAGCGAGCTCAGTCTTTTCAAGTATTCTTTTAATCTCTCCTGTTGGAAATTTACCTTGTCCATTGGTCTAGGGATGATAAGCTAGACTCATTACATGCTTGATCCATACTGTTCATGAGTTAATAAATATTTGTTTGCAAAATGGCTTCCCCATCGTAATGATAGTTAAGGTGTTCCCAGAATCGCGAAATATTTTTTGCAAGAAACAAAGCGTATTAGCATCGTTCAGCAGATGACCCACTTTGCTTCCACCCGTTTGAAACATAATCAAGCGCTGGCCGGTATGTACGGAGTTCCCCGAATGATGGTGGGAATGGTCCGTAAAATCTATTCCCCATACATCAATTTGCACCACCATTATACCTCTTTGGGGCATTTCATTTTGGCTGGCGTGTTCCAATCTTTTGGCATCTATACACAATTAACCCCCTTTCAGCCACGATCTACGAGAGATAGTGGGCGATAAAATCAGTTGGAGTATCTTGTAATTGTTCTTTCTCTGAAAAATTCCCCCCATATGGTGATGCATGACATTCATTCAGAATTTTGCCTTGTTCATTTTCTGGCACACATCTTCTTATTATCATGTCAGCACCTCTTTTAAATAATAGTGGATCGTCCCAAATATAATACACCGCTGTGGTTCTGAGTTTCCTCTTGTTGGTATTTGAATTACGAGAAAGGCTACTCCATGAAGCTAAATGATTCACAATATCGGCCATACCATGGAAGTTGGAAGGAAACTTTAAGCAGTTGCTCATCGGAGTTCTGTTAATATTACTTTCTCTTCTTCAGCGGTGCCTTTCTACTCTTGGCCCAGTGATCGGCTATCACATTGTCACACCCCTTTATCCTTGATCTCAAGTGAGCTCTTGCAACGCAACGCCCACCTTATCAATCTTGGCTTAGCTTCCTTCTTTGACATCAGGTACTTGATTGCTGCATGATCAGTATGAATAACATGGGATCCCAAAATGTATTGCCTGAATTTTTCACAAGCAAATCTTATGGCTAGCATCTCCTTTTCGAGTTGTTGGAGGGTATTTTCTTGTAGCCGTTGGGGTTCTACTAGCATAGTATATGGTCACGAATATTTTCTCCTTTCTTTGCCCTAGAATGACTCCCATTGCAAAATCAAGCGGCATCACACATTATTTAAATCCACGATCCCGATGCAGTGCGGCCATTATAGGTGCTTGAACCGATTTGATCTTGATTTCTTAACTGACCTTGCGAAGTCATCAAGAATTAAACCTTGTATCCTTCTCGATAATCTTCATAGAGGTCACGGCTATTTTTGAGAAGTCTTTGATGAATCTCTATAAAATCCAGCATACCCCAAAGTTTCTTACTCCTTTTCTTTGTGGTAAAAGTGGTGCAAGAGTTTTGATAATGGATACCTTGGATTGGTCTACTTCAGTCCGGTAGAAATTTTATGCTGACAAATACCTTACGTTACCATGAAATGGCATTTTTCCTAATTCGGTGCTAGTTGTTTGTCTTGGCATCTTTGAAGCCTTTGTTTCCGGGTTCTTCAGCAGTCAGCGGATCCATATCACAGGTGAAGTCATCCACGTAAAAATTTCCATAACCTCTTCCAGCGAGTGGGAACATTAACATCATACACCTTTGGAATCTTAGCGGGAGCATTACGGCCCAATTGGCATCCTTCGAAGGCAAGGTACCATAGGGGCATGTGAATGTGGTCTTCTCTTGGTCCTCGGGTGCAATAGCAATACGATTGTATCACGAATACCCATCGAGAAACAAAATGAGGGTGTCTTGCTAATCACATCGAATATGATCAATGAAGGAGCAAAGGGAAATGATCTTTTAAGTGTTTACGTGTTCGGCTCCTGTAATCAATGCATACCCTCCATCCTGTCCGCGCTGTTCTTGTTGGAATCAATTCATTTTCTCATTGCGGATCACGGTAAACCCACCGCTTCTTTGGAGCCACGTAATTTGGGCTCACCCAGAGGACTATACGAAATTGCATAGATAAAACCGGCGTTCGGCTGATTTGAGTACCTCAGCTACGACTACTTCCTTCATCAACTAGTTTAGTCTCCTTTGATGTTCTCTGATTGGCTTTGAATTTTCTTCTAGCAGAATTTTGTGTATGCAAATTGATGGGCGATACCCTTTAACGATGGACGAAGCTATAGACTCTTTATGCTTCTTTAAGATTTTCGACAACCTCTGTTCCTGGCATCACCCGAGTCTAGCGAGATAATGTGCTTGGTTTTTCTCTTTGGTGATTCTAAGTAAGCATGCTTCAAATGACTTGGCAACTCTTTCCAACACTAGCCCCTCTTCGGTTTCTTGATGAATTCCCACTTTTTTTGTCATTTAATTTTGTAGCCGGGCTCTGTGACATAGATTTCTATAGAATGAAAGCGATTGTATGGACAATGTCAGGTAATTAATCTTAAATATGCGAGATTTATCTCTTTCATTGATAAAAATTTGAACGCATTGTCATTTGTAATTTTTATCGGGGGTTGTAGAGTATGGGCACGTCGACTACATTTACAATTTTCTCTGTCTATGTCTACGATACGCATGCGCGCAGTCAAGTTGACGGCCCGGCTTCGCCTCTCTCTAACCCTCGAGGTGAGAACCTTTTTGCATGTTGATTAGAGCGACTCCGTTGGCCTAGGAATGGTCTCCCGATAAGCGGTACTTGTGAATCTTCTTCCATGTCACGAATGATGAAGTCTGCGGGAAAACAAATTTCAATGGTGACCAGTTACATCTTCATGGCTGTAGGTTTACCATCGTCATGCGCCATTTGAAGAGTGATAGTGGTGGGAGATAACCTCCCGAGCTAATTGCTTAGCGCGAAGAGACATCAAGTTTATCTTAGCAAAGTCGCAGAGCTTTGCGGAATTCAACTCCTCGATGATGCAAGGAATTGTAAAACTCCTGGATTGTGAAATGCTGGCGATTCTTTCTTTATCACGACCTGCAGGCGCGTTGAAATTCACATTCCTTCTTACTATCTTTCTTTTCTTGCTCAGCATGTCCTTCAGGAATTTTGCATAAAGTGGCATCTGAGTCACCACTTCTGTAAAGGGGCATCTTGATCATCTACAGCTTACGAAAGGTTTTTCAAAAACCTTACTGGCCTTTCCTCCCATCTTTGATTTACTTGATCTGTGGAAATGGGATTTGTGAGTCTATAGCCTTGGATATCCTTCTGTCCACTCCTTCTTTCTTTTTCTCAGGTGCTTCTTCCTTTTATGGGCACCTTTAACTTCTTTGCTTTGCTATCATTTTTTTCTTTCATCTTTTCTAACGCCCATCTGGCACACGGCCATGCGGAGTCTTTTGGATTCTTCTTTGTGTCACTTGGGAAGGCATCTTTCTCTGGCTTTGACACGGGGTTAGGGCCGGTATACACTTGTGTCTCGGAGTTCTTCGAGGAGATGCATTGGTGGTGTTACGAAAAATTTGAGAATTAGTACTTGATTCCTTCGGTCGCAAACTTTTGTTCATGGAGGGTTCACTTGACTTCTTATTATCCATGAAGAGCTACCGGCGTATTCTTCAAAGATTGGAGCCTCTGCGACCACGATATTTCATTACGTGTTCATTTCCTTAGCTGCTTCTTCTTCTTGGAACCTTGGTGGTTGTTGATAACCACATTTGAGGTTACGTCATCTGGGAGCATGACACCCCTCCGCCCATATGAGAAATTCGTGGTTCCTCGATCTTGGGTGATAATGTCAGCGCTTGAGTTATTATTGGGTTTGAAATGGTAGTTTCTTGGCTCACCAGGATACTTAACCTCTTGACATGCATCGGAGTGTCTTGATGACTCTCTGACCTTCCCTTGATAACTCTCTTTCAGGCGCTCCACTATCATGGGCGGGTGTGTGTCTTCCTTTCTTGCTTGTCCATCCACGTGCATAATGGCATCAACTTGGCCTCCATGGCTGCCATCTTGCTCAGCTCCATGATCCACTTTCCTATGTTGTTTCCTCTTGAAAACTCGAGAAGAGGAGTTTTCATATTGCGACTAACGGAGTCTTCAATCGGCTCTTTTTTACTCTTCGGCACTTTTCGTTTGAATGCTCCACAACATGAAGCATCAATGATCCTTGATATATCATTCAAGGCATGATATACAATGTCCATCGAGTCTTCGAGGATCTATCCCATACCTTGGACATCTTCGGCGTAGTTTGAATCTTTCTGACTATACGAGGCTTTCATCTTCTCCTCTTGGCTCTGATGATTTCCCTCCTTCTCTGAGGTGAGGGTGGGGGAAAAGAATCTACCTAAGTAGGCCTCTACTAACTCCTCCCAATTATCAAACGAGGAACCATATGGTAAGATTCATACCATGTATTCTTGTATCTCTCTTAGAAGATAGGGAATAGATGCAGTTTGATGAACATGGTCTCACACATTCCTTCCTTTGTATTAAGCCATCCCCAGAGAAATCTTCCAGTGCTGCGTTTGAGTCCTCGGTGGGATGACAGTAAGCGATCTTCCTTCGGACCATTGTAATTAAATCTTGTTTTAAATTCAAAGTGTTGCATCGATAGGCGCTTCTCCCGATTACGAAATATCATCTTGGAATAATAGGCTTCAGGAAGTCCTCCATAGTATCGATAATTGGGGCGCCTATTTTAACTCTCGCGTAATGCTTCATTCGGATCCTGTCTTTCATCGCCATGGTTGGAGTTTTCTGCCTTCTTTATCTTTCTCAAGCACGAGTGTTCTCTAATTCTTTGTCTGCTTTGGAATCGGATCAGTAATTATTTCCTATGCATTAAAGTTTTGTCCACTGAAATGGCTTGCACTTACATTAATAGGATTAGTACAGTCGACAAATATTTTCAATATGGTTTGTTAAAGGTTAGTGGCTAAAAATAACCCTTTGCGAAAAGCTATTTTTGTTCTTTTTCTTCAAAATGTCAGTGCGTTTCTGTACTTTCGATACGGATATTGATTTACTAAATTCTTAATCCAGAGCAGCAGCGCTAACAAAACTTGTTAGGACCAAAACACATGTACAAATTATGACATATGCAAGGACTATTGTCTGTAATCCGATAGCTAAGTAGCCATAAAACTTGTTAGGACAGAAACACATGTACAAATTTATGACCTTGTGCGAGGACTGTTATGCAATCACGACGGCGGCGCCATAAAACTGTTGACTTTCTATTATATAAACCACAAATCTCCTAGAGTATCATTTCAATTTTGGTTTTGGCCTAATATCACTGCAAGTGCAAGAGATTGACAAGTAATAAAATGGATATAAGTCCGGATATCGATCCACGAGAGATCTCGAATTACAGATCAACTACGACTACCACTGTTTACATACTATTTGGACTATAACATGACATTGTGATTCAGCTTAAGAAGCTGGAAAATATACAAGTATTAGGAAAAAATGAACAATCAAATAAACTGGAATCTAAAGAATAAAGAATAATGAATAGTGAGGAAAATAAATTGAAACTGAATAGTTATCTTTTAGAGGACACATCGAATCACGCTGTTGTAGTATCGATTCACATGATTAACAGCGATAAAATTGCTTGTGTATTTGGGTTTAAAATCACATCCACAAGGCGTTTAGCGGTACAAATTTGGATCTCTCCACACTCCCGAGTTCATGATCTAACTTTCTGATTCTTTGAAGACGGGGTAGATGACTACTTTAATAAGGGATTTCCTTAATGCGGGTATTTTTCTTTTGCAATACTTCATACCCATTTTATGAATTTGTAAACCTTAGCTCCCAGTTATCGGTCTGACGAGGATATACAGCAACTTCACAGTTTACTCGCACCTCTAATTAGAATAGATCACCCTCGCAGTTAGATCTCGGTAACACGGGATTGAAGCCCCCCATTTATTCGGGTGGGGTGAACTCTGCTTGTTTAAATTGATAACTCATTAAACTCGTTCTTGATTTCAAGTGAGAAGAGGATTTATCTAAGTAAACTTACAAAGCTCATTAGATCTCTATTGCGAGTTAATATACCTTCAAGAAATGTTCATAACTCTCGGGAATGCCTTCTGTGTCACTTTCGAAGGACCTCCTTGAAATCGGAGCGACTAGAAAGAATCTTAAGCAGAGTATAAAGGCGATATTCAGATCGAAAACAGTAAACCAGTAACCGATAAGCCCGTGGCGAAATTCCACGCAGCTGCGGGAAACAACTACGAGGAAGATTAATTAGGCTACTAGCATTCACTTGTCGGTGGGTTTCTCAAATTCTTGAATTACACACTCTGACATTCCTACGATCATAAGAACAAGCGCAATTTGGCGGAAGAGTCGAATTTCAAAAAAATTTGTCTTAACTGAACATTCGGGGTAGTAATTTGAAAGGATGGAATTAAAATTCATTTCTATCACTTGATAACATCCAGGATCGAAGGAAATAAAATAAAATAAAGAAAGATGAAAAAAAAATCTAATCTATAACGACGGAAACGAAAAAAAGAAAAATAAAAGAAAAGAAAAAAAAATAAAATGAAGCCTTCGGCTACCCAGATCTTTCTTTACACTTCCCTACCTCCGACTACCTTCTTCTTACGAGTATTTGCTTATTTACCGGGTTTCTCAGGTTAGGCCACAATTCGATGCATTCTTTTGTGGATTTCAAGTGGGTAACCCGATATTCTTGTTCGGTCGCGACCTCAAATCCTGCCGCGACATTGGATTAGTTGGCACTTGTGCGACATTTATCAATAAGTCATGACATTCCTTTGTTTCCTGAAGGCATCTTATGTCGCGACATCAATCTCTTGTCGCGACATTAGTTAGTTTGGCACTTGTTGCAGCATTTATCAATAAGTCATGACATTCCTTTGTTTCCTGAAGGCATCTTATGTCGCGACATCAATCTCTTGTCGCGACATCGGCTCATGTCTCTGCGGAGTTTTTGACGTTAGTTCGGATGTCGCGACATCAATACCTTGTGTGACATCGGCTCATGTCTTTGCGGCTTTCAGGCGATAGTTCCCGATGTCGCGACATCATTCAGCTATCGCGACATCACTTCATGGCTGCGAGGTTTCATTGAGTGGTTTCGATGTCGCGACATCGATCCTTAATCGCGACATCGGCAAGAGCGCGGCCTTCAAGCTGAGGCACGTCTTATGTCTCTGGGGCTTCAATGGTTGCTTTTGGTGTCGCGACATGAGTCTCTTTGTCGCGACATCAACGAATCTGCGATTTCATCTTTTCAAATCTGTCATAGCCGGGCGCTTCCCTGCTTGTGCTGACCTCGACCTTTATCAAGACATCCGCGATCGTTGTGTGACATCTTTGCAAGTCTCACGGTTAATCCTCGGTGCTTAGAAACTTGTGAGTCACCTATCGTGACACACGTAATTTCTTTCAATATTTTGATGTCGCGACTGCATCGCTGGTATGCGAAACCCAGCGTAACATTAGTTAACCGGTTGCTTTCATTTGCCTGCCATTTGATAGGCTTAAAAGTCATCTCTTTTTAATCCATTTTCACATTTGATTTTGGGTAAAAATTGAATAATTAATATCTGAGAATTATGAAGAAACTCACCGATTTTATCATTCAGCGGGAAGGAAATGAGAAGAAGAAAAAAGCCGGTAGAAAATGCGAGAAATAAGTGGATAAAATGTCGAATGGCGAGCAAAATGAAAGCTGTGTTGAGTCATTGATGCGGTTATTGGGTTTACCTGATCCGATTCTAAAGTCGAGAGAATCAGGAAGATTGAAGAGAATTTGATGCAGGTTGCGATAGGGATCGCAGCATAGGCAGCTGAGGAAAGAGCATAAATTAAAGAGTGATGACGTGACAGAAACTATTAAGTCGCGACATCATCAACAACCATTGCGACCTCGTGACATAAGGTCGTATCGCGTGAGAAGGCCCGATGTCGCGACACGAGAATAGCGGATTTATTCTGAGGGCGAGGAGACTAATCTTTGAAGTCATGACATCGAAGGAGATGTTGAGGAAGCCCGAAACTATGAGGTTGATGTCGACATCGAGAGGACACGTTCGAGAAACGAGTACCATTAAGTGATGTCGCGACCTTAAGAAAGCGAAGTCGCAACATCATGATAACGCGGTGGAAAGGGTGCGGGAGACTTGTGACCCGTATCGCTGACATCGATGTCGCGACGCTCGGGCGACCATTGAAGGCGCAAAGGACTAGAATGGATGTCGCGACCGAAGCCATGATGTCGCGACATCACAAGCGATCAATGAAACCTGCGAGGGCATAAAGATTGGTGTCGTGTGACACGAGCGACCGGAGTTCATAAGACGAGAACTTTGTGATGTCGCGACATGGGTTAAGTGTCGCGTGAGAAACGGTCATGGCCCAGAAGCGATAACTTGGGCTTTGCTACTGCGAAATCCACGACGAGGTTATAATGTGGGATTAGAATTTAAATGGAAAACCCTATAAATCGCGACTACCGGAATAGTAAGCGAGTGGATCAAAGGAGAATGCGGGTAGCTGGGCTTCACTTTTATTTTCTTTTCTTTTCTTTCTTTTCTTTTCTTTTCTTTATTTTAGAGCGGGATGTTTGTCGTTTTTCGTTTTATTATTATTTTTTGGATCCCGAATGTTATCGTTTTCTTTGAAGAAATTTGAATCTGAGAATTCGAATTTCTTTTCAAATTACTACTGGAATGCATCAGTTAGACAATTTAGGATTCGATTATTTCGGTTCAGATGCCGAGTTATTCTTTTGATGTCGGAAGGATCTTTGTCGGTGTGATTGATGGTGGGGAACCAAATCTTCCATTTAGTAAATGTTGTAGTCATAATTGATCTTTCTGTAGTAATTTGCGGCATCTTGTTCATTTCGGTTTGCAATTTGCCGATTATGGGTTTATTGATTTTGGATCGAATATCGAGTTTACTATGCAGTTAAGAATTTAACGTCATTACTGATTTCAAGGAGGTCCTCTGGTAGCCACACGGGGGGAAGACAATCCTGGGAGTGGCTGTACATTTCTTTGAAGGTATACTAACACCTTTATTAAGGATCCTTTGAGCTTTGTAAGTTCACTTAGATAAATCCTCTTCTCACTTGAAGTCGAAGCAGTTGAGCGACTTATCCTGTTAAGCTAGCGAGATATTTGCCTCAATTCGGATAGTGAGGCCAATCCTGAGTGTTAAGGCGAGATCTAATCAAGGAAAGGTTGATCTATTTTTAATTTAGAGAAGAGTAATTTGGAAGTTGTATATCCTTGTAATGAATAACTTGGGAGCTAAGGTGTACGAGTCCATAAAATGGGTGTAAAAGTATTGAAAGAAAATACCCGAGCAGGAAGTTCTTGTTAAAGTAGTTATCTCGTTCACGTAATTCGAGAGAATCGGGAAGAGAGATGCAAAGTGTGGGCGTGGAGATCCGGCTGCTTTACCAAATGCTGTAGACCCAGATTTTGAAACTTGAGACGTGTCCGAAATTCATTAAATTATGAACCGGAATTGATCGTTCACTATGGTATTCTCTTGATGTCTTCCTATGATAATGTTCCCGGTATTCATTTTCTTTTTGTAGAATTTATTTTCCTTCATTTGTTTATTGATCTATTTGAATGTTCATTTCTCTTTGAACTAGTTAATTTCCCAACTTCATGCTGGACACCCATATCAATTTATGGTCCAAATAGTATTAACTTTCGAGTAGTCAGGGTAGTTGATGAAAAATTCTTGAGATCTCTGTGGGATCGATATCACGGACTTAAGTCCGATTTCCTTCTTATCGACGCTGTGCACTTGCGAAATTTAGGACGAAACCAATAGAATTAGAATTGTTCTATACAGAGATTTTTAGTTATGATAGTATAGTGTCAACAAATTGATAACCTTGTTACTGGGATTAGTTAATAGTCCTTTGGAAATAGTGTCATAAATTTGTATATGTATTTTGGTCACAACAAGTTTTATGGCGATTTTGCTGGGGATTAGATAGTAGTCGCCGGTGATAGCGTTATAATCTTGCATGCATAACTAATGCATGAAGTAATGCGAGCATGTTTTAGTTCGGTCATCACCATTTTACGCATTTTACTCCACGATTGCTGCATTTTTCTCTTCCTTTTCTTCTTTCTTTCACTCCACGCTAATAACAAATTGGCGACAGTTTCTAACCGTATTTATGCATATTAATTATTCCTTTTCAGATGAAAATCAAACAGAAAAATGGATTAAAAATAGATGACTTTTAAGCTCATCAACCTTCAATGTATTCAAAGGCATGAGACACCCAACAGAGACCGATACATGCTTTTTAGTGGAGACTGTTGAGGTTGTAGTGTCTAGCCAAAGTGGTTCCACTGACCCTTTGGAGGCTAACTTTATTCTTGGTAGATTTAAAGAGAACTTAAGTGAAGAGGCTACAGTATGAAGTGGATGAACTCGCCGAACCTAATGGAAGGAAATACTATGAACCTCTAGGTGAAAACACTCAGACGCCACTACCTTCTTCTAAACAACCACCCGAGGTAGAGCAAAATCCATTACCTTGCCATTTAAGGTATGCTTATCTTGGGGAGGCCTGCACCCTACCAGTAATTATTTCAGCGTCTTTGACAGCATCAGAAGAGGATAAGCTATTGAGAGTGCTTAGAGATCATAAGAATACGATTGGTTGGTCTCTAGCCGATTTAAAGGATCAGCCACACTCCCCCATGTGCATGCATCGGGTGTATTAGAAGATGGTCATAAGCTGTCGGTGGAAGCACAGAGGAGACTGAATTCAACTATAGAAGAGGTTGTCCGCAACTAAGTACTAAAGTGGCTGGATGCGGGATTTATATATCCTATCTCCGACAATACTTGGGTAAGTCCAGTACAGGTAGTACCTAAGAAATGAGGGACAATAGTGATCAAAACAGCCGATAATACCTTGTTACTTTCCAAAACAGTCACAGGATGGAGGATTTGTATCGACTACCAGAAACTGAATAAGGCTACTCGAAAAGACCACTTTCCACTACCATTTCTAGATTAGATGTTGGACAGACTAGCAGGGCATGAATACTACTGTTTTTTGAATGGATATTCCGGGTACAATCAGATCTCCATAGCCCCTGAAGACCAGGAGAAGACAACATTCACGTGCCCGTATGGTACCGCACGTCGAGGTGAATGCCATTTGAGCCTTCTCTGCCAGCACACCCGGGCGGCACATTTGATTGTAGCAGTGGCCATATTTTCAGACATGGTTGAAAGGACAATTAAGGTATTCATGACGACTTTTCAGTATTAGGGAGTTCCTTTGATGATTGTCTAGAAAACTTGAGAGCGGTGCTTGTTAGGTGTGAAGAAACCAATCTTGTGCTGAATTGGGAAAAGTGCCACTTTATGGTACAAGAGGGCATCGTACTCGACCACCGGATTTCGGCAAGAGGAATAAAGGTTAACCGAGCTAAAATTGAGGCAACAGAGAAACTACCTCCACCATCATCAGTGAAGGGCATAAGAAGTTTTCTAGGACACGCAGGGTTCTATTGGCGGTTCATTAAAGATTTCTCTCAAATTTCAAAACCGTTATCCAGTCTGCTAGCTCAAGAAATACCATTTGTTTTTAATGAACAATGTCTGCAAGCCTTTTCCATTCTGAAAGATAAACTGGTATCAACTCCCATAGTTGTAGCACCAGACTGGGACCTTCCATTAGAGATAATGTGCGATACCCCAGTGATTATCACGATCGACGATCTTTGGGGCAAAAGGAAAGGATATTTAGGTCATTCACTATGCTAGTAGAACTTTGAATGATGCTCGGTAGAATTATGCCCTTCTGGAAAAGAGTATTAGCCATTGTTTTTGCCTTTGATAAATTTATTTACTTGATTGGTAATAAGGTGATAGTGCACCTTTGATGATTCGTGCCCTTGATAGGTGTGCGAATCGCAACAAAATTTATATCCTAAAGCTCCTACTACGTAGCAAAAACTCTTTGCGGAGTATAGTGGTCTAGAAATTAGAACAGGATGCAGTTTTCCTTTGCACAAATGATTCTTGTTAAGCTCGAAAATGGTGAATTTAATTTGGATTTGGGGTTTTGATAAGCAGGAGTTTAATGGATTTGAGTAAACTAAAATTTAAATAAAATAAAATGTAAAGAAGTCTCCTTGAAATTGTCAAACTCTGGATTTAGGTTCTAAAGGTCACTGAGAGGTTCTCGGGTCCATTTCCTCGCGTTGGGGAGGATGACATATAGTCATCTCCCGAACTGGATCTTCATTTAATTATTAAACCTAACTCGAAATATTTATCCTTTTGAAAAATGGCATCTACTGCCCATCGATTAGTCATAAAACTGATGAAGAATGAGTCTCCTCCTTTGATGGGTCATAGAGGTAACTAATGAATATCGATGGATCTAACAATAAGCATCCCTTTGAACCACCCCAAAGCTGCAAATAATAGCCATTAAAAGGAGATTGAAGGATAAAAACCTACGAGTTAGAAGGGAACACGATGGCGACCGGTGGATACTGCGTGAAAACGGGGGGACCTCCGGGTAGCTTAGATCCACGCACCGGCGGTATACGCGAGGGAGGGAAGGGTTTTGAGGCGCTCATCCTCAAGTTGTCATCCTTGGAGGGTGTTTATGTAACCTCATGAATAAGAAAGAAAGGGAAAGAAAATGGGCGAAGCGGAAGCGGGAGGCAGCTTCTCGAGAATTTTATTGCGAAGTGATTGTTACAAACCTTGACTCTAGCTTATATACGGCTCAGAGCAAGGGAAATTACATAAACAAACCAAAACAAAGCTATTACAAAGGGTAGAAAGGAAAACCAAAAACAAAGTCGTTTGAATAAAAACAAGAAGCGGGGCCACGATTTTAAGCTATGCGGAGTGATTTTTATTATCATAGCGAAAGTGCTATGATAGTGGTCAGTCATAACAAAAGTGAAATTTTCCGCTATGCCGCGATGAAGTTTTCACTACGATGAATTCAGTATTAACAAAATTTTAACCTTGTTCCATTGCTTCTGCGACTCTTATTCCCACTTGCACTATTCCATTTCTTACCTTTGATATTCTTTAATTCAGCTTGCTGGGGGTGATAAAAGTACATATGAGGTGATGGAAATCAACCCGACTTTGTTATAGATTAGTTGACCACGGCAGTTTGGCTTCAATTCGTAAAACTACAAAAAACAGCCTCGGAATACGATCAGTAGAATAGTAGGGACCTTAATGTGCAAATCGGGTTAATTAGAATGATTAGTATTACAAAAAGCACTCAAAACCTAGTAATAAATAGGGTTCAAAATAGCACTTTTGGGCTCTAATCCACACCCCAACCTACACATTGCTAGTCCCTTAGCAATGAAATAAAGAAAGAGTAGCCTCTGAAAACAATAACAAAAATAATGTTCACAAAAATTGTATTTCAAAAGGTTGTGAATGGCTTGATACTGACTTTAAGTAAAAATCATCAAAGCCTTGTCAATAACTATCATGAGAGAATGAATGCCATATAAATTGGTATTAAAAGAGGCTCCTTCTTGGTGAATCAACGAAACTTCTACGAAATCTAAGTGTTTATTTGATCGATTCTCAACAATAAAGCGCTAAGCGCACTCTCCTACGACTAGCTACTACCCACGACCTAGCATGCTAACCAACCTAAATAGATCGGACCCACCTCTTGTTCACAATTCTTTTTGCGTTGTAGGGTGCAATGTGAGAATCGACCTCACAGTCCGTAACGAGGATCTCTGGGTGACCGACCAATTAGGCTTAGGCACCAGTCATAGGATCTTCGACCACAAGCCCCATTTAGGATTCACCACTGGACTCGAATGATTCGAAACTTCAGCTTTACAACTTGCTAAACTCACCATCCACAGTGTAGTGAACATTAAGTTGGCGACTCCAGCCCGGAGTGAAGGTTTAGAACCGCGGGCTTTAAAGAGCTTCGCCGTATACCCCTCGGACCGTGCTCGGGTTTTGAGGCAAAGCGTTAGATTTTTATTCTTTTTCTCTTTCTTTTTCTTTTCTTTCTTTTATTTTGGAAGACACATTGTGGCCTTCTATTCATGGGGTCACCAACCTGTGACAAAGGTGGTCGATGAGCTAGAGATGAGTTATTTCGAGGCTTGGGAGGCTAGGCGATTTCGAGGTTATTGAAGAAACTTACGATGTGCCATAGTGTGTGGATTCGCTAAGGTGGAAAAAAGATTGAAAGCAGCAAGAGTTCAACTGATCATCCACTCAACTAGGCATGGAACCAATCTAACATCAATAGAATTGGATAAAGTTTCAATTTTGCAAACCACGGGTTAGGCAAAACACAAAAAAAATGGGTGCAGGTTTTGAACAAAATAAGCTGTATAGTATAACAGTTTCACAAAAATAAGAACCAACAAGCCACTGAACGTCACAAAATGGTCTTGCTCAAAATAATAACAAAAATATAAATGCAAAGAAATACACTTTATAGCTAACTCTCACAGAGCTTCAAATATCTCGTTGTCGTAATGGAACCGGATTGGAAGGATTAGGGAAGGAAGTGTTACCTCCTTGATGAGATGTGATCGTTGTTGGATAGGAGACTTCGCGAGCTTTCCATCGACACCTTATTCACTCCATTTGGGCTTCAAATGAACAAGTTAGAAGAAGAAAAGAGAGGAAAAAAGTGACCAGTTGGAGCATTTTTGAAATTATACCTTCATAATAATTTCAAAAATGTTCTTTAATTCTATTTTGAATTCTATACTATCTAGATTTCCAAACGGTACCAAAAGCGCCTAGCGGGTTCGGATGAAAAAGTTATGGCGAAACAAAATCAGGAGGTAAAACAATAATGGGCCATAGCGAAAATTTTCGCTACCATAGCGAAAATTTCGCTATCATAGTGAAGCTAACGCTTGATATTGTGCAAGGAATTTTTCTTGTCTTGAAATAAGCGAAATTTTTTGAAAAATAAAAATAAAATAAAATAAATAATAAAAATAAAAATAAAAATAAATAATAAATAATAAAACATTTTTTTAGAAACAAATTTTTAAAAAAAATAAAATAAAATAAAATAAAATAAAAAATTAATTTTTTTCATTTTATTTTTATGAGAAGGCGATTTTTGATTTTGAATTTTTTTATAAATAAAATAAAATAAATAAAAACAAAATTTTTATTTTTTTTTACCTTCTTGTTTAAGCTTTGTACGCTAGTGGGGGCAGTAGGTACCACAGAATTTTGTACATAGCGAAATTCCACTATGGTATTGTGTTTGCGAAAGGCCGCTATACTACTTGAAATTTTTGCTCCTCCTAACGCTTCTTTGCTTGTCATTTAACGTCAGCCCGAAATTTTGCACACAGAAAGCTGCAAAAGTGTCTGAAAAAATTAAGGAAAATTGCGAGAAAAAGTAAAAATTAATCCCCAAAAACAAAAATTAACTAAAAATTAGAAAATCTAAGAGAAAAATTAACAGAAATCAAATAAAAACTAAAAATAAGACAAGAAAAATTGCAACAAAAGTGGAAATTGTGCTCCCCCGAGCTGTTTTAGGCGCTGGGTGTTGGGCGAGTAGAGTTTGTGAATGCTAAGTCGGAGTGCTCGAGCGATGGCTTTTGAACCATCCGCTGTGTCATGCGATGTGAGTAGCTGCCATTGTTTTTGATGTAGTGGCAAAGGCTTGTGCAATAGCCACTAATTTCTTGAATTTTGTAGAATGACGTCTGATTAGCGTGGCGCGATGGGCGCTCGGGGTTTGAGTGTGCTGCGGTGTGGGCAAGATATACCTTCGAGTCAATAGAGACGGTAGGTAGCCAGTCTTGACATTCTTCCAGCTGCTCGCCGATCCCGACAAGGGAAGGATTTCTTACCTCACCACTCCATGTATAAACGGCCACATGATTATGTGGAATCCTGCCGAGTTCCTCGGGAGCCTGGTTCCACTTTGATTCCTCACGGATTTGCACTTGAGCTGTTCACCCCAAAATTGTTTTTAGTTAAGCACTCTTCCTCCAGATTCTCCTCCTCTTGATGTTAGATCAGATTCTTGCAGTTGTAAATTCTGATCAATTTCACTCTGGAACCACATTCATTTATCCTTGTTCATGGAGCTCTCCTTTATCTGATTCACGATTAGCTGAACATTCACTACCCTCTGGTCTCTGGCGGAAATTATCGCACTAGTTTACTCAAGTTCGAGGATGGCTTGTTGATAGGGATGAGGTTGGTGGTTCTTCTTCTTGAGAAATGGGGCATAATATGGAGCGGGAGTGCGTAAGTTGAGACCTTATGAGCGGGTGCACTCATCCATTAGTCTCTATAGTCCCTCGTAGACTATTTGGGTTTGGATTTCTCTCCCACAGATTCTTTGCCATGGAGAGTTTCTATAATCCCTCATTGACATATATGCCTAGGAGTTTCTCTCATTATATTTACTCTTCATGTGGGGAGTTTCATTTGCTCTCAAATTTCAAAACCAGCAGAAAATTAAATCCTATAGTAGAAATGGGGCGACCTAAGACAACACGAGACTTGATCTGCAACAACTCCTTTTTTTTTTTCAATGAAATGAAAAAAAAAAAAAAACCCGGCTAATAATATAAAGAGAATTCACCAATACGCGCTGATGAGATCCTGAGTGTTCCTGACTTCTAAAATCAAATGCACTTAGGCACCATCCAACAGCGGCCTTGGTACGATTCGTGCCCTGATAGGTATCATGGAATCAACAAAATTTATATCCTAAAGCTCCTATTGTCGTAGCAAAGCTACTACAGTATAGTGGTCTAGGGTCCCAGGGATGGGTTTTCTTTGCACAAATGATTTACTATTAAGCTCAAAATTGGTGAATTTAATTTGGATTTTGGGGTTTTGATAAAAGCAGTGTAATGGTTAGTAAACTGAAATTTAAATAAAATAAAATGTAAAAAGTCTCCTTAAAGTGTCGGGGCTCTTGGTTTGAGTTCTAAGGTCAGCTGAGAGGGTTCTTGGATCCATTTTCACTCGCGTTGGGGAGGATGACATATAGTGTCTCGAGCCAGGATCTTCATTTAGCTATAAAACCTAACCCAAAATATTTATCCTTTTGAAAAATGGCATCTACTGCCCATCAGTGGTCCGACAGTGAAGAATGAATCTCCTGGACTCCCCTTTCAATGGGTCATAGAGGGTAACTAATGAATATCAGTGGATCTAACAATAAGCATCCACGAACCTAAACTTACGAGAATAATAGCCATATTAAAGGAGATTCGAAGGGATAAAAACCTATAGTTAGAAAGGGAACACAATGACGATAGTGGATACGCGTGAAACGGGGGACCTCCCGGTAGCTTAGATCACGCACTTGCAACCTTCTGGCACAAGGAGGAAGGGTTTTGCTTGCTCATCCTCCCGAGTTGTCATCCTTGGAGGGTGTTTGGCAGCGAAAATAGAAAAGAAAGGGAAAGAAAATGGCGAGGAAAGAGCGGAAAGCGGGGAGAGGTGACTACTCAAAAATTTATTGCGAAGTGATTGATTGTTACAAACCTTGACTCTAGCTTATATACGGCTCGGAAGCGAGGGAGTACTATAATCAAACCAAAGACAAAGCTATTACAAAAGTGAAAGAAGAGAAAGAAACCAAAAGCGAGTCGTTTGGATCAAAAATAGGCGGAGACAATTTTGCTATGCACGATGTTTAGCTATCATAATTTATTCGGTCATAAGCGAAAAGTGAAATTTTCACTATGCACGGTAATTTTTCGCTATGATAGCGAAGAATTTCCGGTCATAACAAAATTTTGTAGCTATTCCATTACTTCAATAAACTACTGTTCCTATATTTTCATTTATTCTTCTAAAAACTGATATTCTTCATTCTCGACTAGCACGAAATTGATAAAAATACATATGAAATTGATGAAATCCAACGGCTTTGTATAATTGGATTGACACTTGTGATTTGGCTTCGATTCACGAAAACTACAAAAACAACCTCGGAATCGATCGGTAGAATAGTAGGGACAGCCAATGTACCAAATCGGGTAAGAATTAAGAATGATTAATTACCATAAAGGGCGCTCCGAACCTATAATAAATGGGTTCAAAATAGCACTTTTGGGCATAATCAGCTGACCACTCGACCATTAAGTGGCAATAGCCAAAATGTTAAGTGGGAATTTAAAACAATGGGTACTCCTGTTTGCCGAGTTGACAGGACAAAAATAAGAAGGGAATAGAGAACTTAGTCGTGGACCATTTGTCACGATTAGAGGGGCCGAGGCGAAATGCAGTTGTGACAATAATTTCCCATGGAATGGCCGACTCTTGGCGGTGAGACATTCGGCCAGGTTCCATGGTTTTGCTGCCCATGTGAACTACTCGATGTGATGATTATACGGAGTGCAGCTACAGCAGAGAAGAGTTCTTTGCATAGTTGAAGGACTACTATTGGGAGGATTCTATCTTATACAAACATTGTACGTCCAGTGATAAGGAGATGCGTACGAGGAAGAAGAAATGCGTGTATTACGAGGTCATTTGCCGAACACCATGTGGGGCATTTTGGAGACCAGGAGAACAGCAGTAATTACTCGATCAGGTTTCTATTAGCCTACGTTATTCAAGGATGCTTATCATTTTGTAGCCAACTGTGATAAGTGCTAAAGGATGGGCGACATTTCCAAACAGGATGAACCCCCCATGAACCCAATTCTGGAAGTTGAGTTGTTTGACCTATGGGGAATGGACTTCATGGGACCTTTCCCCTCTTCATTCAATCACATGTATATCCTCCTGGCTGTAGACTACGTCTCAAAATGGGTAGAGCAATGCAGGCACGCACCCGATGATGCAGTGTAGTAATCCAAGTTCCTTCGCAATACATATTCACTTGTTTTTGGCGCTCGCGAGCATTGATCACAGATGGTGGTACTCATTTCTGCAATAAGCTGGTTGATAAAGTCTGATATGGTGTGAGACCAGAACTTCACTCGTGTATCACCTCATCAAGCCCGAATAAACGGTAGGAGTATCAAATCATGAAATGAAGTCAGATTCTAAAAGCGGTCGATGGCTCAAGATTGGAGGTCGAAGAAGATCGATGATGCACTTTAGGCAAACAGGACAACCTTTAAGACCCTACAGAATATGTCCCCATTTTGACTGATCTAACAGGAGAAGCATGCCACTTGGGTAGGAGTGGAACATAGAGCATATTGGGCGACTAGGAGGTTGAACATGGATAGCAAATTAGCCGTGGCGGTTCTTTGAAGCTGATGAATTAGATGAGTTTCGCAATGAAGCTTATGAAATGCTCGAATCGCAGGAAAAGACAAAAGCGTGGCATGACAAACATATTATGAAAAGAGAGTTTGCGCCAAGTCAGCAAGTCTTATTGTTCAACTCTCGGCTGCAACTTTTCCCTGGCAAGCTAAAGTCAAAATGGTCAGGTTTGTTCATAGTAATGCAAGTATTCCCTTATGGAGGAGTTGAGATACTACATCCAGAGAAAGGACAGTTCAAAGTTAACGCTCAAAGGTTGAAACCGTACTTTGGAGGAGCATTCCCTATTGAGAAACAAGACACCGCTCTAGGCACAGTGAGAAGATAAGCCGCGGCAAAGATCAAATCCTGACATGTTCTATTATTACATTTGGTATTGGTTCATGTTGCGGGATTGCCATTTATGACGTTAAACATAACGCTTCTTAGGAGGCAACCCAAGCATTGTGAGATTCTTTTTTCCCCTCATTTCATATTATCTCCATTCCTCTTGACTTTTTACATAAAAATTTTCGTTTTTGGGCATCCTAACCTTAATTATTTTTAATAACATGATAAATCTTAGGGTGGAGGAAAAAACACGATGCCATCCTTCCCCGGTCGTAGTGTGGCTTTATCGTACGGGAGGGACAAATTTTCGGCTAGCCCTGCGGTTCGCCGCGGGCAGCTAGGATAACCTTTCTAGTCACGGCGGCGAAGTCACCTTAAATGCGTTGCGAGGCTTAGTCATACGGCCATTTGTAGAAGCAGTCCTTCACCACAACGAAGAGCCCTTTTCCGCTACAAAGTATGTCTTCACCATAGTGAAGGGGTCCTTCGCCTCGGTGAAGTGGCTCGTATTCCAGGCCTCTATAAATACCCGCGACGAACACTTTTTCCCTCCAAAAGATTTTTGGTGCACCCCTTCCTCTCTTGTTTCTTGTGTTTTTTATTGATTTAGAATTGGTGATGACCATTATGGCGCGAGGAGCCGTCGGCCGAAGCGACACGCATCGGCTCGCATCTGAGGAGGCACCTCCCTCCCGGAAGATCCCACCTTGAGTTTCATGTTTCTCGAGAGCCAAAGTGGCTCTACCGCGAGGTAGCTTTGCATCAGTTCGCCGTCCGGGCTGGGGTTTTCGCCAATTACCATTCTTTAATTTCACCATCGGACTCGGGGTTTTGCAGGCCACTGTGTGCTCCCAGGCCTGCGGTGGCCTTGGTCGTCTGCGAGTTCTACTCCGACTGCCATTCAGTCGACACCACCGGTGTTTGTCAGGAGTAGGTGGGTCGACCCGGGGCGCAGACGTGGCCAGGTTCTATTAATTTGCGGGGATGACGGAGTGAAATTGCCGGTGCTATTTGTGGCCACTAAATTCAAGGGCCTAATGCAGGAGCTCACACAGGGCTAGGGCGTGTGGTGGCGCTACCCATCAACGGATGAGTTCACCACATTTTCGATGACAACGCTCACGCCTATTGCGAAGGTTTGGTATAAATTTTTATCTGATGGAATTAAACCTTTCATCACTTAGTCGCATTGACGAGGACAAGGCAGCGATCCTCCACATGCGCCATGACCAAGGGACTCGAGTTCGACATCGAGGCCCGGTCATTGAGTGGGGTTGTCGAGGCGACTCGCGAGGATGCTACACTAAGCGCCACTAATCCACCCTCCTTGATCAGGCTATCTTGCGTCGGTAGGAGTTAGGATGTTGGACTACGGAAGCGATCTGGAAGCGGCCTTTGCCCATTCATTGCCCGAGGGGTGAAGTTCAAGGCCACGATGATGGCGAGGCCAGGCGATGAGAAGCCCAGAAGCGATGAGGAGGCGATGAGGACATCCAGTGACCACACCCAACATGGCTTGACCAGTGGACGGTGACCACGAGTCCCTACAGTTGACCCGATCCGTGGCCGACCGGGTTCCATGCACTCAGCGCGGCCGATGCTTATTGGGATGGTCGAGGAGCCGAGATTTGGCCACACGGCGAGGACATGGACTCCATCTGAAATTTGAGATGGGTGCTGTCAGGCAATTTAGGACGGATCGCCCGTGACTGTTTCAAATCTGTCATTCCGACACCACCGCAGCCACCAGCCACCAACTGGGTGATATTTTTCTAGGACGTGTTTCTTTTCACCATACATATTCTTTCTTCCCGCCATTGAGGACACTGTCTATTTCAAGTTTGGGGGTGTGACTTAGTTTTATTTTGACTATTAGTGTGACTTATTTTATTTTGACTATTATGAACTAGTTTTATTATGACTGTGTTGCTATTTTTACATGTTAGGTCCATTTTTATTTTATTTTTTATTTTAGGCGTGTGCTAGTTGTTTTTTTCCATACACCACCAAATAACCAGTCCTCAGTTAGTATTGAGTACCCTTGCCTTAATTTTGAGCATGATGGCAACAAAAAGAAGTTGTAGTAATCGCAAAACGAAGCAGGGACTCCGAGGTTGTTTGACAATTGGTTTGCATTTTGTAAAGTCGAGACTAGCCATGTCTGGCCGCCCTTTTTTAGATCTCAAGAACTCAATTCCGAAAGTAGGCTATCTTGCACACACACACGTGATCTTAGGTATGCTTTGACTCGGACTCACCCGTACAAGAGTCCTAGAGCCTTAGGAAGTAGCTTGCCCTAAGTGATGGGACACCTTTAGAAAAAAGTTGCCTTTGAGCCCACAGATAAAAAAAAAAAAAAAAAAAATAATATATATATATATATATATATATATATATATATATATATATATATATATATATATATATATATATATATATATATATATATATATATATATATATATATATATATAATAAATAAATAAATAAATAAAAAATAATAAGAAACGATAGAGGATCATCAAATCGGAATCCAGAGCACCGTCAGGGGCTTTGAAGCCTAATACCTTAGGCAATGTGGGTGCCATTGACTTCAGCGCCCTTTACATGGGACGGAGGATGGATGATCTACGATCTAGGACCTCGAGGGGTTTGGTTAGGTGTTCGGGTGAGATTACAGGGGCGAATGCCCAGTGGTGAGTCTCTAATGGACCCATTAGGAACCCTCACCTAAAACCTCTCGAGTCTTCAGCAAATACTCTTCACTAGTTTTCTTAGAAGTAAATCCTTGTAGCGAAGTATAGATAAATTGGGTGTTCTCATCCTTCCATGTTAAGTTATTCCAAATAGGCGAGTTCAATTCAAGTTTGCAGAAGTCTTTGCGGTCAAACTATGCATAAGAGATCACACCTTAACCGCACTCAGACTCCTTGGGAAAGACTATTGAGCATTAAAAATGGGGTGGACCTACTTATTCAACCGAGACCGACCTAGTGCAAGTTCTTGAATGTTAAACAAGTAAGGTAGTCCCTAAATCTTTTGAACTAGTTAATATGGACTCCTTCTCTCTATTGTCATGTGTGCTCAGCCCATATCGTCATATAGTTTCACGTATTCTTGTGTACCCTGGGTGGAGTTGTCTATTATTCTTGTGGAGCCGAGCAAGAAACTAAGATTAAATTGTTTGATAGGGATGAATCATGCTTTCGATTAAATTCTCGGTGCCTTTATAGCTAAATGCATGATTCACTTAGTCTTTTCATTAATATTAGCTAATCCCTCATATTATATTATTCTATAGAATATGGCGATATTTAGATCAAAAAGTGGAATAAAATTGTAAAAACATAGTAGAAGCAAGAATTATGAAAAGCTGACATCACAAGGGTTACTTGGGTTCGCGGATTGCGAGACCCACTTGCCAGTGAAGCACTTCAACTGCTGTGAAGAACCCCCTTAGCGGCGTGAACCAAAAGCAGGAAATCAAAGGCCTTAGGTCCCATTTGTTGTGGGGGAAGCCACCTTTAGTAAAGATTAGACGAGGTTCCTTTCCATTATAGGAACTAAAAAAAAAACCCTAGCTTTATGGGAAATTGATGGGCCCGCTTCTCGAGGTATCGCAGATGATCAAGTACATAGCAATGGGGATAGTCTAGATCTGGTGGGTCGGGATAAATGGATCGGAAGATGGCGAAGGCGGACACCACCATCGTGCTGCTGACCGCCTCCATGGAATTCGAGCCGACTCACATAACCGATCAATATCAGGCTCAGGAGCTAAGCTTCTTCTCCGGGACTTTCAAACCCCTGGGTGGTTTGATGGTTCAGTTTTGGGGTTTATTTCTTGATTCATCAATATGGAAGTCATATTTGGTATTTGCTTTTGACCGGGTTGATGCATATTGTGCTTCCGACTTGACTCATGGCGTATAAGGTGGGACTGTTTCAGGAGAATAGCTAGTTTCATGGGACCAACATTGCTGGGTTGGCATCAGGCTCATTGGGCCACAGTCTGTGTGTGGTTATTGAGTTTAGATCAGAGGACCAGGGGCTTGGGATCTGACCCCACCTCATGTGGGGCATTTGAAATCTCATCTGGAAAGTGCATCTTTAGCGGGAGGGTCAAGCTACCGTGCTGTATATAACACGCTGCTCCGACACTACGAGGCCAGACCGATCAAACAGAGCCAGTGGAGAGAGGAACAAAGGCACCCGAGGGATACTACCTCATCAGCCAGGCCTCTCAACTCAAACACATTGGGTACCTAAGGACAGATCAAGAGTAACCATCGGAGATCAAAGCCAAACCAGGTGAAGCCAGGCTGCAGCCTCCTTGGGGCTGTTTCGCCATTAAACCACTTCCATTGTGAGCTAAAATGGGCACTGCATACTGGGACTGAGACACCCAGTCATTTACATCGCCTTGTGGCAAATCAGGATCTTTTAAGGGATGACTCCATGCATTTTGGTGGAGCGTAAAGAGGACCATTGGGACAGTGATAACTTTGTTTGTTTTTAAACGTGGTTTCGTCCATTTGGCGCAAGTGTACGTATGAGCGGCTGCTGCCAACACGGGACGCCGGGGTCCGGGATTGGGCTCAACCAAAGCTGTTCAGACAGCAGAACCATTTACTTCACGGAGTACAGGGGACTCAGACAGTGCTGGGCTCGCCAGTGGCGGATCACTCGTCATCACAGTAAAGAACGCATTATCTGATCTGGACAGAATGGAAGAAGACACACCTCATGACAGACCAAAACCAATTTTGCCTCTTTTTGAGTTATCCATTTTATTTTCAGTCCGGATCATTTCAAGATTGTACTGTTTGTACTTTGCATTCCAAGTTTGGGTAGTTTACTGAAGAGTAAAATCGAGTATGACATTTTGGTGACAAATCCACTTGGACATAGTGTCATTGTGAATAGAGTTTACAGAGATTGCCCCATCAGAATATGAGAGTATGAGTTTCCGGGAGATTTGATCGAGTTGTCATTTAGAGAGTTTGATGTGATATTGGGGATGGATTGGTTGTCCTGAAACCAAGTGGTAGTTGATTATAGAATGAAGAAAGTGACCTTAAGGACATGCGGTGGCGAGGAAGTGACATCGCGGGAAGTCAAACCACCTCTCTAATGTGATGATCGCCACTCTTGCTAGAGCGATGGTTCGAAAGGGTGTAAACCTACTTAAGCGCCATGATATGATCTGAAAGGTGGGCCTAGTTTATCGGAACATCCTACAGTTTGTGATTATCTGGATATCTGACTTCCAGGAAGGAATTTAACCGAGGTTGCCTCCATGAGAGGAGAATGAGTTTTGCAAGTGACATTGTTAAGGATTGCCACTTTGGCATCCATTACAAATATGGGATGGCTCAGGTGGAGTTAAAAGAATTGAACCTTCAATTGCAAGAGTTATTAGAAGAAGAGAGTTGTGATAATTACAAGTGTATCACCATGGAAACCGATTGCTCTTTGTTAAGAAGAAAGATGATACACATAGATTTGTGGCATTGTTGACTATAAGCCCGGTAGAGAATAAGATAACTTGGAGTGAAGAACGAAATACTCTGTTACCGGGATAGATGACTTATTCAACCAGTTGAAAGGTGCAAGTGTCTTTTCGAAGATTGACTTGCGTCAGGTATCATTAAGTTGGATTAAGGATGCGGATGTGCATAAAGGCGCGATTTCTTGTGAATGGACATTATGAATTCCTTGTAATCACCCAGTTTAGGTTGAATAATGACATACTTAGGCGGATTTCATGGACTTAATGAATGGAAGTGTTTAGATGGTATGCAGATAATTGTCATAGTGTTTATAGATGACATCCTTATTGTATTCAAAGGGTAGGAAGTCATGTACACCTTGAATGATCTTGAAACCTTGAGAAAAACACCCACAAGCCCGAGCAAATATTAGAATTTTTAGTTTGAGAGTATGCCTACTTAGACACATTATATCGGAAAAGGAATTCGAGTGGATCTAAAGAAGATAGAGGTGATTATTGAATGGAAACCGCAGTATAGTGGAAGTCGTGGATTTTCAGGATTGACGGGTTACTACAAAGGTTCATTAAGGGTTTATGATGTATTTGGGAGTCCTATGTGAGATTGCTCGAAAGAATGTGAAGGATTTGAAGTAGAGTGAAAAGTGTGACTAGTTTGAAAAGTTGAAGCATTCTTAACCAAGACCTTTGGTTCTTACTTATGACAGATAAAGAATACGTGATTTTTAGTGATGCTTCATTAAATGGACTTGGATGTGTCCTTATGCAAGAAAGTAAAGTGGTAGCTTATGCTTCAAGGAAGTTGAAGCCGCATGAAAAGAACTATTCTACACATGATTTGAAATTGGCCACCATTGTGTTCACATTGAAAATATGGAGACACTATCTTTATGGAGAAAAGTGTTTTATCTACACCGATCACAAAAGTCTTAAGTGTTTGCCCTCGCAAGCAGCAGTTAAGCGTAGATGGATAAAATTGATCAAGGATTATGATTGTGTGATTGATTATCATCCCGAGAAGGCCAATGTAGTAGCAAATGCTCTGAGTAGAAAGTCAGTACAAATGCTTCGAGTGTTGAATGCTCATTTGTCATTATCAGACGATGGTGCAATAGTGGCAAAGTTGATAGCAAAACAAGATTTATTAAATCGAGTGCTAGAGGCATAAAAGAATGATGAGAGAAAATTAGCGAGTGTAAGTATAATAGAGTGAGGGAAGAAAGCGAGTTTATAGTGAAAAAGGATGGATTCTTGTACTATAGAGAACAGGTTTGTGTACCCAATGATGATGAATTGAAGAAATCCATACTTAAAGAGGCACCTGATGGATCTTTTGCTATGCATCCGGTAGCACAAAATGTATCATGATTTCAAGACTTCATGCGGTGAGTGCAGGAATGAAAAGAAATGTATCGAGAATTTGTAACCAAGTGTATGGTATCCAAAAAGTGAAGAGAAGCGAACATCAAGTTCCGCCCGAGTTTATTTACGAGACTATTAAAATACTGAGTGAAAATGGCGGGGCCAGAATCCGCGATGGTTTGTGGTCGGGTTACTGATGAGGAAAGAAAGCATGACTCAGTTTGAGTCGTGGTAGATCGATTGACTAAGTCAGCTCACTTCCTACTAGTGAGAACCGACTATTCACTTGACAAGTTGGCAGAGCTTTACATAAGGGAAATAGTTTGGTTACATGGGATTCCAATATTGATCATTTTAGATAGAGATCCAAGGTTTACCTAAAGATTTTGGAGAAAGTTTCAAGAGGCTTTGGGCACTCAACTTAATTTCATCACAACGTTCCACCCGCAGACGGATGGACAATAGGAAAGAGTGATCCAAGTGTTGGAAGATATGCTGAGAAGTTGTGTGATCGACTATGAGGGTAGTTGGGATAAACACATTCCTATAGTTGAATTTGTGCTCTATGATAGCTTCCGATCTGAAGTATTGGAATGGTGCCTTATGAGGCTCTCTACGGAAGAAAATACAGAACACCATTGTGTTTGGGTAAGTTAAGTGAGAGGAAGAAGATAATTAGCCACGGTTGATTCAATAGGAAAAAGTGAAAATGATTAGAAAGATTGAAAGTGGCCACGAATAGACAAAATCCTATCTTAGGCATAGAGAAAGAAAGGATATTATATTTGAGATCGGTGAAAAAGTGTTTTTGAAAGTATCGCCTTGGAAGAAGGTAATGAGATTTAGGAAAAATGGCAAGTTGAGCCCTAGATTCATTGGGCCATATGAGGTGATAGAGAAAGTGGGTCCAGTGGCATACAGATTAGCTTTACCTCTAGAGTTGGAAAATATTCATAATGTTTTCCAAGTGTCAATGTTGAGGAGGTACACGTCAAACCCATCGCATGTACTCTTTTCGGAGACGATTGAGCTTAGACCGAATTTGATGTATGAAGAGGAACCAGTAGAGATCTTGGCTTGAGAAGTGAAAGAGTTGAGGAAAAAGCGAATCCCATTGGTAAAAGTGTTGTGGAGAAACCCGGAAATGGCTCAATGAGATCTGAAGTTTGCGACAACAATACCCTCGGCATTTAATGGGAAAGAAACTTAATTTCGAGGACAAATTCTTTTAAGGAGAGGAGAGTTATAGCATACGAAATTACCCTAACGAGTTTTATAACATGTGTTCGAGGTTGTAAAATAAATTAAATTATATTTTCAAAGTTTAAATGGCTAAAAAACGAAAAAATGATAAAAACAAAAATTTTACGGGAGCCAAATAATTTGGAAAAAATGTCAAATGAGACCTAAGTGTAAATGAGTAATGGTACCAAAGTATAAATGAAATGAAATGAAGTGGAAATGAAATTGAAATGAAGCTTTAAAGTGAGAAAAATGAGAAATGATGAATTAGTGTGTAGCCAAACATGGCCTTAGTCATGTAATGGACAAAAGACCAACTTTTGATCTTTGAATGCCATAACCCACATTTTAGGCAAAGGGGAGAGGAGAGCTAGGGCACTACGGTTGAGGGAAGAAGAGAGAAAGAACTTAGTGATTTTCCTCCATGGATCAAGGATTTAGGTGATGATCAAAGAGATAGAAATAAAAGATTGAAGAGATTTGAGGTAAGTAAAATCCAAGCCTAACCCGCTTTACATTTTCTTGTGTTTGGGTTGGGGAAAAACTAAATTTGAATAAAAGTGTTTTTTATTGGTTTCTCTAAAGTTGTTTTTGGTTGTTTGATTGGTTATTAGTCCTTAAATGAGGAATTTTTGTACAAAGGAAATGTTGGGTTTTTAGGGGAGATGCTGTCAAAATTTCCCCAAAACCCATGTTTTTGTTTTTGTCATAACATGCCATAACTCATCTGAATTGAGTGATTCAAATTTCTGGGTAAATTAGACTTCTAGGAGAACAAATCTCCCTGAAATAAGTATATTCTAATTTGGACCCCATTAGACCCATAAATTCGTCAAATGTGAGGCTCTGTTTTCAGGTCAATTCTGATTTAGTTCTGATACAGTTTTAGTGTTTGTAGCATTTTTGGTATTTAGACCATAACTTGGCCATCACTCATTCGAATTGAGTGATTAAATTTTTTGGGTAAACTAGACTTCTAGAAAAACAAATCTCCCTGAAATAAGTGTATTCAATTTGGACGTTAAACCCGAAGTAGTAAAGTGAAGGCTGTTTTGGATCAATTATATTCGGTCGATGGTTGGTGTTTGGAGCAATTTCGGTATTTCGGCCATAAATTGGCCATCACTCATCTGAATTGAGTAATTCAAATTTATGGGTAAACTAGACTTCTAGGAGAACAAATCTCCCTGAAATAGTTGTATCCACATTTGGACCCCATTGAACCTATAAAATTCATCAAAATGAGGCATATCGATGCCTAAAAATAATGATAAGAATGTCTAAGGATGAGGAAATGGGGGAAAATGAAAGGAACAATGTACTGAAAGGAGTCGGGTAGAAATAAGACCTAAATAGAAACGTTAGAATACCCAACTATTATATGATTGTCATTTGTGATGAATTAGGGGCTAATGAAAAGAAAAGCTTGAGTTGAGATCGAGATTCCGAGGACATGAATCGAAGGACAACAATCTTGTTGGTTTGTTCTCTAATTCTCTCTCTCTAATTCCAAAGTGTTTGAATGATTAGAAAATAATTTGAATTGCTGAAATGATTTATAAGAAAAAAAACATATTGATCTGAGGCAATTGATTGTGAAATGATTTGCATATGACAAATTGCATGAGTATTGAAAATGAATTGTTTGTATAAATGTACATACTATACTGTATTTTTCTATGAATGATTTGAACGCCCTAAATAGAATGTTAGACGTTAAATTCGAGTTCAAGATAGATTGGTATACCAATAAGGGTTAAATTAGCAGTACTGCAAATAAACATAATGATGTGTCACTCCAATCCGTAGCCCAATAAGATAGTATTGGTAGTGTTCACAAATTGATTTTTAATAACCAGTCAAAAACCCAACGGGACCGTACTGTGTTATAAAACAAAATGTTTTTATACCAACCTACGACCCGGCGGGCTTATGTGCAGGTGATTAGTTATCTGTTCTGGCATGGAAGTTAAATTTGTTTATGGAGCAAATTGAAATGATGAGAAAATTCTTGAAATGCATTATTTTGATACGAATGATCTTGCATATGAGAAAGTGCATATTTGGAATGATAATAAAGCGTAAAAGAATGTATATGAAATGAATTTATGTATTGTATTCATTGATCATTCAAAAGGTTAAAAAGCATTGCTGAAAAATTGCATGATACGTATTAGCGGGAAATGGAAGAGAGAACTATAGAACCACTAAGCATAAAAATGCTTAGCAGCGTTGTTTTATCATCTCGTAGATACCGAGGAAACACGGTACAAAAGGCAAGGGCGAGATTGAGTCTTCGTCAAGCCACCGCAGGAGGATAAGTAAACTCAAAGTCATACGCATACATGAATTTGATTTGACTATTTTTGTATTGAAACTATAATTCGAAAAGTGAACTCTGATTTTGTTTTGTAATTGTTTTTGGATAATGAAAACGGCTAATAATGTCGCATTGTATGAAGATGGGAAATGGACCAAATGGGCATGAAATGCCACATCGAATGAAAAAAAAAAAAAATAGATCAATGATGGGCCCTTATGTTGCTGGGTATTTATGTATATATATTTTCATTGAGTATTTGAAATGTGTCGGTGCACTGTATTTACTATTCAAATGATTCAAAAAAAGAAAAAAGGAAAAAAATGAGAGTGAGGACTACGAACCTAGGTCCAGGTTCAACCTCCGGGTCGGGTTAGGTACGGCAACGCAGCCGTCACAGGAACATAGCAGTGGAGATGAAGTCGATGAATTTGTATCTGATGAAGAATATGAAGCGATGGTGAAGAAAACACTGAAGAAAGGGTTCATTGGAGAAAGAGGATTCAAGAAATTCATCCCACCATTCCAAGAAGTGATTGAAAAGAGAGGATGGAAAATTATAAGTGAGCACATGCCACCTGGGCATGCTGCAAACTGTAAGAGAATTCTACATTTTAAATTATGGCGGGTGGGGAGGTGCTCACCAAAACGTGTTTCGCAGACAAACTTTCACAAAGATTATCACCAAAGGACTATTGTCTAATCCCTAAGAAATAGCCATAAAACTTGTTGTGAAGACTAAATACATATACAAATTTATGACACGATTACCAATGACTATTAACTAATCCTAAAGTAAATAAAGGGCACATCAACTTGTTGACACTATATTATCATAGCCAAAAATCTTTAGAGGAACAATTTAATTTATTGGTTTTGGTCCCCAAATTCCGCAAGTGCAATGTGTCGATTAAGTAATAAATGGACATAAGTCCAGATATCGATCCCACAGAGATCTCAAGAATTTTTTTTATCAACTACCCTGACTACTTGAAATTAATACTATTCTTTGACCATAAATTGATATGAGTTCCAAAGATGAAAAGCCTGGAAATTAACTAGTTCAAAGTGAAATGAACATTCAAATAGACTGAAATAAAACAAATCAAGGGAAATAAATTCCTACAAAAGGAAATGAATACTGAACAGTTATCATTAGAAGACACATCAAGAAAATATTGAACGATCAATCTCCAGTCTGTAATCAATAAATTTCTTGATTATCTCAAGTTTCAAATCTGTCCAAGGCATATGGTAGTGCAACCGGATCTCCACACTCCACATTTCGTTATCTCCTTCCGATTCCTCGAATTACTGTGGAATGAGATAATTACTTTAACAAGAACGTCCTTGTCGGGTATTTTTCAATACTTCATACCCATTTTATGAACTGTACACCTTAGCTCCCAAGTTACTCCACAAGGTGCCAGGAGCATACAATCTCCAAATTACTCTCTCGAAATTAAAATAAGACTAACCTTTCCTCGATTAGATCTCAATAACACGGGATTGGCCTCACTATCCGAATTGAGGTGAAATCTCCGCTTGTTTAAATAGATAAGTCGCTCAACCTGCTCTTTGACTTCAAGTGAGAAGAGGATTTCATTCAAGTGAACCTACAAAGCCCAAAGGATCCCTAATAGCAGGTTAGTATACTTCAAAGAAATGTACATTACTCCTAGGATTGTCTCCCTGTGTCATCAGAGGACCTCCTGAAATCAAATGTGAGTAATGACGTTAAATTCTTAACGGAGAGTAGTGGCACCATATTCAGGATCCAAAAATCAATAAACCCATAATCTGGAAGTAAATTGTGAAACCGAAATGAACAAGATGTCGCAAATTACTACAGGAAAGATCAATTCCGACTACAACGCTTACTAAATGGAAGCCGGGTTCCCACCATCACCACACGTAACAAAGATCCTTCCGATCAAAAAGAATAACTCGCACCAACCCAAAATAATCGAATCCCAGAAATTTGTCTGAACTTCGATGCATTCCAGGTAGTAATTTGAAAAGAAATTGGATTCTGTATTCAGCTTCAGCAAAACGATAACATTCAGATCCAAAAGAATAAACGAAAAACATAAAATACGAGACAAACATCTGCTCTAAAATAAAGAAAAGAAAAGAAAAGAAAAGAAAAGAAAATAAAAGTGAAGCCTAGGCTACCCAGATCTCTCCTTTGATGCGCCTCCGACTTACTTTACTGCAAATGCGATTTATGTGGTCTTCCTGGGCCATTCCTAATCCCACTATAACCTAATCGTGGATTTCGTGAGTAGCAAACAAGTTACTCGCTCCAGCTAAGGCCCCTACTTCTTTCGCGACATCGAATCTCATGTCTCGATTACTGACTTAAAGTTCTGCGATCTTATGAACTGGTCGCTCATGTTGTCACGACACCAATCTTATGCCCTTGCGTGTTTCATTGATCGCTGTGATGTCGCGACATCATGGCCTCGGTCGACATCCATTCTATCTTCGCAGCCTTCACGAGAATTTCGATGTCGCGACATCGATGCGGTCGCCGGTTACGGGCCCAAGTCTCCTCGCACTTCCACCGGTTGTCATGATGTCGCACTCGCCTCTCTGGTCGCTTACATCAGCCCCGTACCGCTTTTCTCGAACGTGTCCTCCGATGTCTAGACATCAACCCTCATAGTTTCAAGCCTTCGCTTGATCTCCCTCCCTCTTGATGTCACGACTTCAAAGATTAAGTCTCGCCCCAACCACTGGGGCCAGTTTTCGTGTCGCGACATTATCGCCTCTTGTCGCGACATCATTCCTTTAATTTCGCTCCTTCTTCACATTTAGATCAGGTTCCCCTTTCGTCACACTGCATCAAACTTTCTTCAATCTTCCGATGTCGCAGACCTTAGAACTCGGATCGTGCGTAATTCCACAACCGTATCAACCGACTCAAACAGCTTGCTTTCATTTCCGCTCCGTCATTCGACCGCATTTCTTTATCCACTTATTTCCGCATTTTCTACTCGCTTTTTCTTTCTTCGTCTTCCTGCTAATGATTAAATTGGTGAGTTTCTTCATATAATTCTCAGATATTAATTATTCAATTTTAACTGAAAATCAAACAGAAAAATGGACTAAAAAGAGATGACTTTTAAGCTCATCAAACTCCCCCAAACTTAAAATTTTGCTTGTCCTCAAGCAAAGAAAAAGAAAGAATTGTTTGTCCTTAAACACAAAGGACATTTTTCTGTTTTGTTTTACAGCCTTGATTCTGCAGTGGTATTCAATTTAATTGAAATACAATGAATGCATCATTTTCTGTATATCTAGCTTCAAGTCCAGCCTGCAGGTTAGTTTCCTACTTTCATAAAAGATACAAAATCCAAACTGTTGAAATTGTTTTACAAACAACATAATCATTAGATCCTGTTGAATAATAGATTATTTTCTTTCTCATTTTCTATACTGAAATAATTAACTCCTAAGTCCTTCACCGCTTTGATTGTTTCCATATTTCCAAATTCCATAAGTTTGCTTTTACACATCTCCAACACTAATGTAGTGATTTCACCCTTTCAAAATCAATCGTGTCTTTTTGGGCTTATATTGTTAGCTTGGGTAAATGGGGTAGGATGGAAGGAATTTTTAGGTTAAGATTACCCTGACCCTTTTCTCTCCTCTTCTGCCCTTTCTTTCTATAGTTTCTAATAAACTCCCTAAGCTTCATGTTTGGGACATCTCTTTGATCTCTCTTCAATTTAACTCGTATGCCCCTATTTTTCACTTGTAATTTCACCGGGAATTTTTCCTTTGTTTGTCACCATTTAAGTGATAGTGCAATGTTTTAACTTTCAGTTTTTAACACTCTTAGTGAACTTTGGGTTAGTAGCCCTATACCAGATGGCATTAGGTACTAAGTGTTGAAACACCCCTAAGAACTTAATTGTTCAAGAGAGTTAGACACAAGATAAAACTTTATCCTTATAAACTTTCTTCTATTGCATTTTCATTTTGTCTTTTTTCTTTTCATTCCCTTGAAGTTCCTCAAAATCTATACTCCCGAAACTTCATTTCTTACTTCCTCCCTTGGATTCCCGGGTAATCATAGGTTCTAATGTAAAGATTGATTTCTTAGAATGGGCTGGGGTTTTTCAAAAATAAGCTTGTTGGTTCAATTTCCTGAACTAAGGTATATGACGCATATAAGCAAGGATGGTTAGAATGGTCAAACTCCGTCCAAGAATGGCTCCGCATCATCTCTGTTAGTCAGATTACCTAGGATTTCGCCTCAACTAATAAATCTAACAAATTTAGAATTTGGTTTGAATTGAAGTAGATCAACTATAGGGAGTACTTTGACTCATTTTGTTAATGAGTATTTAAATTAATTGGTATTCAGCGGGTTCCTTGATCTAGTATTCATACCACAAACTCAAAATATGTTTGTTCTTCTATTATATTACCTTCCTCAATTACGGACTTATCGATTAGATATAAGTAATTTTTGCACCTTGTGTTTCCATCAAAGCTATATTTATTTATTTATTCTACATTTCGACTCATTCCTAATCCTAGCTGCTTCATTTAATTCGACTCATTACATCACATGATTTTATTAAGACTAATTTCTACTTTATTTTCCTAATCATTGATCACAAAAGCAACACAATCATGGAGATCAAACAAATTCCACTTATCACTAACAAATCAATTTAAATTTCTCATTTTATTACGGCTTCATTGCAACGGTTTAGAACTACGTTATAGAAAGGTGATTGGAAACGAATGGATAGGTCTATTTTTTTCTTTTACATTTGCGGGTATAGATGTGCGGGATCTAGGTCGAGAGTGTCCCAATTGTAAATTTGAATTACGGAATCTTTACTTCTGATATCTCTATCCCTTGGCTTTCTCTTTGTCAGTGCACTTTTCTGTGCCAATTCATTTGAGAGATCCACCTTTTGTTAAATTCATCTGTCTCATTCCAAGTGTGTTTATGTTTTCTCCGTTCTGTCATAACCTCCGGGAATTTTGGCGGGTTGTTGTTGATCAAGTCGAGATTCTCTAGCCACATCTTCCTCCTGAATGCATCGTTCCATCCCAACACCTTGTCTCTCCACTTCCATCTTTGTCTCAAAATCTTTCACGAGACATGTAAAGAAATTTAAATCCATTGATGTTCTCCGCTTTTATGCGCTCTTCTGTTTGGCATCACCTTTCCTTGAGTATTCCGAGAAGTGATTGTCTTTGATAACTTGATTATTTGTAGAATGCCTCGTGGCCCGAACCCGGCTTCTTTATGATCTTTATCCCTTGTTTCATTTCACTTCTGAAGTTTTCCTCCTTGCTGGCACGGAGTACGCCGCCGTCTGTTCTTCCTTCATACCCCGACTTTGCTTCTCGTTCCTGTTCCACACATATCGACTTCAAACCTTTCTTCTTCTCTGTAGTTCTTCCCATTCTTGATCTCTGCTTCTTTTTAGTTCTTTTCATAGACTTCCTCCACTAAACTCTTGTTCGCAGCCTCCCTCCTTTTCCCTTGCCTCCATGCTTGTTTTTCATGGAAAGCATTTCTCATGATTGCACAGTTCTCTTGTGTTCCCTAGAACTCTCAGCACCTGCCAGATATTGACTACACCTTGCATAGGAAGGAGCAAGCTAAAGGGAAGAGAGAAATCTTTGGGCTTCTTTCATCACCGCCTGTAGTATGCAAATGGGAAATTATTAACATCGGGAGGAATACGTGTTCATAACACAGCTTCTCTTGCGAGTTGGAACTTAACTTCCTCACATTTAGTGATTACCTTTTCTTCTGGTTTCTTGGTCCTTTTCTCACTCCACATCAATAAGAGTGGTGATGTCGTAGACAACTATACACTTCCCGATCCCCTCTCCTCCATTCAAACACAAGATTATAGCGTTTGCTAGGTGAGGATCAATCCTCTTTTATTTCCTTAAGTAGTACCTCATTATCGGTGCACCTATTATTGTCACATATTGATCTTATATCCCTTGAATGGCGTATGGCGTGGCCAGCCTCTGTTCCCTCCTTTGTACTCGAAGATATGCAGTTTGGAACCAAAACAGAGGCTAGGAAATAGAACCATACCTTAGCCTCCTCAGTGAGGCTTCCTCTGACACAAAATCTTCGATGTTCTCTTCTGCTACTTTTTTCTTGCCCCTTTGAGTGCTTTCCTCAGGAACTGTTGGTCCCTCTGATGCTTCGGTAGGTGTTCTTTCATTCTGTTCTTCCTGTCGATTCTCTTCTTCTGATTGCACGTCTTTCTCCATGAATTCTTCTTGGTTAGGGTTGAGGTTCGATGGTTTGGCCATTTGAGACGAAGGAAAATTTCTGAAGATTTTGGGACCTAGGGTTTTAAGGGGTTTAAAATCAGAGGGGAGAGAGAATGAAAGGGTTCTGGAATGGAGGGTGAAAATTGGGAAAAAGTACTCCAACTGGGTACAATTCCATCAAAGTTTATGAACTCTAATGATTATTTCATTTATTTCCACATGTCGACTTTAATGCCACCTTAAAACAAGATGTTGTCATTAGAAATGACCCTTAAAATTTCTAGTTGTGACATTTTCTAATTTGTCGCGACATCAAGTTAATTTAGCCAGACCTTCGACCCTTGTTGGAATGACCATCCCTTGGTTGTGGCATGTGTGTCCTCATGTGTTCGATGTCGCGACAACTTCTTTTAAGGAAGTTCTCTTATCGTGACTTAAATATAAAGCTCGATGTTCATAGAGTCTTTCATTCCTTAGATACTCACAAACTCTTCAACATCCGATGAATCAATTTCACCTGACAATTCATACATGTACTAAATTCACTTTCTCTGAAATTGATATAAGAGTAAAATGCCCTTTTCCTGTATTCCTCCATGTGAGTTATTGAAGTTATCCAGCAGTTGCTCTTCCCTCCTTCCTTGCATTTTTGCTCACGCAACCTGCAATATTGACAGAATTGATTACATCAAACTAAAACAAAGTCCTGTATTAATTGCTAATAAATCAACACGAATTCTAACTAAAATTCATATAGAAAATTAGAAATTCAGATTTCCTATGGGTTGCCTCCCATCAGCTGCTCAGTTTTGAGTCCTTAGCTGGACTTGTTGTTGTGTTCCTTCTTCTTTTTAGAGATCCTGCTGAAGCTCTTTCATTCCCTTCCTCTACTTAGTATAAATAGTGCTTAAGTCTTTGTCCATTTACTCGGAATTCTTCTCCAGTATCTGCCCTTAATGTCACTGTTCCAAATGTATTGCTTGACACCACTGTGTATGGTCCACCCCATTTGGATTTTAACTCCTGAAACAACTTGATGCAGAAATTCTTGATAGAACTTTTTCCCCTGCTCTGAACTCCTTCCTTAGGATCCTTTGATCATGCCATTTCTTTGTCTTATCCTTGTAGATGGTAGCATTATCATAGGCTTCATTTCCAACTCTCAAGGTAAGAACTCCTTTTTGCATATCGATCAGAGCAGCTCCAGTGGCTAAGAATGGTCTTCCCAACAGAAGGGGTACTTGCGAATCTTCCTCCATGTCTAGAAAGATGAAATCCACTGGAAAAACAAATTTCCCAACGATGTGTACATCTTCCAAGACTCATACGGTTTACCATCGATGCATGCGCCATTTGAAGAGTAATGGTGGTAGAATGCTCCCCCAAACTTAATTGTTTGGCGAAAGAAGGAGCATCGAGTTGATCTTTGGCTCTGAGTCACGAGGCTTTACGGATTTCAACTCCTTCTATTATGCAAGGAATTGTAAAACTCCACTGGATCTTTACGTCTTTTACAGCGATTCCTTTTCATCAAAGCCTTTGCCAGTAGCGGTGAGATTCACAATCCCTTCTTCGATCTTTCTCTTCTTGCTCGAATGTCTTTAAGAAATTTTGCGTAGAGTGGCATCGAGTCACTACGCCGATAAAGGGCATCTTGATCTCTAGCCTGGAAGGTTTTTCAAAACTTAGCAAATTGCTCTATTTTGATTTACCAACGATCGTGGGAAAGCCTTAGCTACTTGGTCTAGAGCAGATGTCCTTCCGGTCACTCTTTCCTTCTTTTTCTCAGTTCTTCTTCCTTTTAAATTGTCTTTTTCCTCGTTCTTTGTCATTTTTCTTTCTTCATCTCTAACTCCTTCCTCCTCGGTGCACGACCCGTCTGATCTTCAGGATTTTTCAGTGTCGCTTGGGAAGGCGTCTTCTTACAGCTCTGCGGGAGTTAGGGCCAGTACGCCTACTTGAGTCTCAGGGTTTTTAAAGGTAGCATTGGTAGTGTGGAAAACTTGAAAGGTGGTAAGCGATTGCTCCCGGTCTACTTGAACTTTTGTTCATGGAGGTTCAACAATTTCTTATTATCCGTAATTTATGACATACGTTCTTGAAAGATAGGGCCCTCCTCGACCTTGGTATTCGTTCTGTGTTCATTTCCTTCTTCTTTGTTCTTTGCCAGGAAATCTTGGTAGGTTTGTTGATAATATACGTAGAGTTACGTACTTTCATAGGCCTTGTAGGCCCCTCCACCATATGAGAAGTTCTCATGAGACCTCGATCCGGATGATATTATTGTGTTTGATAGGTTAGTATTGGGTTTTGAAATGGTAGTTTCTTGGCTCACCCAAATACTTAACCTCTCGACATCATCGTGTTCATCTGTTTGCTCTTTGACACTTCCTTGATAATTCTCTTTCGTACTCCTATCTCATGGGCGTGTATGTCTTCTTTCATGTCCATTCGATGCATAATGGCGTCGACTTGGCCTCGCGTATTTGTCGTCTTGCTCGATTCCGATCCCTTTCCTGCATTGTTTCCTGAAAACTCGGAAGGAGTTTTCATATTGCATTTAATGGGGTCCTCGATCGGATCCCTTGCCTCCTGCCGACCTTTTACGCTTAGGATGCTCCAGCGGCATGAAGCATCGATGATTCCTTTTGATATCATTTAAGGCATGATATACAATGTCGTTTAATTCAAAATTATCCATTACATTGGACATCTTTTATTGGCCAAGCTTGAATCTTTCCCAAGCCACGTAGAGGCTTTCATCTTCTCCTTGTTGGAACACTATGATCTCTCTCCTTCTCTCGGAGGTGAGTGACGGTGGAAAGAATCTACATAAGTAGGCCTCACACCCGGCTCTCAGTGTCAGCGAGACCCGTATAGTGAAGACTACGTACCATGTAGGCTGCTGTATCCCCTTAGAGAATGGGAACGGATACGAGTTTAATGGCTCAGTCTAACCCCATTTAACTCTTTGTATTAGCCATTACGAGAAATCTTCCCGGATGTTCGTTTGGGTCCTGGAGTGGGATAGCGATATGCGTCTTCTTTGAGCATTGTGATTAGTCGCCGATTCAAAATTATTGGCCTCAAGCTGAGTTGTCGATTCTGAGTATTCATCCTGAATAATTGGTCTCCAGAAGTCTTCCATTGTATCTATGATTGGAGGTCTTCTGACTGCTTCTCTATGCTCGTCATTCTGTTCCTGTCTTTCATCTGCCATGGTGGAGTTTTCTGCCTTCTTTATCTTCTCGAAGCTTGAGTGTTTTCTCTAGTGCATGTCTGTTTGGGGTCAGATCAGTGATACATTTCCTATACCATTAAACTTTTGTTCCACGAAAACAAAACATACTAACATTACTTGAAGTTAAGTACGGTCAGCATAAATATTTTCAATTTTGTTCGATTTAAAGGTCGATGGCCAAAGAGTCAGCGCGGCGCGCTATTTTGTTCTTTTCTTTTAAAAATGTCCAAATTAGTATTTCCTTCTTTCATCTGAATATTGATTACTAAATTCCTTCGATCCCCGGCAACGGCGCCATAAAACTTGATAGGGTTTCGACCCAAAGCGTGTTTACCTGAATTTCCATGACATTATCACCAAAGAATTTATTGTCTAATCCGAATCAAAATCGCCATAAAACTTGTTGTGAAGACGAAATACATATACAAATTTATGACACGATTACCCAGTGACTATTATAACTAATCCCGGGCAGCAGTGCCATCAACTGTGACATCATATTATCATAACGAAAATCTCTTAAGTAGAACAATTTAATTTATTGGTTTTGGTGAATTACTGCAAGTGCACGGTCGACAAGTAATAAAATGGACATAAGTCGGATATCGATCCCACGAGATCTCGGAATTTTTTTTTATCAACTACCACGACTACTTGAAATTAATACTATTTGGACCATAAATTGATGAGTTCGACGCCAGAAGGTTGGGAAATTAACTAGTTCAAAGTGAATGAACATTCAAATGGCGAAATAAAACAAATCAAGGAAATAAATTCTACAAAGAAATGAATCTTGAACGATTATCATTAGAAGACACATCGAAAAAGCAGTCATAGTGAGCGATCAATTCACGTAGTTCATCTTGAATAAATTTCTTGATTATCTCAGATTTCAAAATCTGTCCAAGGCATATGTAGTGCGTTTGGATCTCTCCACACTCCACATTTTGTTATCTCCTTGCTTCTGATTCTCGAATTACAGAGCGAGATAATTACTTTTAACGAAAGTCCTTAAATTTGGGTGATTTTTCTTTTGCAATACTTCATACCCATTTATGAATTTGTGCACATAGCTCCCAGTTATCGGTCAGCGAGGATATCTGACCCGATTACTCTTCCTCGAAATTAAAATAGATCAACCTTTCCTTGATTAGATCTCGGCTAACAGGATTGGCCTCACTATCGAGATTGAGGTAAGAATCTCACCTTGTTTAAATAGATAAGTCGTTCAACTCGTTCTTGACTAGAGTGAGAAGAGGATTTATCTAAGTGAACTTACAAAGGCTTCAGAAAGGATCCTAATAGCGAGTTGTTATACCTTGAAAAGGAAATGTACATTACTCCTAGGATTGCTCTTCTGTGTCACTCAGGACCTCCTTGAAATCGGAAGGTAATGGCGCGTTCTTAACGGGTATAATGCGATATTGAAGTCCAAAATCAATAAACCCGTAATCTGAAGTAAATTCGCTGGCAAGAGTAAACGAATCTGCCAATTACTACGGGAAAGATCGAATTACGACTACAAGCGTTTACTAAATGGAAGAATTTGGGGTTCCTCAAATTCTTGATCACCGCGAAAGCGGCATCCTTGATCAAAAGAATAAGCGCAATTATTTGAAATAATCGAATCCCGGAAATTTATCCCGAACGATGCATTCGAGGGTAGTAATTTGAAAGAATTGGTTCTATAAACCGACCCCGACCAAAGCGATAACATTTGAGATCAAAGATAAGCGAAAAACATAAAATCTGAGACAAACATCTGCTCTAAAATAAAGAAAAGAAAAGAAAAGAAAAGAAAAATAAAAGTACTGAAGCCTAGGCTACGGATCTCTCATTTTTGATCGCCTCGGAAACACACTTTGCTCTTACAGGTAGTTGCGTATTTATAAGTCTTCGGTTGGGCCCCTAATCCCGATATAACCTCTTTGTGGATTTCAGAGTAGCCAGGCCCAAGTTACTGCTCCAGTTGCGTCCTCACTTCTCTTTTCGCGACATCGAATCTCATGTCGCGACATTGACTAAAGTTAAATCTTATGGGCCCAGTCGTTCATGTTATCCGCGACATCAATCTTATGCCCTTGCGGTTTCGGAGTTGATCGCGCTTGTGATGTCGCGACATCATGGCTGTCGCGACATCCATTCTAGTCGCTGCGGTCTTGTTGGTTGTTCTGATGTCGCGACATCGAGATGCTCAGCGACATGGGCTCGAGTCTCCCTGCGCGCTTCAGCGGTTGTCATGATGCCGGCGACCTCGGGTTCTCTTGTCGTGACATCGGCTCACGATGCTTTGTTTTCTTGAGCGGGGTGTCCTCGTGTCGTGACATCAACCCTCATAGTTTGAAGCCTTAGGTTGATCTCCTCTTGATGTCCGCGACTTAGGCGTTAAGTCTCTGCACCGTAACCACCGAGTTGTTCTTGGTGTCGCGACATCGATCTTCTTATCTGACATCATTCCTTTAATTTACGCTCCTTCTTGGTACTAAATTTGTGTTCTGGCCGCGACACGCATCGAGTCTCTTCAATCTTCCCCGGTGCCGACCTTGGTAATTTGTCTGAGACCCTGGCTTCATCAGCGGCTACGACCAGTTGCTTTCATTTACACTACATCATTCGGCGCATTTTTATCACTTATTTCGCATTTTCTTTTTCTTCTTTCTTGCTTCCTTCACCCTTCTTAAACAAATTAATTTGAGTTTCTTCATGATGCAGCCATATTAATTATTCAATTTTAGCGAAAATCAAACGAAAAATGGACTAAAAGAGATGACTTTTAAGCTCATCAAACTCCCCTGAGCAAAAATTTTGCTTGTCTCAGCGAAAGAAAAGAAAAATTGTTTGTCCTTGAAACTGAAAGGACATTTTTAATTTTTGTTTCTGACCTTGATTACGCGTGGTATTCAATTTAATTGAAATACAATGAATGCATCATTTTAAGTATATCTAGCTTCAAGTCAGTTCAAGGTTAATTTCTACTTTTCATAGTATACAAAACTAAAGCCCCATTGAAATTGTTTACAAACAACATAATCATTAGATCTGTTGAATAGATTATTTTCCTTTCTCATTTTCATCTTGAGTCGATTAACTCCCTAAGTCCTTCACCGTTTTGATTGTTTCCATATTTCCAAATTTCATAAGTTTGTTTTCATATTGATCTCCCTTAATGTAGGTGATTTCAGCCTTCAAAATCAATCGAGTCTTTTGGGCTTATATTGTTGAAGCTTAGGTAATGGGTAGGATGGAAGATTTTAGGTTAAGATTACCTGACCCTTTTCTCTCCTCTTCTGCCCTTTCTTTCTTATAGTTTCTCTAATAAACTCCCAGAGCTTCATGTTTGGGACATCTCTTGATCTCTCTTCAATTGAATGTATACTTTGTTTTCGCCTTAATTTCAGGAATTTGCCCTTTGTTGTCACCATTTAAGGATAGTGCAATGTTTTAGCCTTTTCAGGCTTCTAACACTCTTAGTGAACTTTTTGGGTTAGTAGCAACCATGCAGGATGGCATTAGGGTACTAGGTGTTGAAACACTAAGACAATTGTTCGAAGTTAGGCCACAAGATAAAACTTATCCTTATAAACTTTCTTTTCTATTGCATTTTATAACTCTTTGTCTTTTTCTTTTCATTCCACTTTTTGAGTTCTCAATGTCTATACTCCAAAACTTCATTTCTTACTTCCTCCTTGGATTCCTGGGTAATCATAGGTTCTCTACTGTAAGATTGATTTCTTAGAATGGGTTGGGGTTTTCAAAAAAAATAAGCTTGTTGGTTCAATTTCTAGAACTAAGGTATATGCATCAGCATATAAGTAAGGATGGTTAGAATATATTATCGAATAGCTGTCATCTCTTATGAACATATCACTAGGATTTGCCTCTGACCCGATAATCCTAACAAATTCTAGAATTTGGTTTGAGCAGTGTATTAACTTCATAGGGGAGTACCTTGACTCATTTTGTTAATGAGTATTAAATTAATTAATTCAAACGAGGTTCCTTACGATCTATTATTCATACCCTGAACTCAAAATATGTTTTGTTCCTTCTATTATATTACCTTCCTCAGTCTGGACTTATCGGTTAGATATAAGTAATTTTTTACACCTTATTATTTCCATCTATTTGTATTTATTTGGCCTTTATTCTACATTTGACTCATTCTAATCTAGCGCTTCATTTAATTCAGCTCATTACATCCACAATGATTTTATTGGAACTAATTTCTACTTTATTTTCCCTAATCATTCGATCAAGCTTAACCTGATATGGAGATCAAACAAATTCCATATCACACAACAAATCAATTTAAATTTCTCATTTTATTACTGACTTCATTGCAACGGTTTAGAACTACAGTATAGAAAGGAGTGATTGAAACTTGAATGGATAGGTCTATTTTTTTCTTTTCTGTTTGCGGGTATAGATGCAGAGTCTAGGTCAAGAGTGTCTAGTGTGGGGCTGAATTACGGAATCTTTTACTTCTATTCTCCTGCATCCCTTGGCTTTCTCTTTGTCGATGCCTTTTTCACAGTACCCGATTCATTTGAGAGATCCACCTTTTTATTTCAATTCATCTGTCTCATTCCAAGTGTGTTTATGTTTTTCTCCATTTACGTCATAACCTCAAAATTTTGACGAGGTTATTTGTTGATCAAGTCGATTCTCTAGCCATCTTCCTCACACAGTCATCGTTTTCCATCTAACACCTTGTCTCTCCCTTCCATCTTTGTCTCAAAATCTTTCGCGAGGACATATAAAGAAATTTAAATCCATTGATGTTCTCCTTTGTACGCTCTTCTGTTTGGCATCCCTTTCACGGTATTCCCAGGCGATTATCTCTGACTAACTTGATTGTTGTAGAATGCCTCGTGGCCAGACGGCTTCTTTAACGGATCTTTATCCCTTGTTTCCATTTCCTTTACGAGTTTTCTCACTTCTTTCTTTGAATTACCTCCTTCATACAATTCTTCCTTCCTTTTCGACACCTTCTCGTTTCTGTTCCTTTTTTTGTAGCTCGACTTCAAACCTTTCTTCTCTTCTCTGTAGTTCTTCTTCCCATTCTTATTGATCTCTTCTTTTTAGTTCTTTTCATAGACTTCCTCCTAAAAGCTCTTGTTACTGACCTCACTCCTTTTCCACTTGCCTCCATCTTGTTTTGCATGGAGAGAAGCATTTCCATGATTACTGGTTCTCTTGTATTCCCTAGAACTTTCTCACTTTTCTTTGAATGTTCTACGCACGTGGGAGGAGAAGCTAGCTAAAGGGGAAGAGAAACTCCTCTTGGGCTTCTTTCATCCTGCCACTTGGTATGCGCAAATGGGAAGTGTTAACATCGGAGGAATACATGTTCACTTAGCACAGCTACTCTTTGCGGTTGGAACTTCTTCTCTGTTTTTAATCGATTACCTTTTCTTAGTTTCTTGGTCGCTACTCCTCTGTCGATAAGAGTGGTGATGTCGTGGAACTTCTTTCTTCTTCGATCCCCTCTCACTCCGGTAACCCGAACCTGAGGTGCAGCTGGAAGTGCTTTGGTGGGGGATCCAATCCTCTTTTGTTTCCTTCGTGGTACCTCGTTATCGAATTTTCTGTGTGTGTCCTGTATTGATCTTATATCCCTTGAATAGCGTATAGCATGGCCAGCCTCCTGTTCCCTCCAGCTGTACTCGGGTGTGCAGTTTGGAACCAAAGCGGAGGCTAGGAAATAGAACCATACCTTGGCCTCCTCGGTGGGAGAAGCTCTCACGACCTGAAATCTTCGATGTTCTCTTATAGCTACTTTTTCTTGCCCTTTGAGTGCTTTCCTCGGGGCGTTGGTCCCTACGATGCTTGGTAGGTGTTCTTTCATTACATTCTTCACATCGATTCTCTTCTTACGATTGCACGTCTTTCTCCATAGATTCTTCTTGGTTAGGGTTGAGGTCGATGGTTTGGCCATTTACAGAGACGAAGGAAAATTTACGAAGATTTTGGGACCCTAGGGTTACAAGGGTTTTAAAATCGGAGAGAGAATGAAAGGGTGGAATGGAGAGGTGAAAATTAGGAAAAATACTCCAGCAGATTCGCGATTCCATCAAAGTTTATGAACTCTAATGATTATTTCATTTATTTCCACGTATCGCGACTTTAATGCCACCTTAAACAGATGTTGTCATTAGAAATGACCCTTAAAAATTTCTAAATTGTGACATTTTCTAATTTATCGCGACATCAGGAGTTAATTTATCGCGACCTTCTCAGCCGCCCCATTAGGACAAGCCATCCCTTGGTTGTGAAAGCATGTGTATCTCTATGTGTTACGATGTAGCGACAACTTCTTTTAAAGGAAGTTCTCTTGTCGCGACCCGATGCAAAGCTCAATGTTCATAGAGTCTTTCATTCCTTAGATACTACAAACTCTTCAACATCAAATGAATCAATTTCCACGACAATTCATGCATGTACTAAATTCACTTTCTCTGGCGAGTGATATAGGTAAAAAAAATGCTTCCTTTTCCTGTATTCCTCCATGAGTTGTTGAGATTATCAATGATTGCTCTTCCCTCCTTCCTTGCATTTTGCTCACGCAACTGCAATGCAGCCAAATTGATTACATGAACTAAAACAAAGTTCTGCTTAATTTCTAATAAATCAACACGAATTCTAACTAAAATTCATATAGAAAATTAGAAATTCGATTTCACATGGGTTGCCTCCCATCAGATTTGCTTTCGATTTTGAGTCCTTAAATTTGGACTTGTTGTTGTGTTCCTTAACTTTTAGAGATCCTGCTTTGAAGCTCTTTCATTCACTTCCCTCTCTTTGCTTAAATAGTGCTTAAGTCTTTGTCCATTTACTCGGAATTCTTCTCCAGTGCTCTGCCCTTAATGTCTTATTCCCAAATGTATTCTTGACACCACTTGTGTATGAGTCCACCCCATTTGGATTTTAACCTCCCTGAAACAACTTGATGCAGAATTAAAGCAGTAGAACTTTTCCCACAACTCACGAACTCCTTCCTTAGGATCCTTTGATCATACCATTTCTTTGTCTTATCCTTGTAGATGGTAGCATTATCATGAAACTGTTCCGACTCTCAAGAGTAAGAACTCCTTTTGCGTATGGTAGGAGCGGCTCCGGTGGCTAAGAATGGTCTTCCTGACAGAAGGGAGTACTTGCGAATCTTCCTCCGTATCTAGAAAGATGAAATCCATTTGGAAAAACAAAATTCCCCCAACTGATGACGACACATCTTGAGACTCCTTGGTTTTACCATCGTCTGTCGCCATTTGAAGAGTAATGGTGGTAGGAGTAACTCCCCAAACTTAATTGTTGGCAGAGAGAAAAAGAGTCAGGTGATACTGGCTCACGGAGTCACGAGCTTTACGGATTTGACTCCTTACATTATGCAGAAATTATAAAAACTCCACTGGATCTTTTCGTCTTTTAAGCGATTCCTTTTTCATCAAAGCCTTTGCCAAGTAGCGGTGAGATTCACAATCCCTTCTTCTCGATCTTTCTCTTGCTTGCTCGAATGTCTTTGAAATTTTGCGTAGGTAGCATCGATCACTACTTCGAGTAAAGGGCATCTTGATCTCTAAGCACAGGTTTTCTAAAAAACTTAGCAAATTGCTCTTCTATTTTTGATTTACTGCGATGCGTGGGAAAACCTTTGCCAGTCCTAGAGCTGTGGATGTCCTTAGGTCCACTCTTCCTTCTTTTTCTCGATTCTTCTTCCTTTTGTTTGTCTCTTTTTCCTCGTTCTTCTCATTTTTTCTTTCTTCATCTCTAACTCCTTCCCACTCCTCAATTTCTTGGCCGTGATCTTTAGGTTTCTTGGTGTCGCAGGAAGGCATCTTTCTTCCAGCTCTGCGGGGATTTAGGGCCATTTGCCCTATGAGTCTCGGGTTTTTAAAAGGTAGCATTGGTAGTGTTACGGAAAACTTGAAAATTGGTAGCGATTGCTCCCGGTCTGCGAACTTTGTTCGCATGGAGGTTCATGATTTACTTATTATCCCCGTGAAGCTATGACATACATTCTTGAAAGATAGGGGCCCTCCCTCGACCTTGGTATTCGTTCACATGTTCATTTCCTTGCTAACATTCTTTGAAATCTTGGTGGTATTGATAACCACAGTAGGGTTGTACTTTCCCTTGGGCCTTGTAAGGCCACATCCACCGTAAGGAAGTTCTCATGGTTCCTCGATCCGGATGATAATGTATTTGGTAGGTTAATTATTATTGGGTTTGAAATGGTAGTTTTCTTAGCTACTTCAGATACTTAACCTCTCGACATCATAAAATTATTCATCTCTTTGCTCTTTGGCACTTCCCTTCAATAATTCTCTTTCGGCGCTCTATCTCATGGGCGTGTATATCTTCTTTTCTTGCTTGTCCGTCGATGCATAATGGCGTCGACTTAGCCTGTGCATTTGTCATCTTGCTGGTTCCGAGAATCCTTTCTGTTGTTTCCTCTTGGCTTCGGAAGGAGTTTTCATATTGCATTTGGCGGTCTCGTCGGATCCGCGCATACCGGCACTTTGCGCTTGAATGCTCGCGGCATGAAGCATCAATGATTCGCTTTGATATATCATTTAAGGCATGATATCTGATATCCATTTTAGTCTTGAGTCTATCCCATGCATTGGACATCTTTTGATGGCCCGGCTTGAATCTTTCCCCGAGCCCACGTGAGGCTTTCATCTTCTCCTTGTTGGAACACTATGATCTCTCTCCTTCTCTCGGAGGTAGTGTGGTGGAAAGAATCTACATAAGTAGGCCTCCTCTGAGGCTCCTCCCAGTGTCAGCCAGACCCGTATGGTAGACTCGTGCTCATGTGGGCTGGCACGTATCCGGCCCAGAGAATGGGAGCAGGATGCGGTTGTGATACGGTCTAACCCATTTAACTTTCTTTGTATTAGCCGTGAAATCTTCCCGGATGTTCGTTTGGGTCCTCGATGGGATGGCGATGGCCGATCTTCTTGAACCATTGTGATTGAAGTGCGGCGATTCAAGTGTAGCCTCATTGCGGGTTGTCGATTCTGATATTCATCTGAATAATTGGTCTCCAGAAGTCTTCCATTGTATCTGTGATTGGAGGTCTTCTGATTGCTCCTCTATGCTCGTCATTCTATTCCTGTCTTTCATCTGCCATGGTGGAGTTTTCTGCCTTCTTTATCTTATGACTTAGTGTTTTCTCTAATTACGTATCGCTGGAATCGGATCAGGTATTACATTTCCTATGCATTAAACTTTTGTTCTGAAAGCAAACATACTAACATTAACGGGATTGAGTGGTCGACAAATATTTTCAATTTTGTTAGATTTAAAGGTCGTGGCTAAAGAGTCTTTGCTTGAAGCTATTTTGTTCTTTTTCTTTTAAAAATGTCCAAATTAGTATTTCCTTCTTTCATCTGAATATTGATTACTAAATTCCTTCGATCCCCGGCAACGGCGCCATAAAACTTGATAGGGTTTCGACGAGCGTGTTTGCCTGAGAATTTCACGACATTATCACGAAGGACTATTGTCTAATCCGTCCGAATCGCCATAAGACTTGAGCGAAGACGAAATACATATACAAATTTATGGCCACGATTACCCATGACTATTAGCTAATCCCGAGCGGCCAGTGCCATCGGCTTGTTTGACATCATATTATCATAACCAAAATCTCTTAGAGTAGAACAATTTAATTTATTGGTTTTAGTACGAGTGCCAGTGCACGGTCGTGAGTAATAAAATGGACATAAGTCCAGATATCGATCCCACAGAGATCTCAAAATTTTTTTTATCAACTACCCTGACTACTTGAAATTAATACTATTTGGACCATAAATTGATATGAGTTCCAGCATGAAAGCTGGGAAATTAACTAGTTCAAAGAGAAATGAACATTCAAATAAACTGAAATAAAACAAATCAAGGGAAATAAATTCCTCTGAAAGAGATAGATACTGAAAACGATTATCATTAGAAGACACATCGAGAAAACGGTCATAGTGAGCGATCAATTCTGTGGATTCATCTTGAATAAATTTCTTGATTTATCTCAGGATTTCAAAATCTGTCGAGAACATGTAGTGCAGAATTTGGATCTCTCGCACCTCACGTTTGTTATCTCCTTCTTCTGATTCTCTCTCAATTCACAGAGGCAGAGATAATTACTTTTAACAAAACGTCCTTATTTGGGTATTTTCTTTTGCAATACTTCATACCCATTTATGGGCATGCGCCTCAGCTCCCGAGTTATCGGTCGACCGGATACTCTGACTTCAAATTACTCTTCCTCGAAATTAAAATAGATCCAACCTTTCCTTGATTAGATCTCAGCTAACCTGGGGATTAGCCTCGCTGCTCCAGAATTGAGTGGGAAATGCCTTGTTTAAATAGATAAGTGGATTAAACAGTTTCTTGACTTCAAGTGAGAAGAGGATTTATCTAAGTGAACTTACAAAGCTCAAAGGATCCCTAATAGCAGGTTAGTATGCCTTCAAAGAAATGTACATTACTCCCAGGATTGTCTTCCCTGTGTCACTCAGAGGACCTCCTTGAAATGAGGCGTAAGCGCAATTCTTAACGGGTATAGTACAGCGATATTGGAGATCGAAATCGATAAACCCATAATCTGAAGTAAATTAAATGGCAAAATGAAACAGCGAATCTTTGCCTGCCAAATTACTACGGGGAAAGATCAATTCGACTACAACGTTTACTAAATGGAAGGCTGGGTTCTCGATTCTTTGAATCTGAAACGGCATCATACGATCAAAGAATAGCGCGATTCAGCGAAATAGCCGAATCCGAAATTTATCCCGGAACTTGATGCATTCCGGTAGTAATTTGAAAAAGAGTGAGATTACGTAATATTCGATTTCAGCAAAGCGATAACATTCGGATCAAAGAATAAGCGAAAAACATAAAATCTGAGACAAACATACGCTCTGCAAAAATAAAGAGAAAAAGAAAAGAAAAGAAAAGAAAAGAAAGAAAAATAAAAGTGAAGCCTAGGCTACCAGATCTCTCCCCTGATGCGCCTCGAACTTACTTCTCTTACGGGTATTCTGCGTATTTATAGGGTCTTCGGTTTCAGGCTAAATCCTGATATAACTGCGTGGTTTGAGTAAGCGGCCCGATTCTTGCTCGATTCGTCACCAGCTTCTCTTGTCGCGACGCCAGATCTCATGTCGCGACATTGACAAGTGCATCTTATGAGCGGCCGTTCATGTTGTCCAAACATCAATCTTATGCGCCGCGGAATTTGATTGTCGCTTGTGATGTAGCGACATCATAGCCTTGTCGCGACATCCATTCTGAATCGCTACGGTCTTCAATGGACATTTCACGATGTCGCGACATCGAGGTATTTATCGCGACATGGGCTCGAGTCTCCTACGCGGCACGGTTGTCATGATGCCAGCGACCTCAGTTCTGCTAACCAGCGACGCCGATCACGAATGCATTTTCTTGAGCGGGTGTCCTCGATGCTTGTGACGCTCCCGACCCTCTAGTTTGAAGCCTTGATTGATCTTCTTGATGTCCGCGACTTGGCGTGATCTCTTTGTAACCACGATTGTTCTTGGTGTAGCCATGACATCGATCTTCTTATCGCGACATCATTCCTTTAATTCTGCTCCTTCTTGGTACTGGCGTATTTACGTCGCGACGCATCGAATTCTCTTGATCTTCACGATGTCGTGATCTTAGAAGCTGGTATGCGGACCCACGGTTTGCATCGGCGACTCGGCCCGATTGCTTTCATTCTGCTCTGTCATTGACGCATTTATCCACTTATTTTACGCATTTTTCTCGCTTTTCTTCTTTCTTGCTTCCTTCACGCTGTGACAAATTAGTGAGTTTCTTCATAGTGCGGCGTAATTATTCAATTTTGGCTTTGAAAATCAAACGAGAAAAAATAGACTAAAAGGGAGGTAACTGGAAGAGCTCATCAGTAGGAAGGAAACTACTTGTTATGTGAGAGGAAATTCAGTCTCATTTCATAGGCATGAGATAAATCAATTGTTGAAGCTATGAGTGATGGGTCCAAATTAAGGAGTTGAAGAAGAACCTGAGCTAAAAGATATTGGAAATCACGACTACTAGAAAATGGGAATATAAGGGAGCAAGAGGAGCTCACTATGACTTTATAACAAGGATCTCTCCTTTGAGAAGCCAGGCTGTAGTTTTACTTCCTCGGTTAGGTTACGATGCCTTCCAAGCACTTGAGCACTAAGGCGGGAAGAAGCGAGTACTCTTATGCCGATACGAAAATTTCTGAATCAGTTTGATAAGCTCATTAGAAAAGAAGTAATTATCGGCTATTAGAGTAGCAACAGGGTCACATGCCTCACCTAAATCATCTATATTTATTATAAAGTGAGAGTAAACTTTACTTAGAGATGAAGAAGAAGATGCCACTGGAAACCCATCCACTCACCCTTACTACCATCACAAAACCTCGACAAGTAAAGCGAGGAATTAAAGTTGAGAAGAGAAATAAGAGAAAAGGGGTATAAATTGGAAGGAATTGGCCTAGCGGGACCGTGTCGATGATTCCGTTATCTTGTTCACCGAAAGCATAGGTTAAATTCGTTTACGGGCAAATTGAAATGATGAAAAAATTGTGAAATGCATGATTTGTGTTTTGAATGATCTATTGCATATGAAAGTGCATATTTGGAATGATCAATAAACTATAAATGAATGTATATGAAATGAATATATGTATCGTATTGCATTAATCATTCAAAAAGGTTAAAAAGCATTGCTTTGAAAAATTGCATGATCTGTATTAAACTGAAATGGAAGAGAGAACTATATACCGCTCGCATGAAAATGCTTAGCAGCGTTATTTATTATCGCGCGAATCACAGAAACCGCAAGTATAAAGGCAAGGGCCGTTGAGATTCAGAGTCGTCGTCAAAGCCACACGGAGGATAAGTAAAGCTCCGTCATACGCATACATGAATTTGATTTGACTATTTTTGTATTGAAACTATAATTCGAAAAGTGAACTCTGATTTTGTTTTGTAATTGTTTTTGGATAATGGCAGTATGTGACGCATTGTATAAAGGTGGGAAATGGACCAAATGGGCATGAAATGCCACATCGAATGAAAAAAAAAAAGTTTGTGATCAAATGTTGAATTTTGCTTATGTTAAAGGGGTATTTATGTATATATATTTTCATTAAGTATTTGAAATGTGTTTGGAAAGTAATTGTATTTGGATTATTCGAAATAATTAAAAAAAAAAAAAGAAAAAAGAAAAGAAAGGAGAGTGAGAATTTGCATCTTTGGTTCCCGAGTTCAACCTCCCGGGTCGGGTTCGTCTGATCATGGTAGATCACGGGAAACAGGCAGTAGAGATGAAGTCGATGAATTTGTATCTGATGAAGCATATGAAGCGATGGTGAAGAAAATATAGAAGAAAGGGTTCTTTGGAGAAAGAAGATTCAAGAAATTCATCGCACCATTCCAAGAAGTGATTGAAAAGAGAGGATGGAAAATTATAAGTGAGCATATGCCACTTGGGCATGTTGCACTGGTAAGAGAATTCTATGACAACATGGTGGGTAGGAAGGAAACTACTTGTTATGTGAGAGGAAATTCAGTCTCATTTCATAGGCATGAGATAAATCAATTGTTCAAGCTGTGAGTGATGGGTCCAAATTAAGGAGTTGAAGAAGAACACAAACTACCAGAAGATATTGGAAGTACTGACTACTAGAAAATGGGAATATAAGGGAACAAGAAGACTCCCTATGACTCTATAACAAGAGGATCTCTCACTGAGGAAGCCAAAGTATGGTTTTACTTCCTCAGTTCAGTTCTGATGCCTTCCAAGCACTTGAGCACTATGAGGCAGGAAGAAGCAGTACTCTTGTATGCCATTCTGAAAGGCTACAAGATCAGTTTGGGTAAGCTCATTGAAAAGTAAATTATCGGCTATTAGAGTAGCAACTTCTGGGGTCACACGCCTCACCTAGAAATCATCATATATTTGTGCATAAAGGGAGGAGGAAACTTTAACAGAGATGAAGAAGAAAGATGCCCTAAAACCCATCCACTCACCCTTACTATCATCACAAAACCTCCAGCAATCAAAGGCAAAGGGAAATTGAAAGAAGTGGAGGAAGAAATAAGAGAAAAGGGGTATAAATTGAAAGGAATTGATTTAAATGAGCATGCTCTGGTTTTAAGTACAGAGAAGATGAGTAATGCAAGGTAGGGAAATATTAGCCCTAATGGGATGATTGAACTAGACACTAAAGCATATCAAAGAGAACAAGGAGAAAGCTGAAGGAAGCAGGACATAAATTCAAAGCTGATGGAGATGTTAAGAAAGATGGAGCAAGGCACACTTGAAAGAGATAGTAAACTGAAAGCACAGTTACAAATGAGAGACCAAATTTTTGAGGCTAAAATTAGGAAGAGATATCAGCTCTTGGTTGAAGTAATAAAGCAGAGAGATTTGGAATGGAAAGAAGAATTGGAGAAAATAGATGAAATGTGGAGGAATGAACTGAAGAAGAGAGATGAGAAATATTGGAAAGGGCAAACCAAGAGGGATGATGATTTACTTGAATGAGAATCTTTGAAGAAAAAGGAGAGATAAAGTGATTGAGAGACATTAGTCTACAGACAAATATTAATTGAGACCGGTTTGGATTCTTCACAAATCCACCTGAATTCTCTATACTTTAAACTAATCCAACATGAGAAGGCATAGAATAAATAGCCACAAGCGGTGATTTGATAAGGTCAAATGTAGACATGCTAGCATGGGCCATAGGAACAGTTTTAGGAAAGAAAAAAGTACCAATGCCAAAAATTACCATTTCAGACTTTGTACCTCATGTCATTGTACCCCCTAATGGGAAAAGTTTTGTAGGACCCCTAGAGACTTAAGAACCTTCAGAATTCTAGGTAGAACCCTTAGAACCTCAAGTAGAGCCCAAGAAGAAACAAAGCAAATGAATCTCTCTCTTGTGTATCCTCATCACATCTAAATACCTCTTTTGTAATGTTTCCCTTAATACAAATGAAATACCTTTCTTGAATTGCATTAATTATATGCTGATTATCACGGATCTGGAGATTTGATGGCTTGCTTATAACTATAATGTTTAATTTTTTTGGGTGAATTGAATGTGTGAGATTACTTGTACTAACTTTGCTGAACTAATAATGAATAGTGATCAAATTGAACTTTTGATTATTATGTAGCCTGATATATTGTAAAGACCAAACAAGCGAAACGATAAAGAAATTTTGGTAGATGAAATTGGAAGTAAGTCAGAGCTTATTTGAAATGGGAAAGTTGTGTGGTTAATAATAAGTAGGCTGAAATTCTAGACTTGAGAAGATTTAAACAAATAATAGAACTGATAAGGCTTATAATTCAGTTTTGGTTAAACATTTTAGTTCTAACAAACCTTGAGAACATACACATGGTTACTAGTACCTTTGCAACTAATTATGCTTAGGACTAGGAACATCTTCTGAGATCCATCATAGTCTTAGTCTCTAAAGGTTCTAGAACTTGTTAGAATATTATTTAAGGCGAAATTATAGGCAATACAACCAACAAGAAATTATGTAGGTCATCCTTGGAAAGTTTGTGCCTTTCAATCTTACCTTAGTGATATGCATATGCATATACCTAGTCCCTTGTTTGAACTAAATGCACATTTATGTCATCAAAATCCAATTGAAAAACCTTAAGCCTCTCTCAATTGTGATCCTTCAGTAAAGAACCCTTAGTTTGACCAAACTTATAAGTGCATATGAAATAGACAATGGGACAAGTTTGGGGGAGTACAATTTGTAAAGATAGAGAAGGATGGGAGTAGGGGATGAGAAATGATGATTAATTGAGATTAAGAAAAGAATAAAAGATTGCACCAATCGATATGCACATTAGAAAAACTGGAAGCTATAAATTACAAAAGTATCAAGATGGAATGAGTTTTGTCTTATACCTTTCCTCCCTTTAGCCATTAAGTTCTTAGGGGTGTTTCAACACCTAGTACCCTAATTCCAACTGGTATGGAAGTTACTAACCCAAAGCTCTCTAAGGGTGGTAGATAGCTTAAAAAGACAAAACATTGCACCATTCCCAAAACCTTGAACATAAATGAAAGGAAAAGAGCTTCTATAATAAGAACTGAATTCAAGGTAGAAAGTGGTCAACATAAATGCCACAATGGAAAGTATGCAAATAGATGCACCAAAACAAGTTTGGAGGTGCTTGAAAGTTGATGTAAGTGGAAATTTGAGGATGAAGAGTGAGTGAAAAAATGTTGAGTTATATGTGCATTATGGGTAAACTTGAACCTTAAATGTCAAGTTATCTATCCAAGTACCCAAGCCACACATTACAAGTCTAAAAGACCCATTTGATCTTAAAGGTGGTGATATGCCTACATTATTAGAGAATAATATGACCAACAAGCCTATGAGACCTAAGTAAGATTAAGGAGACATCCATTGTTCTGCATAATATCTCAAAAGATTAACTAATTTGATAATATGTTAAAGAGGGAAGACCAACACACACTCACAAATTAGGGGTCCAGAACTAAGATGTTTACAATATATGAATTATCTATTTGTTAAGTGAACTTAATTGAAAATCTTCTTTTTTTCTAGATTAAGCTTTTTTATAATTAATATGACAACGACATTTCATCGAATCAATAGTGCCGAACTTATTTTAAAGGAATGATTGAACAAAATGGCCTCAAAGTCTAGCCGAAAGGTGACAAGGCAATAATTCTTCTTTTCTGGGGACAAGTAAAACTTTCTTAAGTTTGGGAGTTTGATGGGTCTAAAACTCATCTAGGTTTAAGTCCATTTTTTTGTGCATAATTGATACTTTAATGATTATTTTAATGCAAAATTATGGAACCTTCACCAAAATTATTGTTTTGTAGAAACCAAGATCAAAAGAAGCAAAAAGAGCAAGAAAAGTTTGAAAAGACCATGAAGTTATAACAATTGTCGCGACATCTCAACAATTGTCACAAAAAACGAAGGCAATGGTAGAAGAAATGTCACATATCTAAACTTTTTTTCAAGTTATCAAATTGAGATGAACCCTTGGAAGACAACAAAAAGTTGTCGCGGATAATTTAACATTTTGTCGATATTTATCAAAATGGAACATATAGTAATTGTAAAGACACAGATGACAATGTTGAAGCCACAAATTGAGAAGAATGTAGCGAAAAATTCATTTATGTCGCGACAAATTTTCTAGAGATCAATAATTGAACATCAAGAGAAAATTATCTCGACAAAAGCGTAGAAGAAATATCACGAACAATTTAATTTTTTCATGAAAATTATTTCAGAGATAAACAGTTTGAGAACAACAGCAAAATGTCGCGACAACACCACAACAATCTGAAAACAAATATGGTTGTAATATTGTCACATTTTAATAATGTCAGAACAAACTATCCAAAGGCTTGTATTGAAATCCAAAATACCTACCTAGAATTCTCGTTTAACAATTGACTATAAATGATAGAGATAGGTGTAGAGATACAAAGTTACAAAGAGGGAAGAAAGAGAAGAAGATAAAGTGAAGGAAGCTTTTGTAGATAAATTTTCATTTTCTTTAATTTTCACTTTAAATTAGAGCGAAAGATATAAGTTGAGGTTATTGAGCTTTGATTTTTGAATATCAAGCTCCATTATTGTCTAAGCTTGAAGAGAAGTTGAATACATTGTTAGAATTCTTTTTCTTCATTTTCTTACACTTTCAATGAATTTGTTTAAACAACTAGTCATTGATATGTGTAATCCAGTGATGGAAGCGCTAACTCCCTCTTAAGAAGGGATTGGTGATATGGATTAAGATGTTTCTGCAGAATCTAATGTACTATATTAAGGCTGAATTTATCTAATTTTTATTATTCTATAAGTGAGTTGTTCTAAGTATCAGTTTAGTATACCCATAAGAGCTGTTCTAAGCTTTGTTTTCTAGGATACCTTCTAGTGACAGCAGAAGGGAGTTCCTGAGATCAAAGGTGATATGAAGAGTATGTTAAATTGATACCCTAAACTAATATACTAACATACTGATAAAATCACAAATTTATTCTAACCTCCATTTCAGTGGTTCTCTAGGTGGGATGAGAAGGTACTCGAGGCATATGATAACTCAAGATTAGTTTACGAGTTGAAGATTTCATCTCAATTGATGGAATAATTTTGTTCCTGTCTTGGAAGAAATTATTTTGATTGAAATTGCAGATTGAGGTACCAATTACATTAGAGAGAGCCTATATATCTTTGTCTATGAGGGCAAGTTAACTTCAAATTTGTAGAATCATTGTTATTTATTAGAAACAACAAGTCCCCTGTAATCGACTTTATCCCAACAGCTATTGTAAGTTTAAATCTCCTATTAGCTACCAAAGACTCGTTAGTCCTCAACAATGGCGCCAAAAACTTGTTGGCTAATTTTTTTGACATACAACAGAAGACTACAATCCTAAATGGCGCTGAAAACTTACAGGCCAATGATGTTTTATATGAAAATATGAAGCCAAGGCTATGAAGGTAAATACTCAAACCAGACGGAAAAGCAAATATACTAAAAACTTTAATCGGGAAGCATTACCAACACTCAACCACTTCCCTCCGTAGCGCATTAGTCATACAGCACAAAGTGGACTCAGAGTCCGTACATTGTACCAATTAGACTGGAGGTTCTTCTCCTAATTGGAATTTGAGCACCCCGAGTACAAGGGCTATTCACTATCTAGGTGACCAAATATGATGAGAATTAAAATCAATTTAACTAAAGTAAAAACTGATTTAAAACTAATCAACTAATCCTAAAATCTACCAAGCAAACAACTACTAAAGTCTAAAATGTATGAAGATAGGAACTAAGGATGGGAATAATCATCTAACAATCAATTTACATTCCCTAAAGCTGCAGAATATCTGTGGAGATGGATTCATTCAGTTCAAGGGCATGTTAGTATAGTCTTGAAATACCTTCAACCACTATACATTTGCAAAAAAAAAAAAAACAATATTTAGGCCACCATGTCCATAACTAGGACAACATGTGTCTAAACAGCTACTTTTAGGATATGATTCCCTCTAAGATTTGGTTGTTTTTCCTAAACCAATTCTTAGGACTTAAGCTAACTTTCCCACATAGACAGGGTAATACAAGCCTCTCCAATATAATTGGTATCTCAATAAGCAATTCGATCAGAATAATCTATTCCAAGATAGAAACAAGATTATTCTACCAAAATAAGATGAAACCTCCCAAATACAAACTACTTCTTTCGTGTTGTCCTTACGCTCGTGAACATACTCGTTTATCACTGTATGGAACCGCGAAGTCACAAGTTAGGAACAAAACTGTGATTGTTCTCACTGGTATGGTCATTTATCCATTGTAGTTCAATATCATCCACACCCAAAAGTTACTGCTCTTTGCTCTTAGGAACATCCTTTTGTGTCACTCAGAGGCATCCTTAAAAATAGAGCACAAATATAACTTTCTTTGGTATACTGAACTGATACTTAGAACAATTCATTACAAAAATAATACCAATTATATAAATTCAGTCTTCAAACCCACAAAATAAATTATATATCTGAAAATTTGAATGTTCAACAATTAATCCTCACCCCTAGAGGGTGTTTAATGTTCCATTACTAGATTCCAATCATCACCAATCAAGCAACAAGTAAGAAAATGAAGAAAGAAATCAAGAGAAAAAGAGTGAGAGAACAAATCGTGATTTTAGCTTCAATCTTTGTCTCAACAATAATGAAATTTGAATCTCTTATCACATCACCGAAATCTCTTCAATACAAATAAAAATATGCTCCTAACCTACTCTAAGATCTACTAAAAATCAAAACCATAAGCTAAACTGAAAAATTGGAAGGTTTTAGAGAGGGAAACCCTCACGAGAGGTGTTCCCCCACATCCTTCGTGCCTTAAAAGTCAAAAAATTGAGTATTTGTAGTCCTAGGGAGAAATGGATTTGAAAACAGCCCAAAACAACAATTTTTTGAAGGTTTTCTGGTCAGGCCCAACATTTTGTTGCAACAAAATTTTGGTTTGTCGCAACAAAATTTGTCTTTGGATTTCTCGTGACAAAATCTAGGTTTGTCATGACAAATTTTCTGCTCAGTAGCTTATTTTCTTCTCTAACTTGTCGGGGCCATAACTTATTCATTTTAACTCGGATTTGGGCATGTGAGGTGTCGTTAGAAATCTCTTTGAATGTAGAATGAAACCATGGGTGGAGTTGAACTATTTGATGTTCTAGATGGTACAGAAAAATTCATCTTCCCAATGATGCATTGTAAGACAATCCTCTATTGATCTTTTAGAAATATGTTGCCTATTTCTGCCAAATCACTTTCTTTCCATCAAGAATCCTACAAAACTAAGTTTAAAGGAAATTTTATGAGTTTTCCAAGAATATGGATATAAAATACTCAAAAATAGCATGTGAAATGAACTCAAAACATAGTTGAGTTTCACACTCATCAGCTATTTAGACACATGATGTCATGGTTTAGGCTCATGGTTGCCTAAATTGTGAAATGTATAGTGGTTGAAGGTTTTTCAAGACTATACTAACATACCTTTGGACAAATCCAGAATTCAAACCATAACTGTGTTGTTTTTTAACAAACTGCAAGCTAACTTTCACATCAACTATCCCATTCCCAGTTCTATACTCATTCTTAGAGAAATCTCTAATTTTCCTAGATTTAAACTTTCTTTCAATTGAAGAAAATAATACAAAAGTACTATTATGCTATTTTTGGTTATTTAGTTTCTAATCTTGAAAACTAAAGTTTAAATAGTGATGATATTGAGTAGTTTGAGTACTTGATTTATTAATTTCCTTCATGATCCTTGTGGGAATGATATCGACTTAAAATCCATTTATTACTTTTCGACCAAGGCACTTGCAATAGAGGTGGAGACCAGTTGAAATTCTAAGAGTTAAGTAGTAAGAAAAGAGTAATAACTTTGGTCCGAGTAACACCTGTGAGCTATTGCCTGGGACTAGTTAGTTCGGGTGTTGCAACCAAACAACTAAATCATGTGCCTTTCCTCAAAATCCAAGACCTCTCTAGTGACAACGGAGGTGTGTTCCGAGGTTAGGAATAGTGTGATCCCTTGTACACAGAAATTAATATTATAAGAGCTTGTCTCTTTCTAATAAAAATATGTCATTTATGTCAATAGAAATGGATATATTGGTTAATCTGTAGAGTGATGACTTGATTATGTTGTAGAAAGCTTGTTTTGCCCTGGTTTTGGGAGCAAGTTAACTTAAGTCTTAAGAATTGGTTGAAATGTCCTGGTTTTGGAAGTCAACCAAGTCTTAAACGGAATCAGATCATAAAAGTAGCTATTTAGACACATGTTGTCCTGGTTTTGGAACATGGTAGTTTAAATTGTGAAATGTATGGTGATTGAAGGTTTTTGTCAAGACTATACTAACATACCCTTGGACAAGTTCAGGATTCGACCCATAACAAATTTGTTTTTATGAACAAGGTGCAAGCTAATAGTCACATTATTAATTCCTTACCAGTGTTTACTAAAATCAGAGAAACTTCTAGTTGTTAAAATCTGGACAATCTTATTTTAGCATTTAAATATATGTACTCTGTAACGCCCCAAAAATACCCTAGAATTTTTATAATAATTTTATTATATATTCTGGGTATGAATTGAGTCAAACTTGGGCTTTTCCAGTAATTTGATAAATTGTGAAATGTAAAATTTAAAGGTGGGCATATGATTGAATATTATATGGTAAATTGAGAAATTGATTGAACCTGTAATCAGACCTATGAAAAGGAAAATGTGGAAAATTGTAAAATGAGGACCTAATCTACAAATGATAGCTTTAATGCAATATGAATAAATGATAAATGATAGGAAATTGAAACAAAGAGTTAGAATGCCAAAATGGAAATTGGATTTATCGTGGCTAAACAAGGCCTTATAAGAATTAAGTGACTGAAGACAAAATGAAAATGAGAAAAGGGTAGAAGCAAACATGGCCTTACACTTAAGAGAGTTTTAAAAGACCAAAAATTGGTCTTGAGTGCTCACTGAGTACATCACGCTTGGAGAAGGAGGAGAAAAGGAGGGAAAGTGCTAGGGTTGGTAAGAGACTAAGCTAGTGATTTCTTTCCCCACTTCTTGCTCAAAGGATCAAACACCATACAAGAAGTGACATTGGAAGAGGTCTACACAATAGATCAAACCCTAACCTCATCTTCATGACGGATTTTGGGAGAAAAGTCTTAACTTGGGAAATGGATTTTCATTGATTCTAAACCACTTTTGGAGTTGTGTTATGATTCAGAATGGTGGATCTTTTGATATGGGATGTATCGAGTAAGATTTAGATGAAAATGTGGAAAAAATTTCAAACCTTAACATCCCGAAAGGCAAAATCCAGCACCCGTATCGGGATAAGTCGTCAGACCGCATAATCTGAGCAAACAAGGTATACTGTGACCTAAGACAAAGCTGAACCCACTCAGCACAATCTTGTGCAAAATAAGAAGTGGGCAACTCGCACTTATGATAGGCCGGGAATCCCATACTTCAGACACCCCAAGAAATGAGCAACCTATACCAGACAGTCAAGGTCGTGACTGCACAGGTAGTTCCAAGAACAGTTTTGACATGTTTTCAGCTCGTCCCGTATTCAGATAATCGGCGTTCAGGGACCTTAAGAAACGACAATGGGGGTTCAATTGCCGTAGCTAGGTGAAAAAAAATGCACTGCACCGCCAATTCTACTGAATCGGCACTTAGGTGTCTTAACTCAAGACTTTAACAAAAATAAATTGTAATTCACTAAAATTGTTAATAATTGTTTATCCAATTAAGAGTTATGGAATGTTATTGACTAGGGACTAGTGAAGATCGCTTAACCTAGGACCGTGATCACAGAAGGAAGCTAGATCTGACAAAATTTCCTGCTTGTTCTTCTGACTCTACTCTTATTTCAAGTATTTTGGTAGATAACCAAGTAACTATGAAATGAGTGCATGAATGAGTATATGAATTAAGTACATAGATTGAGTATATCTTTGAAAAGATAATACGAAAGTGAATAATGGAATTGAATGTGATATTTGAAAACCGAATGAAAAGTGAATGATGATAAGGACGGGATTCACCAAACGGAACTGGCCTAATTGTGAATCGAATGTTATATCGACGAATCGCCCGACGGATGCACCAATTCCAAGATCCGTCACTAAGGCACCCCGAAATTTTTCCACGTCCCACTGACAGATGCACTAATTCCGGCATCCGTCATGATGGCGTATGACATTGAAGAAATGTCCCACTTGGGCCGGATTCACCAACCGGACTGGTCATGATGGCGCATGGCATTTAATTGATACCACATGCCTGGGTAACCAAACGGATCGGCCATGATGGCGCATCAATCGCAAAGTGATACCACATGTTCTGGTGCACCAAACATCATCCGCCATGATGAAGACCTGAATAAGGGATACTATATTCGGATGCACCAAAAGGCATCCGCGATGGGAGATCGAATTGTTAAATGTATACACATTACCGAATGATAATATATGGATTCATCAAACGAATTCATTAAATTGTGATTCAATAGTCAATGTGAAATAGTTTAAATATTGACGAAAGTGTAATGGGATTTTTGGTGAATATGCTTAAATCTCATGAATTGATCAGGAATGAATTGTTGCATTGAAATGCATGATATGATATGGTAAATGATTTTGTATATTGAAAGCATGCCGTGAAATGAATAGCATGAGTATATGTTGATATATTAGTATGTATTTAATGACAAATGCATGAAAGAATTGAACATCGAATAGAACTGTATAGAACCACTATGCATGAAAATGCTTAGCGTGTAGTTTTAACTATGCGTAGGTATCGAGTAAGCAAAGAGAATAAGGCCAAGATCGCACAACGCAGAGTTATAGAGAGAGTACGACGTATAAGTGTATACTCCGTAATTTTGCATATCATCTTTTGAACAAGTGGAGTTTTGTAAACAAAAGGGTTAGACCCTGAAACTCGATTTTTGTATATCATTTTGAAAAGGTATAGAATGCCTTTCCCAAATGTATTTTGTTAATGTTTATGGCCTACCGAATTGCTTTGAATTTGTAAATGACAGGCTTCGCCCAAACTAAAACCCTTCCGCAACTAAATGAATTAATAAATGTTTTGATAAGATAAATGAAAACGCCGAGTAAACCGCTCCAGGTCAGATCCTCGCTATCTCGGTCGGGTCAGATTCTGGTCGACATTTTTGAAAAGAAAAATTTAATAACACGGAATTAAAAGAAATAAACCGAGCATCCCTAAGCCTCGGTTCCCGGACTCACCATTCCCGGTCTGGACCGTGCTCTAGGTCGCTACATACCTCGTTGAATTAAGTTCACCATTTAGAAATTTGAGTTCAAATATTGAAATCCTTGGGTAGTTTGAGTACTTAATCTTTGAAATTTATTATCAATCCTTGTGGGTACGATATTTGGACTTAAAATCCACTTTATTACCTGTTGACCTGTGCACTTGCAGTAAGTAGACCAAGTTATAGTTAAATAGTTTAAAATAAGAAGAGCAACAACTTGGATTAAATCAAGTTTTTGATTTAACTGCTGGGGACTTGATGAGTCTCTGGTTGCAATTTTAGAAACTTGGCTAGAAACCAAGTTTTTGGCCTATCTTGAAGGCTGTGTCGACCTCGTTTGTTCTATATCTATAAGAGGATAGGAAGCTTGACTAGCAACCAAGTTTTTGATGCAGCCTTCAAGATTCATTAATCAAATGAAGTTTGACCTCCATCAAAGCAAACCATTAACGAATGAAGAAAGGAGGGCGTGTATGAAGATATAAAGCTTACTTTCGCTCATTAAAGAGGATCCACCTATGATGCTTCAAGAGGACACTCTTTAAGGATATAAATTTGAGGCCAACTCTTTCCCCACAAAAGAGTTGGCATTTGAGCTTACATCGTCCATTTTGGAGTTGGAGGAACTCATTCTCACAAGCGTTGGGGATGATGGAAAAGTATTGGCCACAATGGATGAAGGACCAAAGTGAAGATCTCAAACTTCTCCAATGAGTCTAGTTGGACTCTAAAAAAGGAGCAGCTCTTAGGAGACACCCTAAGCAAAAATAAAGATTTTTATCCATTTAGTATTTTAGTTGTTTGTTTTTAGTATTTCTAGTGTGTTTTGCATGTTGATCTTGTTTTAAGTGTTTATTTGGTCTTTTCTTTTCAGGGCATTGAAGCTAAATCATATTGAGGGAGTTTCATCAAGACCCACCACACCCGAGTCCAATGATCGCATTTGGTCATAAAGGGGAGTCCTTTGTTCCTTTTTTTTTTTTTTATATTTCATACATTAAGAACAATGCATATTTTAAGTTTGGGGGTATTGGGGGGATTTCCCTTTGTTTTTAAATTTTTCTAGCACCTTCAATGATTCTATCTTTAGTGTTTTCTTATTGCTTGCGTGTTTTAGTTGGTTTTATGTGTTTTCAGTTTTTAGGTTAATTTTTTTATTTTTAGGTTGTTTTTGTTTTGGTTGATCTTGTTTTGAGATAATTATGATGCCTATGATGAATAATGATTAAACCTTCTCTCACATGAAGAAAATGAGAGATATTTGAACATAAAGCATAATGGTTTGACCACATAGTTGTAGACCTAACCACTTGTTCTTAGTATCTTCAGCACAAGTCATGTACCATTTTTGGTCAATTTTGCTTGGTTTAGAGGAGAATTAGGTGATCATTTCATATTTTGATCTCTTAAGACTCTAAAACTTGTTCAATAATCACTTGAGGTGAAATCCTAGGTAACACGACAATTAGGAAATGATTTAGGCCATCCTTGGACCGGTTCATCCATTCTAGATAATCTTTTTGTGCATATATCCATAGTCACCCAATTTGAACCATATTAGTCATTTTATTTCAAGAAAAGCTAAGAATGAACCCCTTTGTCCTTTTTGTTGAATACCTTTAAGTCAAAACCCTTGTTTACCTTAACATGTTGATTTCAATGCCAATATATTTGTGAATACATGTAGTGTGAATTTGGAAGTTAGTTGAAGAGGGTGTGCTTTAATTGTGAACAAAGGAGGTTTTGGGGTGGAAAAAGAAAGAGAAAAGTATAAAAAGCATAAAAAGAAAGAATAAGGCAAGGAGGAGTAAGTTGGGCCTTGTAGCCTTCCTACCTTGAGCAAGTAAGTTCTTAGGGGTGTTCTACACCTAGTACCCTAAGGCCAACTAGAATGGGAGTTACTAACCTAAAGCTCGCTACATGGGGTAGGTAGAATGCTTAATGAGGTTGAACATTGTACTACTCCATGCCTTGTAATTCTGAAAAATAAAGCTCTTGGTGTTCTTGTGAAAATGGTGAAAATCATGCAAGTTTGGGGGAGCTATGAGATAAAAAGATGTAACAAGTTAAGTTTGGGGGGAAAGCTTAGAAGACTAATTAAAAAGAAGGCAATATGCAAAAGGATGAACAATTAGTGGAGAAAAAAAGGAAAATGTGTATGTTTTGGGTAAACTAAAGCATAAATGATCTATTTAACTACCCTTACCTAAGTCATACACTACAAGGTATATAAAGACCTAATTGATCCTAAGAGTTGTGGATAGCTTACATTGGTGGAGAGTGATATGCCCAACAAGCATATGGAGTCTTACACACTCCCTATGTGAGTGAGAGATCCCCATTCCACTCATGCTCATCTAATTCCATCTGAACTGCAATTGATCAAAAAGGAGAATGATACACACACACACACACTTAAGAACATCGGTTTAGGTTGTTCAACTTATGGTCAGTCTATTAATTTTGAAAAAGGTTATCTCAAAGTTTTCTTTTCAGGTTGTATTTGGGAGGTTAGATCCTTTAGGTAAATTTTTATCATATATTATCCTAATTTGCTGCTCAACATGTTTGTTAGTTTTGAAATAAGGAAAATGAGTTGTGCCTTTGCTCGAGACAAAGGTGTTAAGTTTTGAGGTATTTGATAGGTGTGAATCTTGTTACATTTGTGTATGATTTTCATGTGTTTCATGCAAACATAAATGCTAGATTCGGCATCAATATCGTGAGGAAGAAAGTCTAATCCCCCATTTGCTTATGTTTTGCAGGATTAAAATGAAAATCAAGCAAAGTGATGAAAGAAATCAAGTGAAGAGATATGCAGCGAAGGGATATGATCGAAGAAGCAATTCGTCGCTGCGAAGGAAAGGCTTCACCGTAGCGAAGCCCAAGAAAAAACAAGATGAAACTCTTGGGTTCACCGCAGTGAAGCTGCCCTTTGCTACAACAAAGTTATCCTTTCATCGTAGCGCGGAGAATAAATCAAAAGATATCTCCTAGCTTTGCTAAGGCAGCAAAGAAGCTTCTATAGCCGCAAAGAACGATGGGTTAGACCAACAAATAGAAATTTTGAGCCCATCATTGGCCTATTTTCCAAGGCCTATAAATATATGTATTTTAGACTTGTTTATGGTTCTGATTTTAAGGGAGAACACTCTCCTTAGGTTTTCTCCTTCTTATTTCGAACCACTTTTGGTGGTTTGTGATTTGTTCATTCTACTTTGATTTGGGTGTGTAATATTGAAAGAACCTATCAATCTCAAAGGACATCATTTAACCTGAGCTGAGTTTGAGCATTTCTGCCTCATATTCATTTTGTATCTCTAAGTCTCACTTATTTTCATCTCTTTATTATTATGGATGTAATGTATTATGATTTTGATATTTCCAGGTTGTAATGAGTAGCTAAACTTTCCTCAAGTGTTGATTGCTTAAATTGATGTTTGATTTACATATCTTTTAGAATGGTTTTGTGAATTTGTGCTTTTGTTAATGTTGGTTGGTGTGGTGCTTTGGATTACTAAGGTTTTGATTAATTAATGCATGTTGAGAGTTGGGTCTTCGATCCCCATACTAGGGCATCCTTGGTGATGCTTGGATTACGCCCTAAAATCTGGTCTCAACTCTCTTAAGGTGTGAATTAATTAATTGGAATGATAATTAACCTAATTAAAGAAGTCTAGGGAATTGGGAATGCCTAATACTATATGGATTTCATTAAGGGTAGTATCATCTCAAAGATTATGTGAGAGGATCGTATAATTTCCAGAGGTGATTCGACTGACATAGTCCGGCAGACTCATCGTGATGGACCGAGAGGTGACCTAAAGGATTCCTGAGGAAAGAACCGCCTTAGAAATGTATCGCATTTAATGACCTAGATGGACTGAAAGGAGAATAGGGAGTTGGTGTGAGAAATTGAGGGGAGACACGAAAGTGTAAAACCCTTTACACTATATTCTCGACATAAATATATATTCACTTAATTAGTACTTCATAAATATAAATCAAATGCATCAATGGAAGCAATCAACCATAGTATCTTTCTTTAAGCACTCTCTTTTAGATTAACCTAGTCATTGTAAGTGAACATTAATCATACTCTATTTTTTTTTTTTTTAGTTTAGCTTAGGAAACCAATTTTTACTCCAACCTCAGTCACTCAAATATCAGACGACACTTCAATAAGAGAAGGGTACTCAATCCTTAAAACTAATGACCTTCCCTATGGGATCAATATCTGGACTTTTGGTCCACTATATTACTTGTACAGCCCGTACGTTTACAGAAAAATCGTAACAAATCTCACACATCTCCTAATTACGGGTAATTTCTACACTACCAGGCTAATTAGGTTAATTCATCTTATGTCAAATTCCTCACTCCCTTTTTAGATCTCGCAAGGAACTACTCACTATGTTGAGATTAGCTAGAAATCAACATGCAAAAAACACCCAAGCATGAATTAATAGATAGGAAAATTACAGAAAAACAATAGAAAATGGAAAACTAACATTCAAATATAAGTTCATGTCCAACGTACAACCAAAACCCTAGATTAAGAAATTAGAACATAGCAAAGGTTTGATACATCCCAAAATTAGGATAAAACATGAAAACATCGAAAGAAGAAACTCTAATGGCCATGGTGAGTCTTCAATCTTCTTCTCCAAATCTCTAGTCATTCTCCCAAGCTTGAGGGCTATTGCCAAGCCTCCTCTCTGGTCCTGGAGTGCTGCTCGTTCAAGAACAAGAGGGGAGAAACCCTAGGGAGGGGTTTTCTCCCTCAAAAGATCCAATCTCCAACTCCAAAGGGCATATTTGGTCCTCTCCCATCTGTTTCTAAACCTTAGAACGTGTCTCCCCTTATATAGGTCTTTGAAAACAGATGATATGTTTTTTAAATGTTGTTAGTGTAAAACCCTACAAAATTCTAATTTTTTGAAAAAGAGTAAAATGGTAATTTCGGTCAAAATCCGGAATTTTTCTAGATATCGGATGACAAAATGGATTTCACTGTTGGAATTGTCTCGCAAAATCTAGTTACAGTCGACTTCACAATTTCAGATGTAATGTAATTTCACGCTTCTGGGCACGAGTGACGCATGACATGTGACAGGTGTTAAGTGGCTCACATTGAGCCACATGTCAAGATATGAGCAAGTCAAACAATGAGAGCTCAAGTGGACATGTGGCAACCCATGAGTGGAAAGAAATCCACTATTATGGATAAAGTGGATAAGGGTAATCCTAAGGGCTAATAAGGACTGGACATGTGGCGTGAGAGGACAAGTCTTCAATCCCATCTTCGACCAAATCGGGTCGGGAGTACAGGCTGGGCAGGAGGTGACAAACGGCAGAGAGAGGCAAGAAGAAGAGAGTTTTTAGAGTGAGAATCTCACTTCTCTCTAGATTTCCTAAGTGATCGACCTGGTTTCGATGGAGCAAGAGGAAAAAGAGCCTCGTGACACTGAAAGAGCTACAGTTAGGCATTCCAAACAAGGAGTTTCGACAAACTCCGGGAGGTAGGGGTCTTCTTCTACTTGGATATTCTTTGTCTAAAAAGCCATGAAAATGGTTTTGGGTGTTGTGAGGCCAAAAATGGCCATGGATTCCGGTTTTAAGAAGTGGAACTGATGCTTGATGAGGGGGCCGTCCTTGGACAGCCCACAAACTGGTTTGGGACTGTTAAAAATAGTCATGATTTTCTTGTTGGACCGAAATTGTCAATGTGAATGGCTTGAAATGTGTATGGAAAATTATATGTTAATGCACGCTAATTGATGTGTTAACATGATTGCTTGAATTATATGAAATATAATTGTGTATGAGTCATTGGAATTGGATATATGAATTGGCATCATTACATTCATGTGCACAGTGACATCGCGTAGCTCAAAGCGTGGGTGCACGGTATGGTTGTTCACCACTCTTGGTGAATGTGGGTTGAGTTTGTCTTTGGGACTACGTCCAATAAAGACTCATAGTTTAAATCATAAAATGAAAAGTAATTAATGTGTGTTGGGCAAAGTAAGAAGGGGGTTGTTAATCCGCTCAGGTGAAAAGCCTGGAACATGGGTGTAAGAGACCCAAGCTTGAGCCAAAATTTTGTATGGGTGTAAGAGACCCACGGTGTAAGCCGAAAAGTTCTGTTGCCCAAAAGAAAACACACGGTCATGTTTATTACTTAGACCTAGAGTTGGGTGATAGGGGTCGAGATTGACTCGGGATTGGTTACCCATTGGAAAATTGCATTGGGTGTTGGTGAGTCGACAAAGGCTCGGTATATGGGTGTCATTGGTATTACTGAAGGATCTATCACACACTTCAGATAGGCATAAAAGCGGTGGAGTCATGAGTGACTGTAATGGCACAGAAATATTTAATGCATGATAGAAATCATTCCATGTATGAATTGTAAATTGTATGGAATGTGGATGTTGTGATGTGCCATTGCATGTGCATTTTAGGTAGGGAGTAGCCCTCGTATGGAGAATTCAACTACTGGTCAATGCTCACCCTGTCGTGGGATCCCCCTTTAAGGTACAGGGAGTATTCAAGAAGACGACACTCACTAGAGGCCGCTTTTGAGAAGAAAGCCGACATGTGGCTTTGATTATATATTTTTTTAAAACATGTATGAAACCTTCTAATTGGTACATGTTTGCATACGAGTGAAATTAACTCGTGAAAACTATTGTAATATAGTTGGTTATATTTTGGCGACTATGGATGTATGGGCCCGACGTGGCCATTTTTATTTATGTTTGAGTCTCGGGTAGAGAGACACTCATTTTGTGGTATTGATATGCTCAATGGCTACATTTATTCTGCTAGTTGATGGATTGTCAAACGACTCTCGGGTTTGGGCGTCACACTGGGTCACAGCCACCCTACTTACTCGCTAACCCTTAGCATCTTCGCTTATCGTTTTCCAGTTCGCCTACAAGAGTACTTCACATGATCGAACATAACTTTCTCGTTTGGACTCCAAATTGCACAATATTGGTATGTTGGAAAGCTCTTAGAGTGTCTAATCTAGATATGGCCATAAAAAACACTTTAGAAATGATGATACAAACTGAATTTACGAAATTCTTCAACTGGTCACTTTTGAGCTCTCTTCTCTTCTTCCTTCAACTTTCAAGAGTCGTGATTTGTCCAAATTGTGTGAAAAAGGTCTATTTGGAAATATTTGGAAGTAACCTATCTAGCCATATAAATATTGTAGCTATTGGAGATCATCTTACAACTGAAAACATCAAACATAGTAGCTACTGCTGCATGTGTAATTTGCTTATTTTCCTTCATTGTTCGTTCATTTTCTCACAATTCCACCAAATGGTTGACCAAATCATAAAGATGAATATTTAGAGCATTAGGAAACTTATTTAACATAAAAAATACTAAAAATATAAGTAAAACAGAGGGATAAAATGAGTATTTAAGATACTCAGCAGAGGTCCAATGCAAAAATCGCATGTAGAGATAGCTCCTTGAATTACATTTTCCATAGCTTGGGTATTTTGTAATTGAGGAGATTGAAGTTTCTTTGTAAATAATGAGACTTGAACTGCTAGATTGTTGAAAACATCCAATTCATGCACTCCACTCAGTTTCCTAGGCGCTGCTATTTCACTCAGCCATTAATAATGATTCAAAGCAATATCTTCCAACAATTTGTATGCTTCATTTGCACTCTTGCTCATCAATGCACCTCCAGCTGAGGCGTCTAAGAGTGTTCTCGTAGTCTCGATCAACCCATTGTAGAAGTGATGCACTTGCATCCATTTTGCCAATCCATGGTGGGGGCATTGTCTAAGGATATCTTTATGTCCAATGCCTCATAAAAGGTACTTCCCTCATATTAAGAAAAGTTGTGTATCTTGATCCTCATCTCTGTTGCTTTTTCCGAAGGGAAAATTTTCTAAAGAAATTTGTGTAGCAAGCTATCCCAAGATGTGATGGAGTCTGGAGGTTCCGAATTTAGCCAATGCTTCACTTTGTCTTTTAATGAGAATGGAAAAAGCCTCAAGTGAATAACGTCGTCACTCACCCTATTATATTTCACCGTGTCACACACTTCCAAAAAATTAGAGATGTGCATATTGGGGTCTTCATTTGGCAATCTAATGAATTGAATATTTTGAAATAATTGTAAAGTGATAGGCTTCAACTCAAAGTTGTTTGCTTGTATAGAAAGTCGTCTAATCACTGGAGCGATGTCGGCCGAAGGAAAAGTATAATCTCTCAAAGCTTTCTCGAAATCCTCCATGGGAGGGGCTATTTGGGGCACATCTTCCCCCGCTTCAGATCGATGTCTACCTCTTCTCCTTCCTTGGAAACCTTAACGCTCGGCTATTGATTTCACTGTTCTAGTTTGTTCCTTTTGTCCTTTTAATTGGCTCTTCACTATTTGTTCTAATTCCGGGTCTAAGGGTACTAGATCTTTATCACCAAACTTCAGATGAAATAGTGGAGCCTCGAAATTGCAAGAGAGAAACAAATGTAAAAAACTTGAGCACAATGTCCCACACATGAAACCGTTCTAAAGAAAAATATTTAATATTACTCAAAATCATACTACCCCAAGTCATGTTCTTCGAAAAACTTGTTAAAGGTGTAATCCAACTACTAGCAATTCCTCAAGTGCAAAGTCTCGGTATTATAATGGACTCAAGGAGTCCTGATATATCGAACCACAAGGAGTTTGCGTTAACTACCAACGTGATCTATCTTATATCCAAGCTAAGTAAAAGACTAATTCCAATAACGAAAATAACTACAAGAGGAAAACAGGATTAAAATTATTTGAAAGGTAAAAGTGATCGGGTAAAAGGCCATAGGGTTTTGATTGAATGGATAATCCCCAAATTTGAAGGTGATCTCTCTCTCTTCAGGCAAATTGGACATATGCTCAAGGAAAGTCTCACAAAACTAATCATTAACCTCTCTTGATGGCTAAGGATCTATCAATTAAAACCAGGTATATTGCTTCTCAGCTCAACCCTAGGCCATAGTGATGCATTAGCGGAAAAGAGACTCAATTATGCCTCATAATTCCTATCAATATCTATATTACCTAACAAATTATGTTAATTCACCTAGGTCTAACCTATCATGCACTTCTTAGATTCAGAATGTGTCATAAGAAAATCAAGGTGATTAAGAATCAATATGAATTAGCACAAGCATGAATCAATGAGTACTTAACAACCAACAGGCCCAAGAGATAAAAAATCAATGCATTAATATAAGATCCATATCCAAATTACAATCAAAACCCTAGGCTAATGAATTAGAACGTCATTAAGAACTAGTACAAAATAAGAAAGATTGAAAACATAAGAAAAGGGAAAGAAGGAACTCTAAAAAGATGATGATTTGCTATCCTTGTTTTTCTTCTCCTTCCAATCGTCAATTCTTCCCGAGTAATCTCCCAACTCTTAATCAACACATAAAGTTCAACCAAAAAGAAACATCAAACCTAAATTGATTCTAACACAAAGTGAAAAACCTTAGAAGAGTCTGTTCTCCCTCTCAAAATCCAATCCCCACAATTAACTCAAAGTATCCCTTAAATACACCTTGGAAAGTATATCGAAATTAGGCCAAAATATGGAAAATCGTTTGGCCGAAAAGTCATGTGGTCGCGACTATGAATGCTTTGTGGTCGCGACCACACTGCAAGTGCTAAAACGCAGTGGCTGCTGAAGGTGCTTGTGGTCGCAACCATGAGCTGTTGTGGTTGCGACCACATTGAAAACATTGAATCACAGGCGACCGTCGTGACAACACTGTAGGTGCTGAGTCATAGGATGTCATGGTCACGACCACACTACAAGTTGGATATACAATCTTCTCTGGTTTGGGGTCATGGTCGCGACCACGGATAGTTATGGTCACGACCATGGCAAAATTCTGCACAATTTCTTCAATTGTTGCCTAAATTTCTTGATTCTTGTCTTGTTTTCTTTGTTTCTACAAAATGCACAAAGACAAGGAGTTAGACATAGAAAATGTGGCTGTGCAAGGGTGCCTCGGGAGAACATCAAAAATGACAAAATATGTGGATGTTTGGCAATGATAAAAGCTAACATGTAGCACACCTAACAATAATCAATACACACCTCGCCATCCTCAGAATAAAGTATTTTGCAGATATGAGCTCATTTTTATCATTTGTCACCACATTCATACCACCCTTCTTTGGAACTACTTGCATGGGATTGACTCAAGAGCTGTCAAAAATAACATATATAAACCCAACATGGAGCCATTTGATGCTCCATCTTTCATAGCGGGATTCAACCGCCTTTGATGCTCAACTCAAGGAGTATACTCATCCTCCATCAAAATTTTATGCATAAAAACTGAAGGACTGATGCCCTTGATATCTTCAATGATCCATGCAAAAGCCTCCATGTTCTTTTTGGCAATTCTAATAACTGGGTTCCATATCCTCATTCAAAGTCAAGAGACGATCACCTGCTCTTCAGGCCATTTCACCAAAAAAAATACATAGTGAAGATTTTCAAGCAACTCATTAAGTACTAACCCATGAGGTGTCTTCTTTGAGTTGTCAAGCTACTATCTCATAGCCTTCCAAAAACTTCCAATAGTACCACATTAAGCCTGGGAAACTACTAAGCTTACTGATATTTGAACGTCTTGGCCATGCAAATATGTCTTCAATCTTTTTGTCATCAACTTCGACATATAGGGGAGTAATTGTGTGTCACAAGTGTTTCGGCTCTTTCTAGTCCAAAGTGCATTTTCTTAGCTTAACAAAAAAATTGGTGTTGTCTTAGGATTTGTAGTGTTATCTAGACATGTTGTAGGTGTTGCTCCCAAAGTTGGACTATAGATTAAAATGTCATCAAAGTACACAAAGATAAACTTCCTTACATGAGGTCGATAAATTGAATTCATCATTGCTTAGAAAGTGAAGGGTGCATTGCAAAGTCCAAAGGGCAAGACTGGATATTCATAATGTTTATTGTGAGAGTGAAAAGCAATTTTTAATATGTGAAGAGTGCTTACTCTGATTTGATGATACCCTTCCCTGAGGTCCAACTTGGTAGTAAAATGAAGCTCTGTGTAGTACATCTAGCTTATCATCGACTGTTGGGATTGGAAAGTAGTACTTGATTGTGGTACCATTGAGAGCTCGGTAGTTAGTGCAAAACCTCCACGTTCCATCTTTTTTCTTCACTTGATAACATGGAAAATGAAAATGAGCTAGTGCTTGGATGAATTAGACCCCTAATAAGCATTTCTTAAACTTATTACTCAATTTCTGTCTTTGGGAAATATGTATACCGATATGGTTTAATAGTGATGGCCTTGGTTCTCTCTTTAATAAAATGATGTGATCCATTTCTCAAGCTAGTAGCAAGGTCTTTGAGTCAGGAAGATATCTGAGCACTCATCCAAAATTGATCGCATATCTAGGTGATTCTCTTCTTTAGTATCCTACTTGTCATGTTTAGTAGAAAGAGCAGATAGAGTTTCCATTACCAATAATCCTTAACCAAGCTCTGCATTAAGGTTGTTTGCATAGGCAAGACTTATACACTTAGTAGTTTCTTGGTTTGTTGTTCTAACGTAAAGTCCATAGTTGATCTTTTCCAATCGCAAACTACTAAGCCAAGTATCTCAAGCCATTTTATTCCTAATAACATGACCATTCCATTCAAGGGTAATGAAAATAAATCAAGCTAAAATGTGTTACCTTGTAAATCAACAGTAAGCTTTCCATACTTTCCTTTACATGTCAATCATCCTCCATTGGAAACAAGCATAATGAATGGTTTAGTGGGCTTCACGAGTAAGTGGAGTAGGTTGGTTATTCAATCACTGATAAAAATCAGGTCAACCATCACAATCAATGCGATCACCTCAAGAGATCCAAGTGTCATGTTGATTCACATAGTTCTAGGAATTGTCCATCCTATGAGTGCATATGTAGTGTGATCTTTGGTTCTTTTGATTTCACCATCTACTCCACTTCTGTTGGCTCTACCTCATGATTTGATAGGGTATTCGATGTTGCTTTATTGTGTGAGACCCGGATAAAGTAAAATGATAAGGCACGGGTTGCAAACCTGGGAATTTCTCTAGATCTCGGATGATGACATGGGACATACCGTTGAGTTTGTCTCGCGGGAATCTATACATAGTCGACCGCCGACCGGCATCGTCTCACTGCAATCGATTTCAGACAAACTGACAAATGAGAGGGTGACACGTGGCATGAAGTGATGCATGCCATGTGGAACCCGAGGAGAGGACACTGGCACTTCAAGGTGGAAGCCAAGTGTTATACTTCTATCTTGCAAGGAGGATAGCCGGGTGGGGAAAGGGCATGTGGGATACTACGAAGGTCATGAGGAGAGAAGGAAGAGGTGTTCTACACCTAGATAAAGATTTCCACCTAAAGCAAATTGGTTCTGTGTATATGAGAGAAAAAGGAAAAAGAAAAGAGGAGAAGAAAAGAGAAAAAGAAAAGAAAAAAAGAGCAGTTAAAGAGAACTGAAAGTGAAAGAGCACTAGCGCTTCTCTCGATTAACAAAACGCAGGAGTCGCAGCGCTAAAGCGAATGGATCTGGCACTTCGAGAGGTAGGGCTCTTTCCTACCGTTAGTCTGCTTACAGCCATGAAATGGCCATTTAGGCAGTCTTGTGCAGTGGGCTATTAGTTTAAAGAATAATTCTCGATTTAAATTGTTGTTAGTCAGGATCGATTTCTAGGTCCGTAGTTTTCAAAACCGCAGCTCTCGAACTTATCGTTGTACTCGTAGTTTGGGATCTCGAGCAGATGATCTCGTCAGGTGATCGTGAATGCCGCTTTTTCTAAGCTCGAGATCGAGTCCAGCTTTGTGTGTTATTGCTTACTTGAATAACATGCAGATTGTGTGAGAAAATGATGTTAATATATGCATGCTTGTTATATATTAACGTGATGATTTGTGTGAAGCATGTATTATGAGTGCTGCATGTAGTTCCCATCATGCATGTAACATGAGATATTATGCAGTTGATACATTTATCACGCATGTGCACTGGTCATCGCTGAATCAAGTGTGAGTGCACGAATAAATGGGCATTCGGAGGGTTCTCCAAGGATGCTGGGTTCTGGAGGTGTCATTCAATAAATTATATCGTATAGTTGTCCAATAAATTATATCGAGGTTTGTCCAATGAACTCTATCAAGGGTTGTCCAATAAGGGTTTCGAGATGGTCCTAAAGGGTTCAATACTTCTGAGGTTCCAGCGGTTTACTATTCGTAGGTTTTCGATATCGTAGGTTGTTCAAATGGGTTTAAAAAACAAAAAGCTTTTGTTTTGAAACTAGTTTTCATACATGGAAATTTCATGTATGAGAGAGTCGCGAGGACTGGTGATGACATAGATTATATAGAGATATGCATATTTTATATGAATATGTGTGAATGATTTTGTGGATTATGCCATTGCATGTGCACTTAGGTGGGGAGTAGCCCTTGTAGTAGACTTTCTCTACTAGGCATAGCTCACCCCGTTGAGGGAAAAATATTTTCAGGTACCGGAGGTACACCAAGAGAAGGCACTTCATGAGGTCTTAGTTGAGAGGAAGATCTAAGATGGCCTATCGTGTTCTTTTGTAAAATTTCTGGGTAGAAAACCCAGTTTTTGTTTAAACTGAATTGTTGTTAAAATTTTGTACTTGTGATGTAAATAAATCAAATTAAACTTTATTATATATTTAATAAAATTTGGTAAGGGTTGTGTCTTGCCTTAAGGACAGCTTGGTCAAGGCCTTAAACCATAGAAGTCGTCTATTTCGATCCTATGTATTAAATTTAACTTTAAGACTTGATTTCGTTGGTAAGCAAAGGGAATTTGGCCCCAAGCTCTTCTGCATATTGTGAATTTCCATCAAGAAGCTTGATGTGCTTTCAAATCACCCACCGACCTCTACGTCCCTGGGTTATGGCCTTTTTACTCATAAGGGTCTAAGAGGATGAGCTGTGGCCGAGCTCATCTGGCCGAACTGACCTCTTTGAGCAGAGCTGAGCTCTCCTGGATGACCTGACCTCTTGCGCCAGAAATGAAATTTTCTCGGGTCGAGCCGAGCTCTCCCGGGATTTAGCCGACTCCTCGTTAGAGCTAAGCTCTCTTGCCGACTCGACTCTCAAGGCAGAAATGAGCCGATTTCTTGGCGTCAGAGTCAACTCTCCCGGATGAGCCGACTCTTCAGGCGCAGCCGAGCCTCCTAGATGACCTGACCTCTGCGCGAGCTTGCTCGATTCCTTTGGTTAGAGCCGAGCCTCCCGGACGACCGACCCCTCGCAGCCGAGCCGGCCCTCGGGGTGAGCTGAGCCTCCCAGATGACCTGGACTCCTCTGGGCAGAGCCGAGCCGACCTCTTGGTCAGAACCGAGCTCTCCCGAATGAGCCGACCTCCTGCGCGCAGAGCTGCCCGGCCGAGCCCGCAGGGACGCAGCCTCTAAACGGCGCCAACTTCGGGCGACCATAACTTTCTCGTCCGAAGTCCGTTTCACATGTTCGTAGACTCTATGGAAAGCCCTTTAAGTCTAGAATCCATCCATACATAGCTCAAAATAATCTGAGCTCATATTGTGTTCGAAAGAGACGAAATATAGTAGGTACCTATTGGTTCTGCATGTTAGTTGCTGCCCACGTGAAGCGCTAACTTCGGATGACCACAACTTCCTCGTCCGAAGTCCATTTCAGGTGTTCTTAGACTCTATGGAAAGCTACTTGAGTCTAGAATCTGACCACATGCATGTGGAGGGAATTTGGTGCTCAAATATAGCCAAGCCGACCTCTTCTGGCCGAGATGACCTCCTTTGGCCGAGCCGACCTCTTCTAGGGAATGAGCTTGGCAACGCCAACTTCGGATGACCATAACTTCCTCGTCCGAAGTCCGTTTTGCGTGTTCTTGGACTCTATGGAAAGATCTCTGAGTCTAAAATCTAACCATATGCCTGTGGATGGAATTTGGTGCTCACATATTTTCTGAAAAGTCGATCATTGCACTAAGTGCACTAATTACTAGAATCTTGAATGAGAGGGACTGTTTGTGTCATTGCTTAATAATTGAGTGACACGTGAATATGTGTGAATGAGGATATTATATAGCTTGTTGAAGGTTACCTGTGAAAAAAAAAAAAAAAAAAGCACCCCCGGGATTTGGGGTGCTACATATTGTGTGCTAGATTCTCTAGTATCATTAATTGTGGTACTTGACATTTGTGCCCAAAAGTAAATTTCTCATCACAATTGAAACATAGTCCCTGGGTCCTTTTCTACATCTCATCTCATGATAATTTGCTTGACGGTTGCTTTTATTGGAGTTAAGGTCATAACTAGGTTATTTGTCATGGTTTAAGCTCATGTAATGCTCGGTAATGGAAATCATCGTAATCTTAACATCTAGTCATCTCTCATACTGATTGATTCCCTGACATATTGTGGTTTTAAAGTTTGAATGCCATTCAGAATTTGTGAGTTTTTCATCACTTGTGCAAACATAAGTGGGAGAGAGTGAAAAGGGAAGACACAAGGTCCCAACAACAATACAAAGAGAGAGAAGGCAATACAAAGTTGCTCAACATCATAAGCATACAATAAAAGGTGATCTTGTAATGATGTCATAGTGTTAGTTTTCAAAACTTGTTTGGTTCATTAAACTTAAAAAATGAGATCCTATTTATTTTCATAATTTTCTAACAGTTCTATCATCCTTGCTTCAATTATGATTTATTTATTAAGTTTGAATTTATTTATTTATTAAGTTTGTATATTTTTAACTTTTTGCTAATCTTTAGCTCCATAAATTGGAATTACAAATATAACAAATAATTAAAAATAATATAAGTTATAAAATATCAAAAGAAAATACAGAGAAAGATATAACTAAACACAAGATCTATCTTAACAATAGTATTGACGAGAAAGAGAAAGAGAAAGAGAAAGAGAAAGAGAAACAACTCTTGAATATTTAAGAATTATTTGATATTTGCAATATCTATGTGTTTCCCCAAAATTCAACCAATATATCCGCAATTTTTTTATATTTTAATGTTAAATTTAATTAAATATTTCAAACAAATATGTATGGAGTACACCATCTCCTCTAACCGTCTCATCCTTGAGTCAGACAAATTTGATGATCTATTCTTTCCACTTCCAATTCAAATTGTAAATTAAAAATTCCACCACTAATTATTCCACCACAAGCCTATGATATGATCACCTACAGATTTATTCCATCAACCTCCATAGACTTGGTGACCAGAAACTCAACTCAACAAGGATTTAGTTGACGAGGTGGTGGCAACATATTACTTAATCTGGTCCTTCCATTCTTCACAATTAGAACAGTGTCCATGCCCCAGCTGGAATGTCTATCCAAATGGCAATGCATGAACCATACCCCTAAGTAACATAACAAAATACCATAATGGTTAGCACTGCATTACGTAAATGAATTAGCAATGCATTCAAAATATGTCTACATAAATACCTGGATTATCAGATCTGAATCTGATGGCAGCCCACCCATTGGTAGGCACTCCAATGGTATTGACCTCCTGCTGATCGACCAAATTGAATTTCTTGAGATCAGTCTTCTCGTTATAGTTCCCAAAACCATATCCCACTAGATAAAAGCTATACCCATGCAAATGTATTGGATGATTCTCCGCTGCATTCTGGACATTAGTCCCTTGGAACACGATCTCCACACTGGAATTATACTCCAAAATTTTCAATTTAGTCCCCTGTTCTGATGTCAACAAAGTGTTCGACAAATTTTCGGAGGTGAAGTTGAAAAAGTATGGCGGCTCGTTTGGGAAATTAGGCTCGTAAACTTGCTTAATTTTGTTGTAGTAGGCTTGTAAGACATCAATTTTCGGCTCCACAAAGCTCATGTTCAAGCTCGCAGCAGGCATTGAGCCATTGGTCCCATTCACATGAGCTCCTTACTGCATGGCCTAGTATTCTCACAGAGATTGAGATACATTTGTGTGTCAACACGTTGTGGAACATTTACCGGGTAGTCTTTGTATTAGGGCCTCTGGCACGTCTAGTAAAAGCTGTTACTGCGTTGGTGTTGGTGTAACTGGGGAGATTGGGGAATAAAGGTGTTGATGGTGGAGTATAGCTTCCACTCTATTGGACTATTGCAGTTGTGGTAGTATTATCATATACCACCCCAGCATATGCCCTAGATGCCATATAATAGTGACTTGGAGGCTGATCTGCTGTGATGAGGACATCCATCGTCTGCCCCGGGGTTATCATGATATATCTGGTTTTTATGGGTTTAACATAAGCCCCATCGGTACCCACAACAGTAAGACTGTGCTTAGCCACCATGAAGAACATTTCCTCGTTCATGATAGAGTTGATGATACGGAGAAGATAAGTATTCCCATGATCAACCACCATTTTGAATGTCCCTGCAACACATGTACTATGTTAGTTCATTTCACATACATACTTATATCATAAATGCTATCTTGGAATTCAAGAATATGAAGTTGAATCTAGTTAGTTAATTTCCTTGTTTTGAACAATCGTATAGATCTCCTGGTTGACCATTGAGGGTGAAAGCGTCCGACTTATTGGGTTCCCCACCATTCTGAAGAGCAGTTTCAATGATCTTCATCACGTCACCCTTAAACCACGATGCTTTAAGGATGTACCATAAAAAAAAATCCATCATCACCATCATGTATAATCATCATCATCAATATATAATAAGTCATAATGATTATGCTTTAATATAGGGAGCCTATGGGCTGTGATTTGTTATTGTTTCAATAATGTTGAGGAAGATTTATGCTTACCTAAAACAATCGGAACTTCTTTATAAGGCTTGGGAAATGGATAACTCTTTCCAAGTTGTGGGAGAACGATGAGTGGGCCATGGACAGTGGCACCTGACCAGTCGCTGTGGGCGTGACACCAAAGGGTTCCTTCTTCGGTCGACAAAACGATTTCATATGTGAAATTTGCCCCTGGTTTGATTGGGCACTGTGTCACGTAGTTTGGTCCATCCGACCATGGATTTCTCAGTTGCTTCACTCCATGCCTGTTATTTCCCAGATACACAAACATTATTAGTACTCTTATGTAATCAAGCCTCGGATGGACAACTTGAGTATTGACAGAATTTGGGTAGACCAGATTCATACCAGTGAATGGTGACATTGTACTTTCCTTGATTTTGAACATTTATGTTGAGTCTATCTCCTTTGCGCATGTATATTGAGGTGGCCCTGGAAACAACCCATTTACAGTCAAAATCTTCTTGGTGCTGCACAGTCGAGTGTAAGAGGTTTCCTTGACCTGCAAATTCAGAAAGTGTTCAGATTTTTGTAGGAATGATGAGTTGATCATTAAATTACAGTATGTTTGTGGGTTAACCGTTTAAGTGTATATACTCTTGATACTTACAATCCAATCATTAGTAGTAATATGCGGAGTAGCCATGCACAGTGTGAGCACGTTCAATAACAGAAACCCTAGAAGCTCTAACAGCAAGCTCTTCTTCTTCTTTATTAACTCCATTTTGATCAGAAGGTAAATAAAAGTGTTCTTTGGCCTTTCTGATGAACTATTGCTTAGTTCTCCGGGGGAAGGCCTTTATATAAGCTTTCGAGATTGGGCACTTTAATAATGAAAAACCAATTTCCCTCCATCAAGGTTTCCACATTCAAAGCTCTAATAAATTGAGCAGCCGGTAGCAAAAATCTCGTAGGAGGAGGGGCCTACACCGATATCCCGTGGAAAGTAACGCGGGAAAACTTGTGTAAAGTTGGGTTTCATGGGAGCTACATTTGATCTGCAGTTAAAGAAACAAAAACCCTTCGGATTAATTGTCTCTTTGTTTGTTGAATGTTTTGATATTCAGCATAAAGGTATAATTCGTGGAAAAGACAGAATCCATTGGTTAATATAAGGTAGGCTTCTAGCCCAGGTGAAATTAAAAAATAATAAGGTTCCCACTGGGAGTTCAAATTCAACTTGATAAATGAAGTCTATTGCTAATATTAGAGTTCCTTCATTTCTTCCTTCTCTTTGCATGGCATGTCACATAAGATAGTCTCATTCTCTATAAAATAGTTTAGCTTTTAAAAATTACCTTTTAAAATTTTATAGAACAAAATTTTTTAAAAATTTAAGTATATTTTAGAAATAATTTTTTGTTTAGTGTTTTATTTTTTTTAATTAAGTAAATATAACTAAAAATATTATTAAAAAAAAGTATATCTTTTTATTGTTTTATTTAAAAGAAAAATAATTTTATTGAATCAAACTAAGATACATCACAGAAACATAAAATCAAAAAATCACACAAAAATCCATGGATGATGAAACAACATTCAAAAGTTAATAGCATAATAAATCGGGTCGGTTCATATATTCGATAAATAATGCCAACACTGATATTACTATCGCGACTATATTGCACGCGATTCACCTTTGCAACATATCACCATCATTACCTGATTTCGACACCGGGATTCGGATATATTTTGTTTGTCTGAATTGCTCCCAAACAAGCGTCGCATAAAGATGACAACAAACATACACCGCACCAAGACGACAACAACTGCACATCGCATTAAGACGACGACAACCACACGTCTCATCAAGAAAATGACTAAAACAAGGAAAAAAAACATCTAAAAGCCTAGATTTTATGGAATAACTAATTATTGAGGAAGAAAGATGATAAAAATAGGTGTTGAAATGTGATTTCAGGTCAAGAATAGAAAAAAAAATCACATTTTTTGCTTAAAGGAAAAGCAAGGAAAAGTTGAGGAAAAAAATATCTTTTTATTGTTAAAAATAAAATGTAGAAAATCATTTATATTATTAAATGTATTTATTTTTAAAATTTTGAAAAATAAAAATCTATTTTAAAAAAGTAGTCATGGAAGAGACCTTATATTTTTTAACGTATCCAACCACTTTATTTCATAGAACTATAGAAGTTGTGTGGTTCAAAATTCATGATCGTCTTCTTTACATTTACATTTTAATTTCTTCATTTACATTTACATTTTTATTTTGCAAATTCCGAGAGGCAATTAATAAATACATTAAATTCCGGGATATAAGCCGTGATTGTTTTCAATTTGAGCACGACATCCGTAAAAGCACTGCATTTTCTACAAACCTAATTAATTAGACTAGATATAGTAGATATCAGTCTCTGGAAAAAAGATTCGTAGCTGTCAAAAGGCACCCAACGACTACGGTTTCAATTAATTCATTTACGCATCCGCACTTAGCTTGAAAATTACAGCATCCCCTCCTCATATTACGTATCAGCTTAATCACTGGTTTCAATGCTGTCATCCACACTCAAATAATTATTGTGTATGGTAATCAATGATGGCTATTAGCTGTCAAGAGCAATATTGGCTTTTCCAACTAAGTGATTGTTGTGTTTCCCAAAGCTTTGATGTAGATGATGATAACTTAAGAACAGAAAGATAAAGGATAACTCATATAAAGATGTATAAGGTTTTAATATGATTATATCAATTATGTCTATATCCATGAATAAGAAAGAATATTTCCATTATACAATAAAAAATATTATAAAGGTAAAACAACATGTATTAATTAGATTCCCAAAACATCTCATGTTTTCCTATTCCTTGTATCCATTCATTCTTCCTCACATATGTATAAATCTCATAGCTTTTACAAATTCATCACTCTCATAATTTTTTTCCTCTCATGATCTAGAATATTTATAGTAATATTCCTAACTATTTTCTTATTCTATAAGAAAACCTAATATTATAATAATATAATGACTTAAGAATTATCCTATAAAATATTCCTTATAAATATGAATTAATACTAATTAGGAGTTTGAGACATATTTCAACAGTCATTAAAGGTGATTCCAAAATAGCAATGATTACTATAATAAAAGGAGGATTGGTGTCCATAGTTCTATTATGTTATTAATGTAAGATATTTGAAAAATGTCTCATAGAGGAGCATATATAGGGTCCATAAGTTGACAGTCAAATTTCTCTAAGGATGTTATAAATATTAGCTTTGATGATTATCGCCCGTACCTAGTCAAATTTCTCTACAGATGTTATAAATATTAGCTTTGATGATTATTGTATGTACCTATATCTAATCGTTTTTGTAATATTGTAGTTTTGTAATTTCCTTTCATAAAAAATAAAACCTCGAATAATTAACAAACCAAATTCAGCGAACATGGAAGGTTGAATATATAGCACTTAATCACATTTGGATTAATATTGATTTCCCCATTCATGCATATAGATAGAGGAAGGGTCTCAAACAGTCAAACTCCTATTTAGGCTGAGTTTGGTAAATTTAAAGGCATAGACAAGGGAAAAAATAGGGAGGAAAAGTAAACTGAAGGAAAATAAAAATAAAGTATATTATTTTTATTTGCTATCCCAAATCATTTATATTTTATTTCATCTCATGAATACAAAGATTACAGAATTCAAAAATAGGTAAGTTTCAAAGTAATTTTATTTATATTTGATTTTTTTTTCAAAATTTTCATTAAAAAACCAAAAATAATAAAGCCACTAATTTTCTTTAGCATGCCTTTTCTTTTCTTAGTACCTTTCCGAATCCAACCACAACCTCACATCTATACTTCTTATATTTAAGGGTTTGGATAGATTATGAGTTCACTTGAACAAAGAGCCCTTGAATTAGAATGGAGAATAAAGTGTAGATATAACCACTGGATCCTATTCTTTTATATCTCCATATTCTAATTTTGAATTTAGGCATTATTGATCGAAAAATATTAAAACACGGTATCCCTTAATATGTTTTTCACTTAAGTTTAATACTTTTCCCCTAATATATATGTTTGCATTCGTACTTTAGGTACTGTCTCCATTCATATGTACGCTTCACTTATTCTATTAAGCAATATTGGCATAAAAATGAAGACCTAATAGTTAAATACGTTTTAAATATTAATAACTAGATCCCAATCCTTAGCAAAATAACGGTTGCGGTATTTTCTTCCTATGTCCTGGGCACGTCAGCAAAATTATCAATATGAAGCTAATTAACAACCTTCACGGTAAGTTAGCCATTATTTATAAAGTCAAGCCCTTTATGAAACATGACCTATTTCGCTAATATCCATTAAAGTTATTCTGACTAATAATAATTTGACCAAGTTTTTTTTTTTTTGAAAAGAAAATAATTTGAACGAGGTTAGTAAAGAAAAATCAAAACTCATTTATTTGACTTGACATGTCCGCTTGCTTGATAGTCTTTGGTAATTGTCCTTAGGTTTTTCAAGGGTTACTGGTTTGGATAGGGCATAGGGAATGATCATATTTGAGTATGTGTTAATATGATATTACAATGTTATAATTCAAAGTGAATAAATATAAAAAATAATAATTATTGTTTGGTTCTCGGAAAATATTAAGGGAAGAAAAAATGCTAAGAAAAATAATTTTCTTATATTTGATTATATTATAAATTTTTTTTAAAGAAAATTATATATAGATAAAATTACTTAGAGAACATTGTAAATTTTAAAAATTTTATATGGATGAGTTTTAAATAAATAAAATTGATTTGATGTAGCAAATAAAAATATTATATGAAATTTAATTTAATTTAATTTTCTTTTATTTTCCTTCTTATTTTCTTATTTTTTCCTCAAATTTCTAAGAATAAAACATAGCCCTAAAAAAATCATATATAGAAAAAGTACTTTAAAACTTACAAATTTAAATGATAGATTGTCAAAGGGTATTTTAACTTAATAGTATATATGATTTATGGGATTCCAAGGGTATATTTTCCTTCCCAATTAGAATCCTCTTAAAAACAAAGAAAAATTACCCCAGACGAACAAATCGAGGCACCTCTGGTTTCATTAATATCAGGTATTGATGGTGCTTTTTCCTATGATGTGGGTAGACGGGGTTGGAGTCGTTGGGTCAATTCGCCGATCTTGGGTGATGCGTTATCTGCAAGAAAACAATAGAAACAAGGTGATCAGCGGGGGAATGTCGGTCGCCTCTCCGATGCCTAAGTCAGTTTTTTCTTCAAAGGAAAGGAGTGGATCAATTGCCTTGGGCGCAAGTTCAATGCATACCTTTTTGTGGTAGAATGGATCGACATTTATAAAGGGAAATAGTGGTTACATTCTTTGTTAGATGGTGATACGATATCTTTCCCATTGGGTGAGGAGTTTCCTTTTCCTTATCATGGACCGACTATTAAGGGATAATAGAGGAGCCGTGATCATGAAAGATCCTTCTTTCCTAATCTGTGGGGTGTGTGTCATGGAGACTAGACATCTTTCCTTTCACATGAGTCTTTTGGGCCGCCTACATCACTTGATCACCTGGCATGGCGGTTTTGAAACTAGGCCTGGATCCTTGTAGTTTGGCATGGTTAGGATCTCACTGTGGGTCGAGCTTCTTCATTGGGTCGGTCCCTAAAATCCCTTCGCAAGGCAGACGTTTGGGCTTAAGTTCGGGACTTGCGCTCTAGGCCTACGCACATATTGTTTTAGACCCCATCAGTTGCCCCTCTAGCCCTTGGCTAAAGCAAGTTTAGGCAAGAGTTGAATTGTCTCTTGGATCGGTTGCGGCTCCCACGTGGTTAGTCGGGGATGGTTCGATCTGGGCTTTGTCGCCACCAAATGTCTTGTTATAATGATAGCGCTCTTTCGATTTTCGCGCCCGTTTCGACTGTTGCTTCCCATATCTTTAGAAACATTCCTTACATCGCATTTTTCTACTTCTTCTATGGGTTTGGAAGCATCTTTGATTAGCGCTTAGAACTGCTTTTGGTGCTACGTGATCTGTCTCCCTAAGAGTTTTCATATTTCTCCATAGTTCGGTGCGTCTTTCTTCTTTTTCGCCTGTTTTTCTTTCCTTGTTTTGAATTTCGGGTTGTTTAGGGTTCCTTTCATCGTTTTGTTTGTTCTCTCTTTCCATTGCTTAATCATGCGTGCTTCCTCTGGGTCTTCTCGTTTTGTCGGCCTGCGCAAAGGGAAGAATGGGTTGAAATCCCAGTGTCGAGCGGCCCAGCGGCGAACTTAGTCCCTGTGGTTGTCGGGGTCCTTCCAGTAGGTTATCTTTCTCCACCAGGCAACGGTAAGGGGAAGATTAGAGAGATTAGGTATCCTTGTGGCTCCGAATATTTGAGGTTCTTAGTGAGGAGTCTGTGGATCTTTAATGTAGACCTTAAGTGCCGGATTCAGACCTTACATGCTAAAACCTTCACTACTCATTATAAACCTCCTCCCAGTGTCCGAATCTGATGTCCTGACCTTCTCACGTCTTATGTTGTTCCCGTTGCCAAGATGGTCTACTTCTTTCATCAAAAGCGTCTTACAACATTTCAATGTGTGCGGAGTCCAGCTCTCTCGATTTTGGAGCTTCTTGGTCGACGCCTGTTTGTTTTCAGGGATAAGGGCCTCGGGGTCCCTAGTATAGCTCTGTTGCTAGATCTCTTCAGTGTGAAAGAGGCCTCGGAAGGCTTCTTGTATATTTCAAAGCGGGCCACTGCCAGACCCATCATTTCGACCTCCCTTCCTCCCACAAGCATTGGAAAGAGCACTATCTCTTTATCGAGGGTCGACATTGAGAATACAACCACCTTGATCAAAGACGATCTGTTGGGGATTAGATGAGTATGGATGCCACGGAACCCTGCGTGAGGTTTTAGTCCCCATCTTGAAGTAGGGGTTGACTTTTAAGGTCATGCTATGTTCCAGCTTTGTTTGGTTGCGTTACCTTCGGGTGTCTGTCCAGGCCACTCGGAGAGGGAAATGCAAAGCGGTAGTTAGACGAGGTATTAAGCCACGGCGTGTTAGATCTAATTAGGTCGGAGGATGTTCGACCCTTCAGGTGTGAGCCCTTCTTGTTCCCCTTATTTGAGATCTCCTCCACCCCCTGCTATGGAAACTTCTCCTGAGGGACCTTTTGCTGTGAAGCCAACTAGAGAAGAACTTCAGGCCCGCGTCGAGTTGTTGGCGAAGAAGAGGAGCGTCGCCTTGAGCTCGGGCTCCCAGTGAGGCCGACCTCCGGCAGGTAAGACCCAGTTGGGAGCATCCCATTCTCCATCGCGCGAGGAGGCGGGGATCGCATGCCCAAGTTCGGGTGAGGGGGCGGGCGTTGCCCTCTTTAGTCGAGGTGTCTGAGGTGGCGGGTGCGCAACATCACTCGCCCTCTACTGCAAGAGCCAAGGGTTCTTCGAGAAGAGCTGCTAAGCCTCCTTTGAAAGTTCTTCCTATCTCTAGCTAGAGCCCTCTAGTGCAGAACGCCACGCCTTCCCCTCCGATGGGGAGAGATGCGGGAAGTGATCGCTTTAGAGTTTAGGGTGGTGAGGACTCGCTACTTACCAATGCGAAGCTATCAGTCATTTGTTTAGATCTATCATGCGGACTTGGAGTCCTCGAAGGTGGATGCCCTGTGCGTTGAGGAGGCTTTGGCCCTATCACTCCAGGGAACCGTCTCTGTATGTCCGAGCGCCTTCTTTTATCCGTCTCATCATTGTGTTAATGTTATCTGCTAACTCCATCTTGTTCCTTGGCAGATGGCTACTTATATAAAGAGCCTAGAGAGGAGGGTCAGGTTGACCGAGAGCTCTGCCAAGGCTGCGAAAGCATACAATCATAAAGTTGCCTCCTTGACCTCCGAGAAGGCCAAAACGCGACTCGGATACAAAGCGGCCCAGGGATGTTGTGAAGCATAACTAGACCTGAAGCGCGCCTCGGCCTTAAGGCGAGAGGCGACGAGAGAAAAGGAAGCCCGGGGGAGAGCTAAGGGTTGCTAAGGATGAGGCTGCGGGAGATCAGGAAGGCTTGGTGCAGCGGGAAGAGCTATGCACCAAAGCCAAAAGCATTAGGTCGGACCATCGAGGAAGCCCGAGTTGAGAGCTTCGTGGAACATAGCGAGAGTGCAGCAGCGTTATGCGGGGACTTTCAGAGGTAGGAGGCTTTGGTTAGCTAAAGGGATGGAGTAATAGCGGAGCTAAGGGACGAGGCCTGCACCTTATGGGCCTCCAGATGGCTCGCTTTTCAATGTCGAGCTGCCAAGGTTTTTCCTGTTTGGACTTCAATTTTCAAGTTCCTAATGAAGAGGAGGCAAAAGAATTAGTTTCAAAGGATGCGACAGATCTCGAGGTGTACTTTGATACCCCCAGCTCTGTTCCTCTTCCCTGTGAACTAGAGGTTCCTACCGAGGTTGGCTCTTCCCTCTCGACTGTTGGGGCTTCGCCTTTTGACTTGCACGGTTTGGAGGCTCGCACAACTGTGGCTGCTCATAGCTCTGCCTCAAATATTTAGGCCCCTTTGAATAATCCTTTCTCATTTTTCTAAACCTCGGACGTTTGTAATGCTAACATTGGTTTTGTTATTCTATGGGTCCATCCGTCTACTTTCTTGGTTTTTTTGTTTTCTTTCACGACCTGTGTTGAGAGGTTTCTTGGTCATCCAATCTTCAAATGGCGGGGCTCTTATTGAGCTACATGGCTCCTTTGAAACTGAGCTACATGGCTCCTTTGAAGCTGAGCTACATGGCTCTGTTGAAGCTGAGCTACATGGCTCCGGTGATGCCGAGCTACATGGCTCCGGTGATGCCGAGCTACATGGCTCCTTTGAAACTGAGCTACATGGCCCCTTTGAACTAAGCTACAAGGCTCTTTTTAAAACTAAGTTACGTGGCTCCTTTGAAGCTGAGCTACAAGGCTCTTTTGAAACTGAGCTACGTGGCTCCTTTGAAGTTGAGCTGGGCTTTTTGAAGCGAGCTACAAGGGCTCCTTTAATTTGAGCTACAAGGCTCTTTTGAGCCCAGTCTACATGGCTCTTTTGGTGAGGCTACAAGGCTCTTTTGAAACTAAGCTCATTGACTCCGCTGGCAGGCTACAAGGCTTTTGGTTGAGCTACAAGACTTTTTGGTGGGCTACTGAGGCTCCTTTGGTGACTATAAGGCTCTTTTTGAAGCGAGCTCATTGGCTCCTTCGAGCGCGAGCTATTAGGATATTTTGAAATTGAGCTACAAGGCTCCTTTGGCGAACTCTGAGGCTCTTTTGAGCGAAATTTATGTGGATCCTTGGCTACTTGGCCTTCCTAGGTTGCCCAGGTTCTTAGGCCAGGCTACATGGCCTTTGAGCGAAATTTACATCAAGCTCCTTTAAAGTTGAGCTGGCTCTTTTGAAGCGAGCCCCTACGTGGCTCCCTTGGCTCCTGGCCTTCAATTTGATGGGCTCTTAGGCAGAACTCATGGCCCCCTTTGTCGTTGAGCTACATAGCTCTTTTGAAGTTGAACTACCTAACTCTTTGGCCCAGGCTACGTGGCTCCTTGGCTATGGCCTTCTAAAGTTTTAGTGGGTTCTGTAGAGCCCAGAGCTACATAGCCTTTGAAGATGAGCTACATGGCTCCTTCATCTTTCTTCTCTTGGGAAACCGCGTGTGACTTTAAAGCTAGTTCATGGAGAATCGAAATGGATGGCGTGCCTTCCCAAGGCATCAAGCTTCTCTAAAAATTCTTGCATTCCGGCTAAGTGTGATGTTATCCCCCACTTTGATTTTCCTTCCTACCTTTTTCAGTGCTGGAGTTCGGACATGATGAAGCTTCAAGATTCAATTGTCATGGCTGAAGCTTTGTATGATGGTCACTAGAGCCATCCTTGCGGTTTCGTGGTTACGCCATTTTTGGGTTGTGTTTTTCCTGGCTCCCCTCCCTTGTGGAGTTGTGTTGTTCCTAGTCACGCCCCTTGATGGACCGGGGAACATATTCGGAGGCGACGTGCTGGAGAATTTTTAAGTCCACTTCCTCCATTATTCCTTTTCTCCACTCTTTTCTCCTTCTCCTTCTTTTTCTCTTTCTCTTTCTTGTGGTTTTTGCCTTGATTGGGTGTTTGTTGATCGTGATCTTCTGAGATGTAGAGAACAACTTTGCTGGTTGTAATTTTATGAGATAACTGAAATAAAAGTACAGTCTTTTGGAAATGTGTGTACTTGTCTGATGTTTGTTTTTCCTAAAGAATGGCCGTTTTGAGCCGAGCTACTCACCTTTTTTTTTTTCCTTTTTTTTTGATGATTTGGGAGAATATTAATCAGGCTGAAAATGAACACAAAGACTGTTATTAAAGTAAAACTGTGAATTTCTTGTTAAAAGCTACAATCCAAGGTCTATTGGCAGAATCGCTGAGGTGCTCAGTTCAGGAAATGTAGCAAGAGTTTTCCCTCTTTTGTTTGAAGTTCGTAGTTGGGTGGTTATTACTGTCTGCGTAGGGTCCTTCCCAGTTTGGTCCTAACTTCCCGTGTGTGGGGTTTTTCCTTGCTGGTAGAACTTTTTTTAGAACTAAGTCGTCGGGCTTAAAACTCCTAAGCCTGACCCTTCGGTCGTAATATTTTGTTGTCTTACTGTGATAATCCTCGACACACTTTAGAACCTGCTCACGTTTTTCTTCTAGGAGGTTAAGGTTCAGGCAGAGAATCTCCTTATTATGTTTGGTATTTGCGAACTCAACTCTTGGTGATTTTAATGACCTCGGCAGAACTATAAACTAAGTGCCAATGCCATAGCAAATGGGGTTTCTTGAGTTGATGATTTACGTGTAGTTCTGTGTGCCCATAATACCTCGGGGAAGAAATCTACCCATTTTCCCTTTAGATTTTCCAGCTTAGTCTTTAACGCTGCCTTGAGAGTCCTTATAGTGACTTATGCTTGTCCGTTGGACTGCATATGAGTAGTAATTCTTGATTCCGAGCTCGGCGTAGAAATCTATGAACTTAGAATTGTCGAACTGTTTCCCATTATCAGATACTAGGGCTCTAGGGATTTGAACACATATTATGGGCAGCTAAACAAGGATTCATTACCTTTTGTAACAAATGATTGTTGCTAATGGCTGGAAGCCCTCGTACCCAATTGAAGTAATCCACTCCTACAACAATAAACTTACACTGGCCCTTCCCAATGGGTAGGGGCCCCAATATGTCTAGCCCCCATTGTTGAAAAGGCCAAGGGCTTGTGATTGAGGTTAGTTGCTCGGAAGGGAGGTGAGAGATCTAGGCATGCTCTTGATAGATCTTGCATTTTTTAACCAGCTCTGTGGCGTCTTTGAGAATTATAGGCCAATAATATCCCTGTCTCAGGGTCTTTACTGCCAAGGACTTGACTCCGATATGGTTTCCACATATACCTTAATGCACCTCTCTGAGCACGTAATTGGCGTCTTCCTTTTCTATGAACTTAAGGATGGGTGTAGGAAAGCCTCGTTTATAAAGGGTTCCCTGATGAATGGTGAATCTAGCTGACCTCGTCCTGAGCTTGGAGGCCTCCTTTGGATCACTTGACAATATTCCGTCCACCAAGTAATCCCAGGATGGGGGTCCATCGACTCGGCTGGGGCCAATCCCAAGGGACAGCCACTTCTTCTTCAATCAGCAGTTCAGGGTTGGGAGGTGCTCGACTAGTATCGGTTTATCTAGATCCTCCCGTGATGTTGTTGCTAGCTTTTCTAGGGCATTTGCCCACGAATTCTCTGCCCTTGGGAAATGCCTGACCTGAACCCATATGAACTTTTTAAACAGTTCTCGCACCTTTTTGAGGTAAAGGATCATTTTTTTAACCAGCGGCTTCGTGGAGTCTCTATCATTCACCACCAGCGGGAATCCTTTGCGTACCTCGATTGATTGGCTTCCATGGGTGGGCAAGATTAAGCCCGAACTCCCGGCCGACTTTGTACTCGGCCTCGTTATTGGAGGCTTGAAATATGAATTTGAGTGAGTATTCCACGTCAATCTCGTCCGGGTGGTTAGAATCAGACCCGTACCGCTTCCTTGGGAATTAGTAGCCCCATCTACGGACAACCTCCAGATGGGCAAGTCGAGCACCAATTGAGTAGTTTCGATGGGCTTCGTCGAGGTATTTGATGATTGAATTTCATGGTGAAATAACTCTTTGAAAACCACCCGCTGACCGCTGTCCTTGACTTATATCGATGTCGAACTTGCCCAGCTCTATGTCTATTTATCGATCTTCCCGAGGTCTCACAGCTTGTGCAGATATCATTCATTCAAAGGAGTGTTTGGTTAAGTTTCAATAGTGTGAGCTTGGAAATATGGTCGAAGCCTCCTAGTAGTGGTCACCAATGCTAGAATTAACTTCTCCATCTTTGGATACCTTTCCTCTGCTCCTCTCAGAGCTCGACTGTAGTAATAGATCGGCTATTGTATTGTATATCGCTCGACTGGAAGTTTGTGCTAGTTGAAATACGAAACGTCCAAATAAAGGGTCAGGAGTTCTCCATCGGAAGGAACACCGGGGCGGAGGGAACAGTCAAGTTTTTAGTCAGAATGCCTCTTATTCAGCGTCAGTGGAAGGCCTTTTTTGAACTGAAGAATCGGCACTTCACTAGATCTAGATACAAAGCGACTCAACACAACTATTCTCCCAGTCAAACGTTTAATTTCTTTGGTGTTCGAAGGCGGCTGCATGTCAAGTACGACTTTTATCTTATCTGGATTTGCCTCATTCTCGTTGACTGAAACCACAGAACTTTCGGTTGAGACTCAGGCACACTGGTTGGAGTTTAACTAATGTTATAGTTTTTTCAAGACTGGAACCACTTTCAATTTGGGTGGGCTACGTGGAGCTCGGCCTTAACTGACTTCACTAGCATGTCGTCTATATATACCTCCATGGATGCTCGATCTTTTAAAAACATTTTGTTCACCTGACCTCGATGAGTGGCCCCAAACATTCTTCGCTTTCGAAAGACATCACCTGGTAACAATAATTACCTCGCCTAGTCACAAATAAGGTCTTTTCTTGGTCACTAGGGTCCATTCTGATATGGTTATATCCGAGAGAAGTCCATGTTTGAGAAGCTCATGGCCGATTTGTGGCGTCCTTATAAGGTCGTCAAGTGAGGAAAGCTATCTTTTGGACAGGCTCGGTTGACATCGGTGAAGTCAATGCAGAGTTGCCATTTGTCGTTTGCCTTTTTGACGAGGACTACATTAGCCAACCAATCAGGGTATTCTACTTCTCGTATAGCTTTGGCTTGGAGGAGTTTGTTAACTTCTTCATTGACCGCCTTCTGCCTTTCTAGGGGTGAAACTTCTTCTTTTTTGTTTGACGGGCTTGAAGGAGGGACTGATGTTCAGCTTGTGTGTGATTACCGCGGGGGGTTAATTCCCCCAATATCCTCCTGCTTCCAAGCAAATACTTCTATATTTTGTTTTAAGAAGTGGATAAGGAGGTCCCTGACGTCTTTAATTGATTTGGATCAGTGTAAGCGAGATGTTACGGCTAGTTGTCAAAATTTGCATTGGTTCTAGTTCTTCGAGGGCATAGGTGGTCTTACCTCATCTCTCATGTCGAATCGTCCATGTAGATCTTTGCTAATCGCTTTGTTTCATTGATGTTGGGTAGCGCACTCCTAGCTGATCTCCTCGAACCATTCCTACCCTATTCGCAGTGGGGAATTCGATAACCATATGATAGGCAAAAGGGACGGCCCTTATGGCATTGAGGGAGGGTCTACCCAATAGTATGTTATAAGCTGATAGGGCCTTTACTATGAGGAACCTTACCGACGTTGTGTCCTGGCACGGAGAATCTCCCAAAGTGAGCACTAGTTGTATTGACCCCAAGGGTAGCACTCTTTCTCCGGAGAATCCCCACAGGTGGGCGTTGACTCGTTCTAGTTTCTCCTTAGATGCCCATTTATCGAAATTTATTCGTGAAGATGATGTCGGCTGAGCTTCCGTTGTCGACCAAGACCTTGTGTACTATTTTGTTGGCTACGACGACCCTTATAGTTGATCGTCATAGGGATGCTAGCAGCCTTCCATATCAGAGTCCGAAAAGGTTATGGTAGTGTCCAGTCGAGGGAGTTTGGATACAACTTGTATTTCTAGTGTCTTCCCTGATTTGATGCTACGTAAATGAGCCCTTCGGACTGTTTGGACTCCCTCCCCGAAAATCCGAGGAATCCACATAGATTTCTCCCGAGGGTTCTTGGTATTGAGTTGGGTACAGTTAACGAGGTGATGGGGGTGGTGCTTGGTCCCGACCTTCTGAGGCCATGAAGCGATGAAAATGTCCACGTCGAATCAAGTATTCAATTTCCTTCCTCAGCTGGATGCAATCATCTATTCGGTGTCCATGATCCCTATGGAATTCATAGTACTTGGTTGAGTCTCTTTTTGCTAGGTTTGTCTTCATCTGAGATGGCCACCTTAAAAACTTTTCTTGTTGCACCTCGATTAGGACCTGTGATTATGAGGTTGTCAAGGGGGTGAATTGCTAGGGTGGATATCATTGCTGTAACTCGGCTGAGGTGGGCCCAAGCTGTCCCTGACGTTGCCTCATATATTTGGAGACCGCTCTCTGTTCTCTCTATCCCTTCATGGGGATCTATCCCTGTCTCATCATCTCCTAGGGCTTTGTTCTCGCTTTTTCTCTCCTTTGCTTTTCTCCTTTTGTGCGGAAGAGTTTTCCCGCTAAGATAGAAGGGCTTCCTCACCGTTGATGTGTCTCTCTGCTTTGGCGAGCACCTCAGCCATGCTTGCCTGAGGGTTCTTTGAGATGGAAACATGGAACGCTTCCGTACATGCCTAGCCCGGCTGATGAGCGGTGATGGAAAACTTCTCATCACAGGATGTCTACCTTTAATGACTCAGTGTTAAACCTCTGGACGTAAGACCTCAGGTTCTCCTGTGGGCTCTGCTTTATGGTCAACAAGTGATAGCTCGGCTTCCTGTACATCCGAGCTTCGATGAAGTGGAAGATGAACGCGATGGATAGCTCTCTGAAGGATAAGATTGATGATGGCGGGAGTCTGTTGAACTAGGCTGGCCGGGCCTTTTAGTGTGATGCCAGGCTACGCATCTCACGGGTCTGGTATCAGGTAGCTCCATCTAATTCTTGTAGTGAGGTGGTCTACGGGGTCTTTACCGTTTACGTTGAGCGTTTCGATCACGAGGCGTGAACTTTGCCGAGGAGAGTGTAATTGCCGTGATGACAGGGATTTGTTGTTGTACAAAGCATCCATAGGCGAAGCTCGTCCTTTTACAGTTTCCTTCATGTGGCTGAGCTCTTATTGGATGTCTCGGAAACGTTGCTCCCATGATCGTTCCCCTATCTCGTGCTGATAAAGGATGGGTCCATTGCCCTCACATTGTTCCCTGCCGGGCATCCTCAATTGCGATCCTCTCCAGGGGGTTTGTAGGGATCATGCTCCTTGGCTTGGCTAGTTTCTCCTTCTCCGTCAATGTCTCGAGGAACGTCGTGGTGTCGTTGTTCTTCTTGCGGGTGCTGCATTTGTCTGGGGAGTTCCTCGAGTCTCTCGATGCTTCAGTTGGTGGGACGGGAATGCCTCCATCTCTTCGGTGGCTGTGGGGTTTTGAGGTGTCTCTTGGTGGTGGTTATCTGGTCCTTTGCTAGTCTTGCATCCTAGGGGGGTTGGCGTGACTCCTGCTCATGTTTTGGGTCGATACCATCAATCACTGATAATTTAGTTTTATTTGTAAAGTAACAATTGTTCCCACAGACGACGCTAAACTGATGGTGCTTTTTCTTATCGGTACTGGACTAGAGCAGGTTGGATTCATTGGGTCAATTCGCCAATTCTATGCGATGCGTTATCTGCAAGAAAACAACAGAAACAAAGTGATCCGGCCGGGGAATGCCGACCGCCTCTCCAATGCCTAAGTCGGTTTTTTATTCAAAGTAAAGGAGTGGATTGTTGAATACATAAAAAGTGCAACATTTATATAGGATTTTAATACTCCATTTCGTGTTTGCTCTCATTTGTGTAAGGATGAGTGCCTTTGATCGTTCCCAAGCGTTTTTGTGCTTATACAGGTTTTCAGTTTCGTGCACATTTTATAGGGTTCGTGTCCAGAGAACAAATGCTTAGATCATCCTTGCGGATGATGGCAGCCATGTCGAAGCCCCGGGTAGTGCTACAGGTGAAGGACAAATTAGAAGCTGATGTTCTGGTCACCACACTTGCGTTATCGGTACCCACATGCAGTGAGGCAGTGGTATCGGTACCAAATAAAGCTGAATGCTTAGAATGCCCGCATGCGATGGGGCACCGATGCGCTTTTAGTGGGTACCACGCTTCTGTCATCTTGGGGTACCAACATGCAATCTTTGTGGGATTTGAGGCATAATTCAATCTTGGTGCGAGAATGCATTTCGTCTTTTCGACCACCACTTCGAGATCACTAAGGAGAATGGTATTTAAGCCCATTGAAGGGAAAAGAATAGTAGTTTTGGATTCTAGGTTTGGTTTTGGATGGTTGGAGTGTCTCTCTCATATTTTGCTAGGGTTTATATAGTAGAGTACTTATCTTTTCTTCAGATTCTGAGTTTTGAATTACTTGTAATCTTTCAGTTGGATCATAGAACTTGGTATTTTCTTACGGGATTCTGTGTTTTTGATATCCCAATCTTTCCATTGAAGTGTTCATTCTCAAGTCACATTTATGCATAGTTTCTCATCAAACATGAATCGATTTTCAGTTTCAATGGAGTTCTAAACCTCCATGATAGGGTTTTAATGGTGGAAACTCACCTCCGTCAAGGTAATAACCCTAAATTCCTCTTTTGTGCTTCAACGGGATTGTATGATGCTAAGCATTTGCAGAAAATCTTATAAAACCTTAGTCTGGCATCTTCTTGACAACGTGTGAACGAGAGACCCTTGGTACATGTTGTGCTTGATAGCAAATGCAAGCTAAGAGTCCAAGCAAATCGTTTGAACAAGTGTTTGCCATCGCTCAATCATTCTTATTTTAAAAGAGCCTTTAACGATTATCTTTAAATTCGAAGATATTCATCAATGGCTCTAGATGAGATTGAGAATAAGAGTGGAGTACGTCGTCGGTGAGTGAAACCTAAGAACCTATCATTCACCCTTTTGTTTAAAATAGTTAATTTAATGGGTTATTCAATCAATCAATCCACAACCCCCATATTTTATAGCGAGCAGCATTCTTTGGAGAGCAATCTAAGGATCACCTAGGAAACCACTCCTGTGGAAATGACTGTGGACTTCCACGGTAATATAATCTTGGCGACCTTGGTTCCTACGCTTGTGAATAGTTCGACATACAAATAGACAAGCATTTTTAGGCGTTATTCTTTGGGAGTGGCGGCCAAATCTGGATTGATCTAAAGAGAGCTAGTGGTAATTTGAAATTGCATTGCAAATCCGGTACGTTTTCTACCTTTTCTTTTTAATTTGTTTCCATGAATAGTCTAAGTGGATATTTGTTTAGTAGGGGTAAGATTGATGCATGTCGGTTTGAGCTCGTAACAAGCAACGCCGACTTGTAAGAATTATACCTCCAAGATAATCTGAAGAGTCCATAGTAAGACATTTGTTTCAAGAGAATCATACACCTCAAATGGACCATCCCAGGAGTCAGCAACCTCTTTTTAATCAAAATGTGCAAGGGGTACTTGTTGACCCACAAAGACTCCATGAACCTCCACAACACGGAGATGGTGTTGCACCGCTGACAACCGGTGGCGGGAAGGGAAATGTTAATTTTCGAGCCAAAATCCCTATTGGGCTCCCACTTGCCTAATGTGAAAGAGCCCTTGAAGATTACGCAACCTCAAGGGCTTATAACAAATTCATGTATTCGCCTACACAGAAGGGGCTAACCAATTTCATATGAAGTCGAGAGATGGTCGCCTTCTCCACATTAGTATCGAGGTTCGGTCGAACCCACTCATTCATGAGATTTCGAGGATGTTTGCAGTGCTCCTCTACACTAAGATCGCCCCTCCATATAATTTGCATGGTTTTATTCCCATTCTCTCTAAAGGAAAAGGCCAAAATATGGTTTCATTCGCTTGCACCCAATTCAATCTTTATTTGGGAGGACATGCGAAATGAATTCCTTAATAAATTCTTCCATCCCGCCCGTACTAATGCACTCATGTGAGCAATCCAAAACTTTTCTAAAAAACCGGGTGAACCTTTTGTTGTTGTATGGGAAAGATATAAAGATCTCCTCTATGCTATCTCTCATCATGGTTTGGATGTTGGACAAATTTGTGCGTATTATTTTCACCAAGGATTATCCTTGAATAACAAACCAAATACATCGAATGATGTGTCTTTGAGGATTATATGAGAAAAGTTCCAGGAAGCAATTCCAATTTTTTTGATACCATAGTAGAAAATGCTCGAACTTGGGACAACACCTCATTAGAATCTTGCTAAAGTGCATAGCACACCTACGAGGAGAATCCATCACTTAAGAGAGAATGATGACACAACGGCGAAAATAACCAACTTACTTGAGGAGGTTGGAGGCCATAGGAATTGAAAAAGGTGAATGAGGTAGCTAGTGTGCCTTCGTACCCTCGGTGCCTATGGGATGCAAGAGTGGAGCTGGCCATGCATCATATCACGATGACCCCACCCACTCGACTAATGCTTGTTGGAGTTCACGGAGCGGAATATCCAATCGATTGGAACATAAATGCAGCGAATTTAAAATTTTGTCCATAACCACGAGGATCACATCGTTTCATAAGCAGAAGGAAGGGTAAGCGAACTTACCTCTTGTAGATCGGTCGTCAAACCTTCAAAGTCTGCGTCTTGGTTTTATTCGGATCTTCAAGGTGCTGCCTTTCGAAAAGCAACCACCCTCTAGTATCCACCACAGACAAATAATAACTGATCTTGTTGAATGCTAGTTCAGGTTCGTCTTCTCAAAAAACGAAATTAGGGTTTTTCTTTTCTTTCTCTGTTTTGGTTGTTCTCGGAGTAAAAGACGACTACTACAAAATATTTATGTCTCACATATATATATATCTATATAAATTAACTAGGGTTTAAAGTCAAAAGCCGAATTTTATATTATTATATATTTAAAACTCTTTTAAATAATAACAATTTAAATTCCTGAAAACATCTTAAGTTCAAGGCATAACAGTTTTACAAATTTAAAGCTTTCTCAAAAATTAAATTCGAATTTAAATAACAATTGTTATTTGTATTAAAACAATCTCATCATTTTTAAATTACTACGAGAGTGGCTCCATAACCGTTATTATTCGTTTCTTATTAATGGGCCACATGGAGTTCGATTAACATTGGCGGCTACAAATCACATTTTGATCTTACAAGTCATAGTGGCCTCTAGCAAGACATTATGACTACCCAAAGTTAAATGAAAAGCTCATGATAGGAACAACCTTATTATAGCTAATGACATAATCCTTTTTGTCACATGATATCTTGATAGAATATAAGGCATGGACAAAGTCAACCTTATATCGTTCTATCTTTGATTACTGAAACCCGATTAAATGACTAAACAAATGACATTGATCTCCATCAATTCATTTGAGCCAAACCATCCATTTCTCGTCTCAATTTAATCGAGGAGACCAAAGATATCTCTTATAATAAGAGGATAAATTCCATTGTCGCTCATATCTCATACATAATTCTTATTATGTTCAAGTATAACCTTTATAGTCTATCAGATTAAGGAACAACGTTTGATTATATCAAAACCTGATATTCACTTATATTGGGAACTATAGCGATCTCAGGGTCAAAGTTTAATGACACAACTATTAGAGATTAACTTATGACTTTGATCCATGTAGTAATCTCAGAAGACGAATTCGTCGATATTTTCTCAACAAATGGATATAATTTGATTTGTATCTCATACACATATTCATCCCCGCGAATATCAATCAAACTTTATACTAATCTTAATTCATTGTTATTCCTATAGTAATAACCGATTAGGGACATTTATAGAATGATGTAATATTATTCCAAGGACATTATATATAATAAACATCTGAATCATCATAATAATTAATTCTCATAAATGAGTAAAATACCATGTCATACGATAGGCCTAGAGCCTTGTACTAACGTGCTTAGCCCTAACCTTCCTCCGTCCAGGGGAGAAATCCAAATAGAGCAAGCTAATGCTCTTAACTACCAAAAGCCATTTAATTCTCCATGTACTGCGAAGCATTATAATCCCGGGGTGGGGTAAGCACCAATTTTAGTTGGAGAAGGCCCGAGAGGCCCACCTGTTGCTAAACAGCAAGGCTGACTACTGAACCAAGGCTTTTTCAAATCAAAGCCCCTTAGTTTCCAAATCAAAGTCCTCAAGGATTTCTTGTAAGCCCTAACCCAGGTTTCACCCCTCGTCTCGAAATTCGTATTGTATCAACCTCACATAAAGTTTTAGAGGATATTGTGACCGCAGTTCGTCGGACTGACAATCCACCAACCATGAATTTCGCACACGCCTTGGAATGATGTGAGATCCCAAATCACTAAGCTCACCTCTTCTATAGGAAATTTTCCAACAAGAAAAGGAAACTCCTTCTTAAACTATCAAAACCCCCGAGTTAAAATGGTGTTGGAATCTCGGGACAGTAGTGGCACCTTCGAACATTCTGAAGTTTGTCACCACTCTTCGAAGTGGAAAAGTAATTGACAAAACCATTTAGCCCAATGAACCAATACAAGATTTGCACAATGAGCCAGTCGGGGATGCTGGGATGTCTGACAAGCCTCATGTTCCTAGGGCATATGTTGTTGATGGTGAGCCAGAAAAAGACAAGGCCTCTCACGTCCCTCCTACTCCATATCCTCATAGGTTAGAGCCCCGAGAAAGTGAACAATCATTGTAAATTTATGAGTTGTTCAAGCAGGGTTAAGTTGAACATTCCTTTATTAGATGCCATTAAGCAAATCCCTAGTCATATGCAAAAAGTTTTTGAAAAGATTTGTGCACGTGAAAAGGAAACTAAGTGTGATAAGGGAGGAGGCATTTATGACTAAACAATCCACACTCCCTTGATCAGGAACAATTTGCCCCAAAATCAAGACCCGGAAGCCTTTGTTTCCATAGTGGTGGGAGTCAAAGTGGACATGCTCTAGTGGATTTGGGAGCAAGTGTTAACTTGTTGCCATTACTCGGTATATGTTGAGTTAGGGTTAGGAGAGTTAGGCAGGCCGATATCACCCTCAGGCCTAATTTGTGGTAGTGTGAATTCTAGAGGGATAGTGAAGGATGTGTTAGTGCAGTGGACAAGTTCCTGCTTTCTTGTGGACTTTGTTGTGCTTGACACTCAACTTTGTTAACAAACCAGGGACTCATCTCCAGTGATTCTTGGTAGGCCATTCTTGCTCACATAATGCCATCATCTGTTGTAGGGAGGATTAATGACATTATCTTTTGAGTAACATAGCATTAATTTTGAATATCTTCAATGTTGTGGAAATAGGGGATGAGGGATTTACGTATGAGGTGGCTTATAATAGACTACGTTATACGAATTATGTAGATAATGTTTTCACACTTGATGATCCTCTCATGTCTTGTCTAGTAAGCCCCGGGTTGGACGAGGAATGCTCACATCTGAATTGGAGTTTGCATATAATTGAACACATGGTGTGGAAACAAATGGGTGGACCCCTAAATTTGAAATATTGCCACCAATCAAAGACAGGGTGACAGGACCCGACCCGGATACCTTTATAGGATTCCTCGGATGGTCCCGCCTAGTGAAGTCCCCTTTGTCTGATCCACAGGAATATCGATGGAACCTGAAAGCTTTAGAAAGGGAAGTAGACACATGCATTAATATAATACCTCAGAAATACATATAAGGATCTACAACGGCTCAAATCCACCTTGACCTATTTTATAAATTAAGTAACCCTGTTTCTACATAATAAAGACTCATATGAGTTCAATACTAAGACTAGAGCATTACAGAGTGTCACATCCCACTTTTTATAGAGAATTTGTGACCGGCGCTAGGAATGAGTAGGCTTAAGGCCACCAAAACCCATTAACAAGCCTAAGTCCCATAATTTCTACCGAAAATTCGACCAAGACCTATTCATTTACATAACTAATGACAAATCTGTTGTCGCAATATCAATCCTAAAATCTACTAATAATTAACTCAAAAATCTCATATCATGATATTATTTCAAATAACATAACAAATAGACTACTCAAGTGGTCATCTGCTAACAAAAACGACCTCAACGGTCTCATCAAAAATATCAATAAGGTTTCATCAAAAACCAAAATTTATCCAACTCAACTATTCAAAATTTATCCAATTTAACCAAATAATTAACTTGATAACCAAGTTAATTCACCATGGAGCCTTACGGAAACCAGACTCTCATTCACCAAATAAACAAAATAATAATCCATTACATGTTTCAAATAAGTCAAGTGGTCAAGAAATGCACGGATTCTCCTTTCTCTGTCTACCACGAAAGGAGAAATCAACGGGGTGAGATAATGGTAAAATATATCACCATACTTATGAGGCTAGGTACTCGAGAGCCCATTCCTGAGGATAGTTATGCTCAATCCAATCAATCAACTGTACATAGGTTATGCAACAAATAAGCGGCAATATGAACAACAATATGTCGACGAGGAATTGAGCTAAAAGCTCAATAAAATACTAATACAGTTTCATGGATGTAGTTTTCAATCATATAACAAATAGGAGATGATTTTCATCAAAACTTTTGATTCAAGAAATAAGTTAGACACTAACAAAATATACTTCAAAACATTCTCACATCCATTTCAAATGGTTTCATATCAAATGTGATATAAACAACTTCATATCAAATTCGATTCAAAACACTTTCATATCAAATCCAAAAATAAAATACATCTGAAATATATTTTCTCTTGGTCTGTCAAATATCAAATGAGATTTAGAGTTTGAAACCTGAAATATAGTTTACCATTGAGGAATCAGGTACACATTCCTTTTACCTTTATCTTTGGAATCAGGTACATTTCCAACTTGAAAGATCCATAGAGCAGTAGGTTCTACGCTGCAGAGAGTTTTACCACCTCTCTAGGGAAGGCGCGAACTTTCCCCATGGAGGGTACCATGTGCCGCATGCTTGATGACCTCCCCATCAGTTAGGCTACGTAGATTCATACCATCAATGATAATGCGATTACAAGTTATAGTGGCCAGAACTCGTATCACGACAGGAATAACACCAAATACAGCTAGGATTAATGTAGTGCTCGACATGAATATTCATCGGGACCGCATTGACTTGTGGCATATGACAAATTCAATTCAATGAATGCTCAAGAATAAAGGTCTTAATCATAGTCGATTACTACGATCAAGTCAAACAATAAGCTTACCGCTATACATTTTCGAAGGTGCAAGTCGATGTTATAAATTTACTCACCTCCCCTATTAGTCCAGGACTTCCGGTTGGAAAACATTCACCTGAGCGTGTGAGCCTTCCCCAACCGTTTGCTCGAAGGAGTACTCTAAAGCTTTTGAAGGGCAAATCCGAAGAATTTCACCTCAATGGGGAAATATTTCTCCTAGAAATTTGTTCTTACAAACCACAGATTCAAAAAACAGTGTCCTCTGAAATTCTATCGACCCGGAGAAGTGAAGATGGATCAAAAGGATTTCCTTCTCTTATTCCAATTTATACTAGGGTATCTATTAGAAAAATTGCCTTTTACCTCTTTCATTAAAATTAGTAATTAATTACTAATTGAATTACCATTATTATTTTCTGCGTCCTTTCATTAAAGTAATTAATTAATTATTACCATTATTATTTTCATATGTCTTTTCATTAAAGTAATTAATTAATTACTAATTGAATTACCATTATTATTTTCATAACGTCTAATTGAATTATCATTATTTCCCATATGTCTAATTCAATTATCATTAATATTATTTTCATAACGTATGCTATAAAATTCTGTCGTATTATTTTAGTAACTTTATGCCTATCTGAATTCATTATTATTATTTTCCCTATCTTATACCTATACAAATTCTTGGGTGTTACATTCTCCCCTCCTTTATACAAGTTTAGTCCTCTAAACTTGACTTACCTGAGTCTTGAAATAATTGAGGATGCTTTTCTCTCATCTCTTCTTCTAACTCCCAAGTGGCCTCTCGGATACTATAGTTCCCATATAGGACTTTGTTTAACTTGACATTCAGCATGTCGTAGAAGACCTTATTCATCACATCACTATTTGAGCAGGCACCTCTTCATAGGTCAAGTCCTCAGAAATCTAAATAGGCTCAAACTCTACAACATGAGAAGCATCGAAAACATATTTCCTCTAGATCGAAACATAAAACACATTATGAATCTTAAACAGGTATGGTGCAAGGCTACTTTATATGCTAAGGTACCTACTCTCTCTAATATTTTAAACAAGCCCATAAATCGAGGACTGAGTTTTCCTTTTCTCAATAGATTTTCAAACTTCCAAATATCTGATTTACTCAATAAGAAAATTTTAGATAACATAATCACCAAAATTCAAATAAGTGTATTTTGGGATTATCAACACACCCAACACTCGTGTGTACCTTAATTTTCTTCCAAATTCTCTTCAATCAGGACTATCCTTTCAATAGTCAATTCACACAAGTTCATGTATTTAATTATTTATTTATTTTCTCAATATAGTCATAACACATAGGGGATCATAAAACCTTTTGAAGATAATCTATTTTAACCAAACTATTCTACAAAGGAAACCTTAATTAGAACTCATTATGATTACTTTCAGAGTCTAAAACAATATATCTCATCAAATATTTCCAACTTGCAATTACTTTCCTCAATTGGTCATTAGTCCTTGCAATACTATCAAAACTAACTTAGTACTATCAAATCTAAGATAAAATAAGAATTCTTATTACCATGATCTAATATTTCATACATTATCAAAATCTCAGCAATATCCGAGAAGCTAGTGTGATAGAAAGATAATCAAACATCCATGACAAATGTCATATTGAAACAGCCCCAATGTCAACTAAGGTTCTTGGTAACCTATCATAAAATCCATGGTAATAAGTTTTCACACTCATTTAGAAATATAAAGTGGTTGCAAAGTACTGTGGGTCTTTGATCGACCCTTCATATCACGATCACACTAAACCCAAAAAGTCACAAATAATGTGCCTTACTTCCTTGCTGACATATAAAATTTTGTCTTAAATATTTATACTTTTGCATCCTTAAGGTGATCTTAAGCTTATTAAATAAACCTCCTTCAAAAGTTGTCTCTTTATGTCTCGATTATTTAAGACATTAAGTCAATCAATTCAAGATCTTATACATCTTATTATAAACCACGATCAATTGTTCCGGAGGTTCAACTAGTTTCAAATAATTTCCTTGCATAAGTCTTTAATGCCAGACAAGTTTAGTTTACTATATGCTCGACATAGAACTCAAAATCCAAAGGTATAACATAGACTTGTAAACATCTCAAATCATACAATAATCGTTTGCGACAACCTTAAATGATTTCCAAGGAATCAATTTTTTTCTATTTAAGGCATAAATCACAAGATTCTCATTGTTTTATTAGTACTGAATAATGTCATCATAATCCTTAAGTAATTGTATCAATATCTTCTATTTATTGCTTAAAAATCATTTTAAGAAGACAAAGACTTCAAACTCTCATAAACTATGAGTAGATCATAATAAAAAAAAATGTCTTCATAATCATTTTACTTAACTTCAAATCATAATAAGGTAGTTTTCTCTATCTTAAAATTTCAAATGTCTATAACTATATATCAATTTTTCCATGTTGCATAAGAACACAAACATAAATACTAATGAAGGCATCATATACCAAAACAAATCTTTCTGCGAGCTTGATGAAATAATCAAAATAAGAGTTGCTACCAAATTTGCTCTTTCGCTCTATGAAGTTATCCTCATAGTTATAAGACAATCAAACTTAACTTCTTTCTATCATTGAAAATATAAGATAATCTTAGAGATCTCTTAATAATTTATTTATGTACAGTATAATAAATCGAGAAACTTGAACTTTAATAACAATATCGGATCCTTTTAATTTCAAATTGTTTTCATCACTCATCACATTGACTTAAAGACTTAACAACATTTACAAGCAAATAACTACCTTGTTAGTTTATGCGTAACAGTTTATCCACATGATTCCCTTCAACTAAACTCAAGATAACTAGATATGGAAGAATGATATTTTCCCAAGCAGTCTCGACAAATAAAGTAGTAAGCTCCTTAATTCATCCTCAAAATCAAACGAAAACCATAATGTTTAAGGGTATTAAGTCAATTCAATATCCTTCTTACCAATTGTCCTTAAAAATAACTTCAAACCACCATATTGTCCATGTATGTTCCATAGAAGTGACAAATTCAAATCATACTTCATATTGATAAAGTATCACTAAACCAACAAAACAAAACAAAGGCAAAGAGTGTAGTGAACTTTAACTAGTCACCCGAAATCAATTATCTAACATACATTTGTAAGAATGCTAGAATACACAAACGGATATGAACTATCAACTAACATGTCCTCAACTATCATACGAAACTTAAACAAGTTCCCAGTTAAGATAAATAAAACGATTCCACTTGGAAGCCAGGCTTTTGTGCTTAGTTTTCTGAGCACCATCACTCCTATTCCTCTTCCTTTGTTGTTTCCTACTCTTGGGTGAAGCTACTTCATTATCCTTCTCTGATAAGGGCTCTGTCTACCTCTAAATAAACACCCAACTTCAGATTGATATCTTATTCTTCAAATAAGGCTTTAGTCCATCCACGAAACTTTAATACTTTTTCCTCCTACCGCGTAGCAATCAATTGTGGGGGTAAAAACGTGATGATTCGGTAAACTTAATAGCCTCATCTTGGAGCCTTCCATCAAATCTCTTTGTTCCAAATGGACAAACTCTCACCTTTGTCATGAACACTATCGAGGAAAGTACTTCTTATAAAATGCCTCCTTAAAAGCTTGTCTCCCGAACAATAAGCCCCGAATCCTCTAAAAGCCTCTTAGTTATGAGCCACGATGATCCACCTCTTTGTCAACATAAATGTTGCATAAGAGGTTTTTTTTTGCTCCTCAAGAGCAATCCAAGTGACAATAAAAATTTTCTATCATCATAATCCGAGCCTCACGCCTGTTGGTTGAGGTATCGGAAAAATAAGGACTCAACTTCTTAAGAGTCGATCAAGACTGCCTACTAGATGAGGATTGTCCTTGACCATTACTTCCAGTAGCTCTAGCCTGCCTCTCAACCAATCCGCCAAAGTCCCCAAATATCTATAAAGCCCCTTCGATGCTCGCAGGAGCGGCTTCAGTGGAGGAGGTATATCATCATTAGCCTGACTATTTTGGGAAGATGCAGGTCTCCTTGGCGGCATGGTGTTCTATAAAGCAAAAGGTATAACTAATTTAGTCATTAAGAAGCCAAGTAAGCAAGTTAGAATTGTAGGGAATTAAAGGAATAAGACTAGATGAAGTTGAAACTTAAGTTAATGCAGCACTCATCTATTCCTAAAGGTAAACTAAACGAGTTCCCATCAAGATCATAGCCTATAGCTCTAATACCAACTTTGTCATCCTTTTATAGGGTGTAATAGAGCTGGGAATGGGTAGACTTAAGGCCACCAAAACCCGTAGCAAGCCTAAGTCCCATCTAATTTCTATCCAGTAAATAGAGACCTATTCGTTTCTGTAACTAATGACAAATCTGTTGTCGCAATATCAATCTAAAAATCTACTAATAATTAACTCAAAATCTCTGTGTTTTGATATTATCTCAAATAACATAACAAATAGACCTCAGTGGTAATCCACTAACAAAAACGACCTCAAGCAGTCTCATCAAAAATATCAATAAGGTTTCCTTGAAAGCAAAAATTTATCAGCTCAACTATTCAAAATTTATCGATTTAACCAAATAATTAACTTGATAACCAAGTTAATTCACCATGGGCCTTCTGGAAACTTAGACTCTCGACTGCCAAATAAACAAAATAATCCATTACATGTTTGAATAGAATCAAGTGGTGAAATGCACGGATTCTCCTTTTCTGCAATACACCACGTAAAGGAAATCCATGAGGGTGAAGATAACTCACGTGAGGTAAAAATATATCACCATACTTGTGTGAGCTAGGTACTCAAGGCCAGCTCATAAGGATGGTTATGCTCAATCAATCAATCACTGTACATAGGTTATGCAACAAATAGCGGCAATATGAACAACAATATGTCAACGAAAGGGAGTGAGCTAAAAGCTTCCGATAAAATACTAATCTGGAGTTTCATGGATGCTTTCAATCATATAACAAATAGGAGATGATTTTCATCAAAACTTTTGATTCAAAAATAGTTAGATTATTAACAAAAATATGCTAAACATTCTCATCCATTTCAAATCGGTTTCATATCAAATGTGATCTAAACAACTTCATATCAAATTTCGATTCAAACACTCTCATATCAAATCGAAATAAAATACATTTCAAATATATTTTTCTCTGGTCATCAAATATCAAATGAGATTTAGAGGTTTGAAACACAAAAATATAGTTTACCATTCAGGAATCCATATATTCCTTTTTGCAACTATCTTGGAATCCAGGTACATTTCGACGAATCCAGTAGAGCGGAGTGGGTTCTCACCGCTGGGACTTACCACCTCTCTAGGAAGGCAGGCTGCCGCACGGAGGGTACCATGTGCCGCAGCATGCTTTGATGACCTCCCATCGGTTAGGCTACTATTGATTCTAACTACCATCAATGATATTAACGATTGCAAGTTATGGTAGTAGAACTCGGCCGAGAGATAACACCAAATCTGATAAGGGTTAGTGTGGGTATTTCGGCATGAATATTCGCTCCCGGGACACGTGACTTGTGGCATATGACCGTTCAATTCAATGAATGCTCCCGAATAAGGGTCTTAATCATGGTCGATTACTCACGATCCGTCGAACAATGAAAACGCAGCTATACATTTGAAGGTGCAATTACGATGATATAAATTTACTCACACTCCCACTGATAGTCCGGACTCGGCTAAAATTTATTCACCTGAGCGTGTGAGCTTTCCCTGACTTCGTTTGCTCGAGGGTACTCTAAAGCTTTGAAGGGCAAATCAGAAGAATTTCACCTGTGAAATATTTCTCTGAGAAATTTGTTCTTCAAACCACAGATCAAAAGCCGTCGTCCTGCGAAATTCTATCATCGGAGAGATTCGAGATGGATCGAAAGGTTTCCTTCTCTTATTCGATTTATACTAGAACATCTATTAGAAAAATTACCTTTACCCCTCTTTCATTAAATTAATTAATTAATTACTAATTGAATTACCATTATTATTTTCATATCCTTTCATTAAAGTAATTAATTAATTATTATAAATTATTATTTCATCTTGCCATACTGATTTCAAAGTAAATTTCGTTAATTACTAGTGAATTACCATTATTATTTTCATTACGTCTAATTGAATTATCATTATTTCCATAACGTCTAATTCAGGTATCATTGTATTTTCATAGCGTATTACTTTATAAAAATTTCTGTCATTATTATTTTTCGTAACTTATACATATACAAATTCCTGTTATTATTATTTTCCCTATCTTATACCTATACAAATTCTTGGGTGTTACAAAGAGTGTTTGCGAATTTAGGGGTACAAATGAAATACATAAGTCCAATAAAATAAGGCGATAGATAAGATAAGAATCTTTGTATGTGAAGAGTGATGAAAGTGTTGGCCTTGAGATTAGGTCTCTACTGACACTTTGGACTAGGAAGCTTGATTTAAAACAATAAAATGTGAGATAATAAATCTCAATGAGTGGCATAATTTATAAGGAGAATAATGTTTTATTTTGGAAATTCCTTCTCTGAAGACCTCATCCTCTTTGCAAGGTTCCCAGTTTAAACCCATTTCACAAAACTAAGCTTATATCAAGTCCAGCAATATGAAATTCATTATAAATTTAACCAAAATTATTATTAAAGAAGATTTTAACTGGGTATCCACAACATAGAGTGAACATAAAATATGTATATATCATGTCGTAAAAATAGTCACGTAAATACAATAACCATAAATATTGAAATGGTTATGGCTTACTCAGAAACCAACAATGTACCATACCATATACCCATCATAAACCGTGGAATACCCCTCCACGATCCCTCGAGAGGTGTCGTAGTAATAATAATAATGATGAGCCGTTGAGTAAACCCGACTACTCAGAAGTAAATTGGAAATATATGACCATTAGGATGAGAAACCAACCTCCACGACAGTGGCAAACCTGTGTAAACCGGGGTAAGCGGAGCCTCCGCAGTAAGTGGAAATAATATATCTTGTTGGATGAAACCAACCTCACGACCTTTGTGGCAAACCGATGTAAACCCGGTAAGCAGGCCTCACGGTCGTGGAAATAATATAATCGTTGGATGAAACCAACCTCCGACAGATGGCAAACCAGTGTAAACCTTGAGGTGCCAGGCCTCACGGTAGGTGAATAATATATCTTAGTTGGATGAAACCAACCTCACGACCTTGTGTGAGCCAGTACAACGTAATATACATACGGCATGAACCTACAGTACTATTTGGTACATCAACTTATAACAACCAACACAGTATCCTTACTCATATACCTTTCCAACGTCTTTGTATTATAATCATTCCCAAAATCTCAAAAATCCATTTCTTAAGATCCAATAAATTTTCAAGTGGTTTAAAACCTCAATCAACACCAAAATATTTAAATACCACAAATTTATCCATGAACTGGTAAGAATTTCCAAATATTTAAAATGTTGATAAAATTCACATGAAATGATAACTTGTTTATATAAAAACAGATAATTATATTTATGCATAACCAACCATTCGATCAAATAATCTATATATAAAATAATTTACCACCATTTTATATCATAAATAATACTAAACATTTAAAGCATATAAACCACTCCACCGGACTACAGATGCTCAGTCTGCTCCCCCTGCATGATCGTCTCAGGCTCGTGAGTGCACATCAATATAATAAAAATACCATTTAGGCTCAGATTAACTAAACCCGAATACATTGTAATTACCCCAAATGTCTTAGGATAATCTTTAGAACTATGAAACTATCTAAAGTGTGGACTCCAGGCATGTCCAATTATGATGTGCCCTATAGACCGGTATCGAAATTGGGGCTTCTTACCCAGGCCTAATTTTTCGAAATTAGACCCTCCAGTAAATCATAAAATATCAATTTCACTAATCCATCTTCAATTTTGCCCTAATTTGACCGAGTTGGTGCCCAATTTTCAGTCCAAACATTTGATGAATTACCTAAATGACCCGAGAATATGGAAAACTAGCAAAAGCAGCGTCAAAATTCACAGAACTTATATCGATGGGCTTAGAGACCCGGGAACACGGAAGTACCCTTACCTTGGTCAAAGTTGCTGTGGTGGCGAAAAACTGGTCAACCATCGACCAAACTTGTTTTAAATCGTATCTTTCAAACGATGAGAATCACGAAGAAAAGGACCATGGAATGAGTTGGAGGGTCCGAATGGGGAGGGAGAGGTATGGGTAGGCTGAGTGGGCGGAAAACAAAATCCGACCCACCGTGGCGAGTGCCGTACAGCGTTCGCCGAACCAATCCGGTGCGTCCGGATGATGTTGGTCGTGAAATTTCCACGTGATAAGCGTCGGTGGTGGCGCTCTCCACGGTCGGCGTGTACCCGAGGCCCATGCTTTTTATCCGTAGAGTCGGGTTTTCACGTTCAACGTCGCCAGACTCGTGTCGGCGGGGCCCTAATAAATGGTGTCTTAGCCAACCCAAAATTATCCATCCTTGAAAAATTCAACTCGGTCAAACTTAGTCAAACTTGGTCAAATGTGTTAAAAAAGAACTTGTATTATTTGGTACGGGTCGTTACAACCTACCCCCCTTAAAGAAAAATTTAGTCCACGAAATTCGTACCCGTGTCAAGGAAAAGATGAGGATACTGGCTCCGCATTTGGTCCTCCCGCTCCTAAGTCGCCTCCTCGACTAGGTGGTTTCTCCAAAGGACCTTCAGCAGGATATTGTCTTGTTGCGGCTCCTTCTCTTCTCTACCCAGGAATCTGCCTTATTTTTGCTCCTCATAGGATAAGTCATCCCTCGACTCGATCTCCCAGTGTCTCCCGAAACATGAGGGATCTGAGATATACTTGCGTAGCATGGAAATGTGGAAAACATTATGGACTTGGCTCTCAAACAAGTCTAATCCCATAATACTTTGGACCTATCCTCTCAACAATATAAAAGGTCCAATGTGGCGAGGACTTGCTTCCCGCTTCCCAAGCGTACCATGCCCTTCGAGGAGAAGAGCCTCGGAATACTCGATCTTCAACCTGAGCTCAAAGATCCTTTCTCACGGCTTGTCAGCATAACTCTTTGCCTATCTGATGCACTTTCAACACAGTACGTATAACATTAACTATCCTTTGTCATAGTGTACAATCTCAAGACCCTAGTAATTTCTTTTATGGAGTCTCATTCCAAAGATCACATCGACCCACTTGAGATACAGTAATATCAAATGCAGCACTTAGCAGCCTCGATAGAAAAAAGCTACCCTTAAGCATCTGACTAGGCCATAGAGACTCTCTTGTGGGTGTGGCAATCTCAAACCATCCCGACTGAGTCATCGAGCTCGTGCAACATACTCACGTGAAATAAAAGAGTGTGTAGCCCTTGGGTCAATGAGTACACGTGCATCGTCACCAAAATAGATAATGTACTGTCCGCAGCGTGCAGTTGATGCAGTGCCTCTGCTTTGATCATAGCATAAACTCTGCCTCTAGCAGGTGGTTATCCTCTCTGTCCCCTACCTCTAGCCGCTGGTGTAGACTGCTGTCCCGTGCTAAAGGAACCACCCAGAGTCACGCCCATCTGTGTATCAGATCCTCACGTGCTCATTAGCCGGTAGGACTAAGCACTGATCCGGACTCTGATCACAGTGGATCCTCGATAAGGGGCGGTCCTTAAAATGTCCTATCTGCCCACACTAAAAGCATACATTATCCCACTGGCATGGTCCATCATGAATCTTGCCGCAAATGCCACAAGTCGAACGAAAACCGTCTCGGCCTACGGTCTCACGAATGGCTACTACCCTTATTCAACGATCAGTCGAGAACCATGTGTATGTCCACCTCTCTGAAACCTTCTGCATTGGCACCCGTCTGTCACAATGGATCCTACGCTTTACCCAAAGATCCGAGCTGAAACTACCCTCTTAAATGATCACGACTAGAGGCCTCCCCGAGCAATCCATCTATGATGAAGCGCTTATTCCTAGCGTATCGAGTCTGTCTCTCCACCCACAAACGTCTCTCATTATTGTCGATGGGATGATGTCGAAGAGCACGAGGCTCAAAGCTATTGGCTCACTCAATCCATCGAGAAACCTCCTCTTCTTGCTGACCTCATCCGTAGCAAATTGGGATAATCAGATGCTTTCATTTGAACCTACGCTCGTACTTTCGAAGCGTCATGCTACCTTGAGTGAGCGTCTCAAACTCTAGCCTCTTAGTCTCAGCCAATTTGGGGCTTCAGTGTGAAAAGCATTCTTGAGCGTGCCCAAAGTGTGACGTCTTCCTAGTCCTCACGCCCACCACTTCCCTTGCGCTACCCCTAGCGGCTTGATTATCCGGCTATCCTCATCAGGACCTTTGTATACATGATCAGAAATCTTCTGTGTCATTTGCTTAGGGATAAAGCCACCATGGGATCCGTGGAGCCATCAAAACCCATTGCTCTAAGTCTACGAGCCTGGTCAACAGTAACACCAATAAACCCACTCCTCTCGAGTGATCGAGCCAGGTGCTCGACAAGATTCTCCTCATAAGTAGGTGCATCTGAACATTCCATAAACCCTCTTTGGGACCCTACGTCTACCTGCAAATGTGCCATCGGGAAGAAAAACTATTTCCAGATAAGTGAAGCAGAATCAATTTCAAGGATAAGGTTAGGAAGGTATACAAAACCTTGGATGGGTTGCCTTGACATTGTCTGACCCCGAGGAATTTAGAAACCCTAGAGCTGCGATGCAAGTTATTGAGGACTCGGCCCAGGATGCCCTTCGAGTTCCCAGGGTGGTCTCGCCTAGTAGAAGTTCCAGCGGCCGCAATCCCTAGGGAATATCCAATGGAACCCCACTTTAAGAAAGGAAGTATACACATGCAATAATATAATACCTCAAATACATATAAGGATCTACAATAGCTCAAATCCACAAACGACCTATTTTACTGTAGGTCATAACCACAAACACACAATAAAGAGCTCTATTCAATACTATGATCGAGCATTTAAGAGTGTTTACGAATTTAGGGGTACAAATGAAATACATAAGTCTAATAAAATAAAGACTGATCGATAAGATAGAATACTACAGCTGTCGCAGAAAGAGTGATGTAGAAGCTAGCTCGAGGTAGTCTCACGAACTCCGCCCGGGACCTAGGAAACTGAGATTAAACAATAAACGTGAGATAATAAATCTCAGTGGAGTGGCATAATTTATAAGAGAATAATGTTTTATTTTCGAAATTCTTCTCAAGACCTCACGTCCACTCTTGCCCCCTGCTTTAAACCCATTTCACAAAACCTAAACTTATATCAAGTCAACAATATGAAATTCATGCTAAAAAATTTAACCGAAATTATTATTAAGAAGATTTTAACCTGAATTTATTCACAACATAAAATTGAACATAAAATATGTATATATCATGTCGTAAAAATAGTCACATAAATACAATAACCATAAATATTGATATGGTTATAGCTTACTTCGAAACCAACAATGTACCATACCATATACCCATCATAAACCGTGGAATACCCCACCTCACGGCCCTCAACCTCGAGAGGTGTCGTGGTAATAATAATGATGATGAACTGTTTAAACCCGACCGTGAAATAATATGTAATCATTGATGAAACCAACTCACGACACTGCAGAACCTCAGAAACCTTTCGGTAACTCGACCTCACTATCGTGGAAATAATATATAATTGTTGGATGAAACCAACCTCACGACAATCGTAACCTTAATGTAAACCTTCTGCAACCCGACCACGACCGCGGAAAATAATATATAACCGTTTGATGAAACCAACCCCACACTACGGCAAACCAAGTGTAAACCTTCTGCAAACTCGACCTCACGACCGTAAGTCACATATAACCGTTGGATGAAACCAACCTCACGACATCGTGGAAACCCAGCACAATCGTAATATAAATGGCGATCGAACCTTGGTACTATTTGGTACATCAACTATAACAAATCCAACACAAAGTATCCTTACTCACATATACCTTTCCAACGATACTGTATTATAATCATTTCCCAAAATCTCAAAATCCATTTCTTAGATCAATAAATTTTCAAAGTGGTTTAAAACCTCAATCCATGTACCAAAATATTTAAATACCACAAATTTATCCATGAACTCAGTAAAATTTCTGAATATTTAAAATGTTGACAAAATTACATGAACTATAAACGTTTATATAAAAATGTATAATTATATTTATGATAACCAACCATTCAACAAATAATATATATATAAAATAATTTACCACCATTTATATCACATAATACTCCCCCAAAGCATTTAAAGCATATAAACCACTCACGTAATTACGATGTCATCCAGCCCCGTTACAGATCATTCCAAGCTCAGTGAGTGCCCGGTGTAATATAATAAAATATCATTTAAAGTTCCATTAATTCAACCAAAGACACGATACCCCAAATGTCTTAGGATAATCTTAGAACTATGAAACTATCTAAATTGACCTGACAGTCTAATTATATAGCAGCCCTATAGACCCTAGATCCAAAATTGGGCTTTTTACCAGAGGCTAATTTTTCAAATTGAACCTCCAATAAATCATAAAAATATCCACTCACTAATCCATCTTCAATTTTGTCAATCTAATATAATTTTAGTCCAAACACTTTCTAGAATTACCCCAATGACCCAAAAATGGAAACTAACCAAACGACATCCAAAATTTACAAACTTTATATCAACGGAAAGCCCAAGAGACCGCACGGGCACTCTTTACCTTGGTTCGGTTTCGTGGTGGCCGAAAAACCGATCCAACCATCTACTAAACTTGTTGGCTATATCTTTCAAACTGAGGAATCTGAAGAAAAGGACCAATCTGAATGAGTTCAGAGGGTTCAAAATGGGGAGGGAGGTATGGGTCGGCCTCGGGAGTGGTCGGAAAAACAACAAAAATCCTGGTGACTCCACCCCACATGTGGCCGCCACGCTGTCGGGCCGATCCAAGGCTGTCCGGGAGTGGTCACGTGGAAATTTCAAGGCACACCAGGCGCTCCTCCTTGGCCGACGCGTGTAGCAAGGTGGTGGCCAGAAACGTCTCTCACGGCCAAAACCCGTTTAGCCTAAAAACGGTTCAAAACGACCCAATTCGGGGTCCACAGGTTTTAGGGAATTTCTCTAGGGTTTTGGAGCTGAAAATGAGTGTTTTGGGGCTAGGGTTCTATTTGGCACGCAAAACTAGGTTTATATAGAGCCTAGGGTCGCTTTCAGGTAAAATCTAAGGACAACCTTGGACATTGGTAAAATACTGTTGTTTGAACTCCCCAGGGCCATAACTTTTTATCCGTGTTGGATTGGATGCTCAACCCTTCTATGAATCGATCGCACGCAGGCTACGAAATGGGTGTCTAGCCAACCTAAAATTATCCATCCTTGAAAAAGTCAACTTAGTCAAAATTAGTCAAACTTAATAAATGTGTTAAAAACTTGTATTATTTGGTACGGTCGTTATAATGTGGTGTTATCTCTAAGGGAGACCACTCAACTCGAAATAAAACCTACGATCACATCTCAAATATGCACTTTTAAAGGGGTAAAAGAAACTTTCTTGTAATCATATCTTCCTTTAAAGTCGATAAAGAAAATAAGCTTTTTAGATATTGAGAACTCACAAACCATTATAGATGACAATTGCATATATTAAGGGAATTAGCCTGATCGACAATGTGATTCACTCGAAAGAGGATGTTAAACCCTGTATTAACCACAACGATCGTAATCGAACCCAATCATGAAAGAAAAGAAATGTCAAGAAAGAGGGTTCAAACCATCGACGTAGTGCTATTTACCCCATTACAGACATAGCAAGTGGGTCACCCCAACCCAAGTAGTCCCTGTGAAACTGGGTCACCGTGGTAGCAAATGAACACAATGAACTAATTCCCACTGTGTCACCACAGCCAGGTGCACAGACTATAGGAAACTCAATGCGGTACTAGAAAGACTATTTCCTCTACTCTTTGTGGATCAAATGTTTGAGAGAGTTGCAGGGCATGAATTCTATTGTTTTCTAGATGGGTACTCAAGGTACAATCAAATTGAGATAGCCCTAGAAGATCAAGAGAAAACCACGTTCACTTGCCCTTTTAGCACATTCGCTTGAAACTTCTCAGATTGGCACGCACCAAGAACCTTCAGCCGTGCATGATGGGATTTTCATGATACATAGAACTCATTTCTTTGGAGCTTTTCATGGATCTACTTCGCTTTTGGAGATTCGTATGAGGGATGTCCGAGAATTCACATACTGGAGAGTTGTCGAGAAGAATTTAGTGCTGAATTGGGAGAAGTGTCACTTCATGGTGACACAAGGGATTGTCCTAGGCCACATAGTGTCGAAAAAAGGAATCGAGGTGGACAAGGCCAAAGTCGAGTTGATCTCCAACTTACCTACCCCTAAGTGTGTTAAAGACATACGGTCGTTCTTAGGTCATGCAGATTTTATAGGAGATTCATAAGAGATTTCAGTGCCATAGCCCGTCCCTTATGCAATTTGCTTGCCAAGGACGTCCCCTTGGCATGGTCATAGGCTTGTGACGACGCTTGATAAATAAAACCATGTTAGTGTTCCCTCCTATCATGCGATCTCCCAATTGGGAACTCCCCTTGAGATCATGTGTGATGCTATGGATTATGCTATAAGGGTCAAGCAGACAAAGGGAAGATAAAAAGGTTTTTTGGTGATCTAATATGCTAGTGACTTTGATTCCGCTCAATCCACTACACAACATGCAAGAGTTTTCAAGGTCGCCTTTGCCCTATGAAGTTCAGTCGTACATTGTAGGGTCTCCAACTACTTTCTGCGTGATCATGCAAGGTTGAAACATTTCATATCTAAGCAGGATACTAAGCCTCGTTTGATTAGGTGGATCTTACTGTGCCAAGAATTTAACTTGACTATTAAGGATAAAAAGGGAGTTGAGAATGTGGTAGCTAACCACCTGTCTCGATTAGTTCCGGAATCCATTTCTAATGACCTACCCATCGGCGACACTTTTCCTGATGAGCAACTTTTTGCTCTTGTTCAATGCCCTTGGTATGCGGACATAGTAAACTATCTAGTGACATGACAGATCCCACCCTAATGGACCTCTTAGCAAAAGAGGAAATTTTTTTTGGACATTAAGAAATATTATTTGGATGACCATATTTGTTTAAATACTGTTTGGACCAATTGATGAGAAGGTGTGTATCCAATGACGATCAAATCAGTGCTCACCTTGTTAATTAAGCTTGTGAGGGTATTTCTCCGCAAGAAAACGGCGACAAATCCTACAAGCTTCGTTTTTATCGGCCCACTCTTTTAAAGATCATCAATTTTTGCAAAACTCAGGCTCGATGTCAACAATTAGGAGGGGTCACAAAGAGGAACATGATGCCTCTTAACCTTATTTTAATCATTGAAATTTTCGATTTTTGGGGTTTAGACTTCATGGGACCTTTTCCCCCTTCTTGTGGGTACCTTTACATCTTATCGGGCAATGATTATGTTTCTAAACGTGGGCGGAGGCCATTCCAACAAGAACTAATGACCACAAGGTCGCTTTGAATTTTTTAAAGAACACATTTTTTCGTCATGCTCACAAGAATATTAAATGATGGTGGGCGCCATTTTTGCAACTGATCCTTTGAAAATTTGTTGAAAAGCATGGAGTCACCCCACAAAGTGACCACGGCGCATCACCCACGCACCAAACGGTCGCGCCGAATTAGCCAATGTGGGAGATAAAAATATTTCGAAAACTACGCTCCCAATCATATGATTGGTCGCTCGACTAACCGACGCCTTCGGGGCTTATCAGACGCTTTTAAGACCATTCTTGGTATGTATCCTTATAGGCTTGTTTGTGGAAAGGCCCGCTATCGGCTTGCAGAGGAATGAACACAGTGCATATCGGGCCATTAAAACTCTAATTTCGATCGCCTTGTGCAAAAATAACTAATCGTTGAAGATAAATGAGCTTGATGAATTACGGCGTGAATCATATGAGAGCTCATGAATCTACAAAGAGAGGCCTGGTTATTCATGACAAGACCATTGTGAGGAAGACCTTGAACCTCACCAAAAGGTATTGTTGTACAAACCATTTGCACATGTTTCCGTGCAAACTCGCTCTAGCGGATCGGCCTGCTCATTGTCATAGAAGGATTCAGATGAGGGCTAGCAGTAGATTGAGAAACTAAAATGGGAAAACCTTTTAAAGTCAATGGCCAACGCTAAAGCCATTTCTTGAGAACTTCGACCGTCACATGTGAGTGAGGAACCGGTAGATCCGCCTACTGTGCTGTTCCTCCTGCAGTAATTTCAATCCCCACCCAGATATGCTTTTCTGCTTTTTTTTTTTTTGCATTTCTTTCGCTTAATTTATTTAGTCGCTTGTGGTGCCACACGATACAATATTTCAATCCCTTGCTTCTTCTCTTCCTTTGGGGTGTCCTTGCATTGAGGGCAATGTCATATCAGGCGGTAAAAGCTACACCAGCGGGAGCCAATTATGCGAAGATGTTACATGTTGAGTGCATTTGAGTGCATGATGCAAAATTTTCATTTGCGTCTTTCTGGGTTTGCACTTGACTTGTGAGGTATGCAACCGCATGACCTTAGTGTATGCACTCCACATAGTCTCACTGCACCTACACAATGTGCATGCACAAAACTTTTGGCTCCTATTCGGGACCATACGACCCCACTCGTTTCTAGTCTCGTATCACCCTCACTACAAGCTCATTACTTCACTCAAGCTCATGTTTTGCTTGCTATTGCTTCTCACTCATTGTTTTAGTATTCCTGTTAACTACATGTATCAGATTCTCGAGAATAACCATACATAGCTGAAAGATGATTTTAGGGCCATCATTTCGTGTTACATTTTGAAATCATATCGTTAACCCTTTGTACCCATCTTGAGCCTCGAATTACCAATTCCGCCGAACTCAGGAACTGATCACGAAGTACAAATGGGACCCTAAGGTAAGTGACAGTGTCAAGAGAGTGTAGTGCGTGGCCCGCCAACATGTCGCTGGACGGGTATGAAGCAGAAAGAAACGAGCATCCAAGCCTGAATCCGAGATGGAGGCATATGGAAAGCAGAGGAATTGGGTACTCACTGTTGCAAAAACAAAACAAAACAAAACAAAAACAAAAACAAAAACAAAGAAAAAAACAAAAACAAAAGAAAACACAAAAAGAGAAAACAAAAAAAGAGAAGGGCAGGCCGCGGTACCTGCACTAATTTCTTTACCGGGTAATCGGTACTAGCCAAGAAAACCCAAGAATACTTTAGTACCGCACCACCCATGTGCACTGCACCGCGTGCGTGAATGGGCCATTTTAGGGCTTTTCTTCCCAAAGTTTGAACCATTTCATATCCCTACTCCCTAACTCCTATATAAGAGAAACCCTAACCTAATTTTCCCTCTCACCAGAGCAAACCCTAGGTCAAACATTCCCTCCAGTGTCTCCATCACTCTGATCCGGATCCTCCTTAGTTCTTTGCACCGACGTGGTAAGTGCTCCTCATCTCTCTGAGAGCAATTGAATGGATTTTCATCATGTCAACATGGATTTGGTTGGTTGGCTTTGGTTGGTGGTTCTGTGATTTCGGGTTGCTTAGCATCTCGCAAATCTGACGATATTGGAGTGAAGATGCCTGACTAACCGCACCCGGTAAGCCCGATACTGTTGGAGATGGGTTATTGGGAGATCATTTTGTGTATTTGGGCTATTCTCGCTGTATTTACTATTTTGGCCATATCTATGGAAAGATCGAAAAATACTGGAAAGGGAAAGGCTCCTGGGGCCTTCTTCTTTATGATGTTTGAAAACTAAGGCCGATACTTTGGCACCAGAAGAAAATGAAAGGGAAAATGGAAAGATTCTTCATCAGAGAGTGAGGAAGCCGTGGAGAGCGAAGACAAAGAAATTGAGCTACACGTGTCGAATCTTCGTAATCGTAGCGAAAAGTGGGTCCAATCAATCAGAAGCGCTGGGTTTCCATCACAGGAGTTGTGAATCAGCAACCTGGCACGCTGTCAACCACCTATCCCGATGTTATTCAGATACAAAAATCTACTTTTGGTGAAGAGGTAAAAAGTTATTTACCGACCATAGTCAAGGAATTCTATTTCAATTTGAGAGAAGATCAAAATGTAGACACCTCGCAGACTACTATTTTGGGAAAACACATGGTCACTCGACCGATAGCTCAATCTGAATTATGTCCGGCTCCACACACATGATCCACCCTACCCTCTCTTAGGCCATTACGAGTTTGACGCCGCTTGTTTAAATGCCATGTGCACTAAACCCAAGACCTATGGAGGTTTTGTGTGCAAAGGGAGTTCATTCCAGGAAATTAAAGCCCGAGTATGCATTAACAATGTCATTCACAATATGATCTAGTCAAGGGAAAAGAGAAGTCGCCAAGCAAGGAAGAAATCCTAGCCGATGAGGTAAATGACTGGAAAAATCATTGATTATGCCTTGGTAATATGGTGTGTTATGAGGGACTCTGAGGCCCCCAACGAAAAATGTGCATATCCCATTCCCGACTTTAGTTACAACTGTGGAAAGTTCGCGGATAAGGATTGGCCAGGAGAAAAAGAATTTCCTGCCGGGGCCCATCACAAACCGTATATGCCGAGTCGTTTTTCCACAAGGCCTACCATCACATCTCTTCTATTTACGGGCTTCATCGTCATCAGCTCGCTGGTCGATGAGTACATCTCCTTTGAAAATGACGAACGTAAAATCAAAGGATGGTTCATGCATCCTGAAAGCGTATACCGGATCATAGTTTCCAGTTGAGTCATATCCTACGAGAGATAACATCGCTGAGCATTTGATCCTCCCGACTTGGAAGGGGACTCAGGAGCTAGATGACTGTGCGGGGATGAAGATGCATTCTCGATCGGCGACGGGAGATGTGGAGTAAGAGCATTGTGGGTTAGAATGGGTGGTGTTGGCAATTGGGTAGAGACCTCGCCCACGCCATGCCAACACCCATTTTGTTTCTATGTTCTACTTAGGTAGCCCAAGGTCATTGCAGCTTGAAAGAATCTTTATTTTAGTTATGTTGGATGTTCCTCTTTAACTTTTATGCATGTTAGTTTGCTTGGTTATGGTAAAATGTTTGATGTGATAATGTAGTTCATTTCAATTTGGTGATCTCATTACAGCCTTTCTTTCTCGATCCATGGTCCTTATATGAGTATTCTCGTTTTGTACGCTTGTTATTATGTCTACTTTGAGACTGTGGTTTTCATTTGAGTTCAAACGGTTGCATACTGTCAAGTTAAAGACCAGGCTCTTTTTTTTTCTCCCTATGGGAACTTGTACGTGCCTTAACTGCATTCTAAATACAGATTCCGTTGAAACTCATTATCTGGGTGGGTGTTAATAATTCAAATCTTGCTAGGACTAGCAAGTCAGGTCGGGGGTGTGTCGTATCACATAAAAGTGCAACATTTATATAGGATTTAATACTCCCACCATGTTTTGCTCGCTTGTGTAAGGATAGGTGCCTTTGATCGCTTTCGCGCTTTTGTGCTGTGCGTGTTTTGAGTTCCGTGCACATTTCTTTATAGTTCGTGTCCGTGAGAACAAACGTAGATCATCATGATGATGGCGCCGCCGAAGTAGCTCCCAAGGCCACAAGTGAAGAGGAGCACCGCAGAGGTAGTGGTACTCCACACACTTACCTGCATCGATACCACATGTAGTGAGTGCTAGCTCAAAGCATCAACAACCGTGGCACCGGCACCATTACGTAGTAAGCACCAGTTGGGATTTTTCGTACCAAGATCACACCTCATCGCACCCCAGCATCAACATGCAATCTTATGGATTTGAGCAGACCTAATCTTGGTGCAGGGTACGCTGCCTTTCGACCACCACTTCGAGATCACTAAGGAGAATGGTATTTAAGCCTATCAAGGGCGTAGAAGATAGTTTTGGATCTGTATTTGGTTTTGGACGGTCGAGTTTCTCATATTTTATCAGGTTTATGTGAGTGTGAGTACCTATATTTTCTCTTCGGATTCCGAGTTTTGAATTACTTCTGTAATCTTCGCTTGGATCATACAACTTGGTATTTTCACGGATTCTATGTTACATCCCACCTTTCCATTGAAGTGTTCATTCTCAAGTCACATTTGTGCCAGTTTTATCAAACATGAATTGATTTTCGCCAATGGAGTTCTAAACCCATTATAGGGTTTTACTGGTGGAAACTCACCAGCCAAGGTAACAACCTCAATTCCTCTTGTGCTAACGATTGAACGATGCTAAGAATTTTGGCGGAAAATATTATAAACCTAGTCCGCATCTTCTTTGACAACGTGTGAACGGTGGACCTTGGTACATGTCAGGCTTCGACGCAAATGCAGCTAAGAGTCCAAGCATACCGTTGAACAAGTGTTTACATCGCCAATCATTCTTGCTTAAAAGAGCCTTTAACGCTACATCTTCCGTCGAAGACCATTCATCAATGGCTCCTAGATGAGATTGGGAATAAGAGGGGCGGGTGGCATCTCGATCGACGGTGAGCAAACCTAAGAACCCTATCATTCACCCTTTTTGTTTAAAATAGTTAATTTAATTAGTTACTCAATCAATCAATCAGAACCCCCAGATTTTACTCTTGAACGCACATTCTTTGGAGAGCAATCCCTAAGGATCACCTATGAAACCACTCCCTATGGAAATGACCTGTGGACTTACAAGAATATAAATGCTTCGACACCTTAGTTCCTACGCTGAATACTAAGATACGAATAGACAAAGCATGGATCAATTGCCTTAGGCGCGAGTTTAATGCATATCTTTTTGTGGTAGAATGGATCGACATTTATAAGGGGAAATAGTGGTTACTTTCCTTGTTAGATGGTGATACGATATCTCTCCCATTGGGTGAAGAGTTTCCTTTCCTTAGTAATGGACCGATCGCATGGGATAATGAGAGCCATGATCATGAAAGATCCTTCTTTCCTAACTGTGGTGTGGGTCATGGAGACTAGCATCTTTCCTTTTCACCGACTTTAAAGCCGCCTACATCACTTTGATCACTGGGCTTGAAGGCTTCGATTCTCGGGACTGATCCGTACTTTGGCACGGGTAGATCTCATCAGGCCGAGCTCTTATTAGGTCGGTCCAAATCCTTCGCAAGGCTGACGCTTAGGCTTAAGTTCTGGGTTTGCGCCTAGGCTCACACACATACATTGTTTAGACCATCAGTATAAATAATATACAAAGTAACTTATATAAGAAAAAGTAGAGCATAAGAATATTTATTCTAAAAAACTAAGACATTACATAGAGTATTATTCCCTTCTCCCTTGTGAGGTCTCGCCAAGCTGTTGATGATCCGCACTAATTAAGATTTATTTTGTCATGTGACTCACATATGATAAAAATGTAAGATTTAATAAATATTTTTAACTAAGGATTTAAAATAAATTGTCTATCGATGTACCGCTGATGGAAGTGGTTTGAAATTTGAAATTTTAAAACATGTATATGGTCCTCTCCTTACCCATAAAAGTCTTTTTGGAAAAATACTCACCATCATGAAAGAAAGGGAAAAGGGAAGGAATAAGATACATATTACATTGCAAACAAGTCTTAAAGTTTCGTCATTATGGACCTAGGTTAGTATCGAATTCTTTATTTGATTTAATGTGTGAATATCATGAAATCAAAACCTATAAAGTTTTGGGTTCCTGTAATGTTTTGGGTTATTATGAAATACGATATTCTTGGGTTCTAGGTTACATTTTAAATGTCACATAAACCTAAAAATCCTTAAGGTTACGTTTTAAATATTAGAGAAACCTAAAAATCCTTAGAAAAGCTTACATGTGGTATTAGAGTGTGGTTTAGAGATTCATGATTTTTCCATGAATGAGTTTGATTATTAGAGAATAATAGACCGTGTTTATAGGTTTTCATAATGTCATCTAATAATTTACACAATTCCCATTGAATCATTTTTTGTCTTTGCTTATCGAATTAATCATTTTTATTGATTGAAAATTGCAAATTGCAGTGTTTTCACTATAAGAAAAAAGAGAAGTAGTGACAAATTTTTAATATGGAAAATAAATTTTAGTTCTATTAGCTAATCGATTCAGTATGTATTGCATGCAATAGTTCTAGAGACAAATATACAATTTTTGTCGCCCATTATATTATTGATAAGAAATTTGTGTGAATACATTATTCATAAAATGATTTATAACAACATTTGACATTCATAAACAATTTTTTTGCACAAAAAATATTTATTTTAGCAACAAAATATGTCATCAAGAATTTTTATTGCTAAAGTTTGTCACTCATGTCTACTTTTCTAGAACACAATGTTTGCATCTATAAATGTAACGATTATTTTTTGTATTATATTAATAACTTAGACTATAATGTTATATAATGCTCAAATATATTTATTTTCATAATTTTCAGCTCATATTTTTATGAAATATAAATTTTTATGTCTTATAATATATTAATTAGAATCATGTGTAACCCTTTGAATAAGAATGACACTCAAGAAAGATTTGAAATTGGGGTTATTCAAAATAAATTTCATACCCATCTCATTTTAAAAATTATATGGGTTAGCGATGAGTCGAGTGTGTGAGTACCGTAGTTTTTAAACCCACTATTCGATAGGCTCAGGGCTTGGCCCACTTGGTCTAAGGTCAGCCTGGCCCACGACGTGAAGAGGCCCAAACCCACCTATTATATTAAAACTGGTAGGCACTACCTGCATGGGAAACTGAGGCCCGGCTTGTGAAAGTCGGGTGTCTCTGTGAGGCCTCGCCCTCAAGGCGACTGCCCAGAGTCTGTCCCACCGCTCCTTCCTTACGCCAAGCTTATTATGGATGAATGGATAAAGGCGAGAAATATGTAAAAAGTTATATTTATCCACGCACTAGTTTCCAATTCCCCTCTACTGGAAGATCAATCCTTGATAAGGAAGAATTGAATTGAGCAAGAACGAGATCTTATCCCAAAGAGCAAGAGATTATTTCCCGAGAAAAAAGGGGGAGAGATTCGTGAACCACTTTCTATAAATTGGGAGGATCCCCCATGATGAGAAGGGATGAAATTCCAATTGTGCGAACTTTCTTCTTCTTCCTCTCCATATTTTTGTTGACTTAATCATCGAAGAGGCGGCTGACCCACCGTCACCAGATCGCCCATTTTGCAAGTTTATATTGAGTCGCTGATGCCCCGGAGATCATACTATCAAGGTAATAACAATTGGTTCCGTCTGTGGGAACCGAACAAAAAGTCTCGTTTATAGGCTGCAAGAGCTTAGCTTCAACGACTGTTAAGTAGTTGTTCATCACCTAGAGCTCTGTCGATCCCCCATTCTATGTCTAAATCACCTGAGGCAATCGCGATGACAATCATTTCAATGAACCAATCGCTAAAAGATCAATTCCTCCATTGGCGTCGTGACATGGAGAGAAAGAAAGAGGAACAAGCAAGACAAATAAAGGAGTTACAAGGTCAAGCCAAGCGCTTATGGCATGAGAATGATCATTTGCGGGCCCAGATTGAAAAAAGCAACGATCTTGGAAAAGACGTGCGAGATACCACGACCGCGATGTGTAATTGATCGCTAATGATAAAGGAAAGGGGTTTGTTGCTCCTGATAACGTTGATACCCCAGGGGACGATGAGCTATCCTCGTTTCATCTAGCTAAACGCAGCAGGAGAAAGCATAAGGACCGGATTGCACAAGCGGCCTTTGCCCACTTACCTTCGACGCTTGTTAGTGGCATCTCGCATAAGCAAAGAGAGGTGCGAAGATGCGATCGGTCGTCATTCGGAACCCGCAGCCCACAGCACGTTGCCACCGCGTCGCCCTTGCATCCTACCTTTGGTGCAATGACAACGTTTTACATACCGCCAACGACCCTAATTCAAATACCCGATGACATGCTCTCTTCACCCCTAAGGCAACACATCCTTGACTACGAGCTACCCCGCGGGGTTGTCATTCCAGCTTTCACCACGTTCGATGGCTCGACTGCTATGTCCATATGCTCCATTACAATCAGGCGATGACACTAAATTCTGGTAATGATAGGATGTTATGCAAAGTATTCTTGGCTAGTTTGTAGGAGATGACGTTGTCTTGGTTTCACAAGCTCCCGCGCAACTCAATAAATTCATTCAACGAACTATGGGTCGCATTCATATCATAGTATCTTTACTCGGTGTGACAAAAGAGAAACATCAGCTCCTTACAAATCATTCTGAAACAGGAAGAAGAGTCAATTCATGACTTTACAAGGAGGTTCGGGCAAGCTGTCCAACAAATATAGTCATATAACATGGACGAAGTCAAAAATTTAGGAGAAGCTTTGGGCCATCACTCATTTCTTCCGGTCACTATCTTTAAACCCATTGATGACGATGGAAGAATTATACAGACAGGTTGATAGGTACTCAATGTTGGAGGACAACATCCATGCAGTGACCCAGACTGTCATGATTATGAACCAACAGATCGAAGGAAATAATCCGCCTCGGAAATAGCCGTCCAAATCCAAGGAATGTCGAATGTATATCTACAATCCTGATCAATCGCAAAAGAAAAGAGTGCCCCCATAATTTACCCCCCTGAACGTCTCTTATAAGAGGCTATTGCCCATCATTCGCGACTTGCCAGAGTTTAAATGGCATACTCTGATCTAGGTGAATCCCTCCCAAAGGAACAATTCCTTGTAGCGACATCACAGACCATGGCATGAGACCAACAGGCCACGCCTAAAAATTTTATGGTGGGTGTTTATCAACACGGACACCTCAGAGATGTTAGGAGAACTGACCACGGGTGGAATCAGGTGTTTCACAGATAGAATCACAGCCGCGGACAACTGACCGAATCCGCACTTGCCATAAACTATATTGGGCGGCCCTCGTTTGACCCACCCGCCCCGCCAAAAGCGCCACGTAGCTCTTAAGAGCCGCCACAATCAAAGCTAGGGTGAATGGTATACACACATGTTAGCCCAAAGGTACCTCTAGTTGAGGTTTTGATGATAACAAACTAAGGTTATTGGTTACTAATGGTTAAATTTGAGTTATTGATAGTTTCAGTTGATCAAGCATCAAATGAAGATACGCCAAGCTAAACATGACAATGACGGTTGATCAAGCACTGGAAACGGTTCACTCAAATCAAAGAACCAAGATGATAAGTAACTGATTCCAAGCTCAAGAATCAAGTGAAGATTTTGATAAATAGAATTTATGTAAGGTGAATGCATTGGTGTACTTTAGGATATCATCTTTTACATGCATATTCTACATAACTCGGTTTTTATGTCTAAATTGAATATCTTTTTGAAAACACAAGTATGAGCATCAAACCTTATGAATTTAAAGTTTTAAATTTATTTAAAAGTATTTTCTAAGTTTTGAAATTGATTTGGAATGAAAAGAACCTAAAGTGACAATTTCTGTGGCCTTTTGGCATTCTGTACTACCGTGTGGATTTTTACTCAGTTTGACTTTAAATTGATTAAATATTTTTAAAACCCAATTTTTCTCATCAAATATTAGTTATTTGGAGCTTAAAATGTGCTTAAAAGAGTTATTTAAATTTAGAAACCGATTTGGTGCGAAACGGTGTTGAAATGAACCCAAAATGACTTTTTATGTCAAGAAACTAGTTGAGTTATCCAGGTCATTTGGTTGGGCAATAGGTCAATTGATTAGTCTTCCGATTAGTCTAAATGGTCGACTGGTTGGGTATAGAAAGGCTTGTTTTCCATTCTTAGAACCTGCAGATCCAACTGGCTGGACCGGTCAAACGGGTCAACGATTAGGAACTAGATGAGGTGTGAAACCTAACCGGGCCGGGACGCAGCGATTCATCTAAAGACCATAAGAGAAACGGTCGACTGGTCAGGTGAAACGGCGGTTCAGCTGAAAGTGCAACGGTCTTATTTCAAAGGCTAGAAAATAGTGACCTAGAGTGCACATTACAAAACGGTCGACCGGATGTGAGAAACGGTCAATCGGTTGGACCATGGTAAGATTCAAACGGCTATAAAACGTATCATTCTGTGTACAATGACTAGTATACATGAAACGGTCGACCGATTGGTCGACTGATTAGTAACTTAAATGCTATCGAGTTTTGAATCTATAAATAGAGTGTGGAGGATCACTAAACAACTAAGAGACTTATTGTATATCCTCTCAAACATCATTTCTCTTATGAATCAATTCTCAAACTAAGATTGTGAGTTTTTTTATTTACATGAGCATATTGTACAATGCACCTTTGTATTGATCAAAAGTTTGAGTTGTAATTGAAATATCTTGAGAGCTTGAGAGAGTGTCTCATTGTGCTTAAGTGAGAAAGCTTCAAGTGTGTATAGCTTGAAGGATTTGTGAAGAGCCACTATTTTCATAATCCAAGTACAAAGTCAGTTCGGGAGCTTGAACTTCGAAAGTGTGTATAAGCCAAGAAAGGTGCCTACGGTTTACAATCCAAGTGTAATAAAGCTTTCGAGTGTGTATAGCTTGAAGAGGTGCCCATTGGAGCCATAATCCAAGTGTAATAAAGCTCGAGATTGGAGATTGGAACTTCGAGTGTGTATAGCTTGAAGAGGTGCCCATTAGAGCCATAATCCAAGTGTAAAAAGTTAGTTCTGGCCGAGATTACCACTGGAACCTCACCGTCATTACAGGAGAAGTGACAGGGGCAAGGAAGTGTCGAATCACTATAAATTCAGGTTTTGTTTTTTCTATCCTTATCTCTTTAATTTATTTTTATTGCATTAAATTAAAGATTTGTTGTTGTGCAAAAGTTTTGAGAAACCACTCACCCCATCTCGTTGTGTCATGTCATCTTTGACCTTTCAACGTGGAAGGAAGGCACAAAGAAACCAAGCCAATAGATGGTCCTATATCCTTTCCTCCGGTCAACCCGAATAGGATAATGTTCTCCAAATAACCTCTCAGATAACAAATGTTGATGTGCACAAATACTGTGAGATCCCGGGCAGTGGCGGTGTGACTTGTTGCAATTACCTTTGAGCAAATGAAATTATCCTTAGGAATACTGAACTCAATAAGGCGGATCCTCTCCGATTGCTAACATCATACTACCACTTAGAGATGTCGCCTCCTCGCTGGGCTGGGTCGCTGACTGTTGGTCTATTTCAATCCGTCGAAGGCCCACTCATTCGCGTTACCCGCAGGTGATCTGTAATCACCAAAATTTGTTTCCTATTTTCATTTATCGAATGGTATGACATATATAATTTTAATGAATACGGATGGTTTATCCTGATAATGATTTATAATTATGATTAAATGGTGAGATATGATTTAGATTTACAGAAAAGTGTGGGTGTTATAATACCAGTTAATTGAAATGCTTTAAAATAAGGTGTGAAAGGGAGACCTCGAAGGCTCTGGGTCACTAGCTTGGATAGAATGAGGCTGCAAAGGTGTCCCTGTTATTTCGCATTAAGGCAAATGACATATAGTCATTGCCAAACCGGATCTTTTGTTTAGCTTTAAAACCAACCCTTAAAAGTATTCCCGGTTGAACCATAGCATTTACTAAACATTCAATGTTTCTGGCGCTTGAAAACCAAGCATTTAACCTACTTTCAAAGTGGCTCAGAATGACATCTACTGGATGTCGCAGATTTACCATTAAGAATACACTGAACCTCTGAAGCATGCCAAGTATTGACCAAAGGAAATACATTAAATAGCAGAGATTAAACCCTAGTTCGAAAGTTTGAAACACATAAATGCAAGATCGCTTCATTTAAAACAAGAGGAACACCTTCCAACCACCATTAACTAACCTAAAGAACCTCCTCTTCAAGTGTTTCGATACTTAAATTAAACATCCTTTGAGTTGTCATCCTCAAAGGGGGTGTTTAGAAGCCAAGAAAAATGAGAGAAAGAAGAGAGAGAAGAGAGAAAACTGTAACCTAAAATGAGAAGTTGTGTGGATTTACAGTGAATGAAATGTTAGTGTTACAAAATGTCATAAGGTGGCTTATATAGCCATACAAGAGATGAAATACCAAAATACCAAAATATATGATTACATTAGGGACAAATGGGAATTACACAAAACTGGTCGCTTCGATCAAAATCGAGGGGCAACAATTTCGCTATATATGAATTTCGCCATGATAGCGAAATTTCGCTATCATAGAGAGGGAATGTGAGCTACATAGCTAAATTGAATTTTCATAAGACAAGAACTTTCTATGCACAAGAATCCTCGCTATGATAGCGAATTTTTGCTATCATAGCGAAATATATTATAGCGAAATTTCTAGGATTGCGAATTTCGCTTATCATTATAAATTTTCGCTATGCCATAGCGAAAATCCTGATCTCCTGCATTGCTTCCCCGCATCGGGCTCGTACCTCCCATTTCTTCATTTCCCACTGACATTTCTTCATCCCAACTTGATAAATCAGCGAATTCATACGACCCTACAAATCAAGACCAATACGGCCAGTTTGAAATGATGGCTGAGGTTCCCAAACCGCAAAACTACCAATAACAACTCGAAACAAAATCGCAGTACGACCTGACTCGCACATGTCAATCGACTTAATTAATATGATTAAGACGCGAAAGCACTCAAAACCTATCTTAAATAGACTCAAAATAGCACTTTTCGGGTACTAATCACACTCCCCCAACCGACACGTTAAGGTCCCTTAGCAATGCTAAAAACAATCAAGGGTATGCAAAAGGTGCCTTTGCAAAAAGAGTATGTTGTTCAAAAAAGTGTGTGTACAAGGAGGCTTTCTTTAGTATGAAAAAATTAATTCATACAAAAACCACGCGAGAGAACGAATGCCATATAGGAACAAGTTTCAGGGCAGCATCAATTCCAAGGCAGTCAACCTGAACTTCCACCTAAATTTAAGTGTTTTAAGATAACCAGTTTGAACCAATAAATTGCAAAACTATTCCCCCAACCAAGCTACCGGCTGTGACCTTAAATTGTCAGGGACTAACCTAAAGGATTCAAGCATAATTTTTATTTCATGTTTCGCTGTATTGTAGGGTGTAATGTTGAAAACTCTCACCAGTTCGTGTAACTGGGTCCGATGACTTGAACCAATTAATGTTTAGGTGATCATCGTGATCTTTTCGACCACAAACCTCAGTTTCACTCCTGGGACTTCAAATGATTTTGAGAATTAAGCACCCACAACTCGCTAAACTCCACCCATCCACCCATGTAACGAACACAAAGTCGATGACTCCCAACCAATGAAGGTTAGGGACCGCTTTAAAGACTTTCGCCATATACCCCCATCGCCTGTGTTTCAAGGCAAAGTGTCACTACTTTCACCCTTATTTTTCTTCTTTCTTTCTTTTTACTTTTTCTTTCTTTTCATTTGGAAGACTACATTGGTCTTCTTTTGTGGGTAACACAAACCTATTAAGGGTCGTCAACGATCTATAAGGCCGTCTGCGAAGTGAAAGAGTATATAGCTTCACAACTATCGATAAAACCGATGCAAGATAAAAAGGACAATGGGGCGGAAATAGCAAGGTCGAATACTGAACTTCAATTGCCCAAAACTTAATCTACGCATGGAACTGTTCTAACATTATGGTGGCATGTATTTCACCTCAACTAAAGGCAAGAGTAAAACATAAAAATATAGGCACAAACAAGAACTACAACTTTAACAAACAAATTAGCTCTACAAAATAAGAACCAAAACCAAACTAAAAAATATGAACATTATTTCTAACACAAATTAACCCTGCATGGGAATGAGAAAGTTAGAGGATGGAGTGGTACCTACTCAATCAGAGGTGGTAGGAAAAGGACCAACACCACCAAGTGTGTCGAGGTGCAAATAGAAGTGGTCATATATCGCAGCCTGTCAACACAAAGCAAAACATGCCACTCAACTGATTATTACAAAAATTTTCAAGAAAAAAGAAATTTGAACAAAACCAAGTAAATAAATTAGTGACTTCTAAGACAATGTAGGAGCCACCCCCAAATGTGTGGCCTGTTGGTTTCAAGGAGGGTCTGTATGAGAATTTCTCCCTGTCATTGCGACACATAGGTTTCACCTCTGGCCCATTAACTTCGACACCCTATTATCATTTGGATTGAGTAGGTCTATCAACCATCGGGGTGTGCTTTGTCGAACGATGAATGGCCCGCCCATCGCGACTCGAGCTTGCCCGGAATAGATGAAGTTTGGAATCATAGAGGACTCGTCCCCTGTTGGAAATTTTCAGTTATCATTTGATCATGCCATTTTTTCGATCATTCCTTTCAATCTTCGAACTAAGTAGGCATCATTTCGTATTTCCAAACTCGCGTGAGATCAAGGAATCTTCGAGTCTCTACTCTTTAAATCCATGCTTAGCTTCGACGCTTCACCATGCTTATACTGATTTCCACCGAAGGTGATATACCTTACCATAGACTAATCGATAGGGACATTCCATAATTGTTTTGTGTCGCTCATGTACCACATTGAATCACAATTTGATGGACCAATCTTTTCACTGCTCACCACCTTCATTAGAATGGTCTTAATCTCCTATCAAGTAAAGTTCCACTCACCACTTGTTTTGGAGGATGGTAAGGGGTAGCCACTCAGGTTTCACACCATATTTGTCATGAGGTTTTCAAAGGTTTGTTGCGTAAATGTGAACCTCATCACTAATAATGGCTTTTGGTACCTCGAACCTAGAGAAGATGTTTATGTTCAAGAATTGAAAGCACCACCGTGGTCATTGGTTTTGCAGGGATTGCCTCAACCCATTCGGGACACATAGTCTACTCCCACCAATATGCAATGTATGGACCATAAGACGTGAAAGGTCCTGATGTGAAATCGATGCCCCAAACATCAAATAGCTAAAACACTAAAATTGGGTCTAGGGCATCATATGATTCGCGCATTACTTTTCCAAGTCTTGCATCTATCACACTCGCACATTCGGGTGTGTCTTTAACAAGGAAGGCCGCAGAAACCGGGACCGGCAAAGACCTTCATTGCTCGCCTTCGAAGCAAAGACCACCACAGTACTCAGGCGTTGGCTTAGAATTCTCGTTGTTCTTCTCAGCACACACTTTCGACATCCGATCTCAGACAAAGATTTAAACAAGAAGCGGCTCTTCCCAATAATAGAACGGATCTTTGCCAAGAAGTACTTCCTATCCCTGCTCTTTCCAAATGGGACGGGTTTCTCCTTGCTATGTAGGAAATTGGCAATGAGCATACCAGTGAGCTTTTTCCACCGCATTAAAGATTCTTCAGAAATTCATCATCGATGGTGGACTACGAAAGTGTCAAGGCTATTGTTAATTCAAAGATGGTCTCGCCACCACATCTTCTACCCCATTTTTGTCCTTAATTGCAAGTTAAATTCTTAGCTAAGAACCCATCTGATAAGTTCAGCTTAGCATTTTGCTTGGTCATGAGATATTTCAAAGCTAAGATCCAGAAAAATGACTATATCAGACCCAACCAAGTATGCTCAAATTTGTCTAAGGACTACGCTAACAATTCTTTCTCCTCGTAGTAGTATAGTTCCTTTGTGCTCATTCAAGGTTTTGCTTGCATAATAGACTACATGAGGTTTCCCATTTTCAAGCCAAGAACTCCGCCCAATAGCAAGATCACTGCATCACACATCACCCGAAAGGTAATCACAATCGGGTGCTTCGTACTACTGGGTGCAAATGGTCAAATGGGACTTCAACTCTTCAAAGCTCTCCTGGCATTCTTTCTCCCAAACAAATTTAGCATCTTTCTCTAGCAACTTATAAAGGGGCTTAGCACCCTCGAAAGTCCTCGATGAATCTTCAAAAGGTCGTGACGGGCCAAGCAATCGCCAATCTGCTTTACACTGCTGTAGACCTGCGCTTGGAACAAGTTCAATTTTTTGCCTTGTCAACCCTATTCCATGCTGGAAATAACATGTCCCAATACAATTCCTCGTTCACCATAAAATGGCATTCCAGCTAAGCAACTGGGATTCTTTCAATGCACCTCCAGAGGATAGTTTCCAAGATTAGTTATACATTCTTCAAAATCACCTCCATATACAAAGGATGTCATCCATGTAAACTTCCATTGCGCGCTCCACCATATCTAAACATACTAAGCATACATCTCCTAAAGGTGGCAGGGATGCAGAAGACCAAAAGGCATCCCTCCTCGTAAGCATAAGTGCCAAATGGACAAGTAAAGATAGTCTTTCTTGATCTTCCGGTGCACCCTATCCGAAGTACTCGGTCACCCATCCAAAAAGCAATAGAATGGGTGTCCAGAAACTCTTTCAAGAAGCTGATCAATGAAGGGCAGTGGGAAGTGATCCTTTCTTGTTACTTCATTGAGCCTCTCAGAATCTATGTGACAATTCTCCAACCGGTGGTGTCGAGTAGACAATTCCTCGCCTTTCATTTTTCACAAAGGGTCTGTTCCCGATTGGCACTACTCCGAAGCCTGGCTTACCCACGTATATCGATACGGGTAATGATACCAAACATAAAGAATTTCAGACTTTAATGTGAACTACCTCCCGCAAGTGAGGATTCAACCTCCTCCTCGTGGTCGCCTCTAACAACTTTAGTTTCTTCTTCTAAATAAATATGGTGCATTGTCGGGTTTACGCTTTTAAATCAGAAATTTGACCCTAATGCTTGCTTGTTCCTTTTGAGGAGGTGCAACAAGTTGTGCTCCCCGTGAAGTGGTCACAAAGTGATGATATTTCATAACCGACATGCCCGCTTTCTTCCAGAATGCATATTTTAACTCAATCGGTAGGGTTTGAGCTCTAACCGTTGAGGTTCCTTTGGTTCTCTGTACCGCCAACAGGTAGAATTTCTATTTTCTTTCTCCAAGACCCCGCACTAGCTCATGCATTGAGGTCTCTTGTTGCCTCACAAGGCACCCCGCATAACTCGTTAACACATCTTGCATTTGTCGCTCATTGGCCTGCTTCTTCAAGAATTGTATCTATTATGTGCGTACTTCTTCACAGCTCGCCCTTCATCGGGTGCATATGCCTTTACTCAAATGGAAGATATCAGTTCTAAAGTCATATCCCAAATGTGAGTTGCATAACCCCATTCCGACGCTTTATTATGGTGATTCAAGTAGCCAGAATGGCCTTCCCAATATGATGGGCACATGATCGTTCCCACCGCGAATCGACTCGTGTCGAGTACGACAAAATCCACTGGATAGTAGAATCTGTCCACTTGTATTAAAACATCCTCAATGGTCCCCTTCGGTATTTTAATGGACCTATCGGCTAGAGACAATGTGATGGAAGTGGGCTTCAATTCTCCTAAACCAAGTCAAGCCATGGAATATGGTAGTAGGTTCACACCTAGCCCCAAGTCTAACAGTTGCTTTTCTACACTAATGTGCCCATATTAGCCGATCAGAGGGACATCCCGGTCCTTATATTTCACAGGAGTCTTGCACTCAATGATAGCACTTACTTGCTCAGTCAAAAAGGCCTTTTTATTCACATTGAAGCCTTTTTTTACCGTACATAAGTCCTTCAAAAATTTCGCATATGTGGGGACTTGTTTGATCATGTCAAGGAGAGGAATGTTAACTTTCACTTGTTGTAATCCTCTAAAATTTCAGTTTGGTTGACTGAACTTTTCTTTTTTCGAAGTGCCTGTGAAAGTAGGGGGTACACTGGGCTTCACCTCTTCCCCTTTTGCTGATTGTTCTTCCCTTCAGCGCATCAATTACCGGAGCCGGCCTTAGCTGGTGTCGACCGTTGGTCTCAGCTTCTTACCACTTCTCAAGTCACTACCACTCGAATTTCATCAATTCTTGCATTTGGATCACTGGCTGAGCCTATTTCATGTACTCCTTCGGATTTTAGCTTCGTGTCCTGGGAAGGGGAAATTTCCTTTTTCAAACCTCATATTTGGTTGACACAACCCGGAAATCTCGAGTGCATCGTCCACTTCCCGTTGAGTGAGCCTCTATCATTTTATTTTCTGATTAGCCTGGAACATTCAACACCTTATGTTCCTCCACAAACGTGCCTACCATTTGTTTAAATTAATACCTCGTCAACAGGAGCATGCGGAGGTCAGTTGTACAACATGTGGAGCCAAATCACGTTGTGCTCTGTGTGGGCATATGCAGGGGCCTTTGGCTTCCACGAAAGCTGGGGTGACTCCTCTCCTCCACCTGTGGCTATAGGTGCTGCCACATGGAGACGATTGGTGGTTTATTTGGACCCAAGACATGAGCATGTTCTTTGCATTATGTCTCTACTGGATAAGTGCTCCCCAGGGTGGCTATTTGACTGACAATTAAAACAAGCTGGTTGAGATGCACCTATTTATCGCTTGCATTTCATGCCGATTCTCATTTCTGGGGCTTCCTCCAACCTTCGGTCAAAGTGGAAGATCGCTTTTGCTTTCATCTCGTTGTCTCGAAAGTGCATAAATGCCTCCCAGGTCAAAGGCCCCATTCTTTCCGCCTTCCCTTGATTCTACCATCCCATGCCTTAGAGGTTTCAAGCACATAGTTCAAAAAGTCCATGGCCTGTCAACGTGTTTGCTCAAAGTCACCTCCACACATGGTTTCCGCACTGCTTCATGGCAGGAGACATGTCACATCATAAAAATGATTCACTAGGCATCCATGTATCAAAACCATGGTGTGGGCACGCATTGGATGGTCTCCATGAACCTCCCAACACCGGCAAAACTTCATTGTCATAGGCCGCGTAGCGTAGATCTCGCCTTCAAACTGTTTGTCTTAGTTGTGTCAAGAATTTCTTCAAAACCCTAAGATGGTCTGCCCAATTTCTAATTATTCTTAGCCTCAGTGAATTGAGCCAAATTTTGGCCTTGTCTTTTAGTGTCAATGGGAATGCTTTTAGCTTAAGCAAATCCATGTCGAGCACTCCTTCCTTAAAAGTTGTGCATACCTCCTCGAACTCCCGGATATGAGTATAAGGATTCTCATTCTCCATTCCATGAAATGTGGGAAGCAGGGGCACAAGATAGGGTCTCACCACCACATCATTAGCAGGTGGTATGATACAGGAATGCGCACTCACCCTAGGGGGGTGTATGTGGTCCCTCATTGACCTGTAGATGTCATTGATTCACTCGGAGCACCTTGGTCACTTCATTGCTCAGTGGGGATCCATTTGCTCACTGTGCACACTGACTTCACAACCTTGATCAGTTGGTGTACAGATTCTTTGCAGTCTACCTGAAATGTTTCTATCCCAGTGATGCATAAACCTGTCACATAAAAAGGGACAAAGCAAAGAACAGAAACAAGGCTTGCCAAAAAGGATTAGTGTTAGCTAAAATATAAAATGACTGTAATGATAAAAACAGCCCATCGTTGGGATCAAGTGAGTAAAAACTTAAAATTCTAACAAACGAAATTAATATGGGTAAAGATCACCAACACTTTCTGTAATGTGGATTACAAGTTCATATCAACTCATCAATCAGAAGTTTGGCACCATCCCCAGAACGACGCCATTTGATTAAGGCTACCTAAGAGGAAGTATCCGAATCAACAAAATTTGTTTCCTATTTTCTCCTACTAACAGTCAAGCTACGTAAAGATAGCGGTCTAGGTTTAACATCGGGATGGGGTTTTCATCCCACAAATGATTTGTATCACATGATTCAAAATGGTGAGGCTTTCATTTGGATTTTGTAATTTGTATAGAAAAGCGTGTGTCAAGGTCACTAGGCTAATTGGAAACAGCTTTAAAAATAAGGTGTGAAAGTGAGACCTTAAAGGCTCGGGGTCACTAGCTTGATAGAATGAGGTTGCAAAGGTGTCCTCATGTGTTATTTCCTAAGATTAGGCAAATGACATATAGTCATTGCCAAAACCGGATCTTTGTTTAGCTTTAAAAACCAACCCTTAAAAGTATTCCTAGTTGAACCATAGCATTTACTAAACATTCAAGGTTTCTACAGTTGAAAACCAAGAATTTAACTTACTTTCAGTGGCTCGTAAATGACATCTAATGGATGTCGCAGGCCTACCATTAAGAATACATCGAACTCCTCGAAGCATGCTATATTGACCAAAGGAATACATTAAATAGCACTAAACCCTCAGTTTGGAAAGTTTGAAACACATAAATGCAAGATCTTCATTTAAAAAAGAGGGAACACCCGCCAAACCACCATTAACCAACCTAGCAACCCTCATCTTCAAGGTTTTGAGGCTTAGCCAAACATCCTTTGAAGTGTCATCCTCAAAGGGGGTGTTTGGAAGCCAAGAAAAATGAGAGAAAGAAGAGAGAGAAGAGAGAAAAACTCAGAACTCCAAATGAGAAGTCAAAGTGTGGATTTACAATGAATGAAAAGTTAGGGTTACAAATGTCATAAGGTGGCTTATGCTAGCCATACAAGAGATGTGAAATACCAAAAATACCAAAATATATGATTGCATTGGGGACAAATGGAATTACACAAAACCGGTCGTTTGGATCTAAAACGAGGGCAGAATAATCAAGTATGCATAGTGAATTTCGCTTATGATAGCTAAATTTCTCGCTATCATAGCGAAAATCGCGTGCATAGCTTAAAGTTTGAATTTTCTATGTACGCAACTTCTCGCCATGCACAAGAATCCCACATGATAGTCAATTCTCGCCATCACAATCTAAACATTTAGTGCATCTCCTCTCGCTAGATTGCAATTCTTCGGCTTATCACAGAAATTTCGCATGCCATAGCGAAAATCTCATCTCTCCCGCATTGCTTCCTCGCATCGGTCACCCATTTCTTCATTTCCCACTTGACATTTCTTCATCCCGGCTTGATGAAATCGCCGAGAATTCATACGAACTTGGCATAAATCAGCAACAATATGAAGCCAAGCTTGAAATGATGGCTGAGGTTCCCAAAACCTGCAAAACTACCAAAAAACAACCGAAACAAAAATCGTGAGGGCAATTAATCGGACTGCACATGTCAATCGGGCGACTCATTATGATAGTACGCAAAAAGCACTCAAACCTATCTTGGGGCCAGGGACTCAAAATAGCACTTTTTGGGTACTAATAACTTACAACACCATAATGGGGCGGGCTTGACTACATTCTATGAAGGCTATCCCTTCAACCTACCATCAAACGATCAACTATTTGACTAACATTGGGCAAGTTAACCTTTTAGGTAGTCAGTTAGCCACATGACAGTGCTATCAACTATCTACACAGGAACAGAAAGGGGAGAAGAACCTTGAAAATCCTCATCTTGAAGATCAGACCCCCGCATAGCCATCACAATTCTCCGCTTAGATCAAGGTGGAAGAAAAGGATCCGCTAGTTGTGGATCCCTTTGAAAAAAGTAATGTTAACGGGCCTGAGAAATTCACTTATGCCATTTTCTATAGTCTCCATGATGAGAAGGAATCAGCGACGGCTCAGGCCAAGTAAATAACGTAGATGTGTTCACCTAGAACCACTCAGATATGGTAGGGATTAGCTCGACGATGGCCTCTCACAAGCTAAATATCATCCCCATGGCTAGGCCAGTCAAACAAAAGGTGAAACGTTTTCACCCAGATCACCATCAAATCATCTAGACTGAGGTTGACAACTTATTAAAAGTAGGCTTCATCCGGGAAGTGAAGTACCTTGAATGGTTAGCCAATGTGGTGGTAGTGCCAAAGAAAGGAAGAAAGTGGCGAGTATGCGTGGATTACAGTGACCTCAACGAAGCATGCCCAAAGGATAGCTTCCCCTTGCCGAGTATAGATCATATTTTTGACGCCGCAGTCAGGCACAAAATACTTTCATTTATAGACGCCTTCTCTTGATATCATCAAATTGCCATGCACCTGCTTGACTCAGAGAAAACGACTTTCATTATCTCGAACGGGTTGTACTACTATAATTTGATGCCCTCTAGCCTAAAGAATGCCAGGGCAACTTACCAAAGGTTGGTGACTAAGATATTCCGACCACTATTGGGCAACACCATGGAAGCCTATATCGATGACATGCTAGTAAAATCCAAAGAACGCTTCGACCACGCCAAGCATCTACAAGAAGCCTTTGAGTTGCTACAAAGGAATGACATGAAACTCAACCCTATGAAATGTACGTTCGGAGTCAATGTAGGCAAGTTCTTAAGCTTTATAGCGACCCAAAGAGGGATTGAGGCCATTCAACTCAAAAAAATAATGGACTCCCAGACTCCTACCTCCAAAAAAGGGGTTCAATAACTGACCTGTTGTATGGTAACTCTCGGATGGTTTATATCCCGCTTCACTAACCGATTAAAACCATTTTTCACCACCCTAAAAGAAGCTAAAGGGGTTAGCTGGAATAAGGAATATGACCAAGCCCTCATGGCTATCAAACAGTATCTTACCGAACCACCCATCCTAGCTAGCCAAAAGGTAGGAGATACACTCTATCTTACCTAGCAGTGTCAAAATCTCAGTAGGCCCAGCTTTATTCAAAGTAGATGAAAATCGAAAATAGAGACCGATATTCTTCATAAGCAAATCCCTGGCATAAGCAGAAACTCGATATACCCGTTTAGAACAAGTAGCACTGGCCCTCCATGTGGTATCGTGGTGCTGACCAATCTACCTCTGCAAAACACTGTACACAAGCCTAACTTGTCAGGGAGGATGGATTGGTGGGCGGTCGAGCTAAGTGAGTTCGATATTCAGTATAAACCTCGTTTGGCATTGAAGGGGCATGTATTGGAAGATTTTCTAGCAAAACTATCCCAACCGGATGTGGTCCAAGATAACAATGGTTAGTGGATCCTTAATGTGGACAGAGCCTCTCGCCAAATGGGAGCTAGGGTCAGCTTGCAACTAAAAGCCCCAACTAGGGAAAGGGTAGAGCAGGCATACGACTAGACTTCCTCGCGTCTAATAATGAGACTAAGTATGAAGCAATCCTAACCAAAATTGATCTCGCTTAATCAGTATCATTAGAGAAACTCCTCATATGTGGTGACTCTCAACTAGTAGTAGGACAGGTAAATAGAGAATACGAAACACGAGACCAACATATGGCTAGGTATATGGGCATGGTTAAGCATCGACTAGGGAGTTTTGTGGCTTGGAAGCTTGAACATATCCCAAGGGACTCCAATGAAAGTGTAAACACATTGGCTGCAGTGGCTGTGTCCTTCTTAATAAAAGAAATCGTATTCCTCCCAATCTACTACCAGCCAACATCATTTATTGCAATAGATTGAGTAAATCAGATAGATAAAACATACCCTTCTTGGTCGAATTCTATTGCATTATCTAAGCCTCGAGAACAAATACACGAGTCGAAGCCCACAAGGTCCGTGTCCGTGCGACACGATTTTCTCCTGGGTGAATGGGCAATTATACAAACGGCTCCTTTGATCAATAGATCTTAACCGGTTCCCACCCGCTAGTAGGGATAATATATACTTTAGAACTTCATGAGGGGGTATGTGGAAACCGTCCAAGCGATAGGACTTTAGCTCACAGGGCCCATACACAAGGGTATTATTGGCCAACCATGAGAGCATATGCAGCAACCTATGTCAAGAAGTGTGACCACTGCCAACGGCAAGCTCCCATATCGAGGAAGCCAACTCGAGAACTAGCCACCATTACAAGCCCTTGGCCCTTTGCTTAGTGGGGAATTGATATAGTTAGACTACTACCTATTGCCCCAACTTAGAAAATGCTGTTGTTGGTTGCCACTACCTCCATCAAAGACAAGGACATCACTCAATTTGTTTGGAAGAATATTGTCTACCGATTCGGAATACCTCAGTCGATCATAATTGATAATGGACCATAGTTTGACAGTAAAGTATACAGAAACTTCTACCATGAGTTGAAAATCATAAACTTGTACTCAACCCCGCGATACCTGCAGAGCGATAGCTAGGTGGAAGCTTCCAACAAAACTCTCTTTACGGATTTGAAAAAGCGTATGCATTCGACTAGGGAAATGGTGACGAGCTACCTGAGTCCTTGGGCCTATAACAACTAGCCTAAGTCGATTAGAGTGTCACCATTTCTCCCTGACCCATGGTATGGAGGTCATTATTCCACTAAACATGCCCACGCTCGAACTCGAGGTTCCCGGAACGGTTAATGTCAAGCCATCTCCAAGGACCTACATGTGATGAGCTCCGTGAGCGCCTACTATACGTATAACATCTTACCAACAAAGGACGACAAACTTATACAATAGGCATATAAAGTCGCGTGCATTCTGAGCCGGGGATCTAGTCTTGAGAAAGGTCTTTGAGAACACAACTGACCCTACGGTCTAAAAATTTCAACTAAATTTGGAAAGACCATACATAGTTGTACGAGTGGGGGCAACCATGTCATACACATTAAGTAAACTAGATGGGATGCTTGTACCTAGAATGTGGAATACTATACACCTTAAGAGGTATTATCAATAAAGTTTTCTTTAGAATATTTGCAACTGCCTCTTTTCAAAAGACCAGACTTGTGGCTCTAAGCCTGCTAGCACTTTCAAAAGACCAGACTTGTGGCTCTAAGCATGCTGGCACTTTCAAAAGACTAGACTTGTGACTCTAAGCCTATTGGCACTTGCAAAAGACCATACTTGTGGCTCTAAGCCTACTGGCGCTTTCAAAAGACAAGACTTATGGCTTCTAGCAGACTGGCATGTCTTTAAACACAACAATAGCTCTTAGCTTGTAGCATAGGCCCCAAAACGGTGCCTTGCCCAATGGCCATGTATAAGCCCTACTAGCTTCTAGTCCTTAAAAAGAAAAATCTAAGCAAACATACTAATCAATATATGTAGAAAGAATGAGAAATATAGGAGGTTCAATGCAGAAGTGTACTAGAAGTCATGTTTCATTAAAATACACCAATTGGCATTTGTGATCACAAAAAATATGTCCTGGTGGCCAAACGGGGCCCCTTACAGAAATTTCAAAAAGAGAAGGGATAGAGGAAATGAGAGCGGAATCAGCTCTGATCTACAATGGAGGCATTCCCCTTAGGTTCCTTGGCCATCTCGATTAGATCCACCCCGGCTGCCATTGCCTCAGTTACTACTCACCTTGGGTTCATAAAAAACTCTACAAGAAGCGAGTCAACAGAGTCAAGCATACCATCCTAAACCTCTGGTTGGTCTCCACAGATGTTGTGTTTGAATGCACAACATTCGTAGTTATAGGCGAAGATCACCTTTAGGGCCTTTTGGTGGTCCTCCTCCATGGCCTCCTTATCCTTACCTGCCTGAGAGTGGAAGGAAGACACTTCATCCTTAGCCGCCACGAGTTCGAGCAGGAGTGACATCCGCTCAACCTCCAGTAGGGCAGTCTCATCCTCCGCCTTGTGCTTGGCTTCCTCCGCAATCGCTAAGGCTTCCTGGACCATAGCTAAGTCACCCTCCACCCTTGCCTTCGCATCACCCGCTACAACGGCGGCTAATCGAGCAACCTGGGCTTCCTTTTTAGCCTCGTCTATCTCCTTCTCTGCCCCTGTAGCCCTCTTAGTACCCTCCTCAGCCTTCAGCTCCCAGTACTTGGCCTTGGACCTCACCTTACCTAGGTCGTCTTTTAATGCTTGGTGCTTAGAGGCGGTAGATTGAGCGTATAACCTTAGTTTCTCGTCATCTTCCAACCTTTGATGGAGCTCCCTGTGCTGGTACGTCATATTCCAAATAGCGGTTACAGCCTGCAAACGAAAAGGTGTCAAGAGAAAATCACCACATACAAGCTTAAACAGTAGATTGAAGTTTTGTCATACCAGCTTGGCCGTCTCATTAAAGTCATGGTTACGGATGTACATCCCGTCTTCAGCCACGCACAGGTAGGACTTCCTATCCAAATAGCATGGGAAGGGGATGGAATACTCTCTGCACTGAGCCACCACCGGTATCTGATGTTGAGAGGGGTAGAGATCAGGCCTCGCTTGTTACCTGGGAGTCCCCCTGTGGAAGGGACCCAAAGTGATAAATGATTTCCAATGTACTCTCTCGGACTATGAGCCACCATATCCAATGAAGTACGACCACACTCCTACGGTGGAACATACAAGCCTAACACTATCCGATCTGGGAGCCTCGCCCTTCGAGGGCCAGCATTTGAAGCTTGGTCGAGAACTTGGATCCACCCAATCCAAAAATCCCTCTAGTCCCTCGCCAGGAGCCTTAATCTTCCTGGCCCTATTTGCCTTATTTCTCTTCTTCTTCGTCGCCTTAGGGGCAGGATGTAAATCTTGTTCGGCCAAAGGCGATTGATATGGCCGAACAAAGCTAACCAAGCCTCTCTCGGTGACCTTGGCCTTAGCCTCTTGAGTGAGGTCTGCTTATGAAGAATTGCTTGGGATCGACTTCAAAAGGTTGACAAGAACGAAATGTTCACCCTTGATTAGCTCTTCTGGCAGCGATCAGGAGATGACTGGGATTATCTAACGGAAGGGGCTGACACCTAACTCCTCTAAGTTCTTCATTGACAAGAGGAGCTCATGGTTACGCTCCCTCTCAATAATCTCAAGGAACATTATGATGCAATCTAGACTTGGCATCTACACCTAGCTAACTAGCCAGCCTTGCCTACTGTGATGACCTAAATCTTGGAGGTCTTTTTTTTTTTTTTTTTTAACCACTATATGAATTATGTAGCGACAGAGAATCCTTGTCGTGACAATCCCGATCGTGCATGCAAAGGATTCTTTGTCAGGTGTAACTCGTGCCTCATTGCACGCGCCAGAGCTCGTCCCCTGAAAGTGCCCAGCCCGGGGTCAGGTTGTCCCGTCGCGACTATCGTATTCTTGTCGCAACACGATCTCCATGTCAAGACCAAAACTTAGTCGCGACAGCAGAGCCCTCGCTGTGGCCATTCCCTTTCGCGACATAGAACCTTATGTCGCGACATAGAAAGCTCCTACATCCAACACCTTCTATCGCAACATAGAAAAACTTTGTCGTGACATGGGTCTTGCCTTGATAGTTATTCAATGTCGTGACATAGAGATCTCTGTCGCGACAATAAACCCTTTAGCAGCAATGAACTATGTCACGACATCATTTTTTTTCTCTGTCGCGACATAAACTTCCCTTGTAACACCCCAAAATATACCCTAGTCATTTTCGACATGTTTAGGGTATTTTGTAAGCCTAATTTGACTGTTTCATGAGTTAAATGTGAAACCGGGAAACGAGAGACCCGGAAAATTATAAAACTTAAGGATAAAATTGTAATTTATCCAAAGAGGGACTTAAAAGTTATAAGTTATAAGACTACAGGCCATGAAATAAAGGAAACTCGATTACAAACGGCCAAGAGTCAGGCTTAAAAGCAAATAAGGCAACTTAACCCAAAAAATGGGTTTTATTTGATGGCCAAACATGGCCTTAACAGATGTTTTAAAGACCAAAAATTGGTCTCATTTGAGGGAGAAAAACGTAGAGAGAGAGGGGAAGAGCAAAAGGAGAGAAGAAGAGAAGAGGAAGAAGATGGAGGAGTCAAGATCAAGCAAAGCAAAGGTATGGATGCTTGGATTTTGGTATGGAAACTCACCTTGTTTAAGAATCCTATGAGATTATGCATGAATTTCCATGCTTTGATGGTTATCCTCTTGCCCAAATCTAGGGGTTTCGTTGTGGTTTCCATCTAACCCAAAATTTATGTTTATAAGGTGGGTAAAACCCCATATGGCACAAGTAGTTTCCATAAATCCTCTCTCGAGGATGAATCTATGGTTAATAGAGAGTAATTGAGTTAGGGTTTAGAATAAACCCTAACTAATCCATGTCTGTTTGTGTTTAAGCTATAACCCATATTAGAAGGTTTTGGAAGAAATCCTATGATGGATTTTTGAATAAATATATGAAATTGATAGAGAAATTGAGTAGAAAAGAGATCTCCAAGGTGAATTTTGGAATTGTTTTGATGTGTGTTTCATGTAGAAGTGATTGGGATCACATGGAAAAATGTGGAAAACACATTCCAAGACTTTCTGACTCCTAACAGAAGTGCTGAAGTCCTACCGGTAGAATCCGGTTCGGGGTCATTTGCCAAGTCATACCGGTGAACTTAAAAAGTCCTACCGGTAGGACCTGCCTGTTTTCTCCAATTCTGACCAGTTGGGATTTGGCCATAACTTCCTTACTTATACGCATTTGAGTGATTCAAGTGGCTACGTAAAATAGACTTCAAGGAGAACCAAACTTTAAGAGTAGTTGGGTATCTCCCACTTCGACTCCATGTGGTCGAAAAATCCACTCAAAGTGAGGCTATGTGCAAGCCCATTTCCTGCATCAAGATCATAGAGAAGTCCAGCTATTTCGATCTAACTTGAGCTCCGTGTTCGAATTGCGATTCCAGTTGAATAGAACCTTAGCAATCTTAGCTTTAAATAAAAGACAAGGACCTAGTGTCAAAATACAAAGCACCCCGGAAAATCAGTAATTCAAACAGTCCTGAGTGTAAAATCGAAATCGACTAGTTAAGTAATGAAAATGCCATAACCCAGTTTAAAGATCCAATTGGAATGATTCCAATTTCTGAGTAAAGATGGGATCTATATAGAAGAATAAGAATATATGAATAAGGTGTGATTACATGCTCATCATACCTTACCAGTATATGGATTACGATCTGTCATGAACGCATAAAGTGGCTAACAATGCCCTATTATAAGATAGTAAGTTACTGAACTCATATAGTTGTAAACTACCTAAGACCAAGTATTAAATGACACAAGACTCCCGTCCCGATTAGTACTTCTGACTCGATTACGGTTCCTAAGACTCCCGATTAGTACTTACTGGATAGTGCCCTAAGACTCCGATTAGTACTTCTAGCACTCGATTAGTGCTCGCACTCTCGATTAGTACTCTCGTACCCCCGATTAGTGCCCGAACCCCGATTAGTACTTCATTCTCGACATTAGTGCTACCTAAGACTCCGTTTCCTAATTAGTGCTACTAAGATCCTGCTCGAATTGTGCGCTACTAAGACTTCAGACCGTAGTATCTCTTCTGCAATTTATTGTGTCGTGTCTTACTTAATCCGTACACGGGTCTAGGAAGTCAAAACAGCTATATGATAAGTCTCTAAATCAGAAAATTCCACGTACCCCGTCTCTGATATGGGTCTCGTAGTACCTAATGTAATCCCGTATTTGTATAAGTCTCCGTAGTACCTACTGTACTCCCGCATCTCAGAGGCTCCGTAGTACCCACTCTGCAATTCCCGCATTCCGAATAAGTCCAAAGAGCACTTACTGCACCCCTGCCTCTCGATATGTCCCGTGATCCAACAAGTCCCCGTCTCGATCTGGGTTCCCAGAGGCACCTACGGCACTCGTATCCGAGTAAGTTTTGTCCTCGAACTGATTAAGCCCGTAGCACCTAAGGGTACCCCCAGATTCGGGAATGTTCGTAGTACCTACGTACCCGTATTTAATTAAGTTCCTCGTTCGTCTCGGGGTTAAGTTCGTAGTACCTACGGTACCCCCGCATCTCGAATAAGTCTCCTGTAGTACCCACGGGTACCCCGCATCCGATAAGTTCCGTCAGACTGACCGCTCGTAGTACCTCCACGTACCCCGTATCCGATAAGCCCGTCTCTCGATCAAGACCCGTAGTACCTACGGTACTCCCGCATTTTGAATGAGTTTACAAGCACTCCACGTACTCCCCGTGATCCGATAAGTCCCGTATCTGGATTTGTTCCCGTAGTACCTACTATACTCCCGTATTTGATAACCTCAGACCGAGTGTCTGGCCATGTATTCGATTAAGCCCGTAGTACGGGTACTCTTATTTGATTAAGTTCATAGTAACGATTCGTACTCGTACGCAAATAAGTACAAGTTCGTAGTACCTACGAGTACCTCGCATCCGTAAGATAAGTATAAGTCCATTAGCAGTACCCACGGGTACCCTCCGTATAAGGAACTGGCTCAGAAAATTCCACGGTACTTATACCAAGAAAATGTTCAGAGTACCACGGGTACTTCAGATCCAAAATACATATATAAGTTCCAGAAGACCAAGATAAGCTCAGAAGACCGCATAGTTCTCGTAAGACAAGTATGTGTCTCAAATACCAAGATATCGCCCAGAATCTGCGGGTACCCCACTGTACCCCTCGAATAAGTTAAACCTCGTGAGTACTAAACATAAGTTCTGTAACTCCTACGGGAGTCCTGAATGCACATAAGTCTGTTATAAGGATAAGTTCTGCATAAGAATAAGTACCCGTATAAGTTCATAATATAAATACATAAAATTTATATTATCTGTTATTGTTTTATGCATTAAATGTGTATATGCATAAGATACATGTTTCCCACTAAGCGTAAAGCTTAGCACGGGTTTTAATCCGTGTAGGTACAGGAGAAGACATTCAAGACTCGCGATACAAATGGCCAACACACTTGTAAGGTTCACTAAGATGCAGGTTCCATGTTCGATTTGTAATGTAAAAGTTCGCTTTGTATTTGTAAATGGGACTCGCTTATACGTATATAATTTGATTCCGGAGTATAAGATGGGCCATACCCACAGTGCCGCTGGCCCTTAAAAAAAAAAAAAAAAAAAAAAAAAAAAATCAGTAAAGAGTCCTGTACCTGAGTTCGTCCCGAAACCTGCTAGGATCCGCCAATCGGGTCGGACCGGGAAAACGGGGCGTGACATCCCTTGTCATGACCAACCCCTGTCGTGGCATAAAACGTATGTCGCGACCTAGAAACCTTCAGTCTTGACGATTCTCTATCGCGAAAAGGAAAGTTCTATCATGACCTAGAAATCCCCAACCAAGACCAAACCTGTCGCAACATGACCTCTTATCGTGACTATCTCGGTTGCAACACAGAAAACCTCTGTCGCGACATTGTCTCGACAGAGAACCAGTAACCCTGTCGCAACAAAGAAACACCATGTTGTGACGTTTTCTATAGCTTAAAATTGAGAACCATGTCGTGACATAGAGCCAGGAGGCTCTATCGTGACTAAGAAAACCCTTTTTGCAACCCAAACCTGTAGAAAAGAACTCTGTCGTGACTAGGAATCTCTTGTCGCTACCTAATCATGCAGTAGCCTGTTTTAGGCATTTTCAGCATTTCTAACCATTCCTAGGAGCTTTTTCATTACATGAACTACCAGAAACCTAGGAAAAAGTTGTCAGACTGCATAAATCTTACATAAATGAGTTTTATTACAACTCTTCACATAAGGGCAGATAACCGATTAAAATATCCAGACCCTAACATAAACTGATAACCGGGCCCGTAATTTTGCAGGAAATACATGAAAAAGCCATAATTTGGACTTTTTCACAACTAAAATCTTGGATGTGTTTCATCTCCCAGTGTACCTCCAGTACTTGAAAATATTTTCCCACGACGGGGTGAGCAATGCCGAGTAGAGAAAATCACCTACAAGGGCTACTCCCCAGCTAAGTTCACATGCAATGCCATGTTCACACATCCACACACATTCAAGTAAAACATGCACATTTCTACATGAATATCTTCATATCATGCCCCATGTCTCGAGTCCTCCCCGACTCCCTCACACATGCATTTTCCATGTATGAAAACCGCTTTTTAAAACAACTTTTGTTTTTGGAAACCGCTTGGACAACCTCCGATATCAAAACCCATTGGACAACCCTCTGATATCAAAACACATTAGATAACCCTCTGATATTAAATCTGTTGGACAAGCCTCTGATAAGATTTGTTGGACAACCCTTCAATATAATTTATTGGACATCCTCTGATATACTTTATTGGAAATCCTCCGATATAATTTATTGGACAACCCTCCAATGAAATTTTCTGGACAACACTTCGATGAAATTTTTTAGACAACCCTCCGATAAAACCACTTTGTTCAAAAACCATGTCATGCATTCACACCCGTTTCACGCGATGTCCCCGTGCACATGTGATGTTGATGCCACTGCATTGTATTTACATATTTCATGCATGCTAAGAACTACATGCAATATTTAAGAATCATGCTTCATACCAAGCATCATGGGTAACTACACCTACTGCATGTAATTCTTACCCATACATAATCCATGTTAATATATTAAGCATGCATATATCAACATCATTTTCACATAACTCACATGTTATTCAATCAAGCAATCAACATGCAAATTGGATTTTCAGTCTCCAACCTAGAAAAAAAAAATAGCATACACAACCAGCATGTCATACAATGAAGATCTTCATGTTCAAATCCCACAATATTAGTATACTCAACCTGTTCCAGAATTGAAATTTTGGAACCAGAATACAACCTAGAAACCCATCACAGTTTAATCCAAACTGTCATGAACCGGCCCTACTGTTAAGGCTGAATCCCCATAGCCATTGAATGACCCTTAGACAAGAATAACCAGAGTAGGAGAAAACCCCTACCACTTGGAGCGTAGGCAAACTTCACTCCTTGTTCATAGAATTTTCCCATTCGGCAACTAGAAGTGCACTGGTACTGGTTCCTCCTCAATTTTCTTTTCTTATTTTCTTTCTCTATTTATTTTCCTCTCTTCTCTCCCTTTTTACTTCTATTCCGCCAAACTGATTTGGTCTAGGTGTATAACATCTCATGCAATCCACTTGAACCTTAGCATTTTCCATTCCATGTGTCACCTATGCCCACTTGTCCATCACTATCTTCTCATGCATAATTACCCCTTGACACTTGGCATTCATGTGCCAAGTGTCTCTATGTATTTTCACCACAAGACATGTACCTTCATGCCACGTGTCGCCATGTTGTTTGCTCATTTTACCTCGAAATACATTAAATTCTGACTATTTTAGAATTCAACGCAATTTGACTGTGTACCTAGATTTCGTGAGACGATCTCAACAGTGTGGTCCGTGTCATCATCCAAGATCTAGAGAAATTTCTAGGCTTGCAACTTGTATTGTAATGGTAGTCTATCATTTCACTTTACCTAGGTTTTCACATTCTTCCCCCTTTAAAAGAATTTCGTCTCGAAATTCACACACACACATAGACATACAATCACATGCATATGCAACAGCCATTTAACATTCAATGACTAGACCACGTACCTTTGTCCCCAAATAGGAAGGGATATCTGGTACGCATTGTGTCCTCGCGTTCCCATGTTGCCTCCTCCACTCCTCGGTGCTTCCACAACACCTTCACTACTCCTCGCGCCTTACCATAAGACTGCTCTCTACCGCCTGTACACACACCGGTCCTTCCTCGAAGGTCCCATCTGCATCAACAACAAGCTCTCCCTAATCTACCACATGAGTCAGATCTAGAGTATACTTCCGGAGAATGGAGACATGGAATACCTCATGGACACCTAATAAACTTAACGGTAATGCTAACCGTTACGCAATCGCACCCACCCTCTCGAGTACCTCGAAGGGCCCAACAAACCTTGATGATAACTTTCCTCGCTTTCCGAACCTGACCACTCCCCTCTTAGGCATCACCTTCAAGAAGACATGATCACCCGCCTCAAACTCTAGAGGTCGACGCCGTCTGTCGGCGTAAGAAGACGCTTCAGTATCAAACCCACCTTCTCAGAGGTGTCTCTAATCAAATCCGGACCAGTGATGGACCTCTCTCCCACCTCTGTCCAACAAATCGGAGATTGACATGGCCTCTAATGAGTCCAAAAACTCATTAGATTTTTAATCCATTTTTCTGAGCGTATTACAAGATAAATGTTGATTTGTATGCAGAAATGTGGATATTTTACTCAAATTTAATTTCGCAGGAAAATACAGCAGAAGCTAAAATCTCAGCAAAAATCAGAAGAAACCAGCCTACAGCAGAATTGAAGTCGCAACTGAAAATCGGAGTCGCGACAGGAAGCTTAGTTGTCAGTTATTTCTAAGTCACGACATCACCAAATTCAGCTTTGAGGAAGAAATAGAAGACCTTAACAAGTGAAGTCGTGACTTGAAGAAAGAGGTTGCGACAAAGGAAATGTGGTCGAGACTAAAGGAAATATCCAAAAGAAGAATCTTCATGTCGCAACACCACTCTGATGTTGCGACACCAACTGAATACAACTGAGGTTGCGACATCACTCCAATGTCGCAACGTATCCACAATAAAGCCACAAGAGAGGCTCGCAAGTAAACAAAGTCGCAACTAGTTTTAATGAAAGTGGCCTTTGAGGTCGCGATTACGTCAGCTTAGATCGTTAACATAAAAACAGGAACTGGAGTCTCAACAAACAAAGTGAAGTCGCGACCTGGAACAAAAGAGAAAATGAGGTCGCAACCTGGAAAGAAGCCAAACAAAGTCTTTAACAGTTAGTCCAAGCTGCGTACCATTTAATGATCAAAGACCGCAAACGATGTCGCGACCACTCATTTAGGTCAGCACTCAAAGAAGAGCTGTTAAGAAATTGTCATGAGATCAACTTGAAGTCGTGACTCCAGAACAAAGAGGAAAGAGGAAATCGCTGCAAACAAAGAACCGAGGTTGCTACCACAAGAGAAGCAAATGGTCGAAGAAAAGAGGCCTGACATCAACTAGAGGTCGCACATGAAATTGGAAACTAGTGAAAGCAGAAGACCACCAACACAATCTCAACCAAGAAAAGAAAGTCACAACATGAAGTCATCCTACAAATAGAAAGGTGGTCGCAACCTAAAACTGCTGTCGCAACTCAAGCCGTAAGAAGAGAGAAAGATAGGACTCGATGTCGCGACATGAAACCTGGTCATCAACTCGGGAGAAATATTGAGCAAATGAAGTCACTGTCAGCAAACGAGGTCGCTGGCAATTGATCCACAGCCATAAGAAAACTCGGTCGCAATGTATAAACGGTCGCGATCGAATCGGGTTAAAGAAGAGGGTCCATGCTCACAGATCAACTTGAGGTCGCGACATAGACAAAGGAGTCGGCTTTTCTTTGGGAATTCCACCGGAACTTTTGGGGATTCAATCCACTTCTCTTTTACAAAGATAAATAGACCATGTTAGAAGAGTAAAGTAGTTTTCTGGCCTCTCACTACCTAGAAAAAGGGGAAAGGAGAGGAACTCAGTGTATAGCTTATAGTGGATTTTTATTTTATTTTATTTTATTTATTTTTATTTTTAGTTTATTTCTTTTCTGGGTTTGAATCTACAAACTGTGCAGAGACGAGTAGAGCTGGATTTATTTTATTTGTAAGTATTTTTCTAGAATTACATCGAAATCTTATGAAATCTGCATTAAATTCTCTCGAATTCATTTCTTCTCGGCTTTATTGCACGAGAGGTTGTAATGTGATCGGTGTCTATTTCACTCACACAGAATCGGAGCATAGCTCTACTGGAATTGATCTACATTTAAGCTACAAATTTTTCCCCGCATGAACAGGTGGAGAAATTATCTGGGTCTCTGCTTTTACTTTAATTACGTCATTTTTTTACTGATAAGTTCCCAATAGTAGCACCGAATACCTGTTGAGGGAATTTATGTTGCCTGATTTCAGATGCCCTCAAGGACACAGAGGCTGAGATTCCGAGAGCCAGAAAATTTTTCGGGTATGCTCAACTACCATTATTGAACCGCCGAGCTCTTAAGAGTTCATTTTATAAATCCCCATTCACTCATAATTGAAGTCGAGGGGTGGTATTTAATAATATAAGCACGTGAGAGTTCACCTTAATCTAAAGGCAAGTTCCTAACCCCGTTAGTTGAGATCTAATCAAGGGAAAGGGGACGTAAACCCACGTATCCGAGGTTGAGCCACCAATTATGGTAGAAACTTTGCAAAAATCCTAAGAAGGAAATGCAAAGGTCCGCCTCGTCAGTTCTGAAATCAAAAGGGCGTATTCGTAAAACAAAAATACCCAGATCTTGCAAGAGAGTTTTGGAATAATGTGGAATGGTTCATCTTGTCTTCGAGAGAAGCAAGGGTATCCAACCGGTGAATATGGAGAAATCTAATTCCTACAATGAGAAAATCTTGGACAAAACCAGATCCATACATAGAACAGAACAATGTGTTTTAAGTGATGGAATTGACTGTTTCATTGTATTTCACTGATAGTTTTCATTTCTCACAGGAAACTGATTCAATCCATTCTTATAGTTGCAATTTATTTTTATTCATTTACTTTTATTTTATCTTAGTTTTATAATATTTTACTAGTGTCTATGATCTTTAATTTTTTCGTAGTTTAGATAAACCTTTCACTATGTGTTCTTAGTCTAAATAGTATGGAAATTTAGTAGTTTGGGATAATGATCTTAATTGCTGCCACCCGTGGAACATACCTTAGACCCTACATTCATTTTTAGCTACTTGTATGACCACTTGTAGTGTCATAGACTTGACCCCTTATTTTAAATCTCATGAACATTAAGAAAAGTTATTTATCAAGAAAATTTATCCAAAGTAGATATAAGACAAGAGAAGTAAGGCTCTTGTAATTTATGTTAATTTGAGGGGGTTTTAGTCTATATAGAAAAAGGTAAACAAGTTTTTTTGGCGCTACATTGTTTAGATTGAAAGAATTAAATAGATCAATATTCTGACAAAAGATGGAAATGCTAATTTTGACATTTAATAAAAGAAAAGAACAAAAATAGTTTTTTCAAGTAGTGGCTACACCAACCAGTGATCTTTAACAAGCCATGTTGAAAATATTTTTTAGTTTGATCAACTATTAACTGAGGTAAGGTATCAGAAATCCTTTAATGCATAGGAAATGTGATTCTCAGAATTGACCTCATGTTATATTAATCGAATTGGAAAGAACACTGTGTTTAAGAAAGAAAAAAAAGCAGAAACGCAGAAGTATGTAATGAGAGACATGACCAACAAAGGAACAGGGACAAAGAGTCAAGGCCTCCTATTATCGCACAATGGAGGATTGAGGCCTATTATTAGGAAGAATATTCTCGTAATCGTGACAAATTTCACCGTGGATGCCAATAACTTCAACCAGCTCACTCAGATAACAATAGCAGTGGTGCAGCAAAGATCGCTCACCGGTCACCCCACCGAAGACCCAAAATGAGCACCTCGGGTAGATTTCGTGATGGAAACGTTGAAGCTGCAAATGGTGTGAGCCGTGGCGATGTTGCATCTTCCCATTCTCAGCCATGACAGAAGTGCAACACTTGGTATGAATCATTACTATGGTTCACTGATTCTTGGGGAAGACCCGTAGAAGTAAATCAACATTCTTTCCCCATCTCTCACCTCAGAAGAAGAGAGATAATGAATGCCCAAATGTGTGGAAGATGAGAGCCTATATATACCTGGGAGATTCAAGAGGTTATTAAGAAAGTCTATGCATGGAATTGATTTAAAACCTGGGAGATATAGTGGTATCATGTTTAAAATGATACATCTAAAGGCATTATCGATGCTTTTGCCAGGAGCATTCAGAAGAAAGTAAAGCATGATGAGGCTAGAGATCTGGAGCAGGAAGACTCACAAATGCAATAAGGAAAGCTCCATCTAAGTTTTCAAGGGGTAATAAAAGCAAGAGAAAAAGGGTCATGAGCGAGCAAAATGACAAACATGGAGGAAGTTAGATGCCATCATGGCAGGATGACAAACAAGAAATAGGGATTTGCACACCAAGCCATGAAATAGGAGCAAAGGAAAGAGAACAAATGAGAAGAATCATGATGTACTAAATGTAAGAAGATTCTATGGTGTCAGAGGAGGTTGGTACCGTGAATGAACTAAGAAATTAATAGCTGCCAACTAACTCACACACACATGGGCCAAAGACCGAGGAACCAATAGAGAATTTCATGGGCGGAGGCATTATAGGTCCAAGGCATGACAGAACTCAATGTGGATATCGCTGTCTTACCAAGGTCTCCAAATGTATAAAGATCAAGTGGGGCGGGAAGGGTAAATGAATATTAGGTCAAAGGAGGACTCAACCATTTAAAGAACAAATAAGAAGTTCATGGGGACAACAAGAGACTTATACACTTCCAGAACTGCCCGACTTGAAGCTTTCTGTCCGACACTCAAGTGTTTCAAAAGAATACAAGTGCCTTCATTGAAAACTTGGAAACAGCGTGAAAGTGCCTGGCCCTGAATATGCCAAACGAAAGCAAGGGTATGTTCCCAAAGGACAATTCACAAAAGAATCCAAAAGACCATATAATTCGCTGGTAAAGGGAAAGAAGCGAGCAACTGTATGAAAGAAAGGAAAGCAAAGAGATCGAAAGTGTAACAAGAAGAGACTGAGTTGAAGAGAGAAGAGCACACAGACTGAACAACCTGAAGGAAGTAATGAGCAGAAACAGAAGGAAGGAGTACCAGCTTATACACCTACAATGCCATTTCCCCAGAGGCTTCAGAAGGTAAAAAGGGAAGAGCAATTTTCTAGATTCTTGGACATTTTCAAGAAAATAGAAATCAATATCCCATTTGCAGAGGTAATCTACTAAATGCCTATTTATGCAAAATTTCTGAAGGAGATACTGAGCAAGAAAAGGAAGATAGTTGAGGAGGGAATAGTGAACTTGATCAAGTACTTGTAGTGCAATATCCAAAGAAAGATCCCAAGAAAATGAAGGACCCCGGCAGCCACCCATTCCTGCCCTCCATAAGGAAATATAAATTCAAGAAGGCTGATAAAGTTAAAATTCCGGCAAGCAAGATAAATTTGATGTTCTATCAATGTAAAGACTTAGTTTGGGTAAACTTACCCCAACTGCAATTACACTGCAAATGGCTACGTATCAATGGCACAACCGTAAGGTATTCTTGAAGATGTACTTGTCAAGGTTAGAAAGTCATCTTTCCCAAGAGATTTTGTTATCATGAAGATGGGGGAAGATACCCAAGTGCCTTTGCTGCTAGGAAGACCTTTTAGCAACTGGAGCTGCCTTGATAGATGTACAGAAAGGTGAACTGACGCTAAGGGTGGGAAATGAAGCAGTGCACTTTAATCTTAATAGCTCAAACATCCCGATGTAGATGCAGTAAAGTTGTATGGTCAGAAAACAATAGTCTTCTCAAGTTGAATTGAATTCGACCGTATTCTTCAACATTCTATCAATGAAATTGAGATGAATTTCAGTATCTTCGAGAGTCTTTGACAGGAAATACCGCCTTCAAATTTGTTTAACAAAGAAACAGCTCAAGCATAAATGAAAATACCAAGATGAAGATGCAATGTAAAACAAAAACTCACGAGCAGGAAACTAGTGCAGAAGGGTTAACATTGAAAGAATTGCCCAGTCATTTGAAATATGAGTTCTTAGAACCAGAAAAGAGAAAACCAATCATCATATCAGCTGCATTGACTGAAGCTGAAGAACAGAAGTTGCTGAAAATTTTGAGAAAATACAAGGAAGCTATTGCTTGGTCAATTAAGGATCTGAAGGGTATCAGTCCCTCCATTTGCATGCACAAAATATTGCTGAATGAGAATGTAAAAACTTCTATTGAGCATCAAAGGAGGCTGAACCCAATGATAAAAGAAGTTGTCAGAAAAGAAGTTCTGAAATGGTTAAATGCAGGTTTTATATATGCTATATCGATAAGTTCTTGGGTGAGCCTGGGCATGTGGTTCCAAGAAATGTGGGATTCAATCGTGATCGAAATGAAAAGGATGAATTGATTCCACAAGAACCGGTGACAGGATGGAGGGTGTGTATCGACTATAGAAAACCGACACAAGAAGAAAGGATCATTTTCCTCGCCCTTCATTGATCAAATGTCGATAGATTGGCAAGATTAATCTCTCACTTTTGTTTTCTTAATGGATACTCTAGATATAACCAAATTTCCATTGCACTCAGATCAGGAGAAACCACTTTTAAGCATGCCCATTTCGTACTTTTGCTTTGGGGAGAATGCCATTTGGTTTATGTAATGCTCCTGGTACCATCCAAAGATGCATGATGTCTATATTTTCTCTCGATTTAGTAGAAGAAGTTATGGAGATCTTCATGGATGATTTCCATAGTTGTATGGATCCGCTTTGAACAAGGCCTCGCATAACTCTGGGACGCATTTCAAAGGTGCAAGGACAAGAATCTAGCTCTAAATCAGGGAAAAATGCGATTTTATGGTTACTGTAAGGAATTGTCTCGGGGCACATGATTTCGCAGCAAGGCTTGAGGTAGACCACAAAGTTTCACTATAAGAAATTTGATGCCACCCACTACAAGAAAGGGAATTATAGTTTAGACATGTTGGATTTTACGTAAGATTTATCATAGATTTCTCAAAATTGCTGCACCACTATGCATTGCCGAAAAGGATACTAAGTTCGTTTTTGATGAATCCTGCCGTAATTCTTTTGAAGAAATCAAATCCAGATCTTCAGTTGGAAGCTCCCATCATGCAAAACCATTTGAAACAAAGAATTTGAAATCATGTGTGATGCCGATTTTGCAATGGGAGCCGTATTGGGACAGAGATGAAAAAGGGTTCAAGGTCATAATTATGCCAGCAAAACCTTCAACGGTCAGGAAATCATTCTACTACTAAAAGGAGATGCTAGCTTATAGTATTTGCATGTCAAAAAATTTAGGCCATACATTTTGGGGTCCCATGTTATTATACACACTGATCATGCAGCAATCAAGTATCTAATGGCAAAGAAAGAAGCAAAGCCAAGACTGATCAGATGGGTATTGTTATTGTAGGAATTTGATTTAGAAATAAAAGACAAGAGAGGTTGTGACAATGTGATAGTTGATCACTTGTCAAGAGCGGAGAAACTTGTAGTACAAGAAGAAGAAAGCGAAATAGTAGAAAATTTTCCAGACGAGCAGTTATTCCAGCTGTCACTCCAAACACCTTGGTATGTTGATATTGTGAACTTCTGAGCTTGTGGAATTATGCCACTAGAATTCAGCTACTAGTAGAGAAAAAAGCTAAGGACTGACAGCAGATACTACATCTGGGATGACCCATTACTGTTTAAAAGAGGAGCTAATCTAATTATAAGGAGATGTGTACGTAAGGTGAGCAAAGCAAGATTTACAAGAATGTCAGTGTCACCATATGGAGGACATTTTGCAGGAGATAAAACAGCCCACAAAATTCTCCAGTCAGGATTTTACTGGCCTATTATTTTTAAGGACTGTTTTGAATGGGTAAAGTTATGTGATCAATGCCAAAGAATGGGAAATATCAAGAAAGACATGAAATGCCCCAAGAAGGTATCCCGGTGGTGCAATTGCTCGATGTATGGGGAATGGATTACGGGGCCTTTTCCAACTCATATTTGGAAATATATATACATACTTAGCTGTGGATTATGTATCAAAATGGGTTCGAGGCAAAGAGCTTGTCCCAAGATTGATGCCAATACAAAGCTGTGGGATTTTTACAAAGAAATATTCTCAACGCATTGGGACACCCGTAACTATAATCAGTGATTGAGGGAGCCATTAAATAAGGTGTTTGACAAACTCATGGGCAGATATGGTATCAAACAATATTATGAGCTTGGCTTATCACCCTCAAACAAATGGGGCAAGCTGCAAATTTCCAACAAAGGGAGATAAAGAAAATTCTTGAAAAGACTGTAGTTCCAAAGATAAGAGATTGGTCTGCTTGACGATGCACTCGGGGCATACAAGACCGCTTAAACTTCCCATTGAATGTCCCCATACAGGTTTGTCTTTGAAAACCATGTCATCACCTCTTGAGCTAGAATATAAAGCTATGGGCCATCAAGAAGCTAAATTTTTGATTTCAAGGTCATAAAGAAGAGAGGCTAATCAATAGAAATGAATCAGAAGAGTCAGAGGAATGAAGCATATGATAGTGCCAGAATCTACAAAGATAAAACAAAGAATTAGCATGATCAACGAATTTTGAGGAGGGAATTCAAGGCAGGAGATCAGGTTCTGTTATTCAACTCCAGACTAAGACTCTTTCTAGGAAATCTTAAATCAATGGAGGGACTATGTACGCAGGTCTCAAGCACACACCAAGTAAAGGGATACTAGGAACCAAAGAATCATGAGGAATTCAGTTAATGGTCGAGATTAAAGCACTACCTGGGAGAAAACAATTGAAAAGAATAACCCTTAGTTTTTAATGAGAAAAAATTGAAGAACAGAACAAATTTAAGTAAAGCAGTTGTAAGTCCAAATGCTAAAGACTAAAAATTGAGCAAATTTTTATGGAAGGCAATCCACATCGCTTGTTTTAAGTTTTTCGTTAAATTTTTTTCTTTTTAATGTTTAAATTTCTAATAGCTTTGTGTAATTTGATTCATATTTGATTGAAAAGTAGGTAAATAATTTATAGTTTTAAGTAGTACAGTATGCATGTATGAGGAGTATCCACAACAAGCTTCCATCTCGCATCGAGACAACAAAAGGGGAAGATACTTTGATTTAAATTTGTCTTTACATGGCATGATTGCTTGTGGGAATTTAATTTTGTTAAGGTGCCGAATTTTGAATGTGATGCATAGTGGATGATTTTGTTGAATATTTGCATGATGAAGATGAATTGAGTTGTAGTAGTATTGATTGGATTTGAATAAATTGAAATTGCTGTGAATTTGATTGTTTAGGAAGACCTAAAAATTTTCTGGTCGCAACACTAATCCAAAAAGTTGCAACCAAGAATGCTGGATGTGGAAACAATAAAATAGAAAAGGAAGTCGAAACAGTGAAACTGAGGTCATGACTAAAATAAAGCAAGGAAAGAAAAGAGAAATATGTGACATAAAAATTCCCTGTCGTGACCACATTTCTGGTCACAACAAAAATCTTGAAGTTTGCGACTTAATAACCCAAAATTCAATAAAAGTGGGATTTAAACTCTCATTTTGGGCTGCCCCAGCATTAAAGCAGGATTCATTGAAAAACCATACTAAGAGGTCTAATATTTAATTTCTCTGTCGGTTCCCCATATCGCAATCATGACATTGAAACCCCAGCGTCTGTTCCACTTCAAATCCATTAAACTGCAATTCATCCCAACCCTTCCACTTCTACATCCATCTTTCTGAAATCTTGAAACCCTAGAACCAGAGAGCTCAGCAATACCCTCGCAATTCTTCACTAATGGCAGCAAATCAAGAAGACGTCGCAAATCTTAATAGATTGATCGACGAAATCATGCGTGAAAGTGTCGAGGCAGTAGAGGAGGTACAGACCGAAACTCAACCTGAGGAAGAGATAAATGTTGAAAAAGGAGACCAGCCGGAGGAGGATGAGCAACCCGATAAAGAAGCAACAGAAGAAGAACAAGACTTCATTTCAAAAGAAGCTAAAGAATTGTGGAACAAGGTGATGTTTAACAAGGAATTTGTTTGTGAAAGAGGTTTTGGCAAACTAATTTCCCCATTTTTGGAAGTAATAGAGAAAAGAGGTTAGGGATTCTTTTATTTGCACGAAGCACCAGGATTCTCGGCTCTTGCCAGGGAATTCTATGCAAATATGGTGGGAATGAAGAATGACTCTGTTTATGTGAGAGGTGTTTGGGTGCCCTTCAGTGATAGAAGAATAAATGAAGTTTTTAAATTGAGAGATTTTAAACATGGGTCGAAATAAGCAAGAAGTTGTTGAAACCCAAATTATGAAAAGATAGTGAATCGGTTGACTGGAGGAAAAGGGAAATGGGAGGTGACGAAGAAGAACCCCCACCATGCCATCAAAAGAGGAGCTCTAACTGAAGAAGCAAAAGTTTGGTTTTACTTCATATGTTCTGTAATATTACCTACTAAACACCTTAGCTCAGTCAGAGAGCAGGAAGCCATCCTTCTATATGCTTTTTTGAAAGGATACAAAATAAATATAGGCATTCTAATTGAAGAATCCATCAGAGGATACCACCATAGTAATAAAAGAGGACTGATCCCTCACCCTACTACTATTATTAGACTTTGTCTCTGGGCAGGGGTAAAGGGAAATTGGGAGGAAGAAGAAAAGTGTCCTCGGGGTTCCCCTCTAACCTTGACAGGAGTGACGAAGGGACCTAAAGGAAAGAGGAAGAAGGAGGTGATGGTAGTAGATGCAGAAACAAAGCAGGAGACAAATGCTGAAAATGATAAAAGAGAAATAAGAGAAGGCCGACAACATTCATCCCATGTATAAGAAGAACCTCTCAGGGTAAGCCCAACCTATCCTTCATTTCCAGAAGTACAGGAACAAATGTCCGTCAAGTAGAAGGATCTAGGAGCAGGGAAGGAAATACTGAAATCATGGAAATGCTCAGAGCAATGAAAAGGGAGATGGAGGAGAGAGAACTGAAATGGGAAAGGTAGCAACAGATCAAAGAAGAATTTATGGAAGCTGCAGCCAGAAGAAAGGAGCAGATATGGGAAGAAAATTGGAGAATCAGAGAAGAAGAACACAAGGAGGAACTGAAGAAACAAGAAGAAAAGATGATGGAAAGAATAAAGATGCATGCCAGAATAATCAATTCAAAAGGGATGTCGATTTATTTAACATAAACAAGGTAAAGAGACAAATGGAGAATAACATGCTAAGGAAGATTGATGGGTTCAAGCATTTATACAGGGAACTGTTCAAGGAGTTTGAGAGATTAATGAAAGAAAGAGATCAGCAGTTGGAAGACAATGATGAGTATAGAAGAAAACCTGGTTGGAAAGTATGGACTTGATCAATCGTGAATCCTGTCCAAGCCGCTAGGAATGTATTCTGTGTGGAAGGGAACAAGAGACCAGGGAAAGAGGCAAGACACGCTTATTCATACAGTGCAACTAAACAATGAAATATCTGCAAAAGGTAAAGAAATTCCTCATGCAGTTGAGAGACAAACATCCGAAATGAGATTTCCCAAGTTTGAGCCCAATATGCACGCTTGATGTAGCCTCCCAACATATCACCTAAAAAGGCCTACAAAGAAGAAAGGGAAACTGGAAAGTTTTTTAGCATGTTATCAAAACTCTATATTCCCAAAAATTTTAATAGAAACAAATATTCATCTAAACCTCGTCCGATGTTTTATTGAATTTTCATTTTATAGTTACTCTCACTTGTTGATTGCTTCTCCATTGTTGAATTAAAAGGATTAGAATACTAGATATTTATTGATGGATGAAGATGACTGATAAATTTTTGTTTGTGTCATTTCCTCGTTTTTTAGCACAAAAGAATAAGTGCCTCGTCTGCTCAAGGATCAAATAAACAATTCTGTTCTTTCCCAAGAACAAAATTGCAGAAAATATACGTAGATTAGCAAACTAAATTAGAATGGCAAACAGATTGTTTAATTCTAGCTTAGTTTGCAAAAATTGGAAAAATGGTTATTGTTTGATAACAAAAAATTACTGCTTGAAATAATGTAAGTAGACAAGAATAAGTACAAGTCTCAAGAACAATACACTGTCAATAAACGCATGAAACTTTGAGAGGAATTAGGAACATCTTCTCGGGAAATGATTGAGAGTCCGTAGTCCTAGAACTTGTTAGATTATTGATTGAGGCGAAATCTTAGGCAAAATAGCCAACAAGAAGTTATGGAGGCCATCCTTGCGCTTTCGAGCTTTTCTAAGCCTACCTCAATATATGCTAAAGCATATTCTAGTTCCCTCAATTTGAGTCAATTGCCTTATTTCTTCAATAAACAGCAACTGAAAACCTAAATTCCCTTCCTTGCACACCCCGCGTACCAAGAGCCCAAATTATCCAGCCTAGTCAAAAGCCTACTATAAATAAGAAACAAGTTTGGGGAAAATATTTCCAAATGTTACAAGGTATGAGGAGAAGAAGTAAAGATGCAGAAATTAATGAAAAAGGGAATAAGTTTTGTCTTGTGGCCTATTTCCCTTGAACAATTAAGCTCGTAGGGGTGTTTTAACACCTAGTACCCTAATACCAACCGGTATGGAGCACGCCCAAAGTTCTCTAAGAGTGATGGAAAGCCTAAGAAGAAAAAACATTGCACTATTCCCAACCTTAGAAAAACAAAAGCAAAAGAGTTCAAGAAAAAAGGAACTAACCTGAATAAAGTGCATATGGAAATTGAAATTCCATAAAAAGAATTCAAAAGATGAATCAGGCCAAGATTGAGGAGAATCAACAAGTACAAAGAAGAAAAAAGGTGAAAGTTGAAGGCAACAAGTATAGAGAAAAGGTGGAAACTGGGTGATTTGCAACTTAAAATTTTCCCATTATTCTGTCTAATTACCTAAGCTCAACATTGCTGCTCCAAAGACCTCATTGATTCAAGGCTTAATCCTTATATTAGAAGGATATCAATATGAAAACAAGCCTATGAGACTTTGACCAACAAATTAAGAAACTCCCGTAAGATTAACTAAATTCAACATGAAAATGAGAAGGATTGAAGACCTCGCACAATACGTAACAAGACTTGTTGAATAAACTGCTTAAATACATTAGTTCATCAAGAAATTTGTGATAGAAGCATACTAGTTCTTTATTTTGAATTGAAATCAAATTTAAATGATACGGTATCTCTTATTTCCGCTAGAAGGTGGAATAAGAAAGACCGTGGTGATGAATCGTAAAAATGTCCTAAAAATTTTTAAGCTATTTGCTCGAGGACAAACAATTTTTCTTTTCTTTGCTCGGGGGACAAGCAAAATTTTAAGTTCGGGGAATTTCGATGAGTCCAAAAATAGATTTTTAATCCATTTTTCCGAGCTTATTACAAGATAAATGTTGATTTGTATGCGTAAATGGATATTTTACCAAATTTAATTTCGCAGTAAAAATGTACAGGCTAAAATCTCAAAGAAAAATCGAAGAAACCACCCTTACAAAGATATAATCGTCGCAATCAAAACTGAGTCGCACAAAGAAGCTTATTGTCGGGCTATTTCTAAGTCACGACATCACCAAATTCAGCTTTGAGGAAGAAATAGAAGACCTTAACAAGTGAAGTCGTGACTTGAAGAAAGAGGTTGCGACAAAGGAAATGTGGTCGAGACTAAAGGAAATATCCAAAAGAAGAATCTTCATGTCGCGACACCACTCTGATGTCGCGACACCAACTGAATACAACTGAGGTCGCGACATCACTCCAATGTCGCGACGTGGATCCGTCAATAAAAGCCACAAGAGAGGTCTTTGCAAGTAAACAAAGTTGCAACTAGTTTTAATGAAAGGCTCCTTTTGAGGTCGCGACATGATGTTCAGATCGCGACACAAAAACAGGAACTGGAGTCTCAACAAACAAAGTGAAGTCGCGACCTGGAACAAAAGAGAAAAGGAGGTCGCAACCTGGAAAGAAGCCAAACAAAATCTTAACAAGAAACTGAAGTTGCGACCATTTAATGATCAAAGACCGCAAACGATGTCACGACCACTTATTTAGGTCATGACCGAAGAAGAGCTGCTGTATAATTGTGTCATGACATCAACTTGAAGTCGTGACCTAGAACAAAAGAGGAAAGGAGGAAATTGGTTGCAACAAAGAACTGAGGTTGCTACCACAAGAGAAGAAATGGTCAGCAAAAGAGGTCGCGACATCAACTAGAGGTCGCGACATAAAATTGAAACCAGTGAAAGCAGAAGACCACCAACACAATCGCGACCAAGAAAAGAAAGTCACAACATGAAGTCATCCTACAAACAGAAAGGTGGTCGCAACCTAAAATCACTGCCGCAACTCGTGGGCCGGCGACAACGCATGTCACATACATGAAACTCGTAGCTCACATCAACCGGAGAAATATTGATAGCAAATGAAGTCACGACTACAAATTCAGGTCGCGATAATTGATCCAAGCAACATAAGAAAACTCGGTCGCAATGTAAGCAAATCTAAGTCGCTGATCGAACTGAGCAAAGAAGAATCCATGTCGCGACATCATCCTTGAGGTCGTGCGACATGTACGTTGAGCCGGCTTTTTCTTTGGGAATTCCCACCGAACTTTGGGATTCCTACCCACTTCTTTTACGCATAAATAAGACCATGTTAGAAGAGTAAAGTAGTTTTCGTCTTCACTACCTAGAAAAAGGGGAAAGGAGAGGAACTCAGTGTATAGCTTATAGTGGATTTTTATTTTATTTTCTTTATTTTTATTTTTAGTTTATTTCTTTTCTGGGTTTGAATCTGCAAACTGTGCAGAGACGAGTAGAGCTGGATTTTTTTTATTTATGTTATTTTTCTTAGAATTACTGCCTGAAAATTTATGAAATCTAGACAAATTTCTAGAATTCATTTCTTCTCAGTTTTATTGCAATTATAGTGGTTGTACGTGATCGGTGCTCCATTTCTTAATTCGCAATACAGTAATCGGAGCACAGCTCTACTCGAATTGATCTACATTTAGTTACAGTCTTTCCTACACAATTATGGAGAATTAATTTGGGTTCGGTTTTACTTAATTGGTGTCGTTTTTTTTAATGGATAAGTTCCCAATAGTAGCACCGAATACCCGTTGAGGGAATTTATCTTGCTCTGATTTTCAGGATGCCCTCTGCGTGGCACAGAGACGGAGATTCTTGAGAGCTGATAAAATTCTTTTCTGGGTATGCTCGACTACCATTGATGAACTGCTGAGCTCTAAGAGTTCATTTTGATAAATCCCCCATTCGCTCAGAATTGAAGTTGGAGGGGTGTATTTAACAATATAAATAATCAGAGAGTTCACCTTAATATGAAAGTAAGCTCCTAACCCCGTGTTAGCTGAGATCTAATCATGGGAAAGGGACAAACCCACAGATCTGGAGGTTGAGCCACCAATTAAGTGGTAGAAACTTTACAAATCCCGAGAAGGAAATGCAAAGGTCTCTGGCTGTCAGAAATTGTAAAGTATTGAGAAACAAAATACCCGTGATCTTGCAGAGAGTTTGGAATAATAAGTACCGGGTTTGGATCTTGTCTTCGAGATAAGCAAGGGTATCCAACAGGTGAATATGGAGAAATCCAATTCCTACAATGAGAATTGACTGTTTCATTGTATTTAACTGATAGTTTTCGTTTCTCATAGGAAACTGATTCAATCCATTCTTATAGTTGCAATTTATTTTTATTCATTTACTTTTATTTTATCTTAGTTTGATAATATTCAATAGTCTATGATCTTTAATTTTTTTCTGTAGTTTAGATAAACCTTTCACTATGTGTTCTTAGTCTAAATAGTATGGAAATTTAGTAGTTGGGGTAGTTGATCTTTAATTCGTTGCCAATCTCTATGGGAATGATACCTGGACTTACATTCAGATTTTACTACTTGTATGACCCGTGCACTTGCAGTGTCATAGACTTGACCCTTATTTTAATCATGAACGTTAAGAAAAAGCTATTTTATCAAGCAAATTTATCCAAAGTGACATAGATGCAAGAGAAGTGTAAGGCTCTTGTAATTATGTTAATTTGAGGGGGTTTTAGTCTATATAGAAAAAGGCAAACAACCTCCCATACAAAGACTCATAGGGTGCCATTTGTATACTCGCTTGATAACTGTTGTTGTAGGCGAATTCCACTAAGGGTAAGTGCTCCTCCAAGCTACCCTTAAGATCCAGGACACATGCTCGTAGCATATCCTCCAAAACCTGTATGGTCCTCTCCGACTGACCATCTGTCTATGGATGAAACGCAGTGCCCATCGTCAACTGTGTCCCCATGGCCTTCTAGAAACTCTTCCAAAAGCATGCCATAAACTTAGGATCCATGTCCGATACTATGGACACTGGTATTCCATGTAGTCGAATAATCTCTCGAATATATAACTGGTAGATTTCCTCCAAAGGTGAAGGCTACGGCCCGCACCGCTATATAAAATGTGCCGACTTAGCAGAGCTGGTCCATTATCACCCATACCCCATCATGCTCCGCGTGTCCATGGCAAGCTGGCCTAAAGTCCATCGTGACGTATTCCACTTCCACCGCTACTTCCAATGGTCGGAGACCACGCTCGCCTCTCGATGCTCAACTTTTACCTACTAACACGTGAGACATCGTTGAACAAAATCTCCAACGTGTCGCTCCATCTTGCTCTAATAATACTCGCGACGAAGATCATGGTACATCTTCGTGCTACCTGGATGCACAGCAAATCGAGAGCAGTGGAACTCCCTGAGGATCTCATCTCTCAGATCTATCAACTAGGGAACCACAACTGTTAAGACCAAAACACATGTACAAATTTATGACACTATTACCAAAGGACTATTATCTAATCACAAGAATCCAAGCCATAAAAACTTGTTAACTTTCTATTATATAAACCAAAATCTCCTAGTGTAAATCATTTTTTTTATTTTAGTTTTGGCCTAATATCCTGCAAGTGCACAGGTCGACAAGTAATAAAATGGATATAAGTCCAGATATCGATCCCATGGAGATCTCAAGAATTCAAAATCAACTACCCTGACTACTCAAGCTCCATACTATTTGGACTATAACATGACATTGTGATCCAGCTTAAGAAGCTGTAAAATATACAAATATTAGGAACAAGAATGAACAATCAAATAAACTGAAATCTAAAGAATAACGAATAATGAATAGTGAAGAAAATAAATGGAAACTGAATAGTTATCTTTTAGAGGACACATCAAGATCACTGCTATTGTGAAGTATCAATTTTCGTAGTTAACACCGATAAAATTGCTTATGTATTTCAAGTTTTAAAAATCGTTCATGCGAGGCAAGATACCGATCTCTCCACACTCCATTACCATTATCTAATTTTGCCTGATTCTTTCAAGACAGTGGAATTAGATTACTACTTTTAATACGTGGATTTTTGACCGGGTATTTTTCTTTGCAATACTTCATACCCATTTACGGACTGTAAACCTAGCTCCCAAGTTATCGGTCAAGCAAGGATATACAACTTCCTGTTATCAAATTAGAATAGATCACCCTCTCCTCTTGATTAGATCTCGCCACCTGGATTGGCTTCACTATTCGACCGAGGTGAACTCTCCGCTTGTTTAAATTGATAATTCATCTCAACTCGCTTCGATTTCATGAAGAGGATTTCACCTAAGTAAACTTTACAAAGCCTACAGATCTCTAATAACAAAGTTAATATACCTTCAAGGAAATGTTCATAACTCTCGTGAATGTCTTCTCTCAGGTCACTCTGGAGGACTCCTTGAAATCGCAGCAATGAAACAAATCTTAAATCGGGTATAAGAAACTGATATTCAAATCAAAAACATTAAACCCATAACCAGAAGTAAATTCATAAACTGAATTTCACAAGCTGTTGGAAACAACTATAGGAAAGATAAATTCTGACTATAGCATTCACTTAATGGAAGCTGGGTTTCTCAATTACTGAAATACACACTACATCATTCCTCTGATCATAGGAACAATCGCAAATCAAATTGAAAAGTCGAATTTTAAATTTGTCTCGAACTTCAAACATTCCGTAGTACTTGAAAAGAATGGAATTCTCAGATTCAGCTTCGCCAAAACGATATCATCCGCATCCTCCGAAAATAAATAAAATAAAGAAAGATAAAAAATCTAATCTATAATGAGAAATAAGAGAAATAAAAATAAAGAAAAGAAAGAAAAGAAAAATAAAATGAGTTTCCTCTACACCCATTCTTCTCGCTCTCGCTTCACCTCATGCCCAAATTTCATTTTCTTCTTCCGGTAGTCGCTTATTTATAGGGTTTTCATTCCCACCCCAATGCATTCTTTGTGGATTTCCCAAGTGGACTGCCCATGTTATTGCTCGTGTCGCGACCTCGCATCCTCTTTGTCGACATTAGTTAGTTTGGCAATTTGTTAAAAGATTTATCAATAAGTCGACATTCTTGTTTTCCTGAAGGCATCCGATGCTCGACATCAACTTTGTCTTGCAAAATTTTGAATCCTGAAGGCTTCGATGTCGCGACATCACCCTGTCGCGGACACGCCTCATGTATTTGCGTGCTTTGAACCGAAGGTTTCTCGATGTCTCACATCGATCTCTCGTCGTGACATCGCCATGTCTTTGCAAATTTTGAACTTAAGGTTTCTGACGTCGCGACATCAATCTCTTGTCGTGACATCAGCTCATGTCTTTGCAGCTTTCAACTGAGGTTTCTGACGTCGCGACATCGATCTCTTGTCGCGACATCAACTTAAGGAACTGCAACCTTCAACTGAGCACGTCTTCTTAGTTCGGAGGCTTCAATCGGTTGCTTTCGTGTCGCGACACGCCTTGTCGCGACATCGCCTTAAGTCACAACAGCCATCTTTCAAACCCGTCATAGCTTTGAGGCTCTTTCTCCTGCCGCGACCTTCCATCCCTTGTCGCGACCTCAACCTTAAGTCTCTGGTTAATCCTCAGCTGCCGAACTTGTGATCCCTGTCGCGACCTGCATCAAATTTCCTTCAATTTTTCTGATGTCGCGACCTGCATAACTGGACTGTGCAACCCCAAAACTGCAACATTAGTTAACCAAATTAAGCCATTTCGCCGCCATTTTCGCATTTTTACTCCACCACCTCGCATTTTTCTAATGCTTTTCTTTCTTTCTTTCACACTCTAATAACAAATTGGTGAGTTTCTTCACATTTCAGATATTAATTATCTCCTTTTCGATGAAAATCAAACAGAAAAATGGATCAAAAATAGATGACTTAAGCTCATCAAACTCCCCCAAACTTAAAGTTTTGTCATTCTCAAGCAAAGGAAAGAAAGAATTGTTTGTCCTCAAACAAAAATGACATTTTTCTGTTCCGTTTTGCATTAGCAGTCAATTTGATTGAAATACAAGGAATGCATTGTTTTCTGTACATCTAGCTTCAAGTCCAGTTCAAGGTTAGTTTTTAATCTTTATAGTATACAAACTAAATCAAGCAAATTGTTTTATTACAAACAACATAATCATTAACCCGTCAATAATAAATTATTTTCCTTTCTCATCTTCATAATGAGTCACTTCACCCCTAAAAGTCCTTCACGCCTTTGATTGTTTCCATATTTTCCAAATCTATAGGTTTGTTGTTCATATTGATCTCCACTAATGTAGGTAATTGCTCTCTTCAAGATCAATCAGTCTGGGCTATATTGTCAGTTTCGCAAGAGTAGGATGGAAGGAATTTTAGTTAAGATTACTCCCGAACCTTTTCTCTCCTTTACTACTGCCCTTTCTTTCTTGTAGTTTCTTTAATAAACTCCCAAACTTCCTCGCTTGGGACATCTCTTTGACGTTTCCACCCAGAATCAGATGCCTCTATTTCTCACTTGTAATTCAACCGGGGAAATTTCCTTGTTTTATCATCATTCAGGATAGTGCACGTTTTACCTTTTAGGCTTTCTAACACTCTTAGCAAACTTTTGGGTTAGTAGCTCCCATACCGCATGGCATTAGGGTACAGGGTGTTGAAACACCCTAAGAACTTTCTAATTGTTCAAGAGAGTTAGGCCACAAGATAAAACTTATCCCTATAAGCTTTCTTTTTCTATTGCATTTTCTCTCGCTTCTTTGCCTTTTTCTTCATTCCCTTATTTTTTTATTTTTTTTTATTTTTTATTTTTTTTCTCCTGAGTTCCTCAAAAACATATATACTCCCCAAACTTCTACTTCTTTCTTCCTCCTGAATCCCGGGTAATCATAGGTTCTTTATCGAAGGATTGATTTTTTAGGACGGGTTCGAAGCCTAGCTGGCTTATTTTTTTTTTTTTGAAACATAGGCTTGTTTGCCTAATTTGAACTAAGGTATATGCATCAAAGATATGAATAGGGATACTGAATGGCTCAAACTATTCAAGAATGGCCTGCATCATCTCTTCGGCTACCGTATCACCTAGGATTACTAATCAATAATCTAACAAATCTAGAATTTGGATTGAATAGTTGTGACTAAACATATGATTTCCCTTAACTCATTTTTTGTTGATGAGTGTTAAATTAATTGATATTCAATGTGTTCCTTGACTCCCATCACTATACCACAAACTCAAAAATATGTTTTGTTCCTTCTATTGCATTACCTTCCTCTATTCTCGACTTATCGCTTAGGACTTAAGTCACTTTTTGCACTTTGTGTTTCAATTAAACCGTATTCATCCTGCCCTTATTCCGCATTTTTGTCTCCGCATTTCTCACTATTCCTAATCTAACTACTTCATTCAATTCAGCCTTATTACATCTCGCCAGCTTTTATTCTCGAACTAATCTTATTTATTTTCCAACTATGCAATCACAAAGCAACACAAAATTTAACAAACCAAAGTAACACAACAATTCAATTCAAATTTATCATTTTATTTCTCGATTCAATTGCAACCGTTGATACCACAGCATGGGCTTTGGAGAATAAGGGAAGTGTGAGCTGGGAAGAAGTCTATCTCTTTCCTTTCGAAGAGGCAGCAAAGATATTAGGATCCGTGTCTAGTATCTAAATGAGTCGAATGGAGGAATTTCATTTCCCTTCTTCCTTTCTCTTCTTAGTTTCTTCTCAACTTGATCTTCAATGAAGATCTCATTGGAGAGATCAACCTTCACAGCTCATCTTGTCTCTTCCCCAAGCCATTCATCAGGTTTTCCATCTCGCCATTATTTCCAAAATTTGGAAAGATTGTTGTTAATCAAATCCAAATTTTCTAGCCATTCCCTTCTCGCCCTCGTAGGATTCAAAGATCCTTTGCTTCTGCCCCATCATCCAAATTTTATCTCTCAAAATATTTTTTGTAGAGACTTGTATAAAAATTAATCCCTTCATTGTTCCCTCCCAATTTGGCTTCCTGCTCTACCTCTTTTTCTTCATGATGGTTGGGAGTTTAGAGAATCATGCTCAAACCGATTGTTATAAAAAGATTCATGATCAAATTGAAGCTTCTCGTAGAAGATCACGATCTCTTCCTTCATTTCCTTTCAAGTCTTCTTTGTCAGCCAAGAACCTCTTTCATCCTGCTTCTTCTTTCTTTCGCTTCCCATTGCCGATCTCTTCTTTAACTCTTTTTCATACACCTTCCCCCCGAATTCTTGTTTCGCACATTCCACTCTTTTTCCCTTTCTTCCATCTTCTTCTCGTATGGCATCGGAGGGCCTCCATTATCGCATCGTTTTTCAGGCTCCCCTGAGCTTTCTCCCCGTCTCTCGAATGTCTCTGGCTTTTGCATAGGAGAGAACTAGCTAAGGGAGCTGAGAAATCTAAGGGGTTTCCCTTCACCTCATTTTCATTGTTCGCAAATGAAAGTATTATTTTCAGAGGAATTTCGGGTTCTCTTCTTTCGCCGCAACTCCCAAAGTCTCCTTTTCTCGTCTCAAATTCCTGAGCTTCTTCTCTGTTTCAATCAACACCCCTTTTCTTTTGGTTTCTAGGTCCCTTGCTCAATTGTCAAGAGGGAGTGGTGATGTCATGTGGACTTCTTCTTCTTTCTTTCTTTCCCACCCTTCACCCACCCTTTAAACATAAAACGCTTATTTCTAGCGAGGATCGCCTCTATTTCCTTCATGGTACCTCATTATAGAATTTTCAATTACTATTCCTACATTGAGCTTGTACCCTTCGTAATAGCATAAGATAATTGCTTCCTCGCTTCACTGTGCACACATGCTTGGTCAGACCAAAACAGACAAGAAATAACCATACCTTAGCCTCCTCGCGAGGCTTCCCTTATTCAGTGGCTTCTCTGGGTCCTTCCCTCATTCCGCTTGTGCTTCCGTCACAAGAGCTTTTCGCAATTTCTTAAAATTTGTTTTCCAAGAGCTTGAACTTGGACCCATGCTTACAGCCTCACCATTCCATAGGCTTCGCTAATGGCCTCGCTCCATATGGTATCCACACACCTCCGACGAACACGTGTCATTTTCCCGCCTACCGATTGAATAAAATTCTTCACTACCGCCGTGGTACTCGACTTTTGATGCGCAGTAAAGCTCCCAACTTCTTGTTCAATCATCTCCTTGAAAGGGGTAATAGGTTCCCTTTCTCGATACAAACCCCTTGTCGCATAGTGCTTCTTCCAGCTTGGAATAAGCTTCCGAATAAAATCTTCCACTTCTTCTTCTTGCTTTTCCTTTCTGGTCTGCTCTTTCTTCTAAACCGCTTGCTTCGGTGCTTCAGGCATCTCTTCCATTCGGTTCTTCCCTTCGGATTTCTTCATGGCTGCACATATTCCTCCATATTCCTTCCGTGTTAGGTATGAGGTTTCCGAGGTTTCACCATTTGAAACTAAGGAAAGTTTTCCAAGATTTTTGGGAGCTAGGTTTTCGTAGAATTTAGAATCGAAGGAAGGAGATGCATCTGCTTCGTGGAACTGGGAGTGGGAATAGAAGTTCTCCAAACAGCTGCAATTCAATCTAGTTTTTGTGGGCTAATTATTATTTCATTAAATTCGCTTGTTGCGACATCCATTCCGCCTCACTTTTATTTAGGAACATTAGTTTTAGGGCATTTAAGAGGGTGAGTTTGTCACACAGATCTGCTTATGTCGCGACATACTAGTTTGCTCACATACAGGCCCATGTCGTGACTTTTCATTTCAAGTTTTTGTTTCAAGCCGCATCTATGCCCTTAGTTTAAGGATCTCTGCAAACTTGAATTCCTTTATTAACTTCTATACTCCTTATATTTATTCAGCATCTCCAAACATAAATTCAACAAGATATTCACTCATATTTCACATGTTTGGTTTAGGAGAAAGTTACCCCCTTCGCTCATGTCGTGACATTTCAGTGTTGCCTGAGGTGTCCTCGAGTCGCTTTACGCTGTCTTCACTACAGACGCATATCGTATGATTCAAGAAAATTTAATTAAACTACAATTAACTTCTTAAAATTAATCATTCTACAAGAACTAATCAAAAGAAATTTTCATCGCAAAAAATAAAATAAAAATATCTAAAATCTAAAGCGTAAAACTAAATTTTCTATGTCACTTCCCATCACGCTTCATTTGAGTCCTCACCGGACTTGTCGTTTTGGTTCTTCTTCTTTCTAGATAACCTGGGCCGGAGTTCTTCCATTCCTTCCTCCTCGCTAGATAGTGCTTCGCCTTGTCCATTGACTTTGAATTCTTCTCCAAAGACGCTCTAATGTCACCAGCCCAAATATCGCTGACACCACCGTGTACGGCCCACTCCATTCGATTTCAACTTTCCCGAAACAATTTCAGTCTAGAATTAAAACAAGAGAAACTGCTCTGCTTCTCGAACTCTTCTCAGGATCCTTTGATCATGCCATTTTGTCTTATCCTTGTAGATTCTAGCATTATCATAGGCTTCATTTCTCAATTCTTCCGCTTTACGCTGGAGCAATCTCTATCCCCCCAGCTTTAAAATCACTTCAACTTCTGATGGTCTACATTGCTTTGTATTCCAATTCCGCAGGTAAGACATGTGGTTTGCCAAAATCAATTATGTATGGGGACATTCCACTGGGAGTTTTTAGAGTGGCAGAGCTAGAAGCCCAAAGTGCATCAAGTTTGGAAGACCAATCCTTCCCCGCCAGCTCACGCCTTTCAAGTATTCTTTAATCTCCCCAGAAATTTCGCTTGTCCATCGGGTTCCTGTGGGATGATAAGCCAGACTCATTACGTGTTTGATCCCATACTGCCATGAGTTTTGCAAATATTTTGCTTTGCAAATGGCTTCCCCATTACTACGATAGCTCTGTGTTCCAAATCTGCTCAAAATATTTTTTTGCAAGAAGCTCACAACTGTATTAGCATCATTCCTTGGACAAGCCACTGCTTCTACCCATTTGGAAACATAATCAACTGCTAGCAGTATGTACAGGTTCCCAAATGATGGTGGGAATGGTCCCATAAAATCTATTCCCCATACATCAAAGATTTGCACTACCATTATGTCTCTCGTGGGCATTTCATCACATGATATTTCCACCTAAGCATCTATCACACAATTTAACCCACTAACACAATCTTCAAGATAGTGGACCAATAAAATCCAGATCGGAGTATCTTATGAGCTGCTCTTTCTCCTCCTCGAAAAATGACTCTATATGGTGATGCATGGCATTCATTCACTTTGCCTTGTTCATTTTCTTCCGCACACATCTTCTTATTATCATGTCAGCACCTCTTTAAATACAGTGGATCATCCCAAATATAATACTGCTGTCAGTTTTGAGTTTCTCAGTAGCTGGAATTTATACCCACAAGCAAATAGTTCACAATATCAAGATACCATGGAAGTCGGAAGGAAACCTAAACGCTTTGCTCTATCCGGAAGTTCTCTGTTAATATTACTTTCTCTTCTTCAAGAAGGTTTTTCACTCTGACAAGTGATCAGCTATCACATTGTCACACCCTCTTTATCCTTGATTCTCAAGTCAAACTCTTGCAATAGCAGCACCCACCTTATCAATCTCGCTTAGCTTCCTTCTTGACACGGCGCATTTTGATTGCCGCATGCATCGCGATGAATAATAACATGGGGATCCCAAATGTATTGCCTGAAATTTTCACAAGCAAATACTATGGCTAGCATCTCCTTTTCGGTTGTTGAGTAATTTTCTTGTGCTTCATTGAAGGTTCTACTAGCATAGTATATGGTCCGACATTTTCTCCTCCTTTCTTTGCCCCAGACAACTCCCATTGCAAAATCACCGGCATCACACACATTTCAAATCCCCGATCCTACCTCGCAGCCATTATAGGTGCTTGAACCACTTGATCTTTGATTTCATCAAAAGCAAATTTTTGTGTGAGTCATCAAAATTAAACCTTATATCCTTCTCCAAGAATCCGCATAGTGGTCCGCTATTTTTTGGAGGTGTCTTCGATGAATCTCCTATAAACCAAGATGCCCCAAGAAGCTTACCCTTTTACTCGTGGTAGGTGGTGCAAGAGTTTTGATAATGGATACCTTGGATTGGTCTACTTCCACCAAGAAGGGTAAATTTAAGTGCCCAAGAACAATACCTTCTATTACCATAAACAATTCTTCCCAATTTAAAGGCCGTTTGTCTGCATCTCAAGTAATCGAAGCCTGTGTTCTTCAAACACTGATCAAAACTGGATCCATACACAGTGAAGTCATCCATAAAAATTTCCATAACCTCTTCAACCAAGTCTAAGAATATTGACATCATACACCTTTGGAATGTAGCAGGAGCATTACACATCCCAAATGGCATCCTTCTGAAGGCAAAGGTACCATAGGGGCATGTGAATGCCTTCTCGTCCTCGTGTGCAATAGAACTGATTGTATCCTGAATACCCATCCAAGAAACAAAATGAGGTGTCCTCGCTAACTGGCCCAACATCCGATCAATGAAGGGCAAAGGAAATGATCTTTCTAGTGGCCGTGTTCGCCTCGTTATCAATGCATACCCTCCATCCCGCCAATGCTTCGCTGAATCAATTCGCGTCATCATGGATCACAGTAAACCCACCCTTCTTTGGAACCACATGGACTGGGCTCACCCAAGGACTATCTGAAATTGCATAGATAAAACCAAAGATTCAAGAATTTTGAGTACCTCTTCCTCGACTACTTCCTTCATCACGATTCAGCTTCCTTGACGTTTCCTACGATATTTTTGAATTTTCTAGCGTAATTTTGTGCATGCAAATTGATGGACTGATACCCTTCAACTCTTCAATGGACCAAGCTATAGACTCTTTATGCTTCTTTAAGATTTTCAAGAACCTCTGCTCTCAAAGATCACCGGAAGCCCAAGAGAGATAATCACGGTTTTCGCATTTTAAGTAAGCATACTAAATGACTTGGCAACTCTTTCAACACTAGCCCCTCTTCACTCGGTTTCGATGAATTTCCCTTTTTCATTATTCCCTTTGTCATTTCTCGTTTTGCTTCGTGCTCAACACAGCTTCTATAGAATGAAAATCGGTTGTATGGACAACGAAGTCATCTTCACATACTGGGAATTTATCTCTTTTCATTACAAAAATTCTGAGCATTACAATCATTGGGAACATCGTATTGTAGGTATAGACATCATCAACTACATTGCAATTTTCTCTCGTCTATGTCTACATTCCGCATGCTTTGATCGCTGGAAAGCAAAGATCTCCTCTCCAACCCTCAAGGTGAGAACTCAGATGTCGACACAGGCGCAATCAAGAAGGTGAATGGTCTCCCAATAGCAGGGCATTCAGAATCTTTCTTCCATGTCCACGATGAAGCCCACCGGGAAAACAAATTTTAACAAAGGGACCGCGACATCTTCCATGACTCCTTCAGGTTTTACCATCGATCCGCCCGCCATTTGAAGAGTAATAGTGGTGGGAATAACCTCCCCAAACTTCTAATTGCTCGGGCAACGTAAAGAGGCATCGTTATACTAGCTCCTGAGTCACAGAGAGCTTTCTGGATTTCAACTCCTCCAATGATGCAAGGAATTGTAAAACTACCTGGATCCTTCATCTTTTCTGGCAATTCTTTCTTCATCATAGCACTGCAAGTGGCAGTGAGATTCACAATCCCTTCTTCTACTATCTTTCTTTTTTCGTCAAAGATGTCCTTCGTGAATTTTTCTAGAGTGGCATCCGAGTCACCACTTCGTAAAGGGCATACTGATTCTAGCTTCGAAAGGTTTTCAAAACCTTGGGTAAACCCAGTTCCTCTCATCTTTGATTTCTGCTCTGAATGGACTCCAGCTCCTGAGCCTTAGATATCCTTTCCCCTTGTCCACTCCTTCTTTCTTTTTCTCCAAAGGCTTCTTCCTTTTCCGGGCTTCTCTTCTTTGCTGTTGTCATTTTTCTTTCATCTTTCTAACTCCTTCCCACTCCTAAGCAGCACAGCCACAGTCTTTTTGGATTCTTGTGTCACTTGGGAAGGCATCTTTCCTCCGGCTTTGTGTTAAATACCGCCCTTACTTCAGGTCTCCTGTGTTCTTCAGGATGCATTGGTGGTGTTCTGAAAATTTGGAGAATTGCAGCGCTTAAGCCCACCTCGCAAACTTTTAGTCTGCTGAGGTTCAACAGCCTTCTTATTATCCCCATGAACTCGCAAAGATTCTGCTCTTCAAAAGACTGGCCCTCTTCCGAATTCTCGATATTCATTTCAGAAACCATTTCCTCTTGGCCGCTGAACTGTGGTCGCTGATAACCCTGTTGAGGGTTCGGCTCCATGTCGAGGGCCTTGTGAAGCTCTCCACCATATGAGAACTCATGGTTCCTCGCTAGTGATAATGTGTCGGGTGTGTTAGTATTGGGTTTGAAATGGTAGTTTTGCTCACCTGCATACTTAACCCTTCAAAGATCATAGAATTGTTCTTCAGCAGCTCTCTCAGTACTTCCTTTCAATAACTCTCTTTCAACTGCTCCTATCTCATGGCAAGGTGTGTCTTCCTTATTTCTGTCTATCCCGTGCATACGGCATCCAATCCTTGGCCTCCATAGCTGCCATCTTGCTCAGCTCCAGATCCCCTTCTCTCAAGCCGCTCTCTGAAAACTAAAAAGGAGTTTTCATATTATTTGTACTCGTGCCTCACCACTCTTTGCCTCTTCAGCACTTTTTCGTTTGAATGCTCCACAACAAGAAGCATCAATGATTCCCTTTGATATATCATTCAAGGCATGATATACAATGTCCATCTGAGTCTTCAGATCTATCCCATGCATTGGACATCTTCTCAGCAACCTTTTGAATCTTTCCCAAGCTACATACAGGCTTTCATCTTCCCCCTGTTGAAACACAATGATTTCCCTCCTTCTCTCTGAGGTGAGGGCTGGGGGAAAGAATCTACCTAAGTAGGCCTCTACTAACTCCTCCCAAGTGTCAACGGAACCATATGGTAAAGATTCATACCATGTAGCCGTTTGTATCTCTTGTATAGAATGAATAGATGCAGCTGACATCTCCGGTCTTACCCCATTCAACTTCACCAGATAGCCATCCCGAAATCTTCCTAGGTGTGCTCGCTTAGGTCCTCAAGGGGATGACCAAGAAACTCGATGCCGCTGACCATCAGACTGGCGCCGGCTTGCTCAAAATTATTTGCATCAATAGCCGGGCCGCCTGATTGCAAGAGTACTCATTCAATAATAGCTTCCGTAAGTCCCCTCCATAGTAATTGGATTGGAGGTTTCAGTCAGCTTCTCTATGTACTTCATTCTAACTCGCCTTCATCCTCGCCATGGTTGAGTTTTTCTCGCTCTTTATCTTTCTCAAGCTTCGAGTGTTCTTCTCCTGCGGTCCAGCCGGAATCAGATCGCAGCTCTGCTTTCCTATGCACAAAGTTTTGTCCCTGAAATCAAAACACACTTACATTAATAGGATTAGTCTGGTCAACAAATATTTTCAATATATTTGTTAAAGGTTAGTGGCTAAAATAACCACTGCTTGAAAAGCTATTTTTGTTCTTTTTCTTCAAAATGTCCAAATTAGCATTTCCTTCTTTCGTCTGGATATTAATTTACTAAATTCTTTCGATCCCCAGCAACGGCGCCATAAAACTTGTTAAGACCAAAACACATGTACAAATTTATGACACTATTACCAAAGGACTATTATCTAATCCCCGGCAACGGCGCCATAAAACTTGTTAACTTTTTATTATATAAACCAAAAACCTCCTAGTGTAAATCATTTTTTATTTTAGCTGGGCCTAATATCCTCGAAGTAAGTGCACAGTCGACAAGTAATAAAATGGATATAAGTCCAGATATTCATCCTACGTAGATCTCAAGAATTCTAAATCAACTAACCCGACTACTCAAGCTCCATACTATTTGGACGCAACATGACATTGTGATCCAAATTTAAGAAGCCGTAAAATATACAAATATTAGGAAAAAGAATGAACAATCAAATAAACTGAAATCTAAAGAATTACGGATAATGAATAGTGAAGAAAATAAATGGAAACCGAATAGTTATCTTTAGAGGACACATCAAGATCACCGCTATTGTGAAGTATCAATTCCCGTAGTTAACACGATAAAATTGCTCAGGTATTTCAAGCTCTTAAAATCAAGCTCACATGCGAAGACAACCGATCTCTCCACACTCCACAATTCATTATCTAATTTGCCCGATTCTTTCAAGACGTGGAATTAGATTACTACTTTAATAGATTTAACTGGGCATATTTTCTTTGCAATACTACACCCATTTTATGGATCAGAAACCTTAGCTCCCAAGTTACTCCACAAGGATATACAACTTCCGGGTTACTCTTCCTCTAAATTAGAATAGATCACCCTCTCCTGATTAGATCTCGCCTAACACGGATTGGTCATTATTCCGGTCTGAGGTGAACTCTCCGCTTGTTTAAACTGATAACTATCCAACTCGTTCGATTTCAAGAGAAGAGGATTTCATCTAAGTAAACTTACAAAGCTCATTAGACTTCTAATAATGTGCTAATATACCTTCAAGGAAATGTTCATAACTCTCAGAATGTCTTCTTCGTGGTCACTCTGAGGACCTCCTTGAAATCGTAGCAATGAAACAAATCTTAAATCGGTATAAGAAACTCGATATTCAGACAAAACATTAAACCCATAACCGGCACCATAAACCGACTTCACAAGCTGTTGGAAACAACTATAGGAAAGATAAATTCTGACTATAGCATTCACTTAATGGAAGCTGGGTTTCTCAATTCCTGAAGTACACACTACAACATTCCTCTTATCATAGGAACAATCAAGAATTGAAATCGAAAGTCGACCGTAAATTTCGTCTCGAATCTCAAACATTCCGTGTAGTACTTGAAAAAGAGTCACCGTGATTCAAATGCCAAGCCAAACGATAACATCCAGATCCTTAAAAATAAAATAAAATAAAGAAAGATAAAAAAATCTAATCTATACCACTAAATAGAGAAATAAAAATAAAGAAAAGAAAGAAAAGAAAAATAAATGAGTTTCTAGCTACCCAGATTCTTCGTTCGCTTCACCTCATGCCTGTACCGCCTTTCTTCTTTTCCGGGTAGCCGCTTATTTATAGGGTTTCCTCACGGGGCCCTAATTCCAATGCATTCTTGCGGATTTCAAGCGGATCGCCCATAAAGAAATGCTCGTGTCGCGACCGATCCCTTTTCGACATAGTTACTTTGGCACTTGTTGCAAAGATTTATCAATAAGTCATGACATTCTTGTTTTCCTCGGCGCACCACGCGACATCAACTTTTGTCTTTGCGTTTTGAACTAGCGTTTCGACGTCGCTGGCGATCATCTCTCGTCGTGACATCAGCTCATGTCTTTGCGTTTTGAACCGGCGTCTTCGGTTACCACATCGATCTTCTTCTTGTCGTGACACGCCATGTCTTTGCGTTTTGAACTTAGCGTTTCGATGTCGCGACATCACCCTCGTCGTGACATCAACTCAGCGTCTCGCAGCTCTTCAACCAGCAAAGTTTCGACGCCGCGACATCGATCTCTTTGTCGCGACATCAAACGAAGGAACCAACTACCGGAAAGCACCGCCTTATGTCTCTGAGGCTAACTGTTGCTTAGTGTCGCGACACGCCCTTGTCGCGACATCAACTTTAAGTCACAACAATTTCATCTTTTCAAACCTGTCATAGCTTCTCGGGCGCTCCCACGCGACCTCCATCCCTGTCAAGCACCATCCTTAAGTCTCGGTTAATCCACCGCGAACTTGCATCCCCGCCGCGACCGCATCAAATTTCCTTTTCAATTTTTCTCATGTCGCAATCCCATAATCGGGATCAGGTGAAGCTCCAAATCGCGAACATTATTTAACCAATCGGTTTATTTCGCCCCGCCATTTTCTCGCATTTTTACTCCATCAATCGGGCCGTGATTTTTCACGTTTTTTCTTCTTCTTTCACACACTCCCCGCTAATAACAAATTGGTGAGTTTCTTCATATTTTGCATACACTATTCCTCGCATGAAAATCAAACGTAAAAATGGATCAAAAATAGATGACTTTAAGCTCATCAACAACCCGTCCCCTATATCGAAGACTACCATCTGTGTGGCCATTCCAACCTTGTCACCCATACTAATCTGCACTCCACCCTAATGGACACCATCTCCGCATCTTGCCCTTATGACTCAATCACCCTGCTCAGTAGGGATGGCATAGCCACCAAACTCCCCAAAATACCTTAAGCCTGATCACTATACTATAGTTGAAACTGTCCCACAATCTCGAGCATCTTCCATTCCCGGGAAGTTACATTAGCTAGTACTCCTCGTGACTTCCGACTGAGTGCATCTGCCGCCACATTTGCCTTACCAGGATGGTAATGCAAAGTGAATTCATAATCCTTCAAAAACTCCACCCACTCACGTTACCTCATGTTGAGGTCCCGCTGTGTGAAAATATACTTCAAACTCTTGTGGTCTGAAAATACTTCAAACTGCTCACCATATAGGTAGTGGCGCCAAATCTTCAAGGCAAAGACTATGGCGGCCAACTCCATGTTATGTGTGGGGTAATTCCACTCATGATTCTTCAATTGCCGAGAACTGTAAGCTACTACCCTCTCGGACTGCATCAAAACGCATCCTAGTCCGTCCTTTGAGGCATCACAATACACTGTGTACCTTTGTCCATGTTCTAGGACTATTGGAATAGGAGCTGAAGTAAGCCTCCTTTTCAATTCCACTCAAACTTAACTTCCTTCGGGGTCAATCTTGTCATAGGTGCTACTAACCGGGAGAAATCCTTAATAAACCGCCTGTAATACCCTGCCAATCCTAAGAAATTGTGTATCTCGAAGACTGATTTCGAACTCTCCCAAGTCATAACAACCACAAACTTCTCAGGGTTTAATGACACACCTGAAGCTGACACAACGTGTCACCTCAACAAGCTAAAATTCACACTTGCTAAACTTGGCATACAATTAATGGTCTCTCAAAGCCTGGAGAACGACCCTTAGATGATCCTTATGCTCCTTCTCAGACCTGGAGTAGATCAAGATGTCATCAACGAAGACCACAAAAAACTGATCTAAATAGGGTTGGAATACCTTATGCATGAGATCTATGAATGCTACTAGCACATTCGTACATCCGAAAGGCATCACTGTGAACTCGAAATGCCCATACCACGTGTAACGCCTCAAAAATACCCTGGAATTTTTATAATAAAATTTATTATATATTTCGGGTATATGGGCCAACTTGGGTATTTTTCTCGGGAATTGTTAGATGAATATTGATTAAATGATTATTGAACTTAAATGTCCCAAGTGAAAAGAGAAAATATGGAAATTGTAAAATGGGACCTAAGGGTCAATTGTAAAAAAATTTATGTCTATGAAAATAAGAGACTTAAATGAAGAATAATAGAGAAATTGAGGGACCTAAATATAAAAAGAAATAAAGAAAAAAGAAGAAAAAAATCAAGGAAAAGGCATGGCATGTAGGAAAGTGGGAGGAAGTTTCTCCTTAAAATACGATTTAGGAGTGATCCATAAGAAAAGGAAAACAGAGAAAATGGAGGTATTTTGTGAGCGAAGCTCTATTTCTTCCTCTAGATTTCAACGATCGGACCATAGGTCCTGGCGAAGCAAGAGGGAAAGTTCTTCCTCATGACAAGAGTTGCAAGTAAAGACCGGAATCGGGGAGTTTCGACAAACTCCAAGAGGTAGGTCTTCTCACTTTGTCATTTCTATCCTAAGCTGCCACATTGTGATAAAGGCGACATCCTGACCTTAGAGCTGATGTTCGGGGTAAGAAATAAAGAGAATCTGGTAGTGAGTCCTTCTGGTAAGTTGTATCCACATCAATGAACTTGATGTTAGGCTTTTGAATTTCTCAATTCGGACCTCTATAGACCAAGTTATGGTCCTTTTTCTGAGATCAGCCCAGCTAGATCTTGTCGGGTCAACTCTGCCAGTTCGGGTCAACTAGCCGTACCTTAGAACGAGTTTTTAGGTCATAAATAAAGGGAATTTAGAGGTAAGTCCTTATAGTAAGGTGTAGCCACATCAATGAACTTGATGTTAGGCTTTTGAATTTCACCTGGACCCTGTAGACTAACTATGGCCTTACCTCGAACAGCTTAAACGGGCGAGAGTCATGCAATAGAGGTCATGTACAGGCCACTACACCTCATGCGCCAGAGGTCACTGTCACTCGGGTCACTGTCTAGGTTGACTCACGCAGACCTCCAACTTCGAAGGTCATATCTCCTTCGCTCGAACTCCGATTTTATGTTTGGACTCTAAGTGGAAAGCCACCCATTGAGTCAAGAATACATTCATATGCCTGAGGAGTATATTAGATGTCAGACCGAGTGTTATATCGAGCCTGTCCAGGTCAGGTCAGCTCCTCCGGGTTGACTATGCACCTCCACCCTAAGGTCCTACTCTTCGCTCGAACCTCGACATTTGGGTGTTCTTGGCTATATGGAAAAGCCCATTGAGTCAAGAATACATTCATATTCCTAAGGAGGATAGAAGATGTTTGACCAAGGTGATAGATCGAGCCTGGTCCAGGTCGGTCAGCTCGTCAGCTCAGATTTGACTGCATATGACCTCTAACTTCGGAAGGTCATAACTCCTTCGTCCGAACTCCGATTCGGGTGTTCTTGGACTCTATGGAAAGCCCATTGAGTCAAGAATACATTAATATGCCTGAGGAGTATATTAGATGTCAGACCGAGGTGTTATATCTAGCTCGTCCAGGTCAGGTCAGCTCGTCGGTTCCAGTCACTGTCCGGTTGACGGCGCACGACCTCCAACTTCGTATGTCATATCTCCTTCTGCTCAATCCGATTTAGGTGTTCTTGAGCTCTATGGAGTTTCATTGAGTCAAGAAGAATACATTAATATTCCTAAGGAGGATAGAAGATGTTTACCGAGGCGGATAGATCGAGCTCGTCCAGTCAGTCAGTTTCGTCGGGCCTGAGATTTGACCGCGCATGACCCTCCAACTTCGGAAGGTCATAACTCCTTCGTCCGAACTCCGATTCGGGTGTTCTTGGGCTCTATGGAAAGACCATTGAGTCAAGAATTCATTCATATTTCCTGAGGAGGATAGAAGATGTTTGACCGAGGTGACAGGATTGAGCCTCGGCCCAGTCGTCGCCCGTCAGCTCAGGATGTGATCACAGATGACCTCCAACTATGTCATAACTCCTTCGTCCGAACTCTGATTCTGGTATTCTTGGACTCTATGGAAATCCCATTGAGTCAAGAATCCATCTATATATAGCTTGTCAAATTTAGAAATCATATTAATCTCCAAAAATCAATCCTAACCAAAACTACTAGTACACATGAATAACATTATTCTTTAATGGTTTTGGAATAGGGACGGACGAGGAGGAAAAGCCAAACTGAGATTGAGATTCCAAGGATTGGGATCAAAGTGCAAACATTTTTGGGTTTGTTCTACCAACTTCTATTCCTTGTTTCATGTTTTTGGCTTGTGTGTTCTCTGACTCTCTTCTTATTTCCAATATTTTGGTAGTTTACCAAATAAATCTGAAATGATTATATGAAATGAACATATCTTTGAAATGATATTAGAAAGTACTATAGGTGGATGCTGATATTTGAAATGTTGAAAACCGAATGACTATGAATGATAAATCGAATTGTAGTCGAATCGGTCAATTCTTGACATTTTAAATTGAATCGATAAACCAAATGAACCGTCGTGGGATATAGTGGCATCCAGTCACGAAGAGCACCTCGAAATTGTCAATGTCCCACTTGGCGGGATGCACCGTGGCATCCGTCATGATGGCATCACCAGCCTTGAAGAAATGTCTCGCCCGGCGAGATGCACCAATGGCGTCGTGATGGCATATGGCATTTAAGTGATACCACGTAGCCGGGGTGCACCGTGGCATCGCGTCGTGATGGAGACGAATTTTTAAATGTAGCACACTGCGGGCGAAGTAATAGAATGATTCATCAAGCGGAATCCGCCGATAATGATTTTGAATAGTCTATTGTGAAATAACCAGCATTGGCGAGTGAAAATGGGATTTCTATGTATATACTTAAATCTCATAAATTGAATCGTGAAATGAATTGTTGCATTGAAATTGTATAGTGTGATTTGGTAAATGATTTAGAAATTGAAAGCGTCACGAAAATAAATAGCATGAGTATATATTTGAATTAATAAATGGTTTTATTAAATGCATAAGGCTACAACTGAATATTGAAATAGGCTGCCTTAGAACCACTAAACATGAAAATGTAGCGTATAGTTTATCTATGCTTGAGCTTCAAATGAACAGAAGGAGACAAGATCGTGCGTAGCCAGTCATAGAGAAGTCACGACGTATAGTATATATCTCCATCATTTGCATATCATCTCTTTTGAACCGTGGTATTTTGTAAACAAAAGGGTTAAACCACGAACCTTAGTTTTAATATCATTTAGAAAGGAGCATAGAATGCCTTTCTTTGTAAATGTATTTTGTTAATGTTTATAGAGCTCACCAAGATTGCTTTGAAATTTTTAAATGATTGTGAAGCACCCCAGCGAAACCGCTTCGCAACTAAACAGAATTAAGCGTTTTAATAGATAAATAAATAAAACCGAGATAAGCCGGGCTCGGGTTGATCCGCCATTCGAAGGTCGAGCGAGGATTGGTGTGACACTTTTGAAAAGAAAACTTAATAAAATGTAAAATAAAAGAATTAAGCAGGCGTCCGGGGTTAGTTCGGACTCGACAATGTCCCAGGTCGGGCGGGCTCAGGAATCGCCTGCATCTTAAGCGTTGTCTTAGGGATACGAGCCTCCTAATACTCAGTGTTATTAACCTATGTGGAGATCTATCTTGGAGTAGACCCGCGCCCCTTTCAACTGATCAAACAAATCATCAATCCTTGGTAAAGGATACCGATTCTTGATCGTAACCTTATTCAACTGTCGGTAGTTAATGCACAGTCAAAAGGTTTTGTCTTTTTTCTTAGCAAATAGAACCGGAGCGCCCCATGGTGAAGTGATCGATCTAATAAAACCCTTATCCAACAATTCTTGCAGTTGGACCTCGAGTTCTTGCATCTCAACCGGTGCCATCCTATAAGGAGTCATAGAAATGGGCAACGTACCAGAGTGTAACTCGATCGTGAAGTCTACATCCCTCTGCTGAGGTAATCCTGGTAGCTCATTCAAAAAAACATCCTCGTACTTGCAAACTACCTAAGGTAGACTCAAATCATCACCCATCCTCAGTAAGGCTTGCCGGCCATTTATCATCTGTCGTGCCACTGAAAGTTGTACCGACACGGGTAAAATGTCACGCTTATCCCCCTGAAATATAACATTATTTCCATCCTGTGTGTAGGTGATAATTCTCCTACGATCACAATCAATGACGACTCGATGTGCCGTCAACCAATCCATGCCAAGAATGACATCAAAGTCTGACGTATCCATCGCTAGAAAGGTCCACGTGAGCAGAATCCCTAAGATCTCTCTAACTCCTGATCTAGGTATATCGATCCAATCCTCACCCTAGTCCTAAGGAAGCTCAAATATGTGAATTTTCCAAGGATTCAACCTTTAAACCCAAAACATTCACACAAGATGCAACAATAAATGAATGAGACGCACCCAAATCAAACAAAACTCTTGCCTATAGACACGAGAGTAGAAACATGCCCTATATAACGAACTGATCTGTAATCTCAGCCGGTGGTGTAATGGCATAGACACGCCCCTGGGTCCTTAAAGTCCCGGCCTGTGAGCCATGTTCCTGACCTCGACCAATACTCTGGCCTCTCTGGCCTGCCTGTGACATGGTAAGTGCCTGTGCCACACCTTGAGGTTAAATCTTTAGTTCCTCACAGCCCATCTTTGGGGTAAGAAGGGAATATCGTAATCTGTGCCGCGTCGATGAATGGGACTAAGGTGTCCCGTAGCCCTAAGATCCCTACTTATGCGGGAAATCTCATCTCATGTCAGGCGATGGCAGTGAAACATGCCATCGATCTGGCCCAGCTAGAGCCACGATATGCCCTTGGCCTTGATAGCCGCGGCCTTGTCCTTGAAACCCTCGTGAACTAGAATCCTTTGGCTTCTTTCCCGAACTAGAAGAAGGCTGGCCCTCCTTCCTTTTGTCACCGGAACCCGTGTCTTGGATGCTCCGTGCACTGTTTATCTCTTTTTCTATGGCCATAGCCGTTCTGACCATAGAGTCCATATCTGTAGGAAGTCCGTAATCTTGCCTGATGGGCGGCTTTAGACCATCTTAGACTTCCTCGCCTTAGCGTGTTTGTGGCCACATAATCATCCCCAAACATGCTAATTCAATGAACGTAGCTATATATTTGTACGGTCGTACTTCCTTGTTTCAACTCAAGGAACTCCCGAGATTTTGCATGCCTAGCAGATGCCGGGAAAAACTTACTCATGAAGAGCTCTCAGAACTCTCCCATTATCATCGATCTACCGTCCCTTGAGATTTTAGCGATCACCATACTTAGGATTCACCCTCTAGCAACAAGCTTATAGCTAGCTTTGATCCTCGTGGCATCGGAGGTAATCTCTATGGCCTTTAAAATCCTTTCGATCTACGAACAAATTGACTACCGTGGATCTCCTCCTGCCTTGAATGTCAGTCGATGTGCCATGGCTGCAGGATTACTCGTCCTCGACCCCCAGGTTGTTCTGCTTTGTGCAATAGTATGGCACAGGCACCATGGCCTCGAGGAGCCCTCGTCCTAAAACAGGCGGTGGTCGGTTATTGCCTCGTGGGCGACCCCTGCATCCTCTTCCTCGACTTGCCATCTACATATGTCAAATAGAAAAAGTTGAAATAACTAAGCGATTATCTTTTGACCTCGTGATTCTAAAATCACCGCCTTTCTATTCATTTGCAGCTAAACCCCTAGGTTATATTTTTATAACCTAGTGTTCAACATTTCCTATATACTATTTACCAAGTAACCCATAATTCATAATATATAATACGATATCATGCGATAATAGCCTTGATAATTAGACTAGAATGCCTGATGATACATGTTCTAAACCGAAGCCATTAAATACTAGGTGATTGTCTACCTATACTTTCTGATACTAGATTTATTGGTAGTATCAAATATCCATTTCTGGTATTTATAAACCCTGAAGCTACGATACTATGTTACTTATTTTAATCCTAGGGTCTTTTTTTTTTTAAAAAAAAAAAAAAAAAAAAAAAAAAAAAAAAAAAAAAAAAAAAAAAAAAATTTACCTTCACGTATAAGTCACGTAAGTAATAAACCCTTCGATAGCATTGAACTATGTTGCGGCATCATTTTCTCTGTCACAACGCAACTTCCCGCAGTCGCGACCCGATCCTTGTCGCGAATAAGCGTATGTTGCGACCTAGAAACCTTCGATCTTGGCGGTTCTGTCGTGACAAAGATTTTATCCGACACAAAATCCCCAACCAAGACCAAACCTATACGCAACATGACACCTCGCGCCGTGGTATGCCGATGCGCCAACATAGAAAACCTCTGTTCGCGACATTGTCGCGACGAAGAACCTAATCTGTCGTAATAAAGAAACACCATGTTCTGGCGTTTTCTATAGTTGGCGAAACCATGTCGCGACACAAAGGAAAGTATGTGGCGACATAGAGCTAGGAAGGCTCTTATGCGCGACTAGAAAACCTTTATGCATTGTTAAACACATGAAAAGAACTCTAATCCGACTAGCTTGTCACGACATAATCATACAGTAGCCTGTTTTAGGTATTTTCTGCATTTCTAACCATTCTCAGGAGCCCTTTCATCGCAAGAACTACCAAAAACCTAGGAAAAAGTTGCCAGACTACATAAATCTTACAAAAATGAGTTTTATTACAACTCTCTCATTACATATCTGACTGAATAAACTATCCGAATTGCGGCGGATAAGCTATGCGGAATTTTACAAAATACATGAATAAGCCATAATCTGGCCTTTTTCATAACTAAAATCTTGGATGTGTTTCATCTCTCGGTGTACCTCCAGTACTTGAAAATATTCCCCGCAGCGAGGTTAGCAATGCCGATAAAAGAAACCTCCTACAGGGCTACTCGCTAAATTTGCATGTGATACCGTATTCACGCTCCACACATTAGTAAAACATGAACATTTCTACCGCAGATACATGGCTGACACCTATATCTCGGTTGGCAGCGCCTAATCCGGAGGTCCGTTGAACACCGTCAACTGCGGAACCACCTTTGTCTCATATCGCGGGACCCGCCATAATTAAAAGGGCCATTGGCCCATACACATCATATAATCAAAATACATCCATTATATTGCAATAGTTTCCAAGGTTGTACATCACTACTAATCTAAACGCCTCTTAAAATTTGAAGTTCTAATAAATGTTTTACAAAATACATCAAGCCACAATCCGACTTTCTTCTCAGCGACCTCTAATGCATTGTAGTCTTCTCGAACACTCCATGTACCTGAAATAATAGTCCCTGTTAGGGTAGGCAATGCCAGTAGTGATAATGTAGCGCCCATAAAACCGGGGGTCCATTGACAACCATCGACTCATGAAAATATTAAGTGGATGTTAGGTAACAGGCACGATCTGTGAAAATCGACGGAGTCTCGCTTTATGCGGGAAGCTCTACCTAAGATAAATAACCTGTCCCAAAAATTTACAATGACCACACAGGGTCCACATGCGAGTAAAATAATAGCCACTTGGGCCACTGCATTAATACTCACAACAAATGTCAACTATATACAATAGTTCAAGAGTTAATAAATTACTTTTTACCAAACATATATTAAAATGTACAATTTCTAATACATGTTATACAAAATAATACCAAATCCATAATCCGACTTTCTTCTAAACGCGACCTCTAGCTAGCGCTGTCCTCGTGCACACTCCCTGTACCTAAAATAGTGATCCCTCGACAGGGTGAGCAAAGCCCAGTAGTGATAATTTCCTACATGGGTTACTCCCCACCTAAGTACACATGTCATGACAAACAATCACATCGAAATTTCATGAACCTGCTCGAATGTACGCATGAACAATCCCGGTAATAAGTCCTCACCGACTCCTCACATATGCCTAGTAGAATCACAGTAAAATATCCGAGTTTTCAAAGCAAAAGCTTTTGTTCGAAAACACTACGAGTTTGATGGAAATATTGAACTACCCTCGTAATTGCTGGATATTTCTCCTAAGCGTTCGTGGTCTCGTCAGAAGTGATCTGTTTAGACTGACTCTCCAGAGCAATTCTTGGAAATCTTCATGAAATTTATTTTACAACCGTTTTTCGGTTTCTTTCAATTTGTCATGCACTCACTTCTAATATTCTATGCCAAGGCATATGGAATGCATGACGCCAATCCCAACAATTTATGCTAATATATTTAAATATGTATATTAACAAAATCAATTCACATAAATCATGTTATGCAAATTCACAACCAATACCACCAAAATTAGCTCACATGGGCTAATTAACAAACACAAGCAATTCATTTTGAATCACTCAACATCATAAAAATCACACCAAAAATCATGTCACTATTCACGTGAACAATGAAACCCTCGGGTTGGCATTGTTCACGGCCACCAAATTTGGGATTTTCTCCACTTATTCAGCGTTTTAAGACCGAATTTACTTCGCTAAATCAAGCCTCGTGAATATCCCTAACCATAAACATGGTTCTTGGCCTAAAGAATATCACAAGTAGGAAAAAGATCCTACCTCTTGAGCTAAACCCACCGACCTGTCCACGCTGCAGCCGCCGCGTAGAACAGCCTTACTTCGCTTCCGTCGAACCGACGGTCCAATGGCCTGGAAATCTAGAGAGAATGAGCCTTTCTCTAAAATCACAAACCAGCACCCACTCGCATCTCCCTTCACGTTGTCTTTTAATTTTGGAGAAGTATTTGACACTATTGCCTGGCCCTTATTCTCTTTAACAATTTTAATAATTCCCATCATGTCCCCATTTTTCACTATTTTGACACTTGGCACAATCTCGGCCATTCATTTCCATCATCTCTCTACTCATACAACATGTGTTACATGGGTACATGTAGTAGGTGAATTTTGTCACATCACATGTCTCAAACTGCTTACTATGACCTAACACCCTGCCTCGAAAACGTGAAATTCACTGCTCCTAATTCGACGAAATTCGACGTAGCTAGATTTGCGAGAAGATTCCAACAAAGGAAGCCCTGCTTCATCATCCGAGATCTAGAAAAATTTCGGGTTTTCACCGAAATTACCGTTTTACCCTTTTTCAGAAAATTGGAATTTTTATCGGGTTTTACATTCTCCCCCTCTTAAAAGGAATTTCGTCATGAAATTCTAGAGAATCACAACAAATCACATGCATATGCAATGTGCACTATACCATGCATGTAAACTAGTCATTTAAGTATTAAATGACTAAACCACATACCTTCATCCCTAAACAAGAAGGGATAGGTGGCCCGCATCGTAATCCTCGCTCCCATCGTCGAATTCCTCCACTCCACCTGTCGCCATGCACCTCACTCAAATTTCTCATGGTCTCAAGGCCGCAAAACCCGATCCCGGTTATCCATAATGCACACCGGTCCTCCTCGAAGGTCAAGATCCGTGTCAACCTCAATCTCTCCCCAATCCACTACATGAGCCGAACCGGAGTGTTCCTTCGAGCATGGAGACGTGAAATACCCCGTGACACTCGATTACGCCGGAGGCAAAGCCAACCTAAGACGCTGCCTACCGAAAAGTATCCGAAGGGCTCCAATGAACCCGGCGATAACGTCGCGAACCCCGACCACTCCTCTTAGGCATCACCTTCAAGAAGACGGATCTCCAACCTCGAACTCTAAGGGTCGACGTTGCATATTATCATAGTCTTATGCCTACTCAGCCATGAGAAGATGTTGTCAGACAAGCCCACCTTCCTGAGAGAGGTCGACAGGTCAGACTGCATGGAGTCCCCCACTCCATCCCAACATATTCATGATCTACATATTCACATTATCTGCATGGTAACAGTTCTACATACCTATTGCCAGAGGCATTTCACTGGTGATAGTGTTTCTTCTAGCTTAATTTTATGATTCAGACGCATGTTTCGCAAAGATGTCCCTAACACCTGTATGGTCCTCTCACCAACCATCCGTCCACAGGTGGAAAGTTGTACTCATGGTCACTGCAGCCCATACTTTGAAAACTCTTCCAAAAGTGCGTCAAACCCTGGGTCTCTATTCGACACATGGATATTGGTACTCCATGTACCGACGATCTCTGACAGACAGTCCCGGAAGAATCTCCAATGAATATCCGCACTCCAGCTAGGAAATGTGGCCACTTCGTGGAGCCTGGCTCCACTATCACCCATACAACATCATGTCCCTGTGGTGTTCGTGGTAAGTGGGACACAAAATCCATCATGATGTGCTCCCACTTCCACTCAACCACCTCCAATGGCTGAAGTGGCACTGTTGTCTTCAGGTGCTCAGCCTTAATCTGCTGACACGTGAGACATCGTCGCACAAAGACCCCTACGTGTCTCTTCATCCCACTCTAATAATACTGGCGACGAAGATCCTGGTACATTTTCGTGCCACCTGGATGCACAGCAAATCAAGAGTAGTGAAACTCCTTGAGAATCTCCTCTCTCAAATCGGTCAACTAGGGAACCACTACCCGTCCTCTATACCGAAGACTACCATTTGCGCTGACTGCTTCCAGCCTCTCATCACCTCGTATTTCCAACTGCACCCTAGCCCCTTACGGACACTATCTCCGTCCCGCCCCTAGGACTCGGGATCACCTCCACTCAATAGAGACTGCAGCTACTAACCCCCAACGCACCATGAGCCTCGGCCACAGATCAGAACCCAAACTCGTCCCATCTGCCTCGAGTGATCCGCCACTCCCGGAAGCCATACCAGTCAATGCCCCGTGATCTCCGACCGAGCGCACGCCCACCACATTTGCCTTGCAATACCAGGCAATGCAAAGTGAAGTCATAATCCTCTAGGAACAACATCCATCTCAAGGTGCCTCATGTCAGGTCTCGCCTCGCAAAATATACTTCAGACTTTTGTGGTATGAGTACACCTCGAACCCTTCGCCATATAAATAGTGGCGCCAAATCTTCAAGGCAAAGACTACGATAACCAACTCCATGTCGTGTGTAATTCTACTCATGATTCTTCAACTGACGGGAACCATAATCTACCACCCTTCCGGACTGCATCAAAATACATCCTAGTTTGGCCCTTGAGGCATCACAATACACTGTATACCCCTGTCCCCTGTCCCCTGTCCGGGGACTATTAAGATAGGAGTTGTAGTAAGCCTCCTCTTCAACTCTTGGAATGCCTTCTTGCATCTGTCATCCCAATCAAACTTGACCTCATTCTGGGTCAATCTCGTCATAGGTGTCACTAATCGAGAAAAATCCTCAATGAATCTCCTATAGTACCCAGCCAATCCCAAGAAACTACATATCTCGAAGATTGACTTTGGCCTCTCCCAACTCATCACGGTCTCGACCTTCTCTGGGTCCACTAACACGCCTTATGCTGACACCACGTGTCCCAAAAATCTCACCTCAATAAGTCAAAACTCGCACTTACTGAACTTAGTGTACAACTGATGATCTCTCAGCAACTGTAAAACGATTCTCAAGTGATACTCATGCTCCCACTCTGATTGGGAGTATATCAAAATTTCATCCATGAAGACCATGACAAACTGATCCAAATAAGGTTGGAATACCCTATGCATGAGGTCCATGAATGTTGCTGGTGCATTCGTCAATCCAAAGGGCATCACTATAAACTCAAAGTACCGATATTGTGTCCCGAACGCTATCTTAGGGATATCTGTCTCCCTAACCCTCATCTGATGGTAACCAGTGTGAAGGTCTATCTTTGAGTAGACTCACGCTCCTCTCAACTCGACAACAAATCAATCCTCGATGCACGGGTACCCCGATTCTCGAATATAACCTTGTTCAACTGTCTGTAGTCAATACACAGTCGAAGGGTCTTGTCCTTTTCTTCACAACGTAAACCCGAGCGCCCCAAGGTGATGTGCTCCTAGCCTAATGAATCCCTCATTCAAAGAGGCTCCCGTAGACGGACTCGAGTTCCCGCAACTCAATCGGGTGCCATCCCCATGTGGTCATGAGACGGGCGGGCACCAGGTGTAACTCAACACCTAAGTCTACAACCCTCTCGCTGAGCATTCCCTGTAGCTCATCTGGAAAAACATCCCCATACTCGCAAACTACCGGATGCGTATCTAAGTCCACCACCACCCCTGGGGTAAGGCTCGCTAGCCAACCCGCCAATCAGTTCCTCGACACCGACTCGCATTAATCGCCCTGTGGCAAAATATCATGCTTTGTCCCCGAAATACAACACGAGTACGTTTCATGTAGGTGGCTGTGAACCTCCTACGCCACAATCAATGATGACTCTATAAGTTTGGTCACCAATCCATCCTGCTGATGACGTCGAACTCCTCGACATGTCCATGACTCGTGTCCACCAGAGTAGGATCCCCGAGATCTCTAACTCGCAACCACAACATATCATCCCTATCCTCACCCTAATCCCTAGGGGAGAACTCACATACAAGGGCTCCTCCAAGGCCTCAATCTCTAAGCCCAACACTATCACAACTGATGCAATGATAAATGAATGTGAGGCACCATAATCAAATAATACTCTTGCCCATTGGCGAGATAGAAAAAACGTACCCTGTATAACTGGCTGATCTACTGACTTAGTCGGTGGTATGATGGCATAGACACACCCCTAAACCCCTGACATCCCAACATGTGGGCCTCGTCCTCTGCCTCGGCCCATAGTCCGCCTCCGCCCCGTAACGAGGTGCTCGCAGCCTCGAGACTAAACTGCCTTCGCCCGTATCAGGTGTGTGGAGGAATATATCAGATCCTCTCCTATCTCTACTACGACGGGGACTTGATGTCCCGAAACCCCGGGATCCCCGTCTCAGGGCAATCCCTTCATATGTCCGAGCCGTTAGCAATGGTAAAGACACCATCCGCCCAAACCACCGACAACCCCACCGTCCCGTCCCGATGGTCGCGGCCTTGAAACCCACATGAACTAGAAGCCCTTCTTCTTTCCGAACTAAGACTCCGACTCTCCTTCCCTCTGCTACTAACACCCGCATCCCGAGTGCTACAAGCATCCTCGATCTGTCTCTCTATGGTCAAGGTTGTCCCAACCATGGAGTCCATGTCCTATAGGCGAAGGCCTACAATTCTGCCCCGAATGGACAACTTTAGCTCATTCTCGAATCTCCTTACCTTAGCCATATTCGTGGCCACGTAGTCATCAACAAAACGGGCTAGCTCCGTGAATCTAGCCACATAATCCATCATAGTCATCATCCCCTACTTCAGCTCTAGGAACTCCTAAGCCTTCGCTTGACGAGTAGTATCCGGAAAAAACTTACCCATGAAAATATCATGGAACTCTGCCCAATTCATTGCCTCTAGGTCTCTAGAGGTCTTTGCCCAGTTCCACCATACTTGGGCCTCACCCTTTAGCCGGAATCCAGCCTAGTCTAACCCTCGTCGTGTTAAAGGTAATTCCATAGCCTCTAACACCTTCGACCGTGATGAACCAATGGTTCGCCACTCATCTGATTCTCCCCGTGAATGCCTGAGGATGATGCCCTAAACCTGAGGTTAACGGACCTCCCCGCTACCCGCGCACTAGTCAGGCAATACAGCAGCCGCAATTCCTACAAACAAAGAAAAAGCTCGTTGGATCGTGCCTGTATCGGGTCAAACGCCGGTGGTGCTCGATTAGGTACTGTGGATGACCCTACGTCCGCCTCGACTAGCCATCTACACATGTCCAATAAGTAAGCAATTTCCTAATGCGCGATTCTAAGGCGTAAACACGCCGAGACACTATTCACATAAATCGAAAAATATTTACGCACCACGCCCATGCATTCATAGGTAATGCAAGACACACTCCACTTTAAATCATTTTTTTAACAACAAAAATTTTATTTTAGAATATTTTATTTTATTTTATTTTTATTTTTATTTTTTTTTTAAAACCTCGTGAACAGTGCTCATGAATAATATTCCAACAAAGGGACTCGTAACAAAGCACTCCGAGTCAAAACTGGTTTGGTGCACTGTGCACACCTGCTCAGCCTCGCACAGCCACGCAAGATCGCACCGAGGGCGCTGTCGCTGGCCCGTGTCTCTACATATCACGGGCTTCGGCCGATCAGTATTGAAGCCCGCCTACGTGTCGAGGCCCGCGTGCCGTGGCCGCGTTCCTATACCACACCCAGCACTAAGGTCATGCACGCTGCCGTGTCTCGCCGACGCACGCAGTCGCCCCACGCCAGGTCGCAGGCGCTGAGCGCCGCGATCGCCCCCGCTACACCAGACGCTATTACCAAGGTCGCCTTCCCCGCCCACGATACAATTGTTGTATCGCGACGAACTCCCAACTCCGTCAGACGTTGCGGTCGCCCGACCATATCGCGGGTCGAAAGCCAAAGCGGGTCGTGTCGCGGCCCGCCGCGCCATGTCGTGGCGCATCGCTCTCTCCCGCCATACTGCCACAATGCATTGTATCGTGACTCAACATCGAACGGGCGCAGAGCTCCAAATTTCGCAACGCTTGTTTTTTTTTTTTTTTTTTTTTTTCCATCACTTTTTTTTTCTCATTCCTGCTACCGAAACCACTAATATATATATATATATACATATATATATTCATTTAATAGAACCAAATAAATTTATTAAATTTATTTTATTCTATTTTTCTTCCAGCTTACTACTACGCAAAATCTTAGAAAAAATTTCTTCTCATCATTTTTTTTCATCTCGCAGCTCATACTCCATGAATGCGCAGTTTCAGACCACTCGTACCTTCATACAACTCAAAATTTTTATAAGTTAAAATTTTAACCCTTTCAGGCAAAACTCGAAAAATTTACGTATTTCGCAACACAACTGCTTATGTTCAAAAACTCGAAACCATCAGCCCGTGAAAATTATATATATATATATATATATATATATATATATATATATATATATATATATATAATTTTTTTTTTTTTTTTTTTCGTTCAATTCTGGACCATTTTGCTAAAAAAATTCTCAAACACCTAAGGTTATATTTTCTCGACCCTAGTGTTCAACGTTTTCTCCTATGCTACTCACCAAGCATAAAAATCACACAATTCACACAACACATGATCACACATCACTCATGTTATACACAGCAATCACATATACAACACACAATCCAATCACACATCAGCATTTTCATTTCACCAAAACACAAGGATTTACGATCTAACCCGCTTTCCCATCAAGTCCTATGTAAACCATATGCCTAACTTTAACATGCTAAGCTTATACTCTAGTATCTAACATCGAGCTATACTAAGTCGTGATAAGCTTTACATCTTTGACCACGGCCTCGAGCCCAAGTCCCTCAATCCCTAGGTTTTCATTTACCTAAGCTTCACACCCACCGAAATTCCCAAGGTAATCGCTTACCTAGCCGATACCAAGCCGCTGATGCCCCCAAAACTCTGGGGTCCGTTGAAACTGTCAACCTGACGGACATTTGTGATGCCTGCAACCCGACACCACTCATGAAAATCTGTAGCCTCCTTGTACCTGGGAGCTTTCTACCTAAGGTACATAACATGTCCCAACAATTTATAATTACCACACAGGGTCCACATGCGAGTAAAATAATGGCCACTTGGGCCCCTGCATTAATACTCACAACAAACGTCAACTATATTTACTCTTTACCAAACATATATTAAAACGTACAATTTCTAATACATGTTATACAAAATAATACCAAAGCCAATCCCGTTTCTAAACGCGGCAATAGCGCTCGTCTCGCACACTCCCGTACGGAAATAGTGATCCTCGTCGGGGGCGAGCAAAGTCCAGTAGTGATAATTTCCTACATGGATTACTTCCCACCTAAGTGCATATGTCATGGCAAACAATCACATCCAAGCAATTTCATGAACCTACTCGAATGTCTACATGACCAATCCCATGTCCTGAGTCCTCACCACCTCACATGTGCCTAAGCCGATCGCGAAAATATCCAGTTTTCAAAGAAAGCTTTTGTCTTAAACTGCTACCGAAGCTCTGTGAAAATATCGACTACCCTCTGAAAGCGAATTGTCGGATATTTCTCTCCGAAAAACAAATTTCATGGTCCTCATCCCGAAGTGATATGTTGACAACTCTCCAAGGCAATTCTTCGGTAAATCTTCCTTGAAATTCCTTTCACAACCATTTTCGTTTTTCTTTCAATTTCATGTCATGCACTCACTTCTAATATTCTAGGCCGCCCCAGTGCATATGGAATACATGATGTCAATCCCAACAATTTATGCTAATATATTTAACATGTATATATTAACAAAATCAATTCACATAAATCATGTTATACAAATTCACAACCAATAACACCAAAATTAGCTCATTACCGGCTAATTAACAAACACAAGCAATTCATTTTGAATCACTCAACATCATAAAAATCACACCAAAATCATGTCACTATTCATGAACAGTGAAACCCTCGGTTGGCACTGCTCACTACCACCCTCAAATTTCAGATTTTTCTACTCTGGCTCAAAGGTTTTGAGGACCGAATTTACTAGCCAAATCAAGCCTCGAAATATCTCTAACCATAAACACGGCTCTTAATAAAGAATATCACAAGTAGGAAAAGATCCCTACCTCTTGAGTTGTCTAACTCCACCAAACCTGTCCACGCGTAGCCCCTCGCCAAAGGTAACTTTACTTCTTGCTCGCTGAGACTGGATCATCCAAATGGCCTGAATCTAGAGAAGGAGTCTGGCCTCTCTCTCTAAAATCACAAAACCAGCACCCACTACATCTCCTTCACGTTTTGGTCTTTTAATTTTGGAGAAGATGACACTATTGCCTTTTGTCCTTATTCTCATTAACAATTTTAATAATTCCCATCATGTCCCCATTTTTCACTATTTTGACACTTTGCACTATCTCGGCCATTCATTTCCATCGTCTCTCTACTCATGCAACATTTGTCACTTGGGTACATGTAGTAGGTGACTTTTGTCACATCACATGTCTCTCAAACTTGTTTTACAAAGACACAACACTCAGGGCTCTAAAACGCAAATTCTCGACCGTCTCACCAACGAAATTCGACGTGGTAGCTTAGATTTCTGAGACGATTCCAACTGAAGTCCGCTTTCACATCCGAGATCTAGAAAATTTTTGGTTTTCAATCGAAATTACCGTTTTACCCTTTTTCGTAAAATTGAATTTTTCTCTGCTTCTTACGAGGTTCCTACACGTGGTTACCCTCACCTAAGTGCATATGAAATGGAAACCAAACACATTCAAGAAAATGCATGATCCTACTTGAATGTCTACATGAAATGGATGAGATTGTGACTCACCCTTTCCCACTTCTCAAGCCCTCACTAACTCCCTCACGCATGCCTAAGCCAAATGTGAGAAAAACACTGTTTTCAAAACAAAAGGTTTTTGTCTAGAAAACATACTACCGAGTTTCGGTAAAATCTATTTGACAACCCTCCCAGGCGAATTTGTCGATAACCTCCTCAAACACCATGGGCCCCAACGTGAGTCATTGGACACCCCAACAAAATTCTCCGTAAAATCTTCCTCGAAATTCCTTTTCACAACCATTTTCTTTTATTTTCTTTCATGTCATGCACTCACACCTACCATTCTAGGGTGCCCCGATGCATATGGAATGCATTATGCCATTTCCAAACAATTCATGTTAATATATAAATCATGCATATACTAACCGAATTTATCCAATTCCAATGGCTCACACATAATTATATTTCTATATATAATTCAAACATCATGTTAACACATTAAATTTCATGCATTAACATATTGTTTCCCACACAATTCAAGCTATCTATTTTAAGCAAATTCATGCAAATAATACACGTATATTTTCAGTCCAACTAACTAGACTGCTTTAACATCCCAATTCGAAAGCAAAGGTCAGCCCAGCCGGCAGCTCTCTCACCAAGCATCGATTCCACCTCAGGAACCAAAACTACGCCATCTACTATACACACCAAATACACTCAGATGTTATTTGAACATCGCAAAACACACAAATATAACACAAGCCACCCAAACGGTCCGTAGAATGTCCAAAACTTGTCCCTAATTTCCAGCATTTTAGTCCCAAATTTTGGGACCGACCAAACGGCCACTCACGACCTCATATCAACCAAACCATTAACAAGGCTCTTAAACTGAAAATAAACCAAGTAGGAGAAAAACCCTACCTCCTAGAGTTGTTGAAACTCCACAAAACCGGAACCCACGCGTAGCCCTTTCCGTGGGGAGCAACTTTGCTTTCTCGTTTCGCTTCTGAAACCGACTCTGGCCTGACGGCGTGAATTCTAGAGAGAAAGTAGAGTTTCCTCTCTAAAATCCCACTCTTTCTCCTACCGCTTGCTCTTCTCCCCCCTTTCTCCTCTCCTAACCCATTTGGTCAAGATTGATAAGAGACGGTCATCTCACGGCACATGTCCACCTCCTAAGTGGCCTGCGGGACTACACCCATCCCTTATCCATCTACTTTGAGATTTTCACCCACGGCATAATGCCATGTGTCCACCCATATTCACACTTGAGCTCATGTTTGACTAATTTCGCACATGACATCGCAATCTTTGAGCCACTCAAAATGTAAGTCAAGGTCCAACACAACCACTAGCTTGAGAAAGTGAAAATTCCGTCGTCTCGAATTCAACTAAATTGACAAGGGTAGCTAGATTTCACAAGGCGATTCCAACAGTGAAGTCTATTTCATCATCTGAGATCTAGAAAATTTCCGTATTTTGACCAAAATTACAATTTTACCCTTTTTCAGAAAATTAGAATTTTCTCGGGTTTTACACGAGTCCTCGCCGACCCCCTCACACATGCATTTTCCATGTATGAAAACTGTTTTTAAAACAAAAGATTTTGTTTTTGAAACTCATTGGACAACCTCTGATATCAAAATCCATTGGACAACCCTCCAATATCAAAACACATTGGACAAGCCTTCGATAAGATTTGTTGGACAAGCCTCCAATATAAATTATTGGACATCCTCCGATATAATTTATTGGACATCCTCCGATATAATTTATTAGACATCCTCCGACATAATTTATTGGACATCCTTTGATATAATTTATTGGAAATCCTCCGATATAATTTATTTGACAACCTCCAATGAATTTTCTCTGACAACCCGATGAAATTCTTGACAACCCTCTCGATAAACCGCTTTGTTCAAAAACCATGTCATGCACTCACACCCGTTTCACGCGATGTCCCCCGTGCACATGCGAGCGTCGACACGCATTGTATTTATTATTTCATGCATGCTAAGAACTACATGCACATTTAAGAATCATGCTTCATACCAAGCATCATGGGTAACTACACCTACTGCATGTAATTCATACCCATACATAATCCATGTTAATATATTAAGCTTGCATATATCAACATCATTTTCACATAACTTGCATGTTATTCCATCAAGCAATGAACATGAAAATTGGATTTTCAGTCTCCAACCCCAAAAAAAAAAAAAAATAGCATACACAACTAGCATGTCACACAATGAAGATCTTCATGTTCAAATCCCACAATATTAGTATACTCCAACCTGCTCTGTAACTCGAAATTCGAACCGTAATACAACCTAGAAACCCATCATAGTTTAATCCAAACTGTCATGAACCAGCCTTACTGTTAAGGCTGAATCCCCATAGCCATTGAATGGCCCTTAGACAAGAATAACCAAAGTATGAGAAAACTCATACCTCTTGGAGCGTAGGCAAAATTCACTCCTTGTTTGAAGAATTTTCCCGTTCGGCAACCAGAAGCGCATTGGTACTGGTTCCTCCTCCCTTTTCTTTTCTTCTTTTCTTTCTCTCTTTCTTTTCCTCTATTCTCTCCCTTTTTTCTTCTATCCCACCAAACTGATTTCGTCTAGGTGTATAACACCTCATGCAATCCACTTGACACCTAGCATTTTTCATACCATGTGTCACCCATGCCAACTTGTCCACCACTATCCTCTCATGCATAATTACCCCTTGACACTTGGCCTTCATGTGCCAAGTGTCTCTATGTATGTTTTCCATATGACACGTACCTTCATGCCATGTGTCACCATGTCGTTTGCTTATTTTTCTCTAAATACTAAATTCGTGATCAAGCTTTTAATTCAACACACTGATCAGGTACCTAGATTTCGTGAGACGAACTCAACAATGTGGTCCGTGTCGTCATCCAAGATCTAGAGAAATTTCCAAGATCTAGGCAATGTCAAAACACAGAAAACTTGGGGGCGCATAAATCTCCAACAAAGCTAGGACAAACCTAGGAACATAAGAGACTGATTCAAGTCAAACGAAAGCCTTGGGGAGCCCGATGTCTCATACCACGAGCCTTTCACCAACACTACCCCAGGACACCCCAAACTCGGGGGTGGTTTTTTTTTTTCCATAGGCAACCTACAACAAGCTATATAATAGACTCATTCATGCATACTCACGTGTCACTCAATTATCACGCAGTGACACATAACAGTACCTCTCATCCATGACTCCAGTAATTAGTGCACTTAGTGCAATGATCAACTTTTCAGAAACTATGTGGGAAAAAAATGCTATCCACAGGCATATTTTTTAGATTCTAGACTCATAGAGCTTTCCATAGAGTCTAAGAACGCACAAAACCCGACTTCGACTCCAGGAAGTTATGGTCCTCCGAAGTTGGCGCTACAAAGCTCATTCCCTAGACGAGGTCGGCTCGGACAAAGGAGGTCAGCTCGGCAATATTTGAACACTAAATGCCATCCACAGGCATGTGGTCAGATTTTATACTCAAGGAGCTTTCCATAGAGTCTAAGAACGCGCAAACCCGAATTTCGTGCGAAAGTTATGGTATCCAGTTGGCATAGCCGAGTTCATTCCCACCGAGCTCTGGGCTAGAAAAATTTTCAAATTAAAGGAGGTCACCGCTCACACAAATTCATCCCTACCGAGGCTGGCCACAAAGCTCATCCCTACTTAAGCTCTCGACCATTACAATTTCATCCGCTGTTTCACACACAAATTTCATCCCTCGCCGAGCTCTACATACACAGCCTGTCCCCGGCTGAGCTCTAACCACACACGCCTCATCCCCGCTGAGCTCTAAGAACACACAACTCATCCTCGCCGAGCTCTGGCCACATAACTCATCCCCGCTCGGAAGCCACACACAGCCATCCCTACTGGAAGTTCCTGGCCATACATAGCTTATCCCCGCGAGCTCAAATGCTACACACAGCCATCCCCGCTTAGCTCGTCACACACGCCTCATCCCCGCCGAGCCGCCTACCACGCCTCATCCCCGCTGAAATGGCCATACATAGCTCATCCCCGTGAGCTCTGAACACACAGCCAACCCTATTTGAAGCCTGGCCATACAAAAACCCATCCTGAGTTTCTCGCCACGCCTCATCCCTGAGCCTAAACACACAACCAACTCCCGCTTCGAGCTCCTGGCCATACAAAACCTCATCCCCGCTAAGTTCTACACACACAGCCTCATCCCACTTGAGCTCCTGGGCCAGAAGAGGCCACTAGGCCGTATAGCTAAGCTCACTAAAGAGGTCACCATCCGTGAGAGCTCAACTTTCCTAAAGAGTCACCATCTAGAGAGCTTAGTCACCCAAAGAGGTCATTTCATCCAGCCAAAGAAGTCACCATCCAGAGAGCTCACCGCCTAAAGAGGTCGCCCATTGTAAGAGTTCTGCCATAAATTTCATCCTCTCAAACCCTTCCCGTGAGTAAAAAGGCCATAACTCAATGTAGGTCCGATTTGGGTGATTCGAAGCCTACATTAAGCTTACTGACGGATACAATATACCTTAAGGAAACAAAGACTAAATTTCCTTTACTTCCCAACAAAAATCGCCCAAAGTTCTACTAATATATAGGATCAAAATAGAGCGACTTCCTATGGTTCAGACGCAACCAAACATCCCCTCAAGGTAAGACACAACTCTTACCAAATTGTATTAAACATATAATCTAAGTTTAATTACAATTTATTTACATCACAAGTACAAAACTTTGACAACAGTTCAATTTAAAACAAAAACTGGGTTTTCTACCCATAAATTTTACAAAAGAACCCAATAAGCAATCTTAGATCTTCCTCTCAACTAAGACCTCATGAAGTGCCTTCTTCGTGTACCTCCCATATTCGAAAATATTTTTCCCACAACTGAAGGTAGCTTGCGCCCAAGAGAAAATATCCTACAAGGGCTACTCCTCACCTAAGTACACATGCAATGGCATAACTATAAAATATTCACACACATTCATAAAAATATGCATATCCCTATATGAATGTCTATGTCATGCCCAATTCACGACTTCTTCATACATGCAATTTTCCATGGGAGTGAAAAACTAGTTTCAAAACAAAGCTTTTTGTTTGAAACCCCACTAAACAACCTCTCGATATCGACAAACCCCTCCGAATATTTTGCCACACTCGACAACCTCCGAATAGTAAACCACCGGACAACCTCCGAGTATCGAACCACTGGACCATCTCCGAGAACCCCTTATTAGATAACCCTCCGATAGAGTTCATTGGACAAACCTCCGATTTTATTAGACAACCCTCCGAATCACTGTTACTGGACAAGCCTCCGAATACCCATTTTATTCATGCACTCACACCCAATTCACGCGATGACCCTGTGCACATGCAATGATAATATCACTGCATAATATCTCATGTTACATGCATGATAGGAACTACATGCAACACTCATAATACATGCTTCACAATTACATCACGTTAATATATAAATGCTACGTATATATTAACATCATTCACACACAACTGCATGTTATTCAAACAAGCAATAACACACAAAATCTGGATTTCACCCTCCAAACTCGTAAAATGCATGTACGCACACAACCAAGATCATCATGCTCATATCCCAAACTACGCATAATAATCGCCCCTGAACCGCAGCTCAAAACCACACGCACTGCACACCTGCCCTGAATCCAACAACAATTTCTATCGAAATTATTCTTAAACTAAATTTCACTCACTTCCTAAGCACCTCACGGCCATTTCTCATGGTTATTAAACAAAGATCAACTGTATAGGAGAACCCCCTACTAAGTGCATATCCGTCTCACCGCAACTCCTCGCTTGTTAATCATAGAACTCGGGGTTAGTCTTTCCTTACGTTTGTCTTTTCTTCTTTCTTTCTTTTTCTTTTTCCCTTTTTCTTCTCCTCTTTCTTTTTCCTTGTTCTCTCCTCTTCCTCTCCCCTCCCAACAAATCGCTTTGTGTGGAGAATACTTATCTAGGCGTATAACACCTCTTCCTTCTCTCCTCATGACACATAGCATCCCACATGTCATTCATGCCCACTTCCCACCACCATCCTCTCATGCAAGATAGAAGGACACTCGGCTTCCACCCAAGTGCTGTCTCTTCCTGTGTGCCACATGGCATGCATCTCATGCCACGTGTCACCCTCTCTGTCTCTTCCGTTTGCCTCGAATACGGTAATTCGACCTTCCTCTAATTCGACAAAATTCGACTATGTACTTAGGATTTCGCGAGATCTAACTTAACTAGACATGTCCTAATGTCACATCCAAGATCTAGAGAAATTCCCAGGTTTGCAAACCGTGTCTATCATTTTACTTTATCCAGGGTCTCACATTCTTCCTCCCTGAAAAGAATTTCGTCCCGAAATTCACACACACATATACATACAATCACATGCATATGTAATAGTCATTTAAATGCCAAATGACTAAACCACGTACCTCCGTCTTCAAAGAGGAAAGGATATCTAGTACACATTGTGTCCCTCAATGCCCCATGTCATTTCTCCTCCACCTCTTGTTTCCACAACACTTTCACTAGCCTCACAATCTTACATCACAAAACCTGCTCTTGGCTATCCATAATACGCACAGGTCCCTCCTCAAAGGTCCCATCTGCATCAATAACAAGCTTAAGTTCCAAATTCACTACATGAGCCGGATCTCGAGACACGAGCATAGAGACATGGAATACCCCAAGGACACCCGAGCAACTCCTGCTGTAATGCTAATCGATATGCAACCGCCCCCACCCTCTCGAAAGTACCTCGGCGGCCCAACAAACCTCTGATAGTTTCCCCGTCACGAATCACCAATTCTTGTGCATCACCTTTAAGAAGACATGATCACCCGCCTTATATCAAAGGTCGTCGCCGCTTATCTACAAGAACTTTGCCTTCCAAGACTGAGCCATGAGAAGCCCGTATCACCCACTTTCTGGGTGGTGTCTGAATCAAGTCAAGACCAAAGCAGGGAGTTTCTCTCCCACCTCCGCCCAACAAACGGAGATCGACACGGGCCTCCCATATAAGGCCTCATGTGCGCCATCTCCCGTCTGATAATTGTTGTCAGCTAATTCTACCAAGGGCAAATACGCCCTCTGAACCTTATATTTCTCGACTGACATCTCGTCTCAGGGATGAAAATGCATGCTCATCATCCACCGCGTCCCTATGGACTTTTAGAAACTCTTCCAAAAATGTGACGTGAACTCCGGGATTCTATCCCGACACGACGATAATCGGGTACCCATGTAACTCTAACACCTCGTATATACAAATTTCAATTCTCCTCCAAGTAGTAAAGGTCATCCGCATCATTGAAAATGTGCCGACTTAGCGAGCCTGGGCCCACTATGACCCACACCACATCATGCGTCTACACGATGTTCGTGGGTGTTATCATAGCGTCGTGACATGCTCCCACTCCCACTCCGCTACCTCCAATGGCTGGAGTAGCCCCAAAGAGTCTCCTCGGTGCTCTGGGCCTTACCGTCGACACGCGAGACACCGTCGAACAAAATCCCCGCAACGTGGTCTCTTTCATCCCGCTCTAAAATATCGCGACGAAGATTCACATCTTCGTACACCCGGATGCACTTCAAGGAACAAGAGCAAATGGAACTCCCCGAGGATCTCCTCTCTCAACTTTATCAACTGGGGAAGCACAACCACCCTCGTACCGAAGACCGCCACGCGTGATAGCCCAACCTTCATCACCATGTTCGACCGTACTCGATCCTTGGTTGACACTCACCTCTGTCTCATCCCCGAGACTCAATCACCGCCACAAGAGGGAAGGCGTAGCCACTAAACTTCCCATAACACCTTGAGCCTGATCATTGTATCGTAACCTGAACTGTCCCACAGTCTCAATCATCTGCCACTCCCGGGAAGCTATACTAGCCAGTACTCCTCGTGACTTCCGACTGAGTGCATCAGCCACCACGTTTGCCTTACCGGGATGGTAATGCAAAGTGAAGTCATAATCCTCTAGATATTCCATCCATCTACGTTGCCTCATGTTGAGGTCCCGCTGTGTAAAGATATACTAAGACTTCAAAATCAAAATACCTCGAACCTGCTCTCATATAGATAGTGGCACCAAATCTTCAAGGCAAACCGCCAACTCCATGTCATGTGTAGGGTAATTTTGCTTATGATTCTTCAACTGTCGAGAACCATAAGCCACTACCCTCCCGGACTGCATCAAACACATCCTACCCTCATTCCTTCAAGTACATCACAAGACACTCCAGTACCCGTCCCCTTCCGGACTACCGTAGGAGCCAAGTAAGCCTCCGCCACCCCTGGAATGCCCTCTCACATGATTCATTCCACTCAAACTCGACCTCCTTCTCCCGTCAACTTACCATAAAAGGCAACGAGAAACTTCAATGAACCTCCTGTAATATCTAACCAATCCCAAGAAACTGCGTATCTTGAAGATCGACTTCGGCCTCTCCCAACCTTCTCAAGGTATACTGACACACCGGCCGACATGACGGTCCCGTAAATTCACTGCAGTCAAAATCTGCTCACGACTCCTTGCATACAACCGATGGTCTCTGGGTCCGGGAGAACGACCAAGTGATCCCCTGCGATCCTCCTCCGTCTCTGAAAGTAGACGCGATACCGCCCACTAAAACTACCACAAACCGACGGCAGCGAAGACCCTACGCATGATCCATGAATGCCGGTGCATTCGTTAATCCGAAGGCACACCGCGGGAACTTGAAATGCCTTATATCGCATTTTGAACGCCGTCTCGGATATTCACTCAACTCTCAATTGATGGTACCCTAGCTTCCTAGATCTATCTTAGAGTACACCCGTCCCTCTCAACTCGATTAAACAAATCATCAACTTCTGTGAAGATACCGACATCGTCACCGTTTAACCGTCTGTGAGGTCACGTACGCCAAAGGGTCTTATCCTTTTCTTAGCAACGAACCTGAGCTCTAAGGTGTAGTGCTCTGCCTAATGAAACCTCACCAATAATCCAGACTGACTCAGTTCTGCAACTCACCGGCGCCCATCCTATGCGAGTCATAGAAATGGGGGCGACGTACTTGTGGCGTAGCTCAATGACAAAGTCTACATCCCTCTCGGGAGGTAATCCCGGTAACTCGTCCGAAAAAACATCCTCAAACTCACATACCACCCGAGGTAGACTCAAACCCTGTCTTGCCTCGTCCTCCACGATAAGGCTTACTAGCCAACCTATCAACTGTCCATGCCACCTAGAGTCATACACGGCCCGAGGTAATGCATCATGCTTAACCCCTTGAAATGTAATACGAATACCATCCTGTGTGTAGGCAGTAACCCTCCTACGATCACAATCAATGACGACCCAATGTGCCGTCAACCAATCCATGCCAAGAATGACATCAAAGTCCGATATGTCCATAACCCGAAGATCCAATCGTGAGTAGAATCCCTGAGATCTCTAACTCACAACCTGATATCCGATCAACTCACCCTAATTCCTAGTGTGAGAACCTACTCAGTAGCGGCCTAAGGATTCAACCTTTAAACCCAAAACATTCACACAAGATGCAGCAATAAATGAATGAGAGTGCACCATGGGTCAAACAATACTCTTGCCCATAGCTCGAGAGAAACATACCCCGTATAAACCGACTGGATTCAGGGGTCTGCATGTGGTGTAAAGGTGTAAACACGCCCCCCGGGTCCCCCAAGCCCCGCCAGGGTCCCCGCCTCGACCGACCCATGCTCTAGCCTCTCTGGCCTATTTGCGAAACAACCGGTGCTCGTGTCGCACCCTGGGACTAATATCTGTTCCCCTGGCCCATGCTAAGGTAAGAAGGAACATATCAGGCCTGGAGCGTGTCCCACTCGATGACTGGACTCCAGGTGTCCTATGACCCCGGGATCTCGCTCTCGCGGGCAATCTGCCTCATATTCAGCTGATGGCAACGTGATAACATGTCATCACCCTGACCGGGGCTAGGAGCCCCTGACATCCGGCTTTGGCCCTAAAAGTCGTGGCCCCGCTCCCAAAACCTCGTGGGAACTAAGTCTCGTTTCCTTTCCCCGAGCTCGGATGTATACGACCCTCCTTCTCGCTATCACCGCCACTGTCTCGATGCTCCGGCATCATCTATCTCTCTCTTTAAATTAAAGCCGGCCCCGACCATAAATCCATGTCTCTGGCAGGAGAAGTCCCACAATCTTGCCCCTGGGATGGACAACTTTCAAACCATCCTCGAATCCCCACTCGCCATGGTCGAGGCCACATAATCATCCCCTCAAACGCGGCTTAACTCGTGAAAACTTAGCCATGTACTGAAAGTAATTATCACTCGGGGTCCCCTATTTCAACCTGCTGAACTCCGAGCTTTTGCATGTCTAGCAGATTCCGGAAACTTGCCCAAGGAAGAGCTCTACCCTCCCATGTCATCGCTCCAAATTTCTCGAGGTTTCAACCCATCCCACCATACACTGGACTCACCCTCTTAGCCGAAATGTAGCTAAATGGACCAGAATCGCTAGAGGTAATCGATAGCCCTAGGGCAAACTTTCAACCCTGGTTTGAACTAATGGTCCGCTAATTGACCTGGGTCCCTCCTCCCTAAATGCCGGGAGGATGATGTGCCATAAACCTCCTGAGAGGTTATCTCTGGCCTCTTGTCCCCTAACTCCGCACCACTGCGCAACGTGCGCCAGCTGAAGACCCATGGCCCCATAAAGGCCCGCCGATCAAAAACAAGTGGTGCCTCGCTGGCCACCCTCGCGTCCCTTCCTTGACTTGCCATTCACATATATCAAATAGCAATTTATATATATATATATATATATATATATATATATATATATTTTTTTTTTTTTTTTTCCGAACCCCTAAGGTTAACTTCTCACCCTAGTGTTCAATACTTCCTATATACTATTCACCAAGCATATAATTCACATAATATATAGCATAATATCCTGGAACAATTCATCAGAATGCACAATGGATGCATGATCTAAACCCATGCCCATCTAGCCCAAGGTAATCGTATACCTAAATTTTCTTGATACCTAACTGTTACTGTTAGTATCAAGCGTTCAACACTAGGTATTTATAAACCTAGGCTCTGATACCAAGCTGTGAACCCCAAAATCCAAGGGGAATTTTTATTTTTTATTTTTCCAAAAGCAACCTACAACAAGCTATATAATAGCCTAATTCACGCATAATTAATGTTGTCACTCAATTAATATGCAAAGGACACATAACAAAGACTCTCATCCAAGACCTCTAGTACTAAAAATTTAGTGCAATGATCAACTTTTCAGAAACTATGTGGGCACCAAATGCCATCCACAAGCATATGGTTAGAGTCCCAGACTTTCAGAGCCTATAGAGTCCAAGAAAGCGCAAACTGACTTCGTATTAAGGGCTACGGTGGTCCAAAGTTGGCGCTGCCGAGCTCATTCCCTAGACGAGGTCGGCTCAACCAAAGGAGGTCAGCTTGGCTATATTTGAACACCAAATGCCATCCACAGGCATGTGGTTAGATTCTAGACTCAAGGAGATTTCCATAGAGTGTAATAACGGGCAAAACGGACTTTGGACGAGAAAGTTATGGTCGTCCGGTCAGTCACCCGAAAGCACTCGCTAAGCTCCCGCCAAAAGCCTGCAACCAAAGGAGGTCGGCCATAGCTCATCCCCCGCTAAGGTTGGCTACACACAGCCATCCCTAATGAGCTTACCGCTACATCCCATCCCCGCTAAGCTCTGGGCCACACACAATCCATCCTTGCCGAAACTCGGACACACGCCTTATCCTGGTCGAGCTCTGGCCACACACAAAACATCCCTGCCGAGCTCCTGGCCACACAACTCTCATCCCCTCGCTGAGTTCTACTACAGCTTATCATCCTTGCCGAGTCTCACATACATAGCTCATCCCTGCTGAGCTCAGCCACACAGCTCATCCCACTCGAGCTCGACCAAGAGGTCGCCACGAAGAAATCAACTCGCCAAAAGAGGTCACCATCCATATTTCTGCCTCCGCCCAAAGAGGTTAGCCTTATCCAGCCAAAGAGGTCAGTCCCAGATATTTCTGCTTCCGCCCAAAGAGGTCAGCTCTGGCCAGAAGAGCTCTGCCACACCATCCCTCTCGCACCCTTCGCAGTAAAAAGGCCATAACTCAATGCAGAGGTCCGATTTAGGGTGATTTGAAACCTACATCGTTTAATGACTGGCTACAATATACCGTATGAAAATAGTGGCCAACTCCTTTACTTCCCAACAAAATCAGCCTTAAATTTCGCTAATACATGTGAATCGAAATGAGCGACTCCTATGGTTCGACGCAGTCCAAACATCCCCTCAAGACAAGACACGCCTACCAAATTGTATTAAACATAAAATCTGAGTTGAATTACAATTTATTTACATCACAAGTACAAAACTTTGACAACAGTTCAGTTTAAAACAAAAACTGGGTTTTCTACCCATAAATTTTACAAAAGAACACAATAAGCCATCTTAAATCTTCCTCTCAACTAAGACCTCATGAAGTGCCTTCTCTTGGTGTACCTCCGGTACTTGAAACTATTTTTCCCACAACAAATATGGCTATGCCCAAAAGAGAGAAAATCTCCTACAAGGGCTACTTCCCCATCTAAGTGCATGCAATGGCATAACTATAAAATCATTCACACACATTCATATAAAATATGCATATCTCTATATGAATGTTCATGTCATGCCCAAATTCATCGACTCTCTCATACATGCAATTTTCCATAAAGAAAACTAGTTTCAAACAAACTTTTGGTTTTGAAACCCATTAAACAACCTCGATATCGTAATAAACCTCTCGAATATTTTACACACTTTGACAACCCTCCGAATGGTAAACCACTGGACAACCTCCGAGTATCGAACCACTGGATCATCTCCGAGAACCCCTTATTAGAAAAACCCTCCGAGAGTTCATTGACAAACCTCCAATATAATTTATCGACAACCCTCCGACCATCGCGGAGGACAACCTCCGCCCATTTTATTCATGCACTCACACCCGATTCACGCGATGACCCCATGCACATGCAATGATAATGTCACTACATAATATCTCATGTTGCATGCATGATGGGAACTACATGCAACACTCATAATACATGCTTCATTAATTACATCACGTTAATATATAACAAGTGCATATTAACATCATTCACACACACCCGCATGTTATCCAAAACAAGTAATAACACAAAACTGGATTTCAATCTCCAAACCTCAAACAAAGATGCACAATACACAACCAAAGATCATCCCCGCTTTAGATCCCAAACTACAAGAGATAACACCGCTCCAGAATCGCAGCTCAAAACTACACGCACCCGTAACCTGGCCCCAACCAACAACAATTTCGATCAAATTTTAAACTACTCCACTACTCTGCTAACCTCATGGCCATTTCATGGCTCTTAAACAAAGACTAACCGCAGTAGAGAGAACCCCTACTCTCGAAGTGTAGATCCGTTCACCGTAACTCCTTCGTTTGTTAATCGAAAAATGTTAGTTCTTTCTTTTCCAGCTGCCTTCTTCTTCTTCTTTCTTTTTCTTTTTCCTTTTCTTCTCCTATTTTCTATCCTTCCTCGCTTTCTCCTCCCCACCCCCCCCGAACAAATTGCTTTTGGTGGAGAATACTTATCTAGGTGTAGAACACCTCTTCCTTCTCTCCTCATGACACATAGCATCCCACATGTCATTCATGCCCACTTTCCCACCACTATCCTCTCATGCAAGATAGAAGTGTGACACTCGGCTTCCACCCATGCCAACATTTTCAGTGCCATTAGCGGGCATGCATCTTCATGCCATCACGCGGTCACCCCTCTCATTCATCCGTTTGTCTCGAAATACGTGCAATTCCGACATTCTCGGAATTCGACGAAATTCGACTATGTACTTAGATTTCACGAGATCTAACTCCAATCTGCATGTCCCGTCGTCATCCGAGATCTGGTGAGAAATCTTTAGGTTTGCAACCCGTGTCTATCATTTTACTTTATTCTGAGTCTCACACCTTAGCTTCGCCTGGGAGTTAGGAAGCCCTACAGGCAGACCGGGGTATAGCTCGACATAGACAAATTTCTACTCCCAACCCTAGCTTCAAAGTGTAAGTGAAACAAATCTCTACCAGTGAAATATCCAATTGGTAGAGAAAGTTCATCACGCTACAACCATCAAGATTCGAAAGACGTTCAAATGTACGAGTGCAGGAGGTGCTCGAGTAAAATGCAAAAACTACTTCACCTATGATGGGATGTGAGGAAGCTGGGCCTGGGCAAGGAACTCGCTCTCGGGGTGAAGCAAAATGGCATTATCTACTTCCCCTACAATTGAGGCCTCTCGGCCTCCGACATCTCTGGGGGATCGATTTCCTCGGGTAGAACTCCAAGATACAACCTCGCCTCTCATGCACAGCAACAACTAGATTCCATCAAGAAGAGGCTTTTCTCGGGAATTCCTCGTATCGCCACTAAGGCTGAAACCTCTTCATAACCTCTTGGTATTCTACAAGCAAATTAAAAAAAAAAAAAAAAAGAAAGGGTCATCTTTGTGAAACCGGGGAAAAACGTATTTTTTTCTTCTCTTTCTTTTCCTCGAAAAATGAGCGACCTGCACTCTTACCCGAATCCGCATGCACAAAACCCCAGATCTCTTCTCTTCTGTGACTTCTGATGACCTAAACTGGATCACGCCATTAGAATCATCTCGCCAAATCTAGGTTTGAACCAAACGAACCGCGTCGACCGAGACCGTTTCGCTGGCAAGTATTTCGAGATCTATCGGCCAACCATGCGGTGCCATATGGCACTTGCATGGGGAGACACTCGCAATACGGGCGCCGCGTCACGCGCCCTTCGGGGATCGCGATGAGTCATGGGGCTAACGTTTAAGCCACCCTCATTGCATTTAGCATGAAAAGTGGGTTAAATTGCAGAGTGTGAGAACACTGTCTGAAGCCGACCAAGTGTAAAACAAATTTGTGTTAGGTGTACTCCACCTAGGTCAAACCAACTTTGGAGTTGGAGGAGAGATTCAAAACAATTCGTAGAGAAGAGGAGAAGAAAGAAAAGAGAGAAAGAAAGAAAGAAAGAAAGAAAGGAAGAAAAGGAGGAGGAAGCTTTTCCCCCATTGTTTTTAGATTTGGGTGGATCAAGAATTGGTCCTACACACTTCAAGAGGTGAGGGATCTTTCCTCTTGGTTATGTCCTTGTTCGGGGGCCATGGAAATGGCATTCGTCAGAGTTTCAAGGCGTGATCGTTTCAATGAATAACATGCTGAATTTGTGATGTTGTCCATGCTGAATTTTCGGGTTTTAAGACTGAATTCATGATGTTGTACTTAAGGAATTTCTCGGTTTGAAGACCGAATTTGTGATGTTGTACATGCTGCTTTTTTTTTCTGTTTTTAGATCGTAAACCACTCGTGTATTATTGTATGAATGAAAACATGCAGAATTTCCTGGTCTTTCATGCATGACTAACATGTAGAATCTTGGGTTTTTGCATCAAAGAAAACTCATTGGGGGTATTATTGTATGCATGAAAACATGCGTAATTTTCGGCTTCCACATGACTAACACGCTGCACTTTGGTTTTTGCATCAAAGAAAAACTCGGGCCAGGTATTATTGTATGCATGAAACTTGCAGAGAATTTGGCTTCCACGCATGACTAACATGCAGTATCGTTTCGGGTTTTTAGATTAAAGAAAACCCGCCTTGGTGTATTATCAGCGCATGACTAACACGCGTAATGTTCTGGTTTTAGATCGAAGAAATCTCGGCCAGGTATTATCAGATGCATGAAAACATGCCGACTTCCCGGCTTTCATGCAATGACTAGCTACAGAATCTGGTTTTGGGGATCAAAGAAAACCTGGCCAGGTATTATTGTATGCAATTTAAAAACTCGTGATAATTTTCTCAAGCTCTATGCATGACTAATATGCACGTTTCGGTTTTAGATCAAAGAAAAGTCGTATTTGGTGTATTATTGTATGCATGACTAATACGCACGTTCGGGTTTTTGCCATGACCGAAGAAATTTAGTTTGTGTATTATCAGATGCATGAAAACATGCCGACCTGGCTTCCACGCATGACTGGAAGATGCACGTTTCGGTTTGGGGATCAAAGAAAAACCTGGCCAGTATTATCAGATGCATGACTAACATGCATCGTTCGGGCTTTAGACTCCAAGAAATCTCGCTTGCGTATTATTGTATGCATGAAAACACGCCGAATTTCCTAGCTTTCACGATGACTAACATGTAGAATCTGGGGTTTTTAGATCAAAGAAAATCGCTGTATCATTGCTTGTACGGTTAACATGCAGAATTTTTCGGGCTCTGTAATCGAAAGAAAATCAGATCATTGCTTGCATGGTTAATACGCAGGATTTTTCTGGTTTTAAACGTTGTTTAAAGCATAACTTTTCGGGTCCGAACTCCGATTGGGGTGTTCTGTGACTCTATGGAAAGTCTGCGAGTCCGTAATCTGTACCCATAAGCCATTCAAATGAAATAGTGCTCACATTCGTGCCAAAAACTGGAGTAATTGTTATCAATATGGGTGTTTCAAAAACATTGGGTTGTAATGTGTTTGTGTTTGAACACGGCCACTCGGGCATGTAGCACTATATGATCGACATACTATGTCTCAGCTTGGGAATATGAGTTATGGCATTACTTGCCTAAGTAATGGTGGGAATTATGTTAATACATGCTTGAAGAGGTGTTGATATGAATGAACTGAATGATAGAAAAGATGTAGTGCATGCTTATGTGATGTACTGATTTGAATGTGTGGAATATTAATACGACCGCACGTTTACGATGTTGAACTCAATATATGAAAATGTCAGATGCATTGCATGAGTGTTCATAGCACACACATAGTGTACGTAGAATGTCCATGTAGGTCTTCATACATTGGTCATGGGTTGAGTGTTGACACAAATTGCATTGCATTTGGTGTGCGTAACATCACATTATACATGAGAGTGCGCACACGGTATCGATTCGCACTCGCGCTTCGTGTTGAATCGTATGGTTTTCGGGAATGGGACGTTTAATCGAGTTCCACAAATAAGTAAACGAAATGAAAAATGAAATGTCATGAAAGTAGGGGATAGATACCCCTCAGTGAAAAGCCTGAAACCTAGTTGGGATAACACAGATCCACCTAAGTGAAAGCCCAAAAATGTCGAGGGTGTAAGAGACCTCGCGGCGGAGACCTCGAAAAGTTTTTTGCCCAAAAGACACTGAACGATTAAATAAATATCACATATACCATTGGTTGTGAGATGGGAGTCGAACCGACAAGATCGATTCTATCGACATCAGATTGCGGTGGCCTGAGGTCGAATCTTGCATTGGGCATGTGTAGTGTCGCCTCATACATGCATGTAGATTTTTCCATGATAGATAACATGTACGCACGTATCAAGTTGTCAGTTCGACCGTGAAACGATCATTTACATGTGTGCACCTAGGGTGGGAAATAGCCCATAGGATTTATCCCTACGCAATTTCTCACCCATTACGACCCCCTTCGTACGTGACGTGTACAGCGTGCACGACGCTCCTGTGAGGCTCTGGATTATGAAGCTTGGCCAAACCGGGTGGCCTTGACTTCGTTTTCGTATATATTGTAACGAACTAGTTTTAATATATGTTTTGTATTAGAAGTGATGTAATAACCCTTTCGATCTATAGAAATGGTATGGTCTTGTAACCATATGGACGAGTATGGGATGACGGGCCCTACTGGGTCATTTACCGATGTAATGCTGGTCTCATGATATGAGACAATAATGTGCTTCTCCGCAGGGTCGACTAAGTGGGTCAACTGACCCCTGCTCGGGTGTCACAATCTTGAGATCCATTAAGCGAAGATGGAAACAAAACCCTCAAAAGATAGAAGAAATCCCCCTTGGAGGGTTTTACATCCCACCAGTGACCAAACCTAGGAAACGCGAATCGAAAACCTTTGCATAACCTAATAAGACGCCCCTAACTACAGAAACACTCAAAAAAACCGATGATGTGCCAAGGTTCGATGTAAACCTCATCTAAAATCGAAATTGGTCGAAGAGTCAAGAGTCTCCAACGTCAGCTTAAAAGGAAAGTTCGTCAGCTAATGTAAAAGGCAATTACAGAGTCAAAACTTTAGAAAACATAAATGAAACTGCTATTGAAACCCCTACCCTTATTTGTAGGGGTAAGGCGTCGACAAGATGCGCTGTATATATACTGGGAAGTATTTCTTTCCCACATGCTTTAAACCCACGAGAGCATCGCCTCGGGGCATTCGACATTTAATACTACAGTGTTTTCCCCAATTGGAAAAGCACAAAATCTAGCTGGGGAACATGGGGCATTATGAGTACCGTGGTTTTTAAACCCACTACTCGATGGGCCTAGGGCCTGGGCCTCTTGGTTTAAGGTTCGCCTGACCCACGATGTGAAGCAACCTAAGCCCACCTATCATGTTAAAACTGGTAGGCACTACCCAAAAGGGAAATCCGGAGGCTCGTGTGTTAAAGTCGGGGTGTCCTCCTAGTGGCCAGCCTCAAGGCTGCTTGTCTAGAGTTCAAAATCCCCAGCCGACCGTTCTTCCCCTTATGATGGATGAATCGATAAAGGCGAGATATACGCAAAATGTATTTATCCACGAATTTCCTAGTTTCCAACTCCCCTACTTCTCGGAAGATCAATCCTTGATAATGAAGAATATTAGTTTTTGATAAGGAATGAGAGATCTTGTCCCAAAGAGAAGGAGATTCTTTCTGGAGAAAAAGGGGGAGAGACTCATGAACCACTTTCTATAAATTGGGAAGATCCCACGTATGAGAAATGATGCACCTAACTATGAGAACTTCTTCTTCTTCCTTACATATTTTTGCCGACTTTAATTATCGGTTGAGGCGATCGACCCACCACGGCTGACCGTACACGATGCCCGGAGATCAGACGATCAAGGTAATAACAGAGTGGATATGGGAAATTCCCAAGTTTAACATTATTTTTTAATCGCTTTTTAATTTTGTTAGTTATAATAAAAAAATATTAGAGCCTACAAATATTTAAAATATAGTTATAATTTCTATAATTATTTATAAAATAATTATTATTGTTATATTAATAATAAATAATAAACAATGGTTCTATCACAGCTCCAGTTTTTATATAATGGTGATGCGAATTAAAATAATACTTAGTTGTCTCTTCAAGTTTGGAAAAAAGCGAAACTCGTTAAAAAGCCTCAAACTTACTTCAAAAAACCTAATATCCCATTAAGAGCAAGAGAGGTAAATAAAAAAATAAAAAAAAACCTCATCCGTTACCATTACTACCCTTAAATGGTTGGATTTTATAAATGAGGGTAAATAACCTTAAACTAGATTTTGATCGGTATGATCATTTTTACATGGATTAAAGTCTTCAAAATATGAGAATGGTTGAGTAAAAAATCTTACACCATTGGTTTTGTTTATGACTATTTTGGCATTGATTAATTATCATAAACATTAATCTAAAATGTTGGTGTCTAAATTGTATTAAATATTTCTAAATTAATATATTATCAATAAAAGAATGTTATGAAGTTGATTTTTATGAGCATATACTATGTAACATTGTTGATTAAATGTTTTCTTATCGGACATTCATTCTCTTATTTTATTTAGTTATTTGTTCCTTTTTCCATTTTTGTATTTAATATATGGAGTTGAGTTGTAAATTAGAAACCTTCTTTTGTTATAAAATAACATAACCTATTAATTATATCTTATAACTAAATAAAATAATAATCTACAAAGAAATATAATACTCATCAATTTCAATATATCGAGTTATTTGATTTTTCCTTCATCAATTAAATATACAAGTGAACCAAAATTGTATGCAAACAAAAAAATCATATCTAAGTAAAATAAAACGTGATTGATTATAAGATATAAATGATTTGTTGTTTGAGATGACTGGCAAAACAAAAACCATACTTATAATGAATACTCATTTAAAATATTTTACATATGCTATTTCATCATGTTTGACATTCATATTTATATACCACTAAAATATCTAACATTTCATATGCCAATATTCCACATTTGTGTATTTATGTGACAAGTTATTAAATTACTTTGAATCAAAATCACACATGAAAAATTTATTATCACTCCTCAATCGTAGCTTCTTTCCTCAATTGGATCTTTCAATTCACGGTCATAATTGAACCAAGAGTCAAATCCAAGCTTCCACAAGTACAACTAATACAAATTTGTCTGCAATTTTATTGTAGACCCAATTAGATGAAAATAATGGCACATCTATTAAAGGAGTTCTAAATATCAATATCATAACTCATTATTTACTCTCAAAATATCGAGCAATCATTATGGAAGAATTTTTAGTAACTTGATACCAAATTTACATTCAATCTCTATCAAAAATATATGATATACACCTATTCTTTTATTCCATTATTTTTTAGTGGATCTAAATAAAAATAAAATAAATTCTAAATATGTTTGAAATCTAGAATGAGATTTAAAAAATGAAAAAAAAACTAACTTTTAGGGATACAAAGTAAAATTATAAAGAAAAACTTAAAACCTTAAATTCTGGAAAAAAAATTTCACATTAATTAAATAAGAAAAGAAATTCAATGAATCGTCATTTCTCAAAGTCTTCCGCTACTCATTCCATTTGTTTCTATGGTCTTATCTTTATTCATCTATACCTCAATATTCATGAGAGTAAAACATGTTATATTCAATGATGTTTTAGAAAGTCTCAAAACAAATTATTTATTAAATCAGTACCCTTATTTGTTTCCAAGGTTAGTAAACACACCAATACGAACTATTGGCCTTTAGAGAATGGATTAAATATATTAGAATCACTGTTTAATTAGTTAACTAGAACAATCCCTTAAAACATGACATCAAAGTAAAAATCTATGCACTCTTTTATCGCGGAAGGCAATATTATATAATATGACCATCAAATTAAAAACTAAATTTCATACATAAATTAATAAAATTATGGAGAATTATAGAAAGTCAAAAAGAGATTGTTACTTGAGCTATAAGTTCTTGCAAGACTCAGTTGAATGAAATCATGTCATTCATCCCTAAATGGACAAATTTATACTCATGGTTCAAACTAATTTTAGCATGACTAAGTTAACTTGAATTCACAAAATTAGAAAAAAATTATACTCATGGTTCAAACTAATTTTAGCATGAGGGCACTGCTTATAACCTTTTCTTTTACCTTGTATGCTTAGATGTATGGCTTAATAGTCCAATTTGATTATAAAATTCTAGACCTCATCAACTAGCTACTGTCCATCCTTTTACAAATATTTTCTCAACAACTAAATAAAGCTAATAAAAAAAGTTATCCTGAGAATCATCAGGTTACACGTTGTATTCTTTTCTTTTGATGCCCAATTTCTAAAAGAAATATTGTAAAAAAAACTAGAATAAACCTTTTTTCTCAAATATATGTTTCTTCTATTTTCTTATATATGCTTGGTTTATGCCATGGTAGAAAACTCAATGGACAGTCTACAGCTTGATTCAATTGATTTTTGGTGAATAATATTATATTTTTGGAATCAATACTAATGGAACTATGTGAATGGGCCGGGTTGGTGGACTGGAGTGTTGCTCATAATTCTCTACATAAATATCCTACTCTTTGAATTTTAGGGATAAGCTTAAAAGATTCATGATTAATATTACCTAAAGTAGACATCAGGTATATTCGGGGATGATGCTATTGTATTTGATTCGTGATGTTATTATATTTGATTCATCCATTTCTCAAGTGCATTTACAAATTGGTTCTTAGTTTATCATTGTTGGTGTTGATGTCCCAAGAGATAGCATGGTGATTGTTACTGTGAGTAGTTGTTTCGCCAGAGAGATTACCGGAGTAGTATCTTCTGATGTTCGTCAATGGATGAATCCAAGTGATTAGAGCTCCATAGTGTGAAGATATTATTGAACGAGGTTACCAAGTATCAACTTGTCTGATCACACTAGGAGAATGCAATGGAATCAAAAGTGTTTATGGAGAAAGGGACACCCAAGACATTATGCCTTCTACTATGACTCAAATCCTTCTACTCGTTGAGGTTGGGTTTGCCATGGAGGAGTTCATCCATTAGTGTTGAGGTTGGGTGTCTTGCTGGTAAGGGAGTGATGGCGATAGTAGAGTTTCATACCTAGAAACTGAAATCATTATAGCTAGATTATAGTTGAGGAAAACTAGGTTATGATTTGTCAATTTCAAAATAATATGAATTTAAGAATTGAGTTTTTTATAGCCCAATAACAATATGTCAATTTCAGAAAATATTATAGGATAGTACATTATGTGCTGACTATTTTTTCTTTGACAAAGATACCTTTTTGTACATCTACCTCACGTCCACCTCGCACTTCAAAGATAACTAAGTCTGTGACTTCAACTCACTAAGCTTACCCCAAAGCTCACTAAGTTCGTACCAAAGATTCACTAAGCTCATACCTGAAATTCACTAAGACCGTTCCTTAACTTCACTAATATCATTCTTAAAGCTCACTAATATCGTACCTTGGGTTCACTAAAATCGTACCTCAAACTCAGAAAGCTCGTATCTCAACTTCACTAAGATCATATCTTAGATTCACTAAGATCATACCTTAGATTCACTAAGATCATACCTCGTATTCACTAAGGTTGTTCCGAATAGTAATTCAGAATTTGAATAACAAAATATGAAAATAAATAAAAAATTGTATACACATCTATTCTCTCATGAATCATACAGAACAAATATTGATATCTAACCTATAAAATTGTTCCTCAATTCAATGAGATATATAATCATGATCAAACGAAATTTGGGCAAAACCAACATAAGACTTGTCATAGCTTTCCTTCTACCATAGGCTAACTGGATGAATGATGGCTTCACATTCCATTGTCAAACGAAATCTAAGAATGATGGTTTCGCATCTCGTTGTCAAAAAAAATCAGGGAATAATGGCTTCACAATTCCTAATTTCCATTCTCCAACTTTCTTGACACCTTAGAACACTTGTAAAATAGAGAAGAATATTTTTATTCATAATAATTCTGTATCTTTACATGTACATATTTATATAGATAGTAGAGACCCTACAATCAAGTTATTTATATAATTAAGTTATTTGCCTAACATAAAAATATCTCTAAACTAGGAATGAATATAATAGTTTCCTATAATTAAGTTATTTGCCTAACAGAGAAGAATAGTAATAGGAAAGACTTAAAATAGAGAATCTTTGACTATTAATCCAATATCAACACTTCTCCTCAAGTCGGGTATAGACGCCATTATGCCCAACTTGCCCAAAACTTCGAGAACTCTCAACTTGAAACAAAGCCTTTGGTGAGGATATCACCCAATTGATCTACTGACGAATCTAGGCAACTCGAAAAATTTTCATCTAATTCTCCTTAATGAAGAATCAGTTTCAATTCACATGCCGGGATGATCATAGTTGCACTGTATAATGAGCAATATCACATGTCATTTATCATTACAATAAAGTCAAATCGGTTGCCTAGGCAGATAGCCCAAATCCATCAATAGAAGTCTTAGCCACAATGCTTCACATATTCCAAGTGCCATACCCCTAAATTCAAATTCTCTGCGCTTGAACGTGCAACAACATTCTGCTTCTTGCTTCTCCATGTAACGAGATTACCACCTGCTGCTGTGAAATATCTCATAGATCGTCTGGCCTATTATCTATTTAGTCAAGATTTACTATATGCATCACACTTGACAATCTACATTTTTAGTGAACAAATGCCCTTTCCAGAGCTTTGACTTCGTATAATTTTAAAATGGTTATACCTGCATTCATATTGTAAACCCGAAAAAATTCAATTTCAAAAGCGGTAAACTCATCATTGAAAATCTGAAATTTTCTAGATCTCGGATGATGAACTGACCACCGTTGAAATCATCTCGCCGAAATCTAAATTCCACGCCGACTTTGGCCACTCAAACAAATGGAATTGCACGTTTTTCGAGGCATAGGGTGTCGGATGCCACATGGCACCCCAAGAGCATGACACATGGAAAGAGCCATGTGGTGCACTTGAATATGTGGCTCACAATTAGCCACATAATTGATGATGGAATAAAAAGTTAATTGTTATGGAAGCATGGTGGACCCATAGTAATGGGTGCTTACTTTATAAAATTTGAATTTATTTTACATGATAAGATTTTTGAAGGCTAGAATTTATCAAAATTTTCTAGATGAGCAATATTCATACTTAGTGGAATATTATGCATTTCCTTTTTTTGTAGTGATATGAAAGCACAATTGACTTTAGAAAGTATGATGTGGAAATGATATCATGATTTGTGATTTTTCTATCATAGTAATATTCGCATCAGAAAATTATTTGAAACAAGATTAGAAATTGCCTGGTGTGATTAGGAATTGGTTTTTTTTAATCAATTTCGCAAAAATGGTATCAGAGCCTTGATTAAAAAATGGAAGAACCATATCCAAATTGTTTATAGTGTAAACATCTTTTAAACCATATAGATTCTATGAAACATACATTAAGATCATTAGAACAAAGTTTAGAAGTAAAGAAAGAAAGATTAATACACCGCGTCATATTTGAATCAGTGACTCGGCTAAATCTATCATCAAATACAAGTTAAAGGTAATTGATAGATCACTTAATAGATAGATTAATGACCGAATTAGCTTCCAACAATAATAGTAATACTTGATCATTTAGTATATGATCATAATGATGAAGAAGATGAAGATTGAACCTGAAACAGTTTTACCCTATGAAGATTTACCAGAAAGTAATAATGAATTAATAGAGAGTCTAAAAATAATTCAAGACACAATAAAATACTACTTTAGAAACCCTAATTAAAGAATTACATATAACTCTAAACGACGATATGCAACAGATTTACGGAACCATCAACTATTAGAAGCTCTATGTTTGATCAAGGAAAAGGATTCTCAAAAGAAGACATTCAAAAGATTTTTAAGAAAAGATGATAATATTATTTGTTATATTAATTAGAAATATAATACATATTATAATTATAGATTATTACATCTTTATAATAAGAATAGAAAGTCTTGATTGGATACCTTATATATTTAGAATTACTCACTTCATCAGAATTCAGATTATGTATGATTGTGATAATTTTGAAGATAAGAAACAATATCCTCTAGGAAATTATTACTCTGATCAAGAGGTATTGGCTCAAGGTGATGATTAATGAATTAGAAATCGTATCCCAGTCTCTGAAGAAATACTAAGTCAAATTTAGAAAGATTAAATATACCTAAATATAATTTAGTAAGATGGAAGAAAATCCTATGGTAGAAGTTGTTAATAATTTCTGAAACAACTCCATTCAGATATTCCCGAATCCTCAAATGCTACAAGATTTAGACCTAGACATTCTAGAACCCAACCGCAGAGGAACCGCTTCGCTTTTCGAGCCATGTAAATGATTCACCACGGATAAATTAATGTATGGAATAAATCCTTTTGGTATATATCTAGATCTAGATTGTAACTCTGATATATCATCTACCTTGATAGATGGGAAACCTCTATAAGATTAGCCATTGCAGTCAATCGAATGACTAATGATGATACAAAAAGATATATTGGAATGGCAATGATTAAATCAGCCTTACAATTCTGGCAAAACTTGAACATAGATACAAAAGCTCAAGCTTTTGAGGGTGATAACATTACAGACGTTGTCGCAAAATTTTTTTATCTATTAAGGATTGAATTCTTTGGTGAAGGATATATAGATAGAGATTCACCCCAATATGCCGAAAAATATGTTCATGCTTTATTAAATAGAATTAAATAATATATGTCTTAGACAAATATATTTGCATCTTTCAGGATTACTACTACCATATATATGGAAGATCGGAACAGATACAATGTATCTAAATATGTTCTACTCAAAAATACCATATCCATGGGGGTCTGCACTCATTAGAGAATATCCCTTTGTTAACCTTACACTTTAGAAGAAGGATTTCTTTAATTAATGGAAAATTATGAATGGTGTCAAAGCAAGAATATTTGATGAAAAAGTGGCTAAAATGATTAAAAAGAGATAATGTTTTATGTCAGAGGAAATGATTTGATTACTCGTTATAGGAGATTCAAGAAGCCTTATAAACCAAGGAAAAGAAATTTAATAAAAGATTTATAAGATATTATTGCCGAAAAAGATATTTTATTAAGAGAAAGCCTAAATACTTTAGAAAAAACTGGAATACATATAGAAGAACGATTTATAGAAAAACCCTAAAAGCAAAAGAATGCAGGTGTTATGCTTGTGAATCAAATTAAGCAATATGCTAACGAATGTCCGAATAAATTTAATAAAAAGAAGATTGAAATAGATCTGGATATTGAAAATATAATAAAACTAGAAGAATTTAGAAAAATAAATAAATTAGAAGATCTAAATGATTTATACATAGATGGAGATATTTATGAAATAGATTCAAAAAATGTAAATGTCCAAGCCATGAAGAATATCTTAATGAGTGACATAATTGTATAATAAGATTATTAAAGTTCTGTGGAGATTTTTCTCAAGACATATTATTTGATAGTCATCTCTTTAAAAAGATTAAAAAAGCAAATTATAATATAACTAAATATTCTGGATTTAATCGAAAACTTTGGGAAAATTTTGGATTTAGAAAAAACATTATGTATTATGGATTGTTTAAAAGAAAATATTTAAACATAGAAGTAACTTCTAACAAAATTGAAATTTTTATAGAAACAGAAATGTTAAAAAGTGATCTCAAAATAGATTAAAAGATCATGTAAAATAGGATGGGATTTATATAGGATCCATACAAATGATTATTAGTGCTGGCATTTAGAGTATTAAAATGGATACCCAATAGATTTAGAAACTTTGACAATAGAATCAATAAAAAGGAATAATTTTAGGACATCAGAGGAAATTTAAAATATCAAAAGTTAATATTTAATATTTACCCAAAATTAAGCCTATAATCTTTGAGATAAAGATTGAAGTAAAAACTTCTTAATCAGATTTATGAGAGAAGGAACAAAACTTTACTCTAATACATATAAAATTGCTTATGCATTGTCAAATACTGTATCATATCGAGTACTTTGCCTTAAAAAGGATTATATTGCCTACCATTATTATTCCATGATGTTAAGAATTTATCCACTTAAAATTCTTCCATAACTCTTAAAGATGATTTCCTATTAGATATAGGAGATAAACCAAAATATATTGACCATAGACCTTCTTGTTCTCGATTGTCCCTTACTGTGTATTACCACACCATCTTAGTGGGGTGAAAAGTTACTTTTAAAAGCCTTGAACAAAATAAGAAGATTACTAATTATAAAATTAAAGGAGATTATTTTGATGGTCTTAATTGGAAAACTATAGATATCTTAATTGATACTGGTGCAGCCTCAAGTTATATATCAAAGAGTTTAACTTTCATGTTAGAACTCAAAGAATTAGCAGAACCCGTAAAATATATACATTTTAATGGAGAAGAATTTAGAGTAACTAAATTATAGTAATCGTTTAATAAGATTGAGCAAATCAAGAAGTCAAATTACCTTTTAATGGTTGAAGATGAAGGAAAAAATGATACTATAAGCATTATGTTAGGAATGACATTTTTAGAAAAATGCAAACCTTGGCAAATTACTTCTGAAAATTTAATAATTACACTTAATAATAATGAGATTGTTATTCAAAAATGACTAGTCCATTCTCAATATACATATTAATAGGAGTAACTCTACTCGATTATAAAGTTAACTCCTTTATCAGATATATCGATCTTGTGTTTCTGGGTTTATGTTTGGCTAAATCTGATTGTTTTCCTCCCAAATATCATGAGACCCTTCTTGATATTCAAGAAAAAGATATTTCAAATAAGGATATAATCCTTAGAAAAGGAATAAAGACTCCAAAAATTATCATTGATAGATACGTAATTAAGTTACCCTCTATTTATTTTCATACTACTGGATGTGATATCCTTCTAGGGAATAACTTTCTTCAACTCTTTAAAACAATGATCCAAAATAATGTTTTCCATTATCTTCGATTTAAAACTCCCTGTAATCATTGGATTACTCGCCTCGTTTTTACAATCACGAGCTTGGCCTAATAAACTCTAATTTCTTTTAAACCACCTGGGTAGGGTGGATTTCCCTATTAAATCCCCACCAAAAGATTTTAAATCTATAAAACCTTACTTAAAATTCACATTCACTACTTCCATAAGCTATTTAAGTACCAATTACAAAAGAAACTCGAATCCCTTTATGTTGACAATGCTTTACAATTATGGGATAATAATGAGATTTATGCTACTCTTAAATTAAAAGATCCAAATAAGATTATTAAGGTAAAACCCATTAGACATAATGAATTAGATATAAAAGAATTTCAAAGAATAATCAAATGAATTATCGAATCAAATTGATTAGGCCTTCTAAAAGCCCTCATAGTGGTCTAGCTTTTATGGTTCACAATCAAAATGAGATTAATCGAAATAAAGCTCGAATGGTTGTTAATTATAAACAATTAAATGATAATACAATTTTTGATGGTTATTTACCCTCTATAAAGAAACTTTTGACATAAAACTGTATGGTTAAATTACATTCAAAGTCATCAGAATCAGAATTTTATCAAATTAAAATGATCAAGAATCTAACCTTTAACTCCAGACGGCACCCCACAAGGTCACAGAATGGAATGTTCTACCTTTAGATTAAAGAATGCACCTCAAATCTTTCAAAGAAAAAGGATGATATATTTAAAGAATATGGATTTTATCCATGTTCATGTTGATGATATGTTATCTCCTCATAAAATGATATACAAATATCTCAACATTTAAAGATTTTTATAGATTTTATGTACTATTCATACAGCACTTTTCAAAAGAAGTCTATAGTAGGAGAATCAAAGATTGAGTTTTTAGGACTTATAATAGATTCTAAAGGAATTGAACTTCAAGATCATATCCTTGGAAAATTAGAGATTTCCTGCAAAAATTCAATGTGATAGAAAACATCAAAAGATTTCTGTATATTAAACTATGCATGATTTATTAAAATATAGTTGATCTACAAAAACCACTAAGAAATTAACTAGTGAAAAACAAAGATTTGAATTTACAAAAAGCATAGAAAACCATATAAAATTTATAAAATCTCTGTCTTAATCTACCAAACTAAACTTCCACTAGATAATGATGATCTAATTCTCAAAACCGATTCTTCCGAAAGTACTGGGCAAGAATCTTAAAGAATAGATAATACTGTGAAGAATTATGTAGATACACTTCAGGAACATTTACTCCTACTGAATAGAAATATCATATTATTGAAAAATAATTTTTAGCAGTAATTAAAGGATTAAAAAAGTTTTCATACTTTCTATTACCTAAAAAGTTTTTATTAAGAACCGATAACACTCAAGTTAAAGCTTTTATTAAAAATAATCTGCCTTCAAAACTTGAATATAAAAGACTGATTAGATGGCAAACCTATTGTTCTGAGTATATCTTTGATATTGAAATAATTAGATCTAATAAGAATGTTGTTGCAGATTTTTTGACTCGGGATGGATCAGTCCAGCAAAAGACCCAAGATTCTTGAAACGGTAGATAGTCTTTCTAAGATGTTAAAGATTTTTTATCAAATTATGATTTTAACCGACACTCTTGATCAGCTTGTTGAAACTAAGATTTCCCCTTAAAAACTTAAAGCTGATGTTAAGAGCTTTGTTATTGATTTTGAAAGACTTGTTAAAAATTATACATCCCATGAAATGATTTTAACGCCCCCATTTAAAGAATGATGAACTTGATTTTTCAAATATCGCCTTCTCAGATGATAATGCTTCATCCAATAAACCCGAAGCATCGTAAAGATTTCTGACCTGATTTCTAAGAGTGAAACTGGCTTTGAAAACTTCCAGGTCTGGGCGTACGTGGAAATTATGAGATTACATGAGAAACCATGAACTACTTATTCAAGTGAATTTACACAAAAAGAAATGATCATTGGTAAATCAGGATTATCCAATGATTCACTTCTTTACATGGAGAAATCAGAGAAGTACGTGACAGGTGCACATTTTGGTAGTGCATTGCTACCATATACATGTCTAATTCCTTGATTTTCCGTAAATTGAAAAATTACCCGATGGATTAAAGATGGTGTAAGATAATTTCAGAATAATCCCATGATAATGATTAATGATACTTTAGCACTTGATTTCTTTCAAGTTAGCCTTATCAACGAGTGCCAAATATCTGGCTTGAATCTTATTAATTTAGGAAAAAGATGAAAAAGTATGATTCCAAACAATCGAGAAGATTTTCAAAAGATTTATCAAGAAAATGTACTACCAGAGGATTGGGTTTGATTATCAGAAAAGGATCGATGAAAATGCTCAAGAAGCCATTCAGAAGTTATGGCAAACCGGACAGATTGGGATCTATTATGATCTCTGTCGACTGCAAGTCCACACCTGACTCAGCCATAAGATTTTTATTAAAGAAGATTAGCATGATAGAAAATGGTGAAATAGATTCTCTCCACAGTACTCATCAGCAGGGGAAAAAAGGCTAGAATGACAACCCATCAGATTTATACCTAAGAGGGGTAAAAAATGTTAAAATAGAAAGTGATTGAAAGAAAGATTGTTGCTTGTCCATCCTTGGTTTTCAAAAAGCAGCCCATGGTTCGAAACGGCCAACAGATTTCAGCCCCTGGTTTTCCAAAAACTGCATTACCAGAGCAATATGTATTATATGGATTTAAACTAGTTTCATGTCGGGCTTCCCTCTATATATAGGATGTTTTCATTTCAGTTTGTAAGCGAAAGTTTGGTAGACAAATTTGCAACTAAGGCTTTTTAAAAGTTTAATTATGTAAAAATATCAAGAAGGATTTTCAACAAGATTGCAAGTTTTCCCTAAACCTCGATTTTATCGTAATGATTGGCCAAGAATATTATTCTGCCTTTGTATATTATGTTATAAATAAAGCATATTTTTATAAAATAAACTTTTGTTATTATGGTTCTACGCGATCTATAAAAATATTATTTAATCTCGCCTACGCCAAAGGTAGGAAACGACTCACAGCCGGTAGTATCCGAAGGTGTCCTAACGGTGAAGGTATGGAGTCCTGCCGTAGGTCTGAAGTGGGATTAGCAGAGATGCCTGGCTCTGTCTTCCCGGATACTATTTGGTCAAACACAATTAAGTGATAATAGTTATGGAAGCACGGTTGACCTATAGTAATGGGTGCTTACTTTATAAAATTTGAATTTATTTTACATGATATGATAGCATTTAGAATTTATCAAAATTTTTCTAGATAAGCAAGATATTCATACTTAGTGGAATAGCTATGATTTCCTTTGTAGTGATAAGGAAAAGCACAATTGACTTTGTGAAAGTATGATGAAATGATATCAAGATTTTGTGGATTTTTCTTATCATAGTAATATTCAAACTTGTAGTAATGATTTTGAAATTGTATGTAGTAATAATAATAATAATAATAATAATTGTGACGCCCCAAATCTTGGGGTGTCTCGTTGACAACCTGTCAACCTGCGGAATACCTGTGTCTCATATTATGAGACTCATACATGAGTAAAAATGGCCACTTGGGCCCATACATCAATACTCACCAAAAATCTAGTCAACTATATTACAATAGTTCAAGAGAGTTATACATCACTCTAATACAAAACACATATTAAAATTTAGAGTTCTAATACATGTTTTACAAATTTACATATCAAAGCTACAACCCGGCTTTCTCTCAAAAGCGTTCTATTGAGCGCATCTTCGAACACTCCCGTAATTCCTCGAAATACTGATCACTCGATTGCGTATGAGCAATGCCCATATGCAGTAGATAATTCCTCTACATGGGTTACTCCCCACCTAAGTGCACATGCAATGATTCAACATATACGCATTCAAGCAAATACAAGATCCTACTTGAATGTCTACATGATATGGAAGAGAATGTGACTCACCCTTTCCCATTTCTCGAGTCTTCACCGACTCCCTCACGCATGCCTAAGCCAAATGTGAGAAAAACATCATTTTCAAACAAAAGATTTTTGTTCTTGAAAACCTCATTGTGACCCAAACCAGGTGCCTGACTCCGCCCGTCAACCCGCGGAATACCGTGGAACGTCGCAACCGTGACAAGACTCACGAAAATCTGTTGTGCCCCCTTGTACGGAGCCCCACCCGAGGTACCCAACCTATCCCAATCAACATCATAAGACATAATATGAGTAAAACGCCACTTGTGCCCATACACAAATACTCATCAAATTTTACATCAACTATTTACATAGCTCAAGAGTTAATAATTCACTTTTATACAACATATATTAAAATTTAGAATCTCAATACATGTATCCAACTAAACACCAAAGCCACAACCCTAGCTTTCTTCGCACGACCTCTCTAGGATGAGCCATCACCTCGTGCGCCCCCTCGCACCGAAATAATATAATTCCTCGATTGCAGGAGTTGAATGCTCAAGAGTGGAATCACCCCAACCGGGTTACTCTCCACCCATGCATATGCAATGCTCTATGTAAACACACATTCAAGTAAATGCTTGATCCTATCACTGAATGCTCACATGACTAACCCATGTCCTTATCCTCACGACCCTCACCGTTTCTAAGCTGTATGAAAAACATCATTTCTAAACAAATCTTGTTATTTTCGAAAATACATACTCACCGAACGTGTTTTAAAAATATGGGACTGTTTCTCCGAGATAATGTGTCGAGAACTTCCCAAACAAATATATCCCATCCGAAGTGATCCGTTGACCTGCCTCCAACCCCATTCCTCCTAAAAATCATCCTATGAAATTCTTCGCAATCATTTTCATCTTCTAGAAAATTCATGTCGCCACACACCTAGTTTCTTAAGTTACTCCGTATATGAAATGCATTATGCCATTTCATATAATTTATACAACACATGCAAATATATCATCATGATATACACTAACACGATTAATCCACATAAACATGTTATGCAAATTCACAATCCATTACACTAAAAATTAGCTCACATGGGCTAATTAACAAACACTAGCAATTCTATTTGAATTACTCAACCGAACACATTTTGTCACAAAAATATTTCATGAACACTATTCATGTGAACAAAGGAATTTCGTTACCGTCACGATCAATCATCCAACATCGGTTCCACATCGTGAACCTGAAATCCATGGCCATTTTCGACCTTTGACACATAACAATACCATTTATAGCACAAATTATACCATGAACAACCCAAACAGTCTGTGGATAGTCACGGACTGTCCAAATGGGTTTCTAAAACTTCCACACCTCGATTCCAAGATTCGGGGGACTGACCAAACCACGCTCACACCCAAACTAACCGAAACATCAACAAAACACTTAAACAAAGTGTAATTTCAAGTAGGATAAAACCCCTACCTCACGGAGTTTGTCGAAACTCCTTAAAAATAGAGCCCACGCGTAGGCCTCGCCACGTAGAGCAACCTTCCTTCTTGTCCCGAAGAATTCGACTGGGCCGATCTCCCAGAATCCCTTAGAGGTCACATTCTCTCTCACTAGGTTTTGAAAACAAAGCTCACTGGAAACTCCCTTCCCTTCACGTTTTTTGGCTTCCTTTTTGATGTAAGAGATGACACTATTCCCTATTTCGTCTTATTATCATTTAAGAATTTCAATAATGCCAACTATGTCCCTAAGCTTTGATTTTTACATTTGCACCATCTCGCTTCATTTCCACTAGCTTCCTCTACTCATGCAACATAAGTAACATGAGTACATGTTATAAGTGACTTTCTCAAAGACATCATTACATGTCGTTTTATCGGCACCCGACATTATGCCTCGAAAAACACGCCACCCGACCGCCCGGAATTAGACGAAATTCGACGTGTTAGCTAAATTTCGCAAGATGATTCCAACGGTGAAATCCGTTTCGTCATCCGAGATCTAGAAAAATTTCAGGTTTTGTCCGAAATTACGATTCTTACCTGCCTTCCGCCAAATCGGAATTTTCTCTGCCCATTCTCCTCCTTAAAACGAATTTCATTCCGAAATTTCTTGGACAATCACAACCACTCACATGCATATACCATGACTACACTATAGATGTAAAATCGCCATTAAATATTAAACGACTAAACTACGCATCATCCCTAAACAAGAAGCGCTAGGTGGCCCAGATCGTGTCCTCAAGGCCTCCCACGCTCCTCCACTCCATGGTGCTGTCATAGCACCCTCACTAGCCTCAGGATCTTGCGTCGCAAAACTTGTTCCCGGCTATTCATAATGCACACTAGTCCCTCCTCGAAGGTCCCATCAGTGTCAACCTTAATCTCTCCCCATTCCACTACATCGGTTGGATGCAGGTATACCTCGTGGACCGACATGCTAGGCGGGGTAAGAGCCAATAGTGCGCTACAGTGCCTACCCTCTCGAGTATCTCGAAGGCTGATGAATCTCGCGTGCTTCCCTCGCTTTCCAAACGACCACTCCTCTTGAAATGCCTTGAAGGCGTGATCCTAACCTCGAACTCTAAGGGTCGACGTCGTACATCTGCATAACTCTTCTGTCGGCTCTGAGTCGTGAGAAGACGTTGTCGTATCAAGCTCACCTTCTCGGAGGTATCTCTAATCAGATCAGGACCAGTGATGGAGCTCTCTCCCACCTCGGTCCAACATAACAATGATCTACATGGCCTCCCATACAATGCCTCATATGGTGCCATTTGTATACTACGCACGATAACTATTCTTTGTGGCGAAGATTCCACTAAGGCGATGCTCCTCCCAACTACCCTTATGATCCGGGACGCATGCTGCGAGTGTGTCCTCCCAACACATTATATAATCCACCTGACATGTACCTACCTGACCCTGCTTGGTGTGTAGCGACCTTCCCAAGGTCACAATCCTTGACAATCAATGGACGGTCAACTAGTCCATGTCTGAATGACATCCATATACCAGCCACTTGGAAACCGTGACACCCGATGCAATTTCCAAAGGGGTATCGAATCTTGAGTCACTCAGGCTCCACATCACTCAACTCTAAGTCCGTGCTGATAACCTGACCGTGTGTTTTCATCTCGCGAGTCCTCCGGCTCCTATCACTCAACTCTAAGTCTATGTGATATTAACCAGTGTTGTGTTTTCATCTCGGGCAACATAACTCTTCGGCCTACACTGCGAGCCTCTTACATTCACATAGAAATTTCGGATATCTCCACGGGTCTCTTACACCCACACAGAAATTTCGGATAACTCCACGGGTCTCTTACACCCTCACAGAAATTTAGGATCTCTCCCCTGGTCTCTTACACCCACACATAAATTCGGGATACCTCCCCGCGTCTCTTACACCCACACAGAAATTCGGGATACCTCCCCGCATCTCTTACACCCACATAGAAATTCGGGATACCTCCCCGGGTCTTTTACACCCACACAGAAATTCGGGATACCTTCCCGGGTCTCTTACACCCACACATAAATTCGAGATACCTCCCCGGGTCTCTTACACCCACACGAGCCGAGATATCTCTGGTCTCTTGCCCACGGGACCTTTCGGATACTCACAGCGGGTCTCCTTCACCACAACCCCGGGCTTGCTTCTCACCTTAAGGGATTAACGACCCCCCTTCTTGCTTAATGACCTTTAATTACTCTTCATTTCTGATTCGAACTATGAGTCTTCATTGGACGTAGTCCCAGACAAACAACCCACACTCACGAGTGGTGAATGACCTCTGGGTGCACCCACACCCAGGCTCGGCCCAGCGATGTTAGGTGCACATGAGCATATTGATGCCATCTTGTGACACCTATCCGGAATTCACCACAGACGAGAATCTCTACATGAGTTACTCCGCTAAGTGCGTAATGATTGACATAAACACATTCGAAAATACATGATCCTACTTGAATGTCTACATGATATGGATGAGAATGTGACTCACCCTTTCCCTTCTCGGAGTCTTCACCAGCTCCTCTACGCATTACCCTAAGCCCGAATGTGAGAAAAACATCGTTTCAAAACAAAAGATTTTGTTCTTAGAAACTTCATCTAGAGATTTCGGTAAATATATTAGACTACCCTTGAGGCGGAATTGCTGGATCATTTTGAAAGCAGTCATGGGTCAGCCTCGAGATGAGCTGTTGGACCACTCTCAGCGATTCCTACGGAAAATCTTCCTTGAAATTCTTTCCATGACCATTTCCATTTTCTTTTCTTTAGGTACTTGCATTGCCTCACTTAATTTTCTAGGTTGCCGGTGTATATGAAATACATTATACCATTTCCAAACCACATGCCAATATATAAATTATGCATATTAAAATAAATTAACTCATGACATCATGTTATTCGATTCTTAGCAATAACATCAAGATTAGCTCACTTGAGCTAATCGACAATCGATTTAATTCGATGGCTCTCACCTGATTATATTTATATAATTCCTTATGTTAACATTAAATTCCATGCATTAACATTTCTTTCACCTAGTCAAGCCATCAATTCAAGCTGATATTTTTGCTTACAACACACATGGACCATTTGGTTCAATCAAACAGCGGGACTATTTTTAACCGGTCTCTAAGCGAGTAGTGGGTTGTCAGTGGACAACTCTCTCACCTAACATCGGTTCGATTTATGGAACGAAATCCATGGTCATTCACGGCCCAGCAGCACCCCAGACCATAATTTATGCATAAATTATCACACACCACCCAAATGATCCTAAAGCATCAGCGGGTTCCAAATATTCCGACAGGTGCAATCGAGTTTTGGGACAGAAGTAACCGACCCATTCACAGCCTCAAACACTTCAAACCATTTACAAGGTTCTTAAAACCAAAAATAACCGAGTAGGAGAAGACCCCTACCTCTCAGAGTTGTCAAAACTCCCCAAACCAATGTCCATGCATAGCCCCTGCAGCGTAGAACAACTTTGCTTCTTGGCTCGACAAGATCCGATGGTTTGAAAGCCGGGAAATCTAGAGAGAAGTTGCACTTTCTCTCTCTAAAAACCCTCCATTTTTCAAAATATGCTCTCCCCTCTCCCCACTGCTAGATTCCAACATAAATGGAGAAGAGAAGTCTCCTGTTTGTTCCCCTCTTTGCCACATGTCAAATTCTCATTAGTTGGTAGAATTTCTTATCCATTTAATCCACCAACTTTGGATTTCCTTCAAATTAGGAGGTGCCACATGTCACCCATGGGCCCCACACTTGAGCTCAAGTTGATTGATTCTATCTTTGACATGGCGCGTTTAGTACTTAAAATGGAGCGAGTGTCACGGCATTAAACATTGCCTCGAAAACGTGCAAATTCAGTATCTGAAGTTCGAAATTTAGCCTTGGTAGTAGATTTCGCGAGGTATTCAACGGATTGACCCATTGCATGGGTCCACCATGCTTCCATAGCTATTGTCCCTTGGTGTGTTTGGCCAGGAATAGTATCGCAGGAAGACAAAGCGGCATCTCTATTAATCCGCCGGACCCTGCGGCGGGACTCCATACCTTCACCGTGGGGACACCTTCAGATACCACCAGCACAACCCAAATTCATTTCCTACCTTTGGGCGTAAGCAATTAAATGATAATTTTTATCGATTTTGTGGAACTATAATAACAAGGTTTACTTCATAAAATATGTTTTATTTATAGCATAATATACAGAGGCTTATAATAATATTCTTAGCCAATAATTTCATGAGAATCTACAAGGTTTGAAGGAAAACTTGATCTTTGTAGAAAATCCTTGATATTTTACATAGGTAAGGCACACCCGAGAACAGTTGCAAATTGTCTAGCTCGCTTACAAACTGAAATGGAAACATCCTATATATAGAGGGAAGCCGGACATGAAACCCGGACTTCAAATCCTAATAATACACATTCTTTACAGTTGTTTGGTTTTGGAAAAATAGGGGTTGAAATCTATTGGCTGCTTCAAACTATGGGCGGGAAAATGACAATCTTTCTTTCAATCACTTTATCCTTTAACATTTTTCACCCACTTACATGCTCCAAATCTTAGTGGGCTGTTATTTTCAGCTAGTCTCTTATCCATATAGTGGAGCGCCTATGGAAAGGAATCCTATTCCTGCCATTTTACCATGGGCAGAAAATTCTAATTTTGAAAAAGAAGCTAATCGTAATTTCGATCAAAACCCGGGAATTTTCTAGATCTCGGATGACAAAAATATTTCACCCGTTGGAATCGTCGCGAAATCTAGCTACTACATGAATTTGTGAATTTCGAATAGTCGCCCAATTTGCATGTTTTGAGGCATCGAGTATCAGTCATATCAAACGACATGTGATATGACAAAAGTCACTTATAACATGTACTCATGTGACACATGTTGCATGAGTATAGAGATAATGGAAATGGACGGCCGAGATAGTGCCAAGTGTCAAAATCCAAGATTTTAGGGACATGGATGAAATTTTTGAAAGTTAAATGATAATAGGACAAAAAGATGAATAGTTATCATCTTCCTCCTTGAAAAGGAGACGAATGCGGGGAAAAAAAGATGTCACGAGGCTGGGGTTTTGATTTTCTAGTGAGAGTAAGTAGGATCACGTATTTACTTGAGTGTGTGTTTACATTGGACCGATATGCACTTAGATTGGGAAGTAACCCATTTAGGGTGATTAAATTTCTTGATGATAGCTCACCACATTCGAGGAAAGAAAATTATTTTAATTACGAGGAGGCGTTCGAAGGCGACTCATCTAAATTCGATTTTGAAGAAAGCCGGGTTGTGGCTTTGGTGTTTTAGTTGGATACATGTATTAGAATGTTTTAAACTTTTAATATATGTTGTATAAGAGTAAATTATTAACTCTTGAAACTATAGTATATAGTTAGTGTATATTGATGAGTATTGTTATGGGCCCCCAAGTAATTCGTTTTACTCATGTATATGTCTCCGATGTTGATGTTGGGATAGGTGGTTCTTGGGGTAGAGCTCCCGCACAAAGGGGCTACGCCCGATTTTCATAAGTGGTGTCGGGTTACCTGACATCCATGATTATTCCGCGGGTTGACGGGTTGTCAACGGATCCCCGGGTTTTGGGGCGTCACAACTTGGTATCAGAGCTTAGGTACACGAATACCTAGGGCTTGAGGGCTTGGGCTTAGGCCATAGTCGTGTAAGAACATCACCACTTGGTGTGGCTCGATGTTAGGTTTAGGTGTGAGATTACCTAGGAAGGCACGAGACAAAACTAGAACATTGCATGTGTGTTTTATGTGTGATCATGTGAATTGTTGTATGTGTATGTGTGAATGGTGTATTATAACATGGATGGATTATGTGTTGTGATTGTTTGTGTGAGTGGGTAGCATAGAAGTGTTGGAAAAGTTTTGGAGTTTGCCAATTATTGGCGGGAAGAAAATAAATAAAATAAATTTTAATAAATTTATTTGGTTTATTGGAAAATGAAAAGAAAAAAGAATAGAGGTGAAGAAAATTGTGTTTTCTAGGTTTCGATTGTGTAGGCGAAGAAAATGGATAAAATAAATTTTATAAATTTATTTGGTGCATGAAAATGAAAAAAATATGTATATGTGTTTTTGGGAGTTTTCGATAAACTGGGAAAGAAATAAGAAAAAAAGTGTGTGAAAAAATATATATATACAGTAGGATTGGTTGGAAATTTGCGCTTTGCGTAATCACGATACAATAGGAAATTGTATTGTGACAACACACATCCGGGCGTGCAATGGGTTTATTTGTAGGTGTGTCCCTGAAGCCACAGCATGTTGTGACATGGCCGGATTTGTGATTAGGAAGTGAAATTTGGGAACTATTTAACCTTAGGTTCTTTGGGTTACAGTGTATAAACGACATGGGCGATTGGGTTGCGAGGTGTTTATGTCATGATACACCAAGTGTATTCTTGGGAGGCTTGAAATTTGGGAGGAGTGTCCCTGATACACTGGACCCAGCTGATATCGGCAGAAATTTGAGGGCTTGGTGGCGGGAGAGAGTGTCCTGATACGAGGTTGTATTGTGAGTAGAGGGTTGTTTCTTGGGAGTTTGTATGTATTACTTGTAGTGTGTGTGACAGAGTAGTGTATTGTGACTCGATTACCTTGTTTAAAGACACTATTTGGGACCTTTGTTCATGAACACTCATTACAAGATTTTTTAAAAAAAATATGAAATTAAATTTTTTGAAAAATAAAATAAAATCAAATCAAATCAAATCGAATGAGTTAATATTTTAAAATGAAAATTTCAAAAATAAAATTTTGATGTTAAATATGATTTGATACATAGAAATGATTGTCTTGCATTGCTTATGAATGCGGGACTTAAATATAAAGAGAGTATTTTACGTAGGAATAGTGTCACCGAGTTTGTGTTTATCTTGTAAAAGTGCGCATTGAAATTAACGCCTTTGAGTTTAGCAGATATGGCTAGTAGAGGGCGAAAGGGCATTAGAGGGCGTCCACGAGTGCGGTCGGTCACCATAGGCATTTGACCACGGCTTTTTTGATCAGCGGGACTTTGTTGGGCTGGGATTCGCGACTCTTTGTAGTTGCCTGGCTTAGTACGACGGGTGGTGAAGGTCAGGTAACCTCCAGATTTGGGGCACATCATCCTCAGGCATTCACGGGAGGAGGAGATCCAGATGGTGACGAGACAATTGGTTCATCCGGATCGAGGTGTTAGAGGCTATGGAGATTACCTCTACGACACTACCCCGAGTTAGGAGGTAGGCTAGCGTTCGGTAGAGGGTGGGAAAACAGTATGGTGGAACTGAAGCGATGACATGGGCGAGTTCCGAGAAGGCATTCATGGAGTGTGTTATTTTTCCAGAATCTTGCGAGGCATGTGAGAGGCTCGGGAGTTCCTAGATTTGAGACGGGGGACGATGGCAAGTGATGGATTATGTGGCTAGATTCATGAGAAGACTAGCCCTGCTGATGATTATGGGGCCCGCAGTGGACATGGCGAAGTCGGGGTCGAATGGTGAAGTTGTCCATTCGAAGGTAGGATTGTAAGGACCGCCTGCGGACATGGACTCTATGGTTGGGACAAACTGACATAGAGAGAGATCCCTCGAGGATGCACGGAGCACTCGGGATCACGAGGAGTGTTAATTATTATGAAGGAGGATGTTATACTTGGATTCGGGGAAGAGCGAAGACCACGCAACCTGGTTCGGGACGGAATTTGTCATGCCCAGATCCTGGTCAGGCCGTTGTGGATCAGGCAGGAGTTCGGGGTGCGAGACTACTCGCGGGATCTTTCGCTTCTTTATCGACGCTGGTATATCCAAGTCTTATAATTATATCAACATATCATATATACAAAGTCCAAAATAAAACTACCACCAGTGGTGTTTACAAGGTCACATATACAAAGATCGAAGTCCCATTTACATATTCAAAACTATGCATTTACATTACCGATCGGGAAGCTGCACCCATGTTGATGAACCCCTACTCGTGTGCCGCCTGCACAGAATGCCAAGATCACTGCCTCCTTCTTCTCGTACCTACACTGTTAAAAACCCATGCTAAGCTTATACGCTTGGGTGGGAAACATATGTAGTATGCATATACACATTTATATCTCAGCATATCAACGGATATCAGAATTTCCATGCATTCATATAATGGACTTATACAAGTACTTATGCTTATAACAGACTAATGTTTATTCGGATCTCCCGTAGGAGTTATAGAGCTTATTCTTATTTAGAACTTATGCTTATAACAGATTTATGTTTATCCGGATCTCTCGTAAGAGCTACAGAGCTTATTATTATTCAGAAATACCCGTAGGTATTACGAATCATAACGATACACATTTGTTTACTCTTATTCATCATTCAAGTTATTTTCATATAACTATGGGAATACCTAGACCAGTACTAATAAATGAGTAAGACACAGCACAATAAGTATCCGAAGATACTATACAAGATCAAGTATCGTAGCACAAAGCGTGAGGCGCCGGCTAATCAACAGAGTGTCGTAGCACTAGTTAGGAGTACCGAAGTATTGAACAGGAGTGTCGTAGCACTAATCGAGTACCGGGCATCGAACAGAGGTCAGGAAGACTAATCTAAGTACCAGCATTTCAATCGTGAGAGTACCGGCATAATTAGAGAGTACCGAAGTACTAAACAGAGAGTACCGAAGTACTATACGTGCCTGCCCACGTAACAGAGGTGTCGTGTCATTTAATAACTGGTCTATGGCATTCCTACGATTATATGTATTCAAAAACTTCCTATCTTATTATTGGGGCATGAACTTTGCTCCCATCGATCTCATCCTTTTCACTTAATTTCATCCTTTTCTATACTTCCGGTATGCGAATTTTAGCTTAAATACGCGAAAATAGCAAAACAAAATGAGGAACCATCGGCACGACCGCCGACCGGTACTGGCACCGATTCAGTTCGAGTGGCTACCGAGCACGATTCGAGCGGCACCGCACCGCTTGCCATCGCATCAATCCGCACCAGACCGCCCAAAGGGTACCGTACCTATTCTCGAATCTGCCCGTAAATGGCGCCACCAATTTTCATGCACTTTTTCTTCCATAATTTCTATCTCCATTCTTCATCAAAAATTAACATGGAACTTTCCAAACAACTCAATGTGCACTTTTAATTAGCCAAAGAATCCAAAGATTCAAGCCCAAGTTCACCCAAATTCTACAAAACCTTGGAATTGTAAAGGATTCCATATCTACATATTATCAACTATGGATTTTTAACCCAAATTCCCTTAAATCTAGAGTTAGGATGTATTCCTAACAAAACCCTAGAAAAGGGAACCAATTTAATCTCCAAGGAAAACCCTAGCAATCCATACCCAAGTAGTTTATGTACAAAAATCATACCAAAATCAATACAATTCCATACTAAACTCCAAAAAAATTCATACAAAAGTCATGTATCCATACCTTGGCTTGACTTCTCTAACTTCCTTCTTCTCCTCCCTCCCGTAGCTTCCTTATGTACCTGGAGACCCAAAATAACTCATTTTTGGTCTCTCTATTTATAATTAAACTTGCCTTTTAGTTGCTTTTAGTCCCCTCCAACTTTTTGCCCCATTTGTATTCCACTTCCTTTATTTTATTATTTTGGCCTCTAATTTTATTAATTCATGTCTTTGATGCCCTTTGACAAATTACACTTTGTCCTTGAATCTGTACACTTCGGGTATCTAAGTTTCCATGTTTCACATTTAAATTTACTAAAAATTCATCTTATGCCTACAAAATACCCTAAACATGTTGAAAACAACTAGGGTATATTTCGGAGTGTTACAAGGGCCAGGATTGGGCATCTAGTCAGCCAGGGTAGAGGATATGTTACTTATGCCGACAACCTGGGCATGTGAGAAGGGATTGCCCCCAGAGACAAGGATCCCAGGACTCGGGGACAAGATGTCCCAAGAACTAGAGCAGAGATAGCTCATTCCTCCACAATCTCTAGACTGGCCAAAGGAACCGGCCAGTTTCGGGTGCTATACAAGCACCTTCCTGAAGACGTGGGCCAGAGGGGCCGAGTGTGGGTTTGAGGTTAGGCACAGGACTCAAAGGCAGGATTTCTAGTCAGGCAGTGGGCAGAGATATGTTATTTCACGACAAATTATGCATATGAGGCGAGATTGTCCTAGGAGGCGCAGGTCCCATGCACATTGAAATGAGCATACGTATGTTTCTGATATGTAAGGGTATGTTTCTACTGCAGACTTGTTGACTATAGTGAATGGCTTTAAATTCCTGATGCATCATATTCATTCATTGTTGCATCTTGTGGGATGGATTTGGGCTTTTAGAGGTTAAGGCTTTTAGAGTAGCTTGGTGGCATAGATGTTTCCTAGGATGCAGAGAGTTGACCCCGATAGGCTCCGGGATTACGAGTTGTAGACTCCGAGATTTGCCTATGGTGTGACTCGAGAATGGGGTGTCACAAAGGTAAGTATCATTATGCTCATGGGCACGTAACATCGTGACCAGCCCAGTGTGTGGGTGCACGGTATGGTCATTCACCACTCTTGGTGAGTGTGGGTTGAGTTTGGTTCTGGGACTATGTCCAAGGAAGACTCATAGTTCGAATCAGGAAATGAAGAGTAATTAAAGTGTGTCAAAAGTCCATATGGGGCCAAGCATCCCCTAAGGTGAGAAGCCTGGAGTTATGGGTGAAGGAGACCCGCGGTAGTATCCGAAAGGTCCTGTGTGGGTGTAAGAGACCCTTGAGATATCCCACTTCATGGGTGTAAGAGACCCGGGAGGTATCCTGAATTTCACAGTAGATAGACCTATATAGATCCTGACTTCGTGTGTGTAAGAGACCAGGAGGTATCCCGACTTCAGGGTGCAGAGACTTGGGGAGAGATCCCAAATTTCTGTGTGGGTGTAAGAGACCCGGGGAGAGATCCCAAATTTTTGTGTGGGTGTAAGAGACTCAGGAAGAGATCCTAAATTTCTGTGTGGGTGTAAGAGACCCGTGGAGTTATCTGAAATTTTTGTGTGGGTGTAAGAGATCCGTGGAGATATCCAAAATATCTAGCATGTAAGAGGCTCGCAGCAGCCGAAGAGTTATGGGCAAGGTTCGAGATGAAACACACGGTCAAGTTATCACATAGACTTAGAGTTGAGTGATAGGAGTCGGGAGTGACTCGAGATGAAAACACACGGTCAGGTTATCACGTAGACTTAGAGTTGAGTGATAGGAGTCGTATGACCTCGAGAATTGATACCTTTGGAATTGCATTTGGTGTTGCTCGAAGCCAGCAAGTGTCGTGATTATGCCTCAAAAAGTGCTATTTTGAGCCCTATTTATTATAGGTGTTGAGTGCTTTTTGTGTACTAATCATTCTAATTGACCCAATTTGCACATTAAGGTCCCTACTATTTTAATGATCACATTTTGTGGCAAATTTTGCAGTTTTTGCGAGCTAATTATGCCGAAATTGTTGAGTCGATCCAAGCACGAAGAATTCAAATCAAACTCAAGATTGCACATCAAAGATCAGAAGGAAAGAAGAGCAAATGTGAAGAAATTGCACCACCATAGAAGGCTTCCTCAAGGCACCGTGCATCCCGAGCATTGTTCCCTCCAAAGAGTTTATTCCTCGCTTTTTTACGCCTACCTTTGTTACAATTTGGTTTTTCTTTCTGCCACCCTGTTGTAATCACTTATGTTTGGATTGCATGGTATTTCACTTGGTTTGTAAGGCTGCTATGCTTCATTTTGTATACATTGTTGAAGCTGACGATTTTTTTGGTCGGGAATTAAATTAATCTGCCTCTCGTTTTTCTGTTTTTCTCATTTTCTTCTCCTTTTGCTATCAACACTCCTCTGAGGATGACAACTCAGAGGATGGTTGGCTAGGTGACAGGCCGGAAACGCGATTTGTAAAATGTGTGCCTAAATGCGCAAGTGTACTGTGAGTCTGGGTAATATAGTGTACTTATCGTGACCTGATATCGACATTCTCGTGAAAGGTGTATTAATCCACAGATTCTGCTTAGATAACATTCGAAGAATGACTTAAGAGGGAATTCAATTGGCGTAAAGACTAACTGAACTGTTGATTTAATTAAAGCATGAAGCCTAGGGTTATATCTCCCTCGTCACGCTCAATGGATTGTTTTTCTAAAGAGATTGTTATTCAATACATTTATAATCGCCATGGTGAGGTGATCTTTGTCACGTGATATCCTCTCGGTATATCCGCCTATCTCAATAGAACGAGTATATCTCTATCTCTACTCAAGATTCGAGATGCTTAAATGTTCTACCCCTAGATACCACCTTCAGTCCTGGAATATCTCTATCGGGACCGAATCACCAAGGCTACTCTACCCAGATCCCTCGAATAATTTCATCTCTCGAATCTCTGGACTTCCAAAGGCGGCTATATGCTAATGCTGGCCAAACATTATCATATAATTTAAATACGTGTATAGAGTAGATTCACAATTTATAAACAATTGAATAACATAAAAGACTTAATCCTTAATCCATATCATATGACGTGGTTCGACGAACCCTAGAAAAATATCTAGAATTATAATAAAAGAAAGATGAAACCGCTTATCACAAGAAAACATTGTTCTACAATCCCAAAATATCAAAAACATGAAAAGCGGTACAAATCCTGCACTTCGAAGACAAGTAATACCGCTCGAAATCCTCGCCGTTGTACGCCCCGATACCCTAATTTCGAGCCATCCATTTTTAAATGATGAGGTGCAGATTTCGAGTCGACGCCGCTGATTGCAGGACGTCAGCGACGTGGTGATCGCCGCGACAGGATAGCCTACTCTCGCCTCGCCCTCAATGTTCCAAAATCGCTCTAGCCGCTATTTACGCTCCAATGAACTCAGAACTACACCCGCACACAAAATCGTGGATCTAGCCACAAAACTATAAAATTATTATAAAATAAATGTGAAAATGATTTAACCGACGCTGGAAAAGTGTAGATGAGTGTTTTAGGCACTCATCACACCCCCAAACTTAGTTTCTTGTTTGTCCTCAAGAAATAACCGACTCTAGACAGACACACCCGACACCACGCAACTAACACTAAGACAAGGTGCAATATGTCGAAAAATAGGGATCAAATTCGACTGACTCACATACCCACCGCTTTTTGCTCGATGTCTGCTGAAGGCATACGATATTTTGACTTTCGGTAAATTCGATTGAGATAGGTGAAACTGACTAGTGCATCAAATCTCACTCGTTCAATGGCCTTTCCCAAAAACCCCATGTGCTTATACGATGACCTTGCATTATGCCTAGGTTCCGATACCCCCAAACTTAAGCTCAACCCAATCTATTAGGAAGAAGCTTAACTAGGACAAGGATAGAACGCACTCCATTTATTTATGTCCACATACCTAGAAATGTCCTATGTACCAAAACAAAATGGAAGAAGACCTAGTGCCAAGAAGTTTTAGCCAAGTGTCTCCCAGAAGGATCCATCGTGACTTCACCGGTCAAGTTAAGGGCACCAGTATTAAATTCTTCAAACTTCAATTCGAACACTCAACCAAACTCGATGGCCCTAGGTTGCGTGAACGATCCATCTTCTGTCCCATGTAACGGGCAAAGGTCAATGACTCCCTGCAATGTACTGGCTCATAAGTATTAGGGCTTTGATAGGCCTCGTAGACTGCAGCCTGGATTCCGATCGATGATCCCGCTTATTCCTATGCATATACCTATTTTTGCCATTTTTCTTTTTCTTTTTCTTTTCTATTGTTTTTGTATTTTCTTTGGTCGGGGCTCGATGGCAATCCTCTTGATTGGGTGTCCTATCACTCAAATGGTCTCGAATCTCCCTAGGTCGATCGAACTAGTAAATGGGTTCTAAGACGGCGTATACTCAAAGTCACTAGTGTGTGAGTGCGTGATAGTGGTTTTTGAGAACTGCTTTTGACTACCCGAATTGGATTCACTAGCCCTTTTAACTATTCAACCTAATTACCGAGCATCAAGCAAATGTATGCATTCAACAAGTTTACAAGGAACTCAATCCAAAATTGATCCTCAATTTTCAACATGGCACACATGTATGCAATTACTACATGCAAGAATGTCCTAAAAATATAATCAAACAACCAATACATGTATTCATGAACATGAAAGTGCGATGTAAAATAACCAAAACAAAACACACTAATATGCGAACACACTAAAAATACTACACACTACTAAACCAAAACACAATAAACAAAACACAAAACATAGCATCTGATCACCAAATCCCTACCCCAAACAAAATATCCAAAGGTCCCCACCGGCAAGATAAAACATAGAGGTAAGGGAACTCCCCGAATATCACCGCGGTGGAGGGTGGTGGATGGTGAAAAGCGTAAGCCGAGCGAGTCGGGTCCGCATAGATCGCCGTCGTGAGAATGATGGGCCTGATCGGGCCAGAACTGTCCTCATGTCAAAGACGCAAATACTCCATATCCCGAGTACGACCTCTGCTCCTGGGTCTCATCCCAGCACGCGCCAAAGCGCCAAAGGAGTGAGAGCACCGGTCCTCATTATCCGGGAAGGACCGGGGGAACGGGTCACCGAGGTCAGCCGGGGCGGCGGAGGTGGTCGAGACGAGGTGGCGCGGAGGTGGGTGAGACGAGGACTGGCCACGTCCTCCCGGGTGTGTCACCCAGAACTACAAAGCGAGCCCGATAATCGAAGCTCACCGCCCGAGGGCTCGTGGACCCGAGTCGTAGACCTCAGTCAGGGCGGGACACCGTGTGTTCACGGACCGATATGGCCTTGATCGATGAAGCCGCCTCATTGTTGTCAAGGCACCCCGCTTGTTTGCACAAGCTAAATATCGTAAAAAGGGTGCCCCAGTTCATCTTCGCATCCCGTTATGGAGGATGGCATCCTCGATAACCCGCCCAACATCACCGGGATATCCCGATGATGGCAAAGTCAGCAGGATCGCTGGTCAAGTTACCTCACAACACATTCGCCGTCGGGATAAGACTAAGTGATGAAGTGATGCCAAACCTAGAATGTAGGCCAAATGCTTGGCCTTGAAATTGACCGCATGGCCCGCACAGTTGATCCTCCACTCACCCCTACTTTTGGTCACGATGACCTCATGGTAGCTCGGATGCCCGCTGAAATGATCAAAGGGTCCGCGGACATGCTCCAGGCCATAGAAACTATTGACCGACCAAGACCGAAGTCGATCATCACACCTCGCACCCTCGACCTCGACATGGAAGCGAGGTTGGCGTAAAATTCGAACTACGCCATTGCCGCTGGACGAGGGGTCGCATAAGGCACGCCACACTTTAGCCTCGATCGCCTTCTAAAGAAATCATCGGGTGATGAAACCCTTCTCTCTAATGAAGGATCGGTTTTTGCACCAGTTAAACCGATCCGCGCACTCGCTTATAAAACGAGATCAACGGAGTCGAGTCCTCGCCGGGTCGTGACCGCGTGCAACTTCCGCCCTCGCTGCATACTGGGCACCTAGACAAAAATCGAACACCTAATGTGCACCACAAAATCAACTAAATAACTACCTAATGACTCAACAAAACCTAAATGGGACTCAAAGACCCTAAGGAACCTAGCTAACCCGAAATGAATTCCTAAAAGACCTCTAGACTACACAAAAACGCACAAATGAACCCTAGACTACTGTACCCAAGCTAGAATCGGGCACACAATGGTGGAAATGCCACTATGACCCAAAAACCGCCAAAGGTGACTTAGCGCGGGTCGGCGAAAGGTGGAGTGGTCTCCGACCAGACGAACGGAGTTCAAGAAGGTTGGGCACGGACGGCGCGCGAGGGAGCTAGGGTTTCAGAGGAAAGGGGCGTATGGTGAAGGTGTAAAATGAACCATTCTCGGGTTAACAGGCCATGTCGCGACGCATGGGTTCACGCCGCGACGCGGGCGTGCAGGATTACGATTGAAATGACGCCGCGACGCGACGTAAGGCTTCAAATGACGTCGCGACGCGGAGAATTCACGTCAGCGACGCGACGCATGCCTTCAAAATGACGTCAGCGACGTGAGAAATCCACGCCGCCGACGTGACAGAGCTTCAAAATGACGTCGACGCGGAGAAATCCACGCCGCGACGTGACAGAGATGAAATTTCACGTCAGCGACGCGACGTAGAGTGTCTCGAGAAGAAATTTTGAACACACTACTCAGCCCACTTTTTCGAGAACTCTTCACGTGTAAACTTCATTCCGGGCATTGAACACGCTATAAGACTTGCACCCACGCTTCCGGGTCCTGCAATTAAACCAACAAGCAGAAACACTGATCATGAACACAACTAGAAACCAAAATTGGCTTAAAATAACCAATAGAACTTGAAACTACAAAATTTAGGAACACTTGCCTCCCAAGAAGCGCTTATGTTTAATGTCGTTAGCCTCGACGACCTCGAATCTCACTCAGGTAAAGACACTTAGATAAACTCGAGAAATGCTTATGCGCATCCTTATGCTGGGCTCACACCCAATGCCTGGGCAGGATGAAATAATTTTCCGTACATGCCCCGTCTCTTCTCGTCTTTCGTACAAGCCGTTTATCCCTAAATTTTTCTCTATCGCCTTGCAAAATCTCTCCGTGTACCGAAGTTCCGAGATATCTCATTTGATCATTGCCTGATGCTTCACGGGTTGAAATATGGAAAGTGATTTCTGCCTCCTTGACTCTCAATTTGAGTTCACCTCTGCACATTGATTTGAGCTTTTCCCGTGGCTAGGAAGGGTCTACCCAGTATGATGGGAACGGAGTCGTCTTCTTCCATGTCCAGAATGACAAAGTCAGCTGCGAGGACGAATTTACCAACTTCTTTACTAGACATTCGAATATACCCGAGGATGTCAGAGGACTGTCTGCAAGCTGTGTCGATCAGAGTCGATTTTGGTTCCCCCAACTTTAGCCTTTTAAACATCGAAAGTGGCATCAAGTTGATGCTGGCTCCCAAGTCACACAGGGCTTTCCCAGATACCCGATTCCCTATAGAAAACGGTATAGAAAAGCTACCCGGATCTTGAAGTTTTGAGAAGCTTCTTTTGCAGGATGGCACCGCATTCCTCATAAGGCGATACCCCATATTCCTCCAACTTCTTACTCGCCAAGATCTTTCTCATGAATTTCACGTAACTAGGCATGTTTTCCAGTGCCTCCAAAAAGGGTATATTAATATGTAGCTTCAAGATGTCAAGAAACTTTGCAAACTGCTTCTCCAACTTACCTTTCTTCAACCTCGAGGATACCTGGATCGGGTATGACAAGTTCATCCGCTTTTGTCCTGTTGTCTAGCCCCGCTTATTATCCTTAGCCGCCCATAACTCCGAGGTTGCCCGCTTTGCATCCGGTCCTTCTCGGAATGCTCGAGTCTTGCTCCCGAATTTCGCCTTCTTACCACTAGCTTCGACCGGGGATTTTCAACTCTTTCCACTCCCAGAGTGATAGCCTCTTGGCAAGATTCTTCCCTTCTCCTCTAGGGTTTACCTCGAATCGTTTGGTAGTGAACCCCGTTGCCTTTCACAATAGATTGGCCATTTGACCCATCCACTTCCAAATTTCTCAACTCCAGGCCGCTTGATTGTTCAATCGAGTCAGCCACGCATATTCGCCTTGGTCTCATTCATGAAGGCGGTATGTGAGGTGAGCATCTGGGCAAAGGCTTGTTCTAAGTCCACTTTTTTCTCAGGTGATGGCTCACTAACTCGATTAGATGGCATATTGTTCTGATTGTTCCTCCATCCATACCCTCGATCAGGTTCGACCGCTCGACTCGATTAGTACGCCACCCTCGCCTTGATTTTGATTTCCCGTAGTTGTTTCCATACCTACCCCGCCGTGGTCAGATTCCTCGACCGAACCCGACACATAATGGGCTTGCTCCACTGTAGGGTTTCCTGACTGACATTCCACACTACTATCGCCCTCCACGTAATCTACACAACTCCCATGGAGTGGTCTCAGATGGCATGTGTTGCTCCCCACCGTCTATTTAGCTGCTTAGTCAGCTGTGCCACATGATTTACCAGATTATTGAGGACAGCATTGTCTGTGCCACCCACCGTGTTTACTAGTGTAGCCTTTTCTAGGTTCACTGATTAGTGTTGGTTACAAAGATCTTCCTAATATCTCATACGCCTGGTCTCGTGGTTTTCTTCATCAATGATCCTCCAAATTCGAGGCATCTATCATTGTTCGGATTGTACTTCTCATACCATCAGAAGGTGTGGACTTGCATCCATCCGTTAGCTCATGGTGAGACACTTCCACAATTCATGAAACCCGTCCCATGCCTCCGCCAGTTCTCCTCTAGTTAACCAAACGTATTGATCTCTGCAATGTCGTGCAATTTTCAAGGTGGAAAAAGAACTTTGGTAAGAAACTTATATCAAATCGCTCCATGTAGTAATGGAATCTCGTGGTCGACCGGGTTAGCCAATGCTCGCCTCATCCCCGAGTGAAAGTGGGAACAACCGTAATCTTAGAGCTTCTTCGCAACCTCACAGATTGATGGTATCGCGTAAACTTCGAGGAAGTTAGTCAAATGCATGTTCTGACTTCTCACGGGTAGTCCATGGAACAAGATATTCGCATCGACTGCGGATCGACTTCAATTCGAAATTGTTTCGCTTGAATCTACGTCTGATCGCTGCCTGAACAACTGTAAACTAACTCATCTAAAAGCATGTACGGATCATCTGGCTGTATAAACGGCCTGGGCGCTTGATTCCTCCCGTGATTCCCATTTCGACTTCTCTGTGGTTCAGTTTGTTCAACGCCAAACTCTTGTTCTTCCGTGCTTTCCATGACTATTGGGATTCTAACTGGCTCGCTCTTCTATTCTCGGCGCAATCTCACAGAAGTCTTTCTATTCAGATCACACAAAGCCGATTAATTCGATTTTGCCGTCGCATGTACCTCATTAAACCCGTGATCGCAATAACTGAACTAACAAAACCAAATTACCAGCACTTGTAAAAATAACAAAAGAAACGAAAAAAATTCAGAATACTATCTATGTGCTCACTTCTCTATATCAATTTAAACCTTTCCCCGGCAACGGCGCCAAAAACTTGACAGGCCGGAAACGCGATGTGTAAAATGTGTGCCTAAATGCGCAAGTGCACGCGTAGCCCCAAGTAATATAGTGTACTTATCGTACGGATATCGATCCTCAGGGAAAGGTGTATTAACTACAGAGATTCTGCTTCTTAGATAATATCTGAAGAATGACTTTAAGAGGGAATTCAATTATGTAAAGACTAACTGAATTGTTGATTTAATTAAAGTATTGTTTTAAAGCCTAGGGTTATATCTCCCCCTGTCACGTTCAATGGATTGTTTTTCTAAAGAGATTGTTATTCAATACATTTATAATCCGCTCTATGGCGTAGGTGATCTGGCCACGAGATATCCTCTCTCGAGGTATATCCGCCTATCTCGCTAATAGAATCGGGTATATCTCTATCTCTACCGCATTCGAGATGCTTAAATGTTCTACCCCTAGATACCACCTTCTCGAACCGGAATATCTCTATTGACCGAATCAAGAAGGCTACTCTACCTGCATCCCCGAATACCCTCATCTTCGAATCTGATCTCCAAAGGCGGCTATGCTAATGCCGCCAAACATTACCACTTAAATACAGGTATAGAGTAGATTCGACAATTTATAAACAATTAATAACATAAAGATCAACTTAATCCATATCATATGACAGGTTCGACGTAACCCTAGAAACATCTTAGAACATAATAAAAGAAAAGATGAAACCGCTTAATACGCGTAAAACATTGTTCTACAATCCCAAAATATCAAAACATGAAAAGCGTACAACCGCACTTCCTCGAAGACGCTGTCACCGCCCGAAACCTCGCCGCTCGTACGCTCCCGATACCCCACTCCTCGCAGCCATCCGCACTTTAAATGATGAGGCGTGATTTTTCGAGCTGGACGCCGCGACGCGGTGACGCCGCCATCGCGGGTGATCGCCGCGACGCGACAGTCACTTCCCGCCGCTTCCTCAATGTTCCAAAACTCGCTTCCAAAAAGTCGCTATTTACGCCTCCAATGAACCCGTGAACCACACCAGACACAAAATCGTGATCTAGCCACAAAACTTATAAATTATTATAAAATAAATGAAATGACGAACCGACGCGAGCGTAAGATGAGAGTTTTAGGCACTCATCACGCCAGCCTCTTCCCCTTTAATAAGAGGAGGGCTGCTAGGGTTTGGAGGTAACGATGGTCCTCTGCTTTAATCACGATTTTTGGTTGTTTGCCCTCGCTTCTCACTTAGGTTAAAATCTCTAAGTATGCTCTCTTTTAATGTGTATTTGGCAAGTTTTGGGTTCAATGATACTTTCATTAGATCCATCGAGGCTCGCTAGTTGTCTCTCGCTAGTTATCGTGAGTAGGGTTTCTTTTGAGATGTGTTTTCACCAAGTAGGAACATTTATGCCCATTTAAATGCTATGTTTCAAAAGGAAAATCATAGGGTTTAGTTTTTAAAGCTAAATGAAGATCCGGTTCGGAAAATGACTATATGTCATGCTCCCCAACGCGAGGAAAAGGACCCGAGGACATGTTAGTTGCCCTAAAAACCCTAACCTGGCCGAGACTTCAAGGAGTTCTTTTCTTATTTTTCTTCATTTTATTTTCAATTTTAAACCCCAAAACCTCACTGTTTTTAACCAAACCTTGAAAATCCAAATTTAATTCACCGCTTTGATTGCACTCAAATCATTCAGACGAAGAAAACCCACCCCCCCGTGTTCGACCCTAGACCACTATACCGGGCAAAGAGCTTAACCACGGCAAGAGGAACTTAGATATAAATTTTGTTGATTCCGGACACCCTACCGTGGCACGACCAAATGGCGCCTGCTGTCGGATGGTGCCTATGCATTTGACGAGTTATGAACACTTGTGATCCTCATCACAAGTTTTGGTGAATTTTTATTTCTCATTGTCATTTTTTTATTTTATTTTCATTTCAAAAAAAACGTGTCAGCAGGATTACTGTTGGTGTTTGGTCCCGGCTCTTGTAAACGCGTTGAATTTGAACCCAATGGAAGAGGGACAGTACGGTCAGCATGTGGCAGGGGGTAACCCTAGTTCATATATGTCCATGAGGGATTACATAAACCAGTCATGGCAAAGTCAGCAACCTGTGGAGAGGAACCCAAATGAATATAGGTCCATGAGGGACTATGGAAGCCAATGGATGAGTTCCCCATATGGTAAAGCATAACCATAGCTGGGGGGGAATCACACACACCCTCATGGGAACCAAGACCTCCACAATATGCCCTTGAACCTCCATTTTTTCAACTCACACCCCAGCCACCACAGTCAATCCCTCCATTTGAACAAGCAATTTTGGACCTACCCGATAGTGGATGACTTTGTGCGTAGAATAAGGAGATTAATGCCCATCTTGATCAGAGAGAATTGTCACCGGTGAATAATTTGAACAAGAAATTGATGGGCTAAAGAATGGCCTTTGAGCACAAATGGGACAACCTGCAAGACTCCATTGAAAGCCTCATCAATCAGCAGCAGTGTCCACCAGAGGATGAGTGCTTGACTGAACAATTTTGGGTGAGCAAGTTCAACTGGCAGCCTGTGGAGAATTGAAATGGAATCGAGAGAAGCTCCCCGAGAACTCGCAGGATTCCCAAATCAAAGTAATTTTGGCCTGAAAAAGAAGAACAAATCAGTGCCTTGATAACTGAGGAGGGCAAAGGGTATAGAAGCAAGGAAAGAGCCAAAAGCTACCCTTCAACCAATTCCTTTGAACCAACCCACCGCCACGCCCTGCCTACTAAATGCCCACTCGCGCAAATTCCACCCACCAAGCATATTCTACCTTCACCCGCAACAATAATCCACACCCAAACACCATCTCCAAGCCACCCCATCACCGCCCATGCTGAAAAACTTCTCAAGAGATTAGTGGCCATTGTACACTCTTGCCACTACCTCAAACAAGATGGGGCCACACATACCGCATGGCATAGTTGATGGTCGGTATGGTCTGGCTCGGGAGCACCGAACTCCTCGGCATTTCGGGGCCTCCCCACTTTTGTTTTAATTTTTCTTGTTTTATTTTATTTTATCGTATTTTATTTTGATTTCTATAATTTTCTCCATAGATTTTCTCTAATTTAGTTAATTCTTGCTTAGATTAATTTCATTTTTCTCGTAATTTTTTCTTAATTTTTCTTGTATTACTTTTTGCAGTTTTAATGAAATTTTGAAGCAAATTGGAAGGAATTACAAGCAAAAATGAAGATGGGGAGTTTCGCAACTATAGCGAAAATTTCGCAATTCTAGCAAAATGCAAAAATTTCGCTATAGCAAAATAGACAAATTCGTTGCGAATGAAAATTTCGCTAAGCTAGCTTAAACGAACAGGTTAGCGTAAATAGTTTCCACTAAAGGACAAAACACTGCACAGTGTTTTCAAATTTTTTTATTTTATTTTATTTTTAATTATTTATTTTATTTAAAAAAAACGTTTGTTTTTCTTTATATATTATTTTTATTTTAAAAAAAATATTTTATTTTTATTTTTATTTTTATTTTTATTTTTAATTTTTTATTATTATTATATATTATTAAAAAAAAGAAAAAATGTTTGTTTCTTTATTTTATATATATATATATATATGCTATTAAAAATTAATTAAAAATATATTATTTTTTTATTTTAAAATTTTATAAAAAAAAAGTTTTTACTTTTATTTTTATTTATTAATTAATTTTTTTTGTTTTTCAAAGTAGTTAAATAAATCTGATATTTTCACAGCTATGTATTATGGTAATCACTTACCTCCAAATTTTGTTTCGTTTCATAACTTTTTCATCCGAACCTGCTTAGGCGTCTGCGTTGGAAAGATTAGAGAGTGTAAAATCCAAATATGGCCAGAAAGAATATTTGAGATTGTTATGAAAGTGTAATTTTAAAATGCTCTAACTGTCACTTTTCCCTCTTTTCTTCTCCTAACTTGTTTCATTTGAAGCCCAAACGGAGTGAATAAAGTGTCGATGGAAATTCCTATAAGTATCCTATCCAGAAATGATCACATCTCATCAAGGAGGTAACACTTTCTTAATTTTCCAATCCGAGCCCCATTTCTGACACCGAGATGTTCGTCAGGGAGAGTTAGCAAAGGAAGTGGCTTTTGTATTTATTCTTTTGTACTATTTTGTGCAAGCCCATTTTGTGATGTTCAGCGGCTTGCTGGGTTCCCTTTTTATAAAGCTGTTATACCATACAGCTTACTTTTTCAAAATCTGGACCCATTTTGCAATCAAATTTTTTTTTGTGGTTTTGCCTAACCTACAAGTTTGGAAAATTGAAAATTTGTCCAATTCTATTGATGTTAGATTGGTTCCATGCAATATTGAGTGGATGATTAGTTGAACTCTTGTTGATTTCGACCTTTTTCTTCCACCTTTAGCTAACCACACACAAAGCACATTAGGTTTCAATGTTAGGCTGAAAAACTGCGCAACCTCCTTTACTTTGCATAACCTACCCTAGTTTCATTGACCGCCTTTAATAGGTTAAGGACCCCTGTGGAAAGAAGGCCAATGCGTCTTCGAAAAAAAAAAAAAAAAAAAGAGAAAAAGAAAAGAAAAAGAAAGAATAAAATTACAATGCTTTGCCTTGAAACCCGAGCACGGTCCAAGGGTATATGGCGAAAACCTTTAAAGCCCGGTGCCCTAAACCTTTACTGGTTGGAAGCCACCGACTTAGTGCTCGCTACATGGGTGGACAGGTGGAGTTAAGCAAGTTGTAGGTGTTGGAGTCTCGAAATCATTCGAAGTCCGGGGTGAAACCTGAAGAGTTTGTGGTCGAAAGATCCTTATGACTTAGTGCCTATGCCTTAATTGGTTGGGAGTCATCGGTAGATCCCCGGTTATTACGGATCTCGTGAGGTCGATTCTCAACATTGCACCCTACAACGCAAAAGAATTGTGGAATAAGAGGTGGGTCCTGATCTATTTAGGTTGGTTAGCATGCTAGGTCGTGGTAGTAGCTAGGTTGGGGGGAGAGTGCAGTTTTACAGTTTATTGTTGAGAGCTAATCAAATAAACACTTAGATTTTGGTGGAAGTTCCTAGTTGAGTCATCAAGAATAAGCCTCTGATACTCAATTTCAGATGGCATTCATTCTCTCGAGATGGTTATCACAGTTTTGACATTCTTACTTAAGGTTAGGCATTACTTCTTCACAACCTTTTTGAACTGCAACCTTTTTGTAACATAATTTTGTTATCATTTTGTATGCTCTTTCTTTCTTTCCTTCTTTCATTGCTAAAGGACTAGCAATGTGTAGGTTGGGGGGTGTGATTAGTGCCCAAAAAGTGCTATTTTGAGCCCTATTTATTATAGGTGTTGAGTGCTTTTTGTGTACTAATTCATTCTAATTGACCCACTCTGTACATTAAGGTCCCTACTATTTTAATGATCACATTTTGTGGCAAATTTTTGCTTGCGAGCTAATTATGCCGAAATTGTTGAGTCGATCCAAGCACGAAGAATTCAAATCAAACTCAAGATTGCAGATCAAAGATCAGAAGGAAAGAAGAGCAAAATGTGAAGAAATTGCACCACTGCAGGAAGGCTTTTCCTGCATGCACCGGTGCATCCCGAGCACCGCTCCTCCGCATTTATTCCCCGCTTTACGCCTGTGCCTTTTGTTACAATTTTTGGTTTTTCCTTTCTACCTCTTGTTGTAATCACTTATGTTTGGATTGTATGGTATTTCACTTGGTTTGTAAGGCTACATAAGCCATTTTATATACATTGTTGAAGGACAATTTTTTGTCAGAAATAAAATTAGGCCCGCTCTTCGCTTTTCGTTTTTCTCTCATTTTCTCTCCCTTTCTCGGCTACCAAACACTCCTCTGAGGATGACAACTCAGATGATGGTTGGCTAGGCCTCTTCCTCCTTGAAGAGGAGGGCTACTGGCTAGGGTTTGGAGGTAACGCACGGTCCTCTGTTTTTAACGCACGCATTTTTGGTTGTTTAAGTTCCTGCTTCTCACTTAGGTTAAAAATCTCTATACGCCTCTTAATGTATTCGCAAGCTTTTTTGGGGTTCAATGGATAATTTCATTAGATCCATTGAGGCTCGCTTAGTTGTCTCCCGCTAGCTATCGTGAGAGTAGGGTTTTGAGATGTTTTCACTGTTAGGAACATTTATGCCCATTTAAATGCTATGTTTCAAAAGGGAAAATCATAGGGTTTAGTTTTTAAAGATAAATGAAGATCCGGTTCGGGAAATGACTATATGTCATGCTCCCCAACGCGAGGAAAAAGACCCGAGGACATGTTAGTTGCCCTATAAACCCTAACCCAAAGGGCCCGGAGATCTCAAGGAGTTCTTTTCTTATTTTTCTTCATTTTATTTTCAGTTTTAAACCCCAAAACCTCACTGTTTTTAACCAAACCTGAAAATCCAAATTTAATTCACCAGTTTTGATTTCACTCAAATCATTTGTACGAAGAAAACCCATCCCCGTGTTCGACCCTAGACCACTATACTGCAGTAGCTTGACTACGGCAGTAGGAGGAACTTAGGATATAAATTTTGTTGATTCTGATCACCCCATCAGGTAATTTAATCACCTGGGCAGATATGGATGTCATTCATGACATGGACTAGGCTGACTATCCATCTTCGACACAAGGATCGTGACCTTGGGAAGGTCAGCGTTTACACACCAAGTAGGGGTTGTGTAGTGTTACATGTTGTGTGGATATATACAGGTGTTAGAGGACACGCTGCGAGCATGCGTCCTGGATCATAAGGGTAGTTGAGAGGAGCAATTTCTCTTAGTGGAATTCGTCTACAACAATAGTTATCAGCGAAAGATACAACGGCACCATATGAGGCCATGGGAGGCCATGCATCATCATATGTTGGACCGAGGTGGGAGAGAGCTCCATCACTGGTCCTGATTTGATTAGAGACACCTTCGAGAAGGTGAGCTTGATACGATAACGTCTTCTCATGGCTCAGAGCCTACAGAAGAGCTATGCAGATGTACGACGTCGACCCTTAGAGTTCGAGGTTGGAGATCACGTCTTCTTAAAGGTGATGCCAAAGAGGAGGGTCAGGGTTTGGCAAGCGAGGGAAGTTATCGAGATCCATCACCTTTGAGATACTGAGAGGGTAGGCGCTGTAGCATACCGGTTGGCTTTACCGCCAAGCATGTCAGGTGTCCACGAGGTATTTCACGCTCCACATGTCTCTGAGGTACACTCCAGATCCAGCCTGCGTGGTGGATTAGGAGAGATTGAGGTTGACACGATGGAACCTTCGAGGAGGGACCAAAGTGTGCATTTTGATAGTCGTGGATCGTTCTTTGCGATGCAAGACTCGTGGAGGCTAGGTGAGGGTATTATGAGCAATCGTAGAAACAATGAAACTAACGGAGCGAGAGGACACGATGCGGGCCACCTATCCCTTCTTGTTTAGGGATGAAGGTATGTGGTTTAGTCGTTTAATATTTAAATGACGAGTTTCCATGCATGGTATAGTGCACGTTGCATATGCATGTGAGTGATTGTGATTGTCCAGAATTTCAGGACGAAATTCCTTTTAAGGAGGAGAATGTAAGACGAAAATTCTAATATTTTGAAAAATGGCAAAATCGTAATTTTGGTCAAAACCCAAAATTTTTCTAGATCTCAGATGACAAAACAGATTTCACTGTTGGAATCGTCTCGCGAAATCTAGCTACCACGCCGACCTCTCGGTCGACCCGAGACACCTAATTTGCATCGCCGAGGCATCGAAAGTGCTCCGTGCCATAAACGACATGTGATGTGACAAAAGTCACCTATAACATGTACTCATGTGACACATGTTGCATGAGTAGAGAGATAATGGAAATGGACGGTCGAGATAGCGACAAGTGTCAAAATCCAAGATTTTAGGGACATGGATGACATTTTTGAAAGTTAAATGATAATAGGACAAAAAGATGAATAGTGATCATCTTCCTCCTTCAAAAAGGAGACCAAAAATGTGCAGGGGGGAAAAAAAGATATGCAGAGGCTAGGTTTTTGATTTTCTAGTAAGAGAGTGAGTGACTTCTCTCTAAGATCCCAGGATATCAGACCGTCGGATTTCTTTGGGCCAAGAAGCAAAGCTGCTTCGGCGCAAATGAGGGCTTCCTCAAGGTGAGTATCGGTTTTGTGGAGTTTTACAAACTCCGTGAGGTAGGGGTTTTATCCTACTTGAGTTACACTTTGTTTAAGTGTTTGTGGATGATTGAGTTGATTTGAGGCCGTGAGGGGCCGTTTAATCGGTCCCAAAACTTGGTGTAACACCCCGAAATATACCCTAGCAGTTTTTGGACTTGTTTAGGGTATATTATAAGCTAAATATGAATTTTCGGAAATAAAATTAGAGACCCGAAATGAATATTAGAGACAAGGGTAAAAGTGGTCATTACCACTTGAGGACATAAATGGTATAAATCAATAAGTTGGATATGCAATTATGGAAATTGTGAAATGATGGGATGCCAAAATAGAAATTTAATAAGTTAGGGTGCAAATAGAAGAGAAATGGGGGACCAAGATGCAAAAATGAGAAAAGAAATTAAAAATGACTTGGCCAAACATGGCCTTAACAAAACATGGATTTAAGACCAAATTTGGTCTCAAATTGGGAGAGAACCGTAGAGAGGGAGAGAAGAGAAGAGGAAAAGAGAGAAGAAGAGAAAGAGGAAGAGAAGAGGAAGAGAAGAGGAAGAGAAGAGAAGTTCAAGCAAGATCAAAGGTATGGAACTATGACTATTAACATGAATATATGTTTTGGGTTGTATGGAACAACCTTGGATAAGGATTTCTTCAATTGATTTTTCTAGGTTTCATCCTAACCTAAAATTATGGAAAGTATGGCTGGTAAACCTTAAATAGCACAAGAAAAGTATATAATCCTCCCTTTGAGGTTGGATTCATGGTTTAATTGAGAATAATTGAGTTAGGGTTTAGAACAAACCCTAACTAATCATCATGTATGGGTTATTACCCATATTAGAGTTGCTTTGAGAGTAAATCATGAAGGGTTTTTGAATAAAGATATCCATTGAAAGATGATTTGAGTATAATTGAGGTTACAAGATGAATATGAAATGGTTTTGATGTGTGTATGAAGTATAGAGTTGGTTTGGGATGGAAAAATATGGAAAAATGGGAGAAAAACACACATTCTGGGCATTTTCGAGTGACATGTACCGGTACACCTTGAACATGTACCGGTACACCCTTCCAGAACCGAACATGTACCGGTACAGGTCAGACATGTACCGGTACACCCTGCTCTATTTTGACCAGTTTTCGTATTTTAGCCATAACTTGCTCAATTCTTATCTGATTTGAGTGATTCAAGTGGATAATTAAACTAGAAGTCAAGGAGAACCAAACATCCAGAAATAGGTACCTTCAAATTCTGATTCTATGTGGCCCAAAAATTCACTCAAAGTGGGGCCATGTTCAAACCAAATTTCTGGTTTTGTTTTTAAACATAGAGTAGTCCGGGTTGTTTAGGACATAACTCGAGTTTTGGTGCTCCGATTTGGGTGATTCCAATTGGAGAAGAACCCTTAGCACCTTATATTTAAATGAGTACAAAGACAAAGTGTCAAATATGGAGTCAAGACACTGGAAAATGAGTATTACAAACTGTCCCAAGTGTAATATCGGTAAATTGACTAGTTGGCATGAAAATGACATAGCTTTAGTTTGGATGATCCGATTGGAATGATTCCAATTTCTAAGTAAAGTAGATTCATAGAGGAATAGGAACACATGAATGAGGTGTGATTTCATAGACATCATACTTTACAAGTATATGAAGTGCCATGAGTAATAGGCATGAAACAAGGAAAATATAGAAAAGGCAACATGTATAAATGTGTTCAAGAAACATGAATGTGATATGGAAAAAGAAAACGAACTAAAACATGAATACGAATATGAAGGGCAATATGTCATGAACACATAATGTGGTTAAGTTATATATGATCATTATCACATATAACCCGAAAATGATAACAAATGATATGAAATATATGAATGAATATATGAATGAGTATACGTAAATGAGTATATGAATGAGTATACGTGAATGAATATATGAATGAGTATACGTGAATGGGTATATGAATGAGTACACATGAATGAGTATACGTGAATGAATATATGAATAAGTATACATGAATGAGTATATGAAATGAGTACATGAATGAGTATATGAAATAAGTACATAGATTGAGTATATCTTTGAAAAGATAATACGAAAGTGAAATTGGAATTGAAATGTGATTATGATCGGTTATGAATGCTATTTGTGAGATATATATAAGTATATATATATTGATTTGAATTATTGTTATTCGAAATGTTTGTCATACATAAATGACATGAAGACAGAATGTGTTTATAATCATTATGAGTTTTATTGTAAATATATATATGTATATGTATATATCGACTAATTATTGTTATTCGAAATGTTTGTCACATATATGCATGTGTGCATGTATTCGGAACGATAGCTTAAATTACCGCATAAAAGTAAATTGATTTGAAATAACATTAATGACCGACATGACGGGATTCACCCAATCAATTGCCATGAAGGTAACCGCACTGTTAAATGGAAACCACATTGCTAACAATGACAAATATGACAGGATTCCCCAAGTGAATCTATCATGAATGTCGATTTCTATAGCTATATGTGAGATGGTAATAATTGAATGCGAAATCACATTGCTACTGAATGACAAACAGGACAGGATTCCCCAAGTGAATCTGTCAGAATGTCGACTTCTATAGCCATATGTGAGACGGTATATTGAATGCGAAATCACATTGCTACCGAATAACAGATGCAAGTAAGATTCCCAAGTGAATTGTCAGAATGTCGCATTTATAGCCATGTGAGACGGCATAATTGAATGCCAAATCACATTGCTACTGAATGACAAACAGAACAGGATTCCCCAAGTGAATCTGTCGTGAATGTCGATTTCTATAACTATATGTGAAATCACAAAACGAAAAGTGAAAATTGACAATGAAAATTGTATTTGTTTAAATATCTTTTACATTACACAGACATAGTAAAAAGGCATTTTTTTTGTAAATGCATTTTGTTAAATGTGAATGTTATGGGTCTTTTGAATTTGTAAGGTTTATAGATTGTCTCGAAAAGAAGTGCTTTCGTAATTAAAGTCTAAAATGGAATAACACAAACAAATGTTTTGGGAAGATAATTGAAAATGCTCAGTAAACCGCCCAGCCTAGGATCCGCCAACCGGCCGAGTAGGGATTCGGCCGCGACACTTTTGAAAATGAAAATTTAATAAAACGATAACTAAATGAATTAAACGGGCGTCCCGGATCAAGAAATGTAATTGCTAAAGGGATTTGATTAATGGCTTCGGCCGTGATAATGATATGAGTCTAATATGTATGGGCATATCCTGATTTCGACCCTCAGGAGGTATTAATATGACTTGATATGTTTCGATTTGCCATTGTATATGTATATGTTTGTTTTTGAATATGATCTGACATGCCATAATGAAGATATGAATTGAAAAACTTCTGTAAAAGACATGACATGAAGTAATACACAAGATACGATATGGAATCAAAAGGATAAAGTCTACATGTATAATATGATACGAAAGTTAGAAGTCACATAAGAATAGGCTTCGTTATATGCATAAGGAAAAGTAAATGTAAAAAGATTGTGACGAAGATTATTGTTATTGGTCCCATTGTCTATATGTTCCCACTAAGCGTGAAGCTTAGCACTTTGGTGTTCAATCCGTAGGTAATCAAGAGGAGATAAAGAGATGTGACATTCCACACCAAAGAAGACGCGCCATCTCGTAGATAAAAAGCTCACCAGCATCAAGTTTCCGCAATCTCTGATGTTTGTATTAGACATATATATGTATAAGTAAATGGGATTTAGTATATGTGTATAGATTTTGATGGACACCACTCCGGTGGTAGTTCTATTGTATATGTAAATGATTTTTGGCTATTACAAAAATTGTTTGTATACCCACAGGTATAAGTTCAGCTCAAAAAATAAATAAATAAATAAAGAGGTAAAGAGTCCCAGTATATGGTTTCGTACCCCGAAACCGGTTCGGATTCGCCAATCGGGTCCGACCGGGAATCGGGGCGTGACACTTGGGACCCAATTGTAGGAATTTTTAAGCTCTCGATGTCCGTGATCAGACAATGTTGGGTGTTTGTTTCATAAATTATGAAATAAATTGTGTTAGTATATGAGGCCGGAAATGGCCATGGGATTTCGGGTTCACAAAGTGAAACCGATGATTAATATCGGCCTTGAATAAAACCTGAGGCCAATTGCTCACGTGAATAGTGTTCACGAAATATTTTGGCGAAAATGTTTGGTCGAGTAATTCAAATCAATTGCTCGTGTTTGTTAATTAGCCCATGCGAGCTAATTCTTGCAAATGGATTACACCTATATAACTCCGTTGTTGATTTAAATTATGTAAATATATGCATGATGATATATTTACGTGTTATTTGAATTGTGTTGAAATGGCATGATGCATTCTCATATGCACCCAACCTAGGAAATTAGGTGTGAGTGCATGTCATGAAAGAAAATAAAGACTTATTATTTTTCTCATACATGGCTTAGGCAAGTGTGAGGGAGTCGGTAAGGACTCGGGACATTGGTTGGTCATGTAGACATTCAAGTAGGATCACGATTACTTGAGTGTGTGTTACCGATCATATTGCATATGCACTTAGGTGGGGAGTAACCCATTTAGGGTGATTCCACTACTGGGCGATAGCTCACCCTGTCGAGGAAAAATTATTTTCAGGTACAGGGAGCGTTCAAGGAGAAGGCTCATCCTAGAGGCCGATTTTAAAGAAAACCGGGTTGTGGCTTTCGTATTTAAGTTGGATACATGTATTAGAATGTTTTAAACTTTTAATATATGTTGTATAAGAGTAAATTATTAACTCTTGAAACTATGGTATATAGTTAGTGTATATTGATGAGTATTGTTGTATGGGCCCAAGTGGTCGTTTTTACTCATGTATATGTCTTCTGATGTTGATGTTACAGGTGTTTCTTGGGTAGAGCTCCCCGCACAAAGGAGACTCGTCCCGATTATGTTTACATTTGCCAATTCCGACATCCATGATTATTCGCTGGTCGACGGTTGTCAACTGGACCCCGGTTTTGCAGCGCTACATTTTCAATCATGCTAATCTTATTTAATAAAATCTTTCGCCTCGAGTCAGTGTGGACCTCGCACCGATTGTAAATCATGACAAACGATCCTATCCGGTTTGCCGAACTTAATGGCTTTTAGAGCATTTCCATCCTGGGTCCTTTTACAACAATTATCAAACCCAACTTTCACGGTAGTGCACATTTTCTTCAGTAAATCTTTTGAAAATCTTCTCGGTGTTTGGAATCATACTTTTTTCATAACGCACTTTTCTCATTTCAATAAAGTGCCAAACTGGATAATTTTGACTTTCGTCGAAATCGAGGCTAGCATTGAAGAAATCAAGTGCTAAAGTATCATTAATCTTTATCATGGGATTATTCCCAAAATTATCTTTTACACCATCTTTAATCCATCCGGGTAATTTTTCAATTTTTAGAAAATCGGGAGTAGACATGTATATGGTAGCAATGCTACCAAAATCGCACTAAATCACGCATTTCCACAGAATGCTATTTGTAAGAAGTGAACTGATAAATCCCGCATTTATCAATGATCATTTCTTTGTGTTGGTTAAATCGGTTTATCGCCCATGGTTTCTCCATGTAATCTCATAATTTCCTGCCCTGTGAGACACAAAGTAAAATCGCTTTCACTCTTAGAAATCTGAGGTCTAAGAGAAATATTTTCTGATGCTTCGAGTTTACTGGATGAAGCATCATCATCCTAAAGACTGATATTTGAAAAATCAAGTTCATCATTTTCTTTAAAATAGGAGGTTAAAATCATTTCATGGGATTTATTGGTCAAAAAGGAAAAAAAATGCTTTAAAAAACTATTAAAAGAAAATAAAACAGTAAATAAACAACTAAAAAAAATTACAACGGAAAATTATAAATTATTACCAAAAAAAAGAAATTTAAGAACTTTGGAGAATGTTAAAATATATTTTAAAAAATAAGTTAAATATGGAAAATATGAAAGGAATTAAGTCAAGTGGGTACCTTGCAGGCACATGAAGTGATGCACATAAATCAAAACAACCATATAATATAATCTATGCATATATTTATGACGCCCCAAAACCCGGGGGTCCGTTGACAACCCGTCAACCCGCGGAATACTCGTGGATGCCGGGTAACCCGACACCACTCATAAAAATTCGGGCAGAGTCTCCTTTGTACGGGGAGCTCTACCCAAATACAAAACCTGTCCTAATACCAATCTCATGACCACACGGTTCATATCCACCAAATGCTGAGTAAAATGGCCACTTGGGCCCCTGCATTAATACTCATAACAAACATATCCCAACCAAATATATACTACATGTCGTACTCATCCAAATACATTCAACCAATTAGTTTACATGGTTCAAGAGTTATACATTACTCTTAATACAAATACATAATAAAAATCTCATACCCTAATACATATTATCCCAAAACAACAAGCCACAACCCGACTTTCAAATCACCCCTAAAATGAGCCGTCTCGCACGCTCCCCAGACTAAAAATATTCTCGACAGGCACAGCTATCGCCTGCAGGTGAATCACCCTAAATGGGTTACTCCCCACCTAAGTGTATATGCAATGCTCCAATTTAAACAAACACTCAAGTAAATACGTGATCCTACTTGAATGTCTATATACCCATTCCCATGTCTCGAGTCCTCACAGACTCCCTCACACTTGCCTAAGCCATGTATGAGAAAAATAATCATTTTCAAAACAAAACCTCGTTGCTCTTGCACACTCACCGATGCCCAGAAATATGGGACTACCCTCCAAGGCGAATGTGTTGGAGAACCTTTCCAAAACAATCATGGTCCTCATCCGAAATGATCCGTCGGACGTCCCAAACCTCAGATTCTTGAAAATCATCCCCAGAATTCTTTCAACTATCGTTTATAAAATTCATGTCATGAATCACACCTAATTTCTAGGTTACCTGCATATGAAAATGCATTATGCCTTAATCATTTTCATACCAATATATCAAATATACAATAATTCATAATTTACTAATGTAATTCAAACTGATCAACCAACCTAAATTGACTCACTGGAACATTCACAATATCATTCCAATGGCCTACATAAACACAAAATTCACTCTGGAAAGCAATCTACAATATCATCTCCAATGGCCTACAACACAACCTCTACTCGAAAGCAATTCACAACATCATCTCCATTAGCCTACAAACACAATTATATTTTATATAATTATGCTGCCAAAGCAACACATTAACCATGTATTGTCCTAATTCTTTCCACACAAGCCATTCTATTCAAAAACAATTTCAAGTAAGCAATACATGGACGCCGGGTCCAATTAATACAAACCCGGACTGCTTTAACAAAGCCTTAACAGCAAGGGTCATTCCATGGCAGCCCACTCATCAAACATTTGTTCCACTTTTTGAAACCGATTTCCATGCCCATTTCCGGTCTCCTACTCACCAAAACACACTGGCCAGAAATTATGACACAAACACCCAACCGGGCCTTGTAACCCATCCACCGGCCCAAATGGGTCCCCGTACCACATCTCTGCTCACATCTGGGACTCTGATCAGAACTGCTCCTCACTGGGCCAAACCAACACAAGCATCACAAAACACTTAAACGGCGAGAAACAAGCAGTGATAAAACCTCACCACGGAAATGGCCAAAACTCCTTAAAATCTGAGTCCACACGAGAATCGGCACGAAAGCAACTTTCCTTCGTCAAGAATCTACATCAGATTAGCTGAATCTAGAGAGAAGTGGCTTAATTTCTCAAATCACACAAATCCATGGCTACTGCATCTCATACATTTTCTCCTCCTCACGCTTTTTTTTCCCCTTTTTCAATTTGAAGAGGATGACACTATGCATTATTTTGTCATTTTCCTCATTTAAAATTTCCAAAATGACATATATGTCCTATCTTTCCACTATTTTGACATTTGGCACTATCTCGGCCATCCGTTTCCATCATCTCTCTACTCATGCACACACATGAGTACATGTTATAGTGACTTTTTCACCTCAATGAAGTTTTACGCACC